>OX336333.1:3820477-5020477 GCA_946902875.1 Nematopogon swammerdamellus
ACCACCTATGTAGTAAGGTAAGAAGGGAAGGGACCTACAGTTTTAGGGTTCCGTACCAGTGGCGATTCCTGGTGCTGAGTATTGGGTTGGCTCTGGCTATGGAATTCTTTTTTTCATAATCGGTCGTGCCGGCTACACTGAACTGGACGGAAAACACAAACTATTTACATAGCCGTTTCGACCGACCTTTCACTCAGTGCGGTGGTACCAACCCGGGCCGGCTAAACCCTACCACCTAGTAATATAAGAAGGGAGTAGTCGCCTTTTACGACATACACGGGGAGAGATGCAGTGGGGCTATTCTTTTAAAGTACCGGCCCCACACGGTATGTATATGTGTATTGTCGTTTTATCTTATTCACCGTGGGCTATATAATATAATATAACCCCGATATTTTTTCACATTTGTTTTAGCTTAATACTTCGATATTAATGGCGGCATTTATCTTATTTGGTTTGGCGGCGCCAAACTAGCCAACTTAAAGGAATCGCTACTGTTCCGTACTCAAAGGTGGAAAAAACGGAACCATCATAGTCGTCTCTGTCTGCCTGTTCGTCTGTTATAGCTTATTTTGTCCGAATCGAATCTACTGAACGAAAAAAAGTTGAAAATTACATTAAATAGAGAGTTTGATGACCCAATCAAAATATAGCATAGCGTAAATGAACGAATTTCGATTTTGGGGGATAAATTATTATTTTTTTTTTCAAGTGCATCATGCGACATTTCCTCGGACATTTCAATGGAAAGGCCTTGTTATAAGAAATACAAAAATATATTTTCTCATATAATTTTAAAATGCATAGTAAGATATTAAAGAAAATGTACGAAAATCTACGTTATCTCTGAAACTACTGATTCTAAAATTTTGAAACAAAAAATAGGGAACATAGGTCTTCTCTTATAGTTTACAGGAAAACCTAAACGAAAATCCTAAGTCTTAAAGATTCTCACGGTAAACGGAATTGTACGGAACGGCACCCTCTCAACCCGAGTTGGACTCGAACTTGACCGCTTTTTATCTTTTATGTAATCTGGTATGGGTGGCTGAGTCGGAGAGGCCAAAGCGCATGCTCCGACCAGCCAAAACATCACCTCCGAGAAGGTAGGTGCCATACCGGAGACTTCCCTGGATTGCTGACTATACTGGACTAGAGGAGAACACAACCGAGGCTGTTATGCGGCCATCTTACATCCAGTACGGTGGTACCAACCCAGTCGGCTACAATTTGAGCCTACCACCTAGTAAGGGGCAAGGGAAGGGACCTACAGTTTTACACCGGTTCCGAACGGTGAAGCAGCAGGTAAATTTGCACGTAAATTTTTTCACCAGAAAAAACTCATTGGTACACGCCGACCGGATTCGAACCGCGGACCTCTCGCATGAGAAGCCGATGCCCGTTTCCACCACCGGGGCGGCGGCGGCGGGGCGGGGCGAGCCCAAGCTACCGATTACGCGCAGTGTCGGTCGAGCAGGGCTGCCTTCTGGATGTGGCCCTTGATCCAACCACTCACCGAGAGCCTCTCAAGGTGGTCGTCGAGGCTCTTCGCTATCAGCCCATGCGCCGAAACGACTATGGGCACAACATTCGCCGAATCGACGGGCCACATTTTGGCAACCTCGTGCTGCAGATCCAGATGCTTATTATATTATTGTTACTAATACGCACTATCGCCTACCGTAGTTTACCTGTGAACATAATTTGATTGGAACTATTGCCAGGCCTCACGCACTCTATGTACTTGCGCGCGCTAACTACCTACCGCCCGATAGACAGCCCCGGAGGCGGCGGTCTAAAGGCGGTCTAATTCAGTGGAAATTCGTTAGCCGCGCGAAGCATACCTACACGCTCGCCCACGCAACTGCGCGCAGCTGCAAAGCAATAATCACTTTACACTCGATCGTTTAGGTACATTTTGGCACGCAGCGATTGGCGACGTAAAAAAGTAGGTTATTAAAGCCGAAGGTATGGAACTTTATCTATTATGGAGTGATTTATCTGTTACGAAGTAACTATTAAGTAATCTGTGCTATTGCTTATTACGTTATTATCACGCGCGCCAGATGGAGAGGTACGCGCCCAGCGTAGGTACCTCTCCATCTGGCGCGCGCTCGTGGGCGCGCGTGACGACGCGACGCGTCGCCGACGACGCCGCGTCAATGGCGGTGCCGACGACGACGCGACGACGGCGGCGCCGGGGCGGCGGCGGCGGCGCGACGAGTGCTGTTCACCTTCTTTCTGAGGCATGCGGCTGTAGTCGAGTAAGGTTTACAGTTTACAGCAACAGGCTTCCTACCTTGTGGCAGAGTGAAGGCAGACCGGGAGAGCTGTAGGCAGCGGAGGCGCGCTTGGTAGGCTCGCTTGCGCGCCGCCAGGGCCGCCTCGGCGCCCGCGCCGCGTGCCCCCAACGCCGCGCCTGCGCCTTGCTGTCTGCGCAGTGCCACCTGACACCATACACTCTGTCAACGGAATGGCTGTGCCGAGGCAGAAATAGTGCAGCAGACAGAGCCAAAATTCACCTCTCTTAGCGATACCAGCACGCTCAGTGATGTGCGATGCCAACAGATTTTCTTCAAATTAGTTATCACGGTATGGTTTTGGTGATGGTCGAGAGGAGGGCACTAGTTTTTTTTTTTATGGAAACTGACACGGTTGACTACAACATCCGCGATGTCAGCCCATAACACCGTGTGAACTTGGTGCCACGTCAGTGCTTCCCTTCGGTCGTGCCGGCTACACTGCACTAGACGGAAAACACAAACTGTTTACATAGACGTTTCGACCGACCTTTCATTCAGTGCGGTGGTACCAACCCGGGCGGGTTAAACCCTACCCTACCACCTAGTAATATAAGAAGGTAGTCATATCCCTTAGTCGCCTTTTACGACATACACGGGAAGAGATGCAGTGATTCTTTTAAAGTACCGGCCCCACACTGTATACACTGGTGTTTCTGTAGTTTTAAAAATATAAAAAAATGTGTGCGTGCATTTATGTACGCGCCTTAGAACTTATATATATCCCCCCTCCCCCCCCCCCCCTTTCCCCCACCCCCTCGACCCCTCCCCCATCTAAAAGGTAGCCCCGTAAACTACCTACATACAAATGCCAAGAATGTAATGTCCAATTTTTATGCGGTGACGACGAGCGTGACGATGACGGTGACGTGACGATTTTTCTGAGTTTAGTCCCCATTTTCATAACGCGCCTAAAAAGAGTTGAACAAGATCATTGTCAAGCAGCAAGTAAGATACGAAGACCCAACTTACTGCCTGACTCGATGGAAGGACCGTGCCTATGTGAGAGTTGGCTAACCTGTCGCCCTTTAGCGAGGAATCTCGTTCTTATCTCTAATACTCGCCTATAACGACATGCACGGGGAGAGACGCAGTTGGGATATTATTTTTAAGTACCGACCCCACACAGTACTACTTAGTGTGAGACCGGTACTTAAAAAGAATATCCATTATCCACAATCAGGTGTCATCAGTGGCGGGGCAAGACCTAACTTTGATGTGGGCAAGATACATTTTGCGAGGCCCTCTCTGGTGGCACTAGAGGATGGATTTTATGGATTTTCACTGTCGAAATGGATTTCCGCTGCATGAACTTTCGAGGCGCGAGGCCCCTTGGGCCGCGAGGCCCTGGGCCGTCGCCCACGTCGCCCACGCCTTGCGCCGCCTCTGATGAAAAAATATAATTTGTATGTTACCTGAGCGGCCATGACGCGCTGCCGCTCCAGCACGAGCAGGCAGCCGGGGCAGCGGCACTCGCGCCACCGGCACAGCCGCTTGTGCCCCTTCAGGCACGAGATCACGCCGTGGTTGCGGCAGCGGGCGCACTTGGGCGTCCGCAACGAGCGCCGCTTGCCCTGATCCTCCGCTCTCGCGGGCTCTTCACTCTGCATCTTTGTATAATCTCTGTCCCAATTTGAGAATCACGCTTGAAGCGAATTTACATCGAGTCACTGGCGTTGGCGAGCTAGTGCCGACTCGGTGCTATCGTGTGAATTGTCTCAAGTCCGTTCAGCTCTGATTGGTACAGTGTCTGATGTACATTTTTGAAGTCAGCATACTCCAACCGCTAAAAGCCGGAACGCAGCTCTAGCGGCCGGCAGCGACAGGCTGAAGTCAGTCGGTGGCGTTTGTGAAGAATGCAAACAAAAAGTTAAATTACAAATTAAAGTCTCCGACCCCATAAAATGTCAAAAATAATTTTCTTTCAGTTATTTAAACTAGTTAGTCGGTGGACCGCTACGTAAATACCCGCGCAACTATTGAGTTTTTATATTTTATTTATTTAGCTGTCCCCCGACTCCTTTGAGTAACTAAACGGAAATTATTTTTGACTTTTTAAGGGATCGGGGGTTATTTTAAATTTGTTATTTAACTTTTATTTCAAGCTTTTAAAAAAAACCGCATCCAATTTGGTCTATCCGTAAAACGTAATTTTTTATTATTACTTCATGATTACTTGATTACTAACACAGATGAGAACATTCCGTCCCGGTTAAACCAGCTTTCTAATAAAAAAACCGCATCCAAATCGGCCCATCCGTTTGGGAGCTACGATGCCACAGACAGACACACAGATACACACATTAAACTTATAACACCTATCCTTTTTCGTCGGGGGTTAAAAAAAGGGTCGAGACGTCAGTAACTTACTCAATGTAAACCGGCCTTTACATTAGTGAATTGTCAAATAATTTGTTTGAGAATAGCAAAATACTGACGCCGTTCAACGCGCGTTCAATTCGAAAGATTCACGGAACAAATGAGTTATGCGACCTCTTCGCCAGCTTTCAAACAATTAAATGCTCCCTGAAAACTTTTCTTCACTAGTGGAAGATGTAAAGTCGTCGTACCGCTCTGCGGTGCGCTCGCCCGGCCCACCGCGACTCGCCATTGGTGGGCGTCTGTGTGGGCGGGGCCTGAAGATGTTCACGCAATGAAAAATAAAATGTCACATTCTCTATTTGAAATCTTTTCGAAGCCGGTAACGTGATATTTTCAGTGAGCTCGTAAATTCAAAATGTAGACACTCAGATGTTACATGACAACAATAATAAGCTCGAGGTTACACTAGTTATATTCACACTAATAAAATATTATTGGATTTATAGAACATTCCTTTCCGACCGCGACTTCCTGCCCAGAATCAAGTGTGTAGTATAATATTAATGTTTGATTTCGTAAATTTCACACCAAAACTATTTTTGTTAACAATACAATATTTTTTTTGAAGTGAAAACTTCTTTAGCGGCGCTTGGGTAAAAAAATTCAAACTCGCGTCATCGCGTCCTCGTCAGTCTCGAAAAGCGAAATGTAACCTTTAGTCCAGGAAACGAGGAAATTCCTTGTATGGGCTCTTCGGACTAATTCCTCTGTCGCTGAAACTTTGCAGTGTGATAGAGTAGTGTTTAAAATATACGTTTGACAAATTATCTAGGATTTTTGATGTTTGGAAGTTAGGTATTAAAATGAATGAATGCCTAAAAATGAAAATCGCTTATAACTGCTGATGAAAAATTGCTCCGTCCGAAATTCCTTCGGTATATGATATTATATATTAATAAGAGTATATATTAACATTATCTAGGAAAATTTCGATTTCGAATAGGCAGAAATTTGAAAATATCTATTTTGTATCACAACTTCTTCAGAAAAATTGCTCTGTCAATTTTAATTTTTTTATATGTCTTAATTTATTTAAATATATCGCTTTTGACAATTATCTAGGAAATTGTCCATATCGATCACACCTTTACAGATTTTCGGCAATAATTCGCTGTGAAAAATTGCTCCGTCCGAAATTCCTTCGGAATATGATATTATATATTAATAAGAGTATACATACAACATTATCTAGGAAAATTTCGATTTCGAATAGGCAGAAATTTGAAAATACCTATTTTGTATCACAACTTCTTCAGAAAATTGACCATATAAATGCCAAAAGGCACCAACCCACAAATTGGTTAAAATGAGTTAAATATACCAATCGAGAGCTAATCAACCCTCTATTTTTTGCAGAAAAGACCCAGGCAGGCTACTTGGTATATACTAATAGGTTTCTACACATTCGTCCGCCCAATTGAGGTATATCGCAACAGCAGAAAAGAATTATGCTACTTGGTACTAGCTAACTGGTCAGATTTTTTTTTTGCGTAAAAGATCCAAGCGAGATGGACTTTTTTGTTTTTAATGAAGTACGCTAAAAGTATTTATCAAAACAGAGCCAAGATATCTGGTACTTTTTGGCATTATATAATAAAAACAAACTGTATATCGCAAAGTGGAACCAATTTATGTGGTTCTTTTTGGCATTTATAATAAAAACAAACGGTATATTGCAAAAATGGAATCAATTTATGTGGTTGGTTTGCCTTTGGGGACCTATAGTGAGTCTTATTTCATTGGAAATAAGAGTTCTTTTTCTAAAAATAAAATCAAACATGTCTACGTTCTATGAAACAGAACGCCTAATAATAAATAAGTTAAGTTCAGTTCACTACCGCGACGAATGTGTCAGTTCACGACCGCGAAGTAAAGTAAATTGCTGTTTTCGACGTGGCTCAATGTACCTACTACGTAGTGATCGCGACATATCGTCAGAGTGTAGTTCGACGTCGTCGCCCAAGCAGGTGCCTACGCCGCGCCGCCTAACGTAACCATTGAAGATAGAATATAATAGAATAGAATATTTATTTGTATAACATATACAAGTCACAAACTAACATTCACACATTTTAAAATTTTTCTATTTAGAAAATAAAATAATATGAAACATAATAAATGAATCCTATTAAAATTAAAATTATTAATAATAGAAATCCGATATAAAAGTCACACGTGCCTCCTGGGTGGTGCCAAATGAACAGCAATCAGCGTGTGGGAGATCTTCGGATCGGCTGGGTTCGCCACCACACCCCGGGAGAAACAATTACACCGGCATAACAGTTCGCTGTGTTCCGGTGTACTTCCCGGGGACCCAGTAGCAGGTGGGGTTGGCTGTGGTGAGGAGTAGGCCAGTGATCCCGACGCGGATTCGCTGTTCAGAGGTGACGCATCGACACGGTTGACAGGGAGACCCGGTTAAACGGTTATTCCGCTGGCCGCCCGCCGGGTAGTACAGGAGCCCAATCGCGTCTAACCAACGCGAGAGGCTGCCCCGGTCAACCGGCGCATAATCCCGGAGTGGTCCGTCGTGCCGGTTGGTGACCGGAGTAGGGGTTCCGGCGGCCACTTCCGGGGGGGACCGGGGGCCTTTCCGTCTTCCGTGTCGGCGCAACACTAACCTGAGTAGTAAGCGATGAAGCTAGGGTCCACGCTTTGCCCGTGAATCACCACAGCCACCCTTTCATGCTCTTTCCCTCCCTCTTACAAAAATCATGGCAGCGAAAAAAAAGGAAAAAAAGGTTCAATCAGCGGTGCACACCCTTACACCACTATTTAGCGTTGACTCGACCAACGTGCGGGGGTTGCATACCAATTTGAATGCCGTCCATCACCACCTGGAGACGAAGAAGCCGGCCTTGCTTTTCCTGACGGAATCACAAATATATCGACCTGCACTACCCCGGCTACACCCTGGAAGAAGCCTTCCGGTCGCGAGCCGGGGTTTGCTTGTTTGTCAGGGCAGATATTTGCTGTCGTCGCCTGCGCTGCCTTGAGGACTCCGAGCTATCAGTACTTTGGGTCCACGAGGATCTGGGAACGGTCTCGCGGGTGTACGCCTGTCTGTACAGGTCGCACTCTGGTGATGCAGAGACAGCTCGGTTATTTTAGTACCTGAGTGGAGCGGCAGACAAAGTCCAAGAGCGGTTCCCTACCGCGGATTTGGTTCTTCTTGGAGACTTCAATGCCCATCACGAGGCATGGCTAGGCTCCAGGAGAACTGACTTTGCGGGGAGAGCCGCCTACGACTTCGCCCTGACGCATGACCTGTCTCAACTCACCAACCAACCAGCCCACCAGGCTGCCAGATATAGACGGTCATGAACCCTCTCTGCTGGATCTTCTGCTGACAACGAACCCCACTGGATATAAGGTCGCAGTGAGAGCCCCGCTGGGTTCCTCTGATCATTGTTTAGTGTGGTCCACGGTGCCATCTTCGCCTCCTCAGTCCCGTACTGGAGGAATGCGTCGAATTTGGCACTACGCGTCAGCAGATTGGGATGGGATGCGAGAACACTTCGCATCCTACCCTTGGAGAGAGATCAGCTTCAGTTCGGGCGATCCGTCGCAATGCGCTAATACCGTTGCCGAGGTGGTTCTGGGGGCAATGGAAATGTTTATTCGCAGCGCCTCTGTCTACCTCGGTGGTAAAAGCCAACCATGGTACAGCCGCGACTGTGCTGATGCTGTCGCAGCTAAATGCGCAGCTTATCGGGCATGGTCGCGCGCTCGTGCCGGACGTGATCCGAACGCATCCTAACTGAAGAAGGAATACAACCGCCTCTCCAGATCCTGCAAAAAGGTTATTGCCAGGGCCAAATTTGACCACATCGGCAGAATCGGCGATAGACTGAACCAGCACCCAACTGGGAGCCGTGAGTTCTGGTCTCTCGCTAAATATGTCGAGTCAAATTTCTGCCGCTCCTCTCTTCCACCTCTGCAGTGTCCTGGAGGCTCACTTGTCCACTCCGCAAAGAAGAAAGCCGACTTACTGGTATCTCTCTTTGCGGGGAACTCCAACCTGGACGATGGGGGTGCCACTCCCCCATCCATACCTAGGTGTGAGAACTCCATGTCGGAAGTGCAGTTTCGACAACGGACTGTACGGGCGGAACTTCTCTCCCTAGACGTCAGGAAGGCGAGTGGGCCGGATAGGATTCCTGCATTGGTGTTAAAAAGGTGTGCTCCCGAGCTGGCCCCAGTGCTGACGCGCCTATTCCGTCTCTCCTACTCCAATTGCCGTGTGCCGGCGGCCTGGAAATCTGCGTTTTTGCAAGCGGTCCCTAAAAAGGGTGACCGCTCAAACCCGTCAAACTACCGACCTATAGCGATTACCTCCCTTTTCTGTAAGGTGATGGAGCGCATTATCAATACGCAGCTCATGAAGTACCTGGAGACGAATGACCTCATCAGCGATCGGCAATACGGCTTCCGGCCAAAACGATCTGCTGGTGATCTCCTAGCGTACGTCACTCACCTTTGGGGGGAATCGCTTGACGGTCATGGTGAATTGATGCTACCTATTTTAATTTTGAATTTTAATTTATTTTAATTTTATTTTTATTTTATATTTTTTTATATTGACATAATTGAATTTTTAACCTTTAACAATTCTATTGATGCGAAGTATTTTAATTTAGCTCTAGTTTTAATTGCCTTTCATGCACAAAACAGTTTTTTTTTTCTCTGTATTCTTATAATTTTTAGTTATGTACCTATATTATTGCTAATTATTAGTCCCTTACCATGGCTAGACCCAGACAGTTTCAATTGTAAATTTGGTAAACTAAAATGTGACGAACTCAAGTGTACCGATGGTACCTAAGATGGAAATGAATAAATGAAAAATGAAATGAAAAATACTTGGCAATTGGCCTTGATATTGCCAAGGCATTTGATCGGCTTTGGCACAAGTCGCTCTTGGGCAAATTGCCGGCTTACGGACTTCCTTCTGGCCTCTGTGACTGGGTCGCCGACTTCCTACATGGGCGTAGCATTCAGGTCCTAGTGGACGGTTGCTCGTCGGACGCCATGTCAGTGAACGCCGGCGTACCACAAGGATCTGTGTTGTCACCCACGCTGTTTCTTCTGCATATCAATGATATGCTGTCTCTGGGCAACATACATTGTTATGCGGATGACAGTACGGCACACGGATCCTACACCAGTCACCCTTCAGCCAGTCGGGATATTGTGGATGAGAAGAGGCGAAGACTTGTGTCTGAGCTCGAACACACACTCGGCTCTATTTCCGAATGGGGCCGTAGCAATTTGGTCGAGTTCAACGCTTCCAAGACACAAGTTTGCGCGTTAAGTGCGAAGAGAGCGGCGTTCACACCGGCTCCTTCATTCCAAGGCACGTCGCTTAAATTAAGCGAACACCTCGGGGTCCTCGGAGTCGAACTGTCGCACGACTTGAACTTTCGTCGCCATATCGAGGGGAAGGCCAAGCTGGCTTCTAAAAAGCTGGGCGTACTCAATAAGGTGCGACGGTACTTCACGCCGGACCAAAGGCTGCTTTTGTATAAATCGCAGATCAGGTCCTGCTTGGAGTACTGCTCGCACCTGTGGGATGGCTCTGCCAAATACCAGCTTGCGCCTCTGGACTCGATCCAGCGTCGAGCCGTGCGACTAGTGGGTGACCCCGCAGTGTCCCGCGATCTAAAACCACTGCAACACCGTAGGGATGTCGGCTCCCTAAGTGTGTTCTATCGCTTATTCCATGGGGAGTACTCGGAGGAGCTGTTTAACGCAATCCCGCCGTCCCCTTTCCATCTCCGCACCACATGAACTGGGCAGGGATTGCATCCCTATACGCTGGACTTACCGCGGATGCGTACTAATCGATTCTGCAGATCATTCCTCTACAGAACCGGTAAACTCTGGAATGCTCTCCCTGCTCATATATTTCCCCCCAAGTACAGTCTCGGGTCCTTAAAGAGGGGCGTGAATGGGCACCTGTCAGGCCGGCATGGCATTCGCAACCCCCGCATACGACCGAATGTCCATGGGCGTCGTTAGACACCTTATGGGTGGCTCGGCGCCATATGTCGCGCTTTCAATAAAAAAAAATAAAAAAAAAACGTTCCTCCATTCTCTTCGCCTCAAGACTCTACCTGCAGCGGTCTTCATGCAAGAAGCACACAGCGCCTCCTGGCGGAAAGGAGAAGAGTCCGGTTGCCTAGGCGACGGACTGTTGTGATCTGACACGTCCGAAAATACAAGCGGGAGCGGGCGGTTTTGTTCAAACATTTTGCTCTGGAAAAGATAAAATCCACCCTGATCGAGCGCGGCGCGGGCTCTCAGGGCTTGTTGCGACCTAATACGGCATAAGTATAGTGAGTGTAGTTTCCGAAGTGTGTGCGTAGCTGGGCCCAGCAGATCCTTGGACACCGGGACGTTTCCGTGCCGATCGACGACCACCACCTGAAGGACCGAGCTATCGAAGGTGCGGCTGCGGGCGGAGACATCAACATCCAGGTAGGAGGTACCACACCACCACACACTTTGCGCTACACCTCGAAGCTAGTCCGACGAATCCCGACGCTGCTCAGAAGGAGTCCAACATTTCCCTGTGTTCCCCCGACGCCATCCAGACGCAGTCCGACATCTACGTGAGCTCGGAAGCTAGTCCGACGAATCCCGAAGCTGCTCAGAAGGAGTCCAACATTGCCCTGCGTTCCCACGACGCCATTCAGACGGAGTCCGACATCTAAGTGAGCTCGGAAGCTAGTCCGACGAATCCCGACGCTGCTAAGAAAGAGCCCGACACTGCCCTGGGGTTCCCCGACACAATACAGACGGAGCCCGACATCCAAGTAAGCCTCAAAGCTAGTCCGACGAATCCCGACGCTGCTCAGAAGGAGTCCGACACTGCCCTGCGTTCCCCCGACGCCACCCAGACGCAGTCCGACATCTAAGCGAGCTCTGAAACCAGTCCGACGAATCCCGACGCTGCTCAGAAGGAGTCCGACACTGCCCTGCGTTCCCCCGACGCCATCCAGACGCAGTCCGACATCTAAGCGAGCTCCGAAAGCAGCCCGACGAATCCCGACGCGGCTCAGAAGGAGTCCGACACTGCCCCTGCGTTCCCCCGACGCCATCCAGACGCGGTCTGACATCTAAGCGAGCCTCGAAGCCAGTCCGACGAATTCCGACGCAGCTCGGAAGGAGCCCGACACTGCCCAACGTCCCCCGACGCCATCCCGATGGAGCCCGATACTGCCCTGCGTTCCCCGACGCCATCCAGACGGAGCCCGACACCTAAGCGAATTTCCGAAGTCAGCCAGACGGATCCAGACGCTACGCCAAACTAATCCTATCACGAAGCGCAAAATAAGATCTGAACTGACTGATAGATAACAGTAGACAACACCCGTCGCCGCCGCGTAAACCAGCCTCGGGGAAACTTGTAAAAGTCCCAATCGTCTCTTATTTACCCTATTTCACCCCTTATGAAACTATCAAACCCAGAATATGAGTACCGCTGCGGTGACGGCGTGATACTGCATGTGCACAGTCGCACCCCCACCGAACTACAGTCCACCCACTAACACCACGGGGTGAGAACGACTGTTGCGTACAGCGGCCCCATTCGGAAATAGACCGAAGCGTTTGTTTGAGATCAGACACAAGTCTTCGCCTCTTCATCCACAACATCCCGTCTGACTGAAGGGTCACTGGTATAGGATCCATGTGCTGTACTGTCATCCGCATAACAATTTATGTTGCCGAGTGGCAGCATGTCATTGATATGCAGAAGAAACAGTGTTGGTGACAAGACAACACAGATCCCTGCGGTACGCCGGCATTCACTGACAGGGCGTCCGAAGAGCAACCGTCCACTAGGACCTGAATGCTACGCCCATGTAGGAAGTCGGCGACCCAGTCGCAGAGGCCAGAAGGAAGTCCGTACGACGGAAGCTAGCCCAGAAGCGATTTGTGCCAAACCCATTCGAATGCCTTGGCAATATCGAGACCAATTCACACCGTTTCAGCACCAATGCAGGAATCATATCCGGCCCACTCGCCTTCCTGGTGTCTAGGGAGATAAGCTCCGCCCGCACAGTTCGTTGTCGGAACTGTACTTCCGGCATGGAGTTCTCACACCTAGTTATGGATGGGGGGATGGCACCCCATCGTCCAGGGTGGAGTTCTACGCAAAGAGAGCATTTACATTTGCGGAGTGGGCAAGTGAGCCCCCAGGACACTGTAGAGGTGGAAGGGAGGAGCGGTAGAAAATCGATACGACAGATTTTGTCGAGAGACCAAAACTCACGGCTCCCAGTTGGGTGCTGGTTCAGCCTATCACCAACTCTGCCGATATGCTCGAATTTGGCCCTGACGATAGCCCTCTTGCAGGATCTGGAGAGGCGGTTGTATTCTTTCTTCAGTTCGGATACATTAGGATCGCGTCTGGTACGAGCGCACGACCATGCACGATAAGCTGCGCCATTAGCTGCGACAGCTTCACCACAGTCGCGGCTGTACCAGGCCTGGCTTTTACCACCGAGGCGCACGAGGGCGCTGGGAATGAACATCTCCATTCCCCCCAGAACCACCTCGGCTACGGCATAGGCGCATTCTGCCGGAATGCGCCAATGCCGTAGCCAAGGTGTAGATCATCCGAGGTGTAGATCATCCGAACTGAAGCATAGCTCTCTCCATGGGTAGGATGTGATGTATTCTCGCATCCCGTCCCAATCCGCTGACACGTAGTGCCAAATTGGACGCATTCCTCCAGTACGAGACTAAGGAGGCAAAAATGGCACCGTGGACCCCACTAAACAGTGGTCAGAGAAGCCAAGAGGAGTGCTCACTGTGACTTTGTATCCAGCAGGGTTCGTCGTCAGCAGAAGATCCAGCAGAGAGGGTGCATGACCGTCCATGTCTGGCACTTTGGTAGGTTGGTCTATCAGTTGAGGCAAGTCATGCGTCAGGGCGAAGTCGTAGGCGGCTCTCCCCTCGAAGTCAGTTCTCCCGGAGCCCAGCCACTCCTCGTGATGGGCATTAAAATCCCCAAGCAGAACCATATCCGCGGATATATATATATATAGGGAAACTACATGCACTTCATCTGCCGCTCTACTCAAGTGCTCGAACAATCGAGCTGTCCCCGCGTCGTCTGAGTGCGACCTGTAGATACTTACAGGCGGACACACGCGACTCCGTCCCCAAGTGAACCGATTGTGATGATTCTTTTTTTATTTGAAAGCTGGTGCTTTCCGCGTGGTCCCATTTCAATTTCATCAAGATCGGATTGGAAAGCGAGGCGGATTCGCGAAGCCAAAAGCCGAGCGATTCCGCCGAGTACATTAATAGCAAAAAATTACTAAAAAAACTGAAATAAAAAACTATTAAAAAAATATAAAAACCGCCTTCAAAAATGTATGAAATAAAAAAAATCGAACCCTAGAGTTGAAGGCGGTGCAAGCAAAAATAACCGACCGCCTTCAACTCTAGGGTTCGATTTTTTTTTATTTCATACATTTTTGAAGGCGGTTTTTAATTTTTTAAATCGTTTTTTTACAAAAATGTATACACTTTATTTACATACAGACTGTACGTGCATGAAATATGTTTAATAAGTTGTTTCGACATACTGTCATACAAATTAAATTACAGAACGAAAGTTAAATTTTAAAAGTTCCTAATACTATATAGATAGGCCCTACATTTTCGTTCCATAGGCGGCAGGACGGCGCGGCGGAGCGGCGTTGTAGTGGGACGACAGAGGTGGCGGGCGGAATAGCGAGCCGCGAGCATCGACGACGCTCGCGTGTCGTCTCGTCGGTCGCGGTGCGGGACGATGAGCTGCTGGCGCGCGGGCGGGCGGGCTTATTCTTCCCCACTCCCCGCAGCCCTCCCGCACCCCGAGTTCAGTGTAGTGCGAGCGCGCGCTTTTTAAACGTTGTTTTATTATATTGCGATACTCGAAACTACTCGAAAGTTCATGTTTAATGGAGAAATTTTATTGGATAATATACAATTATATTATATTTTGATGTTCTGTGTCTAATAAGTTAATAAAAACAGACGAAGCAATTTTTCACAGTGCTTGGGTTATTGCCAAAAATATGTAAAGGTTTGATCGATAAGGAAAATTTCCTAGATAATTATGAAAAGCGATATATTTAAAGAAATTAGGAGATGAAAAAAAATAAAAATTGACAGAGTAATTTTTATAGGTATTTTCAAATTTCTGCCTGTTCGAAATCGAAATTTTCCTAGATAATGTTATATATATACTCTTATTAATATATAATATCATATTCTGAAAGAATTTTGGACAGAGCAATTTTTCACAGCGAATTATTGCCGAAAATCTGTAAAGGTGTGATCGATAAGGAAAATTTCCTAGATACTTGTCTAAAGCGATATATATAAATAAATTAAGACATATAATAAAATAAAAATTGACAGAGCAATTTTTCTGAAGAAGTTGTGATACAAAATAGGTATTTTCAAATTTCTGCCTATTCGAAATCGAAATTTTCATAGATAATGTTATATATATACTCTTATTAATATATAATATCATATACGGAAGGAACTTCGGACGGAGCAATTTTTCACCAGCACTTATAAGCGATTTTCATCTTTAGGTATAAATACCTAACTTCCAAACATAAAAAATCCTAGATAATTTGTCAAACGTGTATTTTAAACCCTACTTTATCACACTGCAAAGATTCAGCGACAGAGGAATTACGTCGAGTGGAAATGCTTTATTGATTGGAGTACTTAAATCATTGCATTAAGTTACAGTGGCACGGGATCAATTCTGTTCGTAACACCGCGACAGCGACATTATTATTTAAAATGTAACCTTAAGTCATTGCAATAAGGGTTAAGTTACGATTGGCACGAGATCTGCCGGCACTCCCGGTTTCGGTTGTAGGGTTTCGTTTCGTAACACGTTTATGTCTGTCCATTCTACTAAGTTCTGCAAAATGAATTGTAGGGTTCCGTAACAAATGCATGTCTGTCCGTTCTACTAAATTTAACATTTATTTCAAAATGAATGAAGGGTTCCGTGACAAATGCATGTCTGTCCGTTCTACTAAATTTTATAATTTTCAACCAAGGTCCTCCGACGGTTATTTTATAATAAAAGTAGGGTTCCGTAACACGTTTATGTCTGTCCATTCTACTAAGTTCTGCAAAATGAATGTAGGGTTCCGTAACAAATGCATGTCTGTCTGTTCTACTAAATTTTACATAATTTTTTTTTTATTATTTTTTTTTTCATAATTTTTTTTATATTTTTTTTTTAATTTTTTTTATATATTTTTTTTCATTATTTTTTTTTTATTTTTAATTTTTTTTAAACCTTCTTTATAAATAAACTTAAAACTTAAACTTTTTTTTTTTTAAGCTATGTTACGGTGTTTTCATTTCTGCCGTCACTCCCGGAGTGCACCTGAGGCTTTTTTTTTATAAAATCCAACTGCAATAATCCAAGTGCGAGTTTTACTCACGCACGGAAGGTTCCATAATGGTTCCGTAGATAGATCAGCTATACTATATACCTACCATACGTGTAAAAAAACCATATCCGTATCCGTCTATCTTTTTATGTTTGTCAGCAATACAAACTACCTGTGTCGCCAT
Organism: Nematopogon swammerdamellus; assembly: GCA_946902875.1. NCBI lineage: Eukaryota > Metazoa > Arthropoda > Insecta > Lepidoptera > Adelidae > Nematopogon > Nematopogon swammerdamellus. Next base: position 3,836,773 of record OX336333.1, read on the forward strand.
CTATATCTAGTAGCGTGAATATGTACTAATCTATTCTTAGCACGTTTCTTGTATGGGGAACGCCCTTAATTTTTTACTTTTTTTATTATTCTGTGGAAATTTCAACCGGCTACCTACCTAGATATTACTGTTCAAAAGATACATCCCACGGACGGACGGACAGGCAGACGATAGACAGACAGATGGCGTAGGCTTAGAAATAGACTTCCGTATGGATAAAGATCCCTAAAAACAAAGGAAATTACAAGGAAAGTTGATTGAAATGGATTTTGTTATATGTATAGATGTACTTATGTATTTTAAATGCATATAATAAGTATGTACCGTGTTAATAAAAACAAAAATAGCCCCACTGCATCTCTACCCGTGCTTGTCGACTAAGGCGACGAAAAAGGCGACTTTGTCAGCCTCGATAGCTCAGTGGTGAGGACAGTCATCTGTCGCTATTGAATGTTAAGCAACGCTGGGTGCGGTCAGTATTTGGATGGGTGACCGCTGACCGTATGAGGCTGACGGAAGAGGTTCGGATTCCTCGTAAAACTGTAGGTCCCTTCCCTCCTAATCTTACTTGGTGGTAGGGTTTAACCCGCCCGGGTTGATACCACCGCACTGAATGAAAAGTCGGTCGAAACGGCTATGGAAATAGTTTGTGTTTTCCGACCAGTTCAGTGTAGCCGGCACGATCAAAGGGGGAAGCACCTAGTTCACCTGGTGTTATGGGTTGACAGCACGGACGTTGTAGGTGATGTAGCCAACCGTGTCAGTTTACATAAAAAAATAAATAAAAAAAAAGTGATAAGGACAATACGCCGTGCATAAGGGCGACAGGTTAGGCACCTCTTACCTTGGCGCGGTCCTTCCACCGAGTCGTGCAGCAGGTGGGTCTTCGTGCCTTTACTTTACTTGCTGCTTGATAGTTATCTTGTCCTAATACTTAGCTAAATGTGATGGTAAGCATGTCGATACCTCAGCACTATACTGCAACACCATATAGCTTGTAGCACAGAAATCGTAATAAGCTATTACTTCTCTGATCTGTGGCTTGTAGGCTTATCCACCAGTTCAATAAAGCACTTAGTTCCAAAGGACCCTCACACATTTAAAGTATTTATGTAGTACCTATTCGTATATAGTTTATCATACATATCTATTTCTTTACAGTCTAACACATTGCCACAAACTATTCATGTTCGCCTGCATGTACTTCTCCCACATCCGAAAGGTTAGTTAGTATGGAATGCCTCGCGGCATTAAGCTCGCCTGTTTTACCTAATTTTTTAAACTGTTTTAAAAAACATTTCACCGACTTCAAAAAACAACTAGAACTGAAAAGTGTTAAATAATATTTTGATTGATATTAGGACCCTTGAGTTGAAGGCGGTACAAAAGCACACCTGAAAATTGATAGATGGACCCCTTTTGTGCTTTTGTACCGCCTTCAACTCAAGGGTCCGAATATCAATCTAAATATTATTTAACACTTTTCAGTTCTAAGTAGTTGTTTTTTGAAGTCGGTGAAATGTTTTTTAAAAAAGTTTTTTAAAGATGTAATGTCAGCCGTCTCCGCGCACAGTGATGCTCCGGGTACATAGTTTTTTTCATAGTCCTCATCAAGTTCTCATAATAATAAAAATTATTACTTTTCTTAGAATAAATGCGTATTTGATATTATTGCTGTCTGCTTGAAGCCTGAAACGACGACGACGTGGCGGGCGGGAAGCGCATATTTCCGAAGTCTACTACGAGAGTTGGTGAAGGCCTGTTTTAGGTTTCCGTAGCCCGTACGGAAGCCTATTACTAAGTCTACAACGTCTGTCTGTCTGTATTTCTGTCTGTTCTTCCGGTCCGTCCGTCCGAGGGCTGTATCTTTGGAACCGTAATACCTAGCCGGTTGAAATGTTCACAGAAATGTGTTATTTTGGCGGATATAACAACAAATAATAAAAAAAAAATTAAAATTAAGGGGTTCCCCATACAAAAAAACCGGCCAAGTGCGTGACGGGCCACGCGCAGTGTAGGGTTCCGTGGTTGAGGAACCCTATCAAAATAAATTATTTGATTATTTGTATAATTTTGTAGGGGAAATAAATAAATGTTAATTTGAAAAAGTTCTTCAACAGTGAAATGATGGCTGTCGTCCTTACATTTTATAAGTTGGCCGACTATTACTCGTCAACCTGTACAGCCTACTTAGCTGTGATAGTTTTCCTTTTAATTTCGATATATATACTACTGCTGTGAATTTTGTCACATATCTAATAACAACCGTTTAGCTGGCAGGTGGTGGGGACACTTGACTCTAACAAAAATTAGCACTTAAATGCTTAATAATTCGCAAACGGATCCCTAAATCGACGTCTTATTTTCCAAAGACCTATCCAACGACACCCCACATGATGGGGTAGACTTGAAAAAAAAATGCATCCTCACTTTACGTGTAGGGGAGGTTACCCTAAAAAAATTATTTCAAAATTTTTATTTTACCACTTTGTCGGTGTTATTAATATGTATATCCATACCAACTTACAACTTTCTAGTACTAAGGGTCTCTGAGCTAAGCTGCGGACGGACGGACAGACAGACAGACGGACGGACATGGCGAAACTATAACTATACATATGCATAATGGCGATCCTTGTTGACTACGGAACCCTAAAAACGTGTTTTTTTCAATTTTTTTTTGTCATGCGGATTCCTCGGTGCGCGGGTCCGACTCGCACTTGGCCGGTTTTTTTATTAAATTTTTAATTTCTATGGCTATTTGTCGTTTTGAGACATTTTTGCCAGTGTCGTGTATACCGAAGCTTTATGGCCAGGTGAGGTAATTAAAATTGTCACTGAAAGTGTGATGGAAAATACAAACAAAACAACATAACAATAAACAACAAGGAGTGTTTTCCAGAATCTACGTTCAGTTCAGACACAATTTTTTATATGATATGACGATATGACCATGAATTCTCTCTACACATGACACTACATAGCACAGGCCGTATCCCGACAATCGGGGTAAGCAGACTAATCGGTGTTGTGCTGCAAGAACTCTCGTAAATTTTAGCACATCACCGACCACTACACTTAGAAAAGTATTAGGACTAGATAACTATCAAGCAGCAATTAGGTAAGTAAGGCACAAAGACCCACCTGCTATATGACTCGGTGGAGGGACCACGCCACGGCATCTTACCATTACACTAGGTACCTAGCCAAAATATCTCAAAAAGACAATCGTCAATGAAAATAAAAAAAAGGCTTTCGCAAACTCGCGTAGTAGACTTTGGAAATATGGCGGGAGAGGGGCGGGAACGCGACGGGAGCGGCGGTGGTGGACTGGGGTTCGAGCCTCGAGGTAATCTGAGACTTAATTGGAATTTGCTGGACACGCCACTCAACACCGGCCGATATTTCCTCGTCCTTCACGACAAAATTAATACACCGGCCGGACGATCCAGACTGGATACTGTAACAGATATCACTGAGCCGATATACTTACAGTCCTAGTATATTTATATAGTAGAGAGATCTTCGAAATTCGAAGGCTATATTATAAAAGCATTAACTCATTGTTACCGATAATATTAGATTAGTATCTGATACACATACACCCCTTAGCGTATCGTTACCTACTATTGAAAAACCTTAAATAACAACAAATAATAACCGTACCGTGTGGAGCCGGTACTTCAAAAGAATAGCCCCACTGCATCTCTCCCCATGCATGTCGTAAAAGGCGACTAAGGGATAAGGACAAGATGCCGTGCTAAAGGGCGACAGGCTCGCCACCTCTCACCTTGGCACGGTACTTCCACCGAGTCATGCAGCAGGTGGTGCTTCGTGCCTTACTTGCTGCTTGATCGATATAATCTTGTTCGAATACTTTGCGAAACGTGGTGGTCAGTGTTGTGCTGTAATTTACCAGAGTACTTGCAGCACAACACCGATTACTCTGCTTACCCCGATTGTCGGGATTCAGCGTGTGTGATATGTATGATATATGTACATAATAAAAATAAGAAAAAGTAAAAAAATCACGGGGGTCCCCGAATACAAGAAACTAAAAAGTGTATGCGCGCCATTTACCGAAAAAAGTATGGAAGCATTTTATCTAATACATAGATGGCGTGAGTGGCGCTGACCATGACATGGCGATACGGAACCCTCGGTGCGCGAGTTCGACTCGCACTTGGCCAGTTTTTTATATGTTAGTACCTAGTAAGCATGTAATCGCTTTTTATATTTCTTCATTCAAATCATTAGATAAATGAAAAGCCGAAAATAAAGAGGAAAAAAAACCCTGTTTGAGCTGGTTTTGTTTAAAACTTACGCAGGCTTTAAAGTTGAGTTCAACTCTATACCAATACAAACAAAATACGCGCTAACGAAACATGACGAAAGTAACTACGAGTTGCCGATGCAAGTAATTAAATGCAATGGTTCGTAAAATGAGTGCGCGTGATGCGCGCGCGCCGCCAAAGCTCCCCCGCGCCGCCCCGCCGTGCGGCCGGGAGGGGGGGGGGGGGGGGGGGGGGCGAGGGGGGAAGGTGGGTTAGTACTTAGTGTTAGTCGCCACGGAGGAGTGCCTGTAGAGAGGAGTTGTAGCTAGATATAATTTCTACTAAAGCGGATGTTTACAGCGCGGTCCAATCACGCACCGTTCTTCATGTGCTGGGTCCCGAGAGTCACGACTCCCGGCCACTCTGTCACCATTCATGTTCCCGGCCATCCGTCTTGTTGTCGTCCCGTCGTCCCGAAACTTACATAGATTTCACATAGTTAGAGTTCCGTGTAGCCGGCACGACCGAAGGGAAGCACTGACGTGGCACCAAGTTCACCCGGTGTTATGGGCTGACATCACGGATGTTGTAGGTGATGTAGCCAAACGTGTCAGGTTCCATAAAAAAAAAACATTTGTAGGTTCACTTAGTCTGTTTTACCAGGTAGGTACTATCACGGGCGCTGCTCTGAGGATATCCCCCCTTATTCCCGGCCACCCGTCCTATCTCCGCAGCATTTATCGCAGAAGGGCTCAGTACGTAGCCTTTGATGTTGACATTGGGCCCTTAAGAACCCATCGGTTCTTAAGATCGTTTCTTTGTCTACCGGCAAGTGTATTTCCCGAATCCTTTAACTCGAGTGTCTTCGAACGACACAAACGTCATATTAACAGGCTAGTTAACATTAACATGCCAACAGTTTTTAGGCTTCCTAACAGCCTAAAAACTGTTGGCATGGTGCCTGAATGAACGTGGTTTCGCGAGGAATGGTGATTTTGGCTCTGTCGTCGGCTAAACCATTGGTCCCTCGGCACAGCATAACATAAAACAATTGTTAACATAAAAAAGGACTGACGCGACAGATGCAATGCCACGCTTTGATGCGGTGCCCCCAGTCGGTGGTGACGTGCTCAGTTTGCTTGGACCAACTTCTCTCTACTGTCTCCTCCGTTGTCAGTTGCCCACGTCGTCCCCACACGTGCAACCCTCTTGTTCATTGTTTAGCGGTTTGCATGCAAGGATCACTTTGTGTGTCTGCCGTCATAGGAATGCATTGTACACATTACAATTAATTACACGTACACTTTACATTGTGGATATGAATCTTAGTGTATCGTTAAATGCATAGATAACTTAGCTTTTGTAGGCAACTGCGGGCAACAGTAGCTATAGGTCTATGGCAACAAATTGTATTTATTTCAAGGGGAGGGAACGTGCGTTCACGCCTCCTCTGCACCGGTGCGGGGAGAATCGTGGATAACCTACTCTGCAGGTTAAATATTACGTCCAATTTAGCCGAATCCCTCAGAGATGCCGACAGTGACCATTGTTTAAAAAAAACCGGTCAAGTGCGAGTCGACCTCGCGCACCGAGGGTTCCGTTCCGTATCGCCATGTCATGGTCAGCGCCACTCACGCCATATGGCGTGTTTTATGAAATGCTTCATGTTAGTTAAAATATTCATGATTAGTTAAAATGCTTCATACTGTTTTCGGTAGATGGCGCGCATAACCTTTTTATTTTCTTGTATAGGGACCCTCGTGAATTTTTTACTTTTTCTTATTTTTTATTATTTGTTGTTTATATCGGCCATAATAAATAACACATATTCTGTGAAAATTTCAACGGGCTACCTATTAAGGTTCAAGAGATACATCCCTCGGACAGGCAGACAGACGGAGTAGGCTTAGTAATCGGCTCCCGTACGACGGATACGGAACCCTAAAAATGCACACAGCATTTTTTAATAAATATAATTAGAAATGTGTGTCTCGTGCTCGTTCAAGACGTCAGCGCGTCAACTGTCAGCTAGTATGAAACGCTCGCTGTTTTGACAGTTCTCCGCCGCAGCGCGGCGGTGGTGTGCCCACGCGCAGCCGTATCCGTTACACATGTTGTGGTCCTTCGAGCCGGATGCTTCATTATTACTATGAGATCTGGTTGAAAACAATGACCGCAGCGAGTTCGTGTAGAGTGAGCTTGAGTAAATTAATTTCGGTTTCGGTTTATAGCCTTTATCTTCTCAAAGAATAAACATTCACTAGAGAGGTGTGTAACATGTGGTTAGAATTATGAGTAGAAATAGCTACATATGACTGTTTACAACCTACATATAACTGATTAATAAAATCAATTAAACTTATTAAACAATATAGCAAAGCAAATCAATAATTATTCTGAAACTGACGACGGACAGACAATCCTTCCCAGTGGAAGGTGTGGAACTAAGCTTGCGATGGCTTCACCGAACATTTCCGGGCCCATCGGCAGTAGAGGCGGGTATTAAAATAATCGAGGTCGGGACTAACGAGTGGCCACTCTAAAATATCCCGCGCATGCTTCACGGTTCGGCTCGCATCAAGCCCTCGTCAGCTAGTCTGCGTTGACACGGACGCGGGGAACCACCAGTCCCGCTCTCGACCTCCCTCTCTCTACCTATCCATATTCTGTAGGATGCTTCCAGTGACGTTTTAAAAGCTCTCTCCATATATGAGCTTAGCGTCGATCTTGGCAGCCTTAGATTTATGAAGAGAGACTGTAGAGCGACTTCGCTGGTAGTCCTCTTGCTCCGACTTCCACAGCGAAGAGATAGTCTTGAATCCGTTTCTCACAATCCGGTCTACTAAGTTGCAGTACTTATTAAGTTTGATGTTGTGGTAATACCTTGGAAACGTACAGACCGTGGAGTTTTCTTGTGAAGTTTTGCAAAGAACATGGTTTGGTCCCTTTGTATTGTCAAATTGTATGGAAAAATATGAATTAAATAACAGAGATAAAATTAGGCGTTGGTCGGAAGTGTCGATGAGTGTAATTTTGTATGTGTGAGGCCGGTACTTAAAAAGAACAGCCCCAATGTATCTCTCTCCGTGCATGTGGTAAGAGGCGACAAAGGGATAAAGACAAGATGGCGTGCCAAAGGGCGACAGGTTAGCTACCTCTCACCTTGGTACGGTTCTTCCACCGAGTCTTGCTTGCAGCAGGTGGGTCTTCGTGCCTTACTTGCTGCTTGATAGTAATCTTGTCCGAATACGACACATCGGTGACGTGCTGTAATTTACTTGAGTTCTTGCAGCCCAACACCGATTACTCTGATTATCCCGATTGTTGTGATACAGCGTGTGGTATGGTGGTGATGGTGGTGGCAAATTTTAAAGAGTTTTTTTTTTCCACTTCACTTCAATCTCAATTAGTTGACATATTCAGAAGTTCTCTACTCAGCAAAGGAAATCTTCGGGATGTATAAATAAAATTATAAAACATAATGCATAAAAAATGTATATCAATTCAAAATTAGTTAGCTGAGCCTGCTCAATATAAACTCAATCTCGCTTTTTACTGAATCAACTGATAAAAAAAAAGCATTTCCGCTAAAATAAAAGATATAGGTCGAACTAAATAATACGCCACGGTCGTTTTAAAAACATGTGTCTAATTAGTAACACCCTGCCTCATTAGATCCTCGCCCTGCCTGACCGACGACGGACGGGCGACGGCACGGGTGTTTGTGCCCGAACGTCTTGTGCGACACATTCATTGTATTGTATTGTACTGTTTATTGATCATTCATATGGCAGTTAGACTGCTCTCGAACTTGTACAATTTGTTCTATCCGATTCGATTACACCCACGAAAGAGAACCGACAAGAAACTTCGCAGGGTATTTTTTTAACATATTTTTACAAGAATTTAGTGACTAGCCACATAATAACACCGCCCATAGTCTATCTAAAACACAGCTTGAGAGCAAGATTAACAATTTTGCTGAGAGTTCTGACTACAAAGACTTATTAATTAAGTGAATCAGGTGTAAAGAGCCTTTGTCAAACTTTGATACGTAATTTGTATCAACATAACTATGTTAGTATATTAAACTACAATGTAGTATAATTGTATTGTCAAAAATAAAAAATAAAAATATATGAATATTTAAGATACTTGAAGTATCAAGTTGTCAATATGGGTTATTGCTTCTACACTTTAATTTTTATTTTATTTGATAGGGATCAAAGTAATAAACAATCCTTCATGATTTCAGAAAACATTTATTACGCCAGTGAAATTACTGACCTAACAATTTCAAGTGCATTCTTAGGGTTCCGTATCCGGTACGGGACCCTGTATCCGGTAGGGCTGTATCTCTTGAACCGTAATAGGTAGCCCGTTGAAATTTTCACAGAATATGTGTTATTTATTATGGCCGATATAACAAATAATAAAAATTTGAAAAAGTAATAAATTCACGGGGGTTCCAAAGAAACCAAAGCGCGCGCGCCGTCAACCGAATAGATTATGAAGCATTTTAACTAATGACATTTAACTAAAATGAAGCATTTCATAACACGCCATGGATGGCGTGAGTGGCGCTGGCCATGACATGGCGATACGGAACCCTCGGTGCGAGTTCGACTCGCACTTGGCCGCTTTTTTATTTTGTTGCTGATTCGTCGGAAACCTTAGTCCTGAATTTGCGCATTGCTCAAATTCCGCCGCCATCTTGGAATCTGTTTTTTTTTCTTCAACCCCTCATATCTCGCGTTCTAATTATCCCACAGCAATCAAACCGGTTTTTAAGTCAGAATTTACTTTAATTAAGTAGATAAAATTAATTACTTGAAATTTTTGGACCCCCAATAACACTTTCCTAACTGCACTGTACATAGTGTACATAAGTCGGTTCAACAGCGATTCCATGTAGCTACCTAGCTATATGGAGTCACATGCTGTGTCACATCCTTTTCCGGTCATGGGGGTGGGCACTGTATGTATATCTTTATTTTTTAGGCTAGCTTCGTATTGTCAACTTGTTATTTAAAGGTGTATTTATTGTACTGCCTCGTGATCGAGAATTAAACGTTTTTTACTTTACTTTACTTTAAAAGTCATACATAACATAACAAACAATAGTACATCATTAAGAGCCAATTGCGCCAACACGAATTTAACGATATAAATCAGTTTAACTCATTAAGCTAGTACCCGTTGACTGTGGGAACCGCGTTTAAATCCATAACTCGCTACTTAACTCTAAATTCGTGTTGGCGCAATTGGGCCTTAGTACATAATTTATTGCGATAACAATTTCATTTCATTAAATAATATTTTGTTCGAGAAACACATTAAATCAACATTTGTAAAGAATACCTATAAAATAATTATGAAAGAAGAACTTCTAATAAAATTTATTAAGATGTTCATTAAGTATATTCAACTTTTACATATTTAAATATTTCATTTTGATAATTATACTTCCTACATACATTGTAGTATGCGTATACTGATCACTGACAATAGTGAGTCCATACAAATTTCATCTCAAAATTCATTACAAATTATAAGTCACACATAAGATAGGTACAATTAGGGCCAATTGCGCCAACACGAATTTAACGATATAAATCAGTTTAACTCGTTAAGCTAGTACCCGTTGACTGTGGGAACCGCGTTTAAATCCATAACTCGCTACTTAACTCTAAATTCGTGTTGGCGCAATTGGGCCTTAATAAGGCGAAGCAATGTAGGTTATTTATTATCGATCTTTATTATTCAATCACCACAAGGGTATTTACATTTTTTTTATGGAAACTAACACGGTGTTGGCTACATCGACTACACATCCGTGATGTCCGCCCACAACACCTTGGTGAGCTATGTGCCATGTCAGTGCTTCGCTTCGGTCGTGCCGGCTACACTGAACTGGCGGAAAATAAAAACTATTTACATAGCCATTTCGACCGACGTTTCATTCAGTGCGGTGGTACCAACCCGGGCGGGTTGAACTCTACCTATAAGGTAAGAAGGGAAGGGACCTACAGTTTTGTAAACAGCAAACATTAATACACAACTTCAGCATACTCGGGTGCGGTCGGTACTTGGATGGATGATGAACGTTGAGGATGGCCATAGTTCGGATTCCACGTAAAACTGTAGGCCCCTTCCCTTATCCCTTAGGAAGCGCCTGCTAAAGTTCCACAGAGGTCAACTGCGTATGGCGGTAGGACTTCTTACGGGTCATTGCCCACTTAAGAGACACTTGTTTACAATAGGTGTCACCGACAGTCCCCTGTGCAGAGGCTGCATGGCGGAGGACGAATCAGCCACCCACGTGCTCCTGGAGTGCCCGGTGGTGGCAGAAGTACGACTGCAGTTTCTTGGGAACGTGGGAACTGCCTGCATGGAGTGTGGAAGCGTCCAAGAAGAGTGCTCCACTTCATGAAAGAGCTCGGGTGGCTGGAGTAGCACTACCCGAGCGCCAACGTACAACGGACCGTCTTGAGGTCTCAGTGCGGAGAATGGCCCACCCGCCTTCCCAAGAGGCTGGGCAGCAAACAACAACAACAACAACAACCCTTATCCCTTATATATACCTCACTACAGGATTGCGCAAGCCTAGTTTGAGTTTGACACACCACTGAATTCGGGTCGCTCGAAGCAGCTATGAAAACGGTTCGCGTTTTCCGTCCAGTTCAGTGTGGCCGGCACGATCAAAAGGGCAGCACTGACACGGCGCCTAATCCACAAATGTTTGAGGGTGTGACGGTACGGGTGTAGTACATTTTTTTTGTTTTTTAGGGTTCCGTATCCGTCGTACGGGACCCTATTACTAAGCTACGCCGTCTGTCTGTCTGTCCGTCTGTCTGTCCGAGGGCTGTATCTCTTGAACCATAATAGGTAGCGTAGCCCGTTGAAATTTTCACAGAATATGTGTTATTATGGCCGATATAACAAGAAATAATTTAAAAAAAAACCTCAGGTGCACTCCGGGAGTGCCGGCAGAAGTGAAAACTTTTTGTATTTCCGAAAAAAATTCTTAGGTGGTTATAAAAAAAAAACTAGACACCCTATAAACATTTTAACACTGTAACATTGGTAAAAAAGAAAAAAAAGAAAAAAAAAAGAAAAGAAAACTTAAACATCAACGTTGTGCATTTTACAGGCGACATCTATCAGACACATAGTATCTATCAGTGATATTTTCAAATGTTTTCGGTCGTCAGCAATAGATGGCGCTACCTCTAGGTAACCACGTAGCTAGTACTAAGAGAAACCACCATGGCTGCCTGCTCCGTCTGTCTCGTTTAAGTGGCGCTGGGCGCCTGCGCGTGTGTGTTTGTACTACAGCCTACTCGTGGGGAATATATTATTATTATATAGCAGGCAACATATTCTATTATAAATTTACAGCATTTATAACGGTTGATATAATAAAAACTATTAGAGTTGCTGTTTGCTATTTATAACCAACCGTACGTACCGCCATCTAGTTGATATAATAAAAATTATTTGGGTTGTAGCATTAGGTATGTGAAGCTCTCGCTCGATAGAGGGCAGTGTTAATAGTATTTTGTAAATAAAAAACTTTTTGTATTGCCGAAAATAATTTCTTAGGTGGTTATAAAAAAAACTAAACACCATAAAAAAATTTAAAAACCGTAACATTGCTTAAAAGAAAAAAAAACAAAAAAAATTTTGAGGGATTCGAACCCATGGTCAAAAAATACAAATCCTACACTCTTAACATTGAGCCACGAAATCACATAAACGACCAAACGAATATCGGATTCCCTTGATTCGCTTTCGGCTTTACTTACGGATCTGACGCGAATCAGATCTGACGCGAGTTTAAAATTTTTTACCCATCCAAAAAAAGTGCCAAGCGCCGCTAAAAAAGTTTTCACTTCAATAAAAAAAAGTAAAAAATTCATCGCCATACAAGTAACTAAAAAATGTATGCGCGCCATCTACTGAAAAGAGTATGAAGCATTTGAACTAATCCATAGATGGCGTGAGTGGCGCCGACCATGACATGGCGATACGAATCCCTCGGTGCGTGAGTTCGACTCGCACTTGGCCGGTCTTTTTTTTTATAAAACCAAATATGGCGTCTCGTCGATCTTGGACCTGCTTTCGAAACATTTTTCCAGCCAGCCTTCGGTAACGACCAGCGCGCCAGGCGCGTCTTTCTTGAACTTCGCTCGGTCCTCGATCTTGTCGTCCCAAATCACGTGAGTCAAGTGCGGGGAGTCAGTCGAGCCAACATGGCCGCCGAGAGCTCGCGCCTTCAGCTGTAGCCGCTCGCTCGGCGCGTAGACGCTGCAATCTCTTAGGCAGAAGAACGGATTGGGACCGCCGTACAGCTCCCGGTCCATCTCCAACTTCTCGTCTGCAGTTAGGTACACGCGGTCACCCTGAAATAGGCCGATATTAACATAAGAAAGAAAAAGAAAAAGAAAGAAAAATATGATTTATTGTCATTAATAGGCAAAGACATTAAACCCACCCTTTTAATCTCTTTGTTAATAGGTATGTACAATAAAAAGAAAAGAAAACATTACAAAAACATGAAATTATACAAGTATTAAAACTTAAATTAATAACACAAGTAATGACAATATGGAGCCATCTCAGCATGTGCTGTGCACAAGGCGACCTATAGCGCTGTTTTTCAGATGGGCCCAGAGTAATAAATATAAAACATAAACACAATACTTTTTTTTATCTACAAAGAAAGAACCGTACTTTTAAAGTACCGTGTGGGGCCGGTACTTTAAAAGAATAGCCCCAATGCAACTCTCCCCGTGTATGTCGTAAAAGGCGACTAAGGGATATGACTCCCTTTTCATATCACTAGGTGGTAGGGGGGTTTAACCCGCCCGGGTTGGTACCACCGCACTGAATGAAAGGTCGGTCGAAACGGCTATGTAAATAGTTTGTGTTTTCCGTCCAGTTCAGTGTAGCCGGCACGACCGAAGGGAAGCACTGACGTGGCACCAAGTTCACCCGGTGTTATGGGCTGACATCAGCATCACGGATGTTGTAGGTGATGAAGCCAACCGTGTCAGTTTCCATAAAAAAAAAAAAACAAAGACAAACATTATAAATAACAATTTAAGGGAGCTGACCGCGGTTGCGCGCTATGTGATTCGGGCTGATGTAGGCGGGGAGTTGGGGGGAGAAGCGAGCACCGCGCTGTCCAGCTTACTCGATTCATGACATCAGCGGTAGCGTTCGTACAGTTCCCTCAAAACTTTAATGCCGCTGGACCTACCTGCTTAGTCAACGAATTTTAGGTCATAATTCGTACACTATAAGGTAGACTTTAATGTCGCTCGCACCTTGGGTTCGCGCATGTTCAGTGAAGCAATTATCTACCCTATGATCTACGAGTGATGACCTAAAATTCGTTGACTGCGCAGGTATGTCGAGTGGCATTGAAGTTTCGAGGGAACTGTAATCCTCCTTGGAACTGTACAGTCACACGCGTGTCAATGAGTGCTCTACTTTCTTATAGTACCTATAAGCAGAGAAGGTTATAAATAGGTACCCACTGTCGGGTAAATAATTTAAATTAGAATCTAAATTTAAATTTTTACTAAAACTCAATCACATTTTTTTAAGTTTTAAATTTTTTTTTTCATAAACTTATATATAATTTTTCGAACGTGTCTATCGTTTAATGGACGATATTTCGACCTTATGAATTACGAATACATGCGCCGAGGTTCCAGATGTATGATGATTCCCAGGTTCTTAGATCGATTTCTTAAGGGGTGGTGAGCTGAATTACTTAACGATGCGGGTGGTGAAGGTTTGATTGAATTGAGTTTGATGGTTTCGGCAGTGTGTGGGGATGGGAAGACAAAATGTTCCTATGTTTGACTATTTTTTTTGGATCGCTTAGCTTGTTTAGCTGCTTGAGATTCAAGACTGTTCTTTTCTGCAATTTCTTCCAATATATAATTTGGCTCTCTAATAGTCAAGTCAAGTCAAGGCGAGAATCAGCCAATTCAGGTAGCACACAATTCATGTAGAATTTTGTTAGTTGATGGCATATTTTCTGTTGCCAGAAAGTATCGTCCTTTTTTATATAGGTAACTTTTAGTGCATGCTGATGACCAGTCCATACAGCAAACAGACAAACGTCAATATTTGTGATGTGTAGCTCACCTTGAACTTGGAAGTACCAGTTGCCGTTTTCGTTTACTTTGACAGATAGATTTTTCGAGTCAAACCAGAATGGTATTAATTTATGTCTTATGGCTTCGTCCGGGTCCATGTTCTTAGCTGTTTAGGGGCATTTGATTTCAACTACTCCACATGCCCCTTCTTTATTTCTAAATATGCCTTAGGCAGGACTAACGTACGTTCTTCTAGCGTACGTCACGCATTTATGGGCTGAAAGGCTCGATGGTTTTGGGGAATCGCTGGCGGTCGCTCTGGACATATCCAAAGCATTCGATCGCATCTGGCACCGGGAACTCTTAAGCAAGCTTCCGGCCTACGGTGTCCCTACAAAACTGTGCACTTGGATCTCCAGCTTTTTGAGTGGTCGGTCGATCTTTGTCACCCTAGATGGTGCCTGCTCGGCCGACTACTCAATCAATGTTGGTGTTCCACAAGGATCCGTGCTGTCGCATACGCTGTTTTTATTGTTCATCAACGACATGCTCTTGCTCGGCAAAATACACTGTTACGCGGACGACAGCACGGTGCACGAAGGGTTCATCAAAGACTAGAAGGGTAGAGAGGCCTCAGCAGCAAACGCGAGACGCGAAACTGTTGCTCGGGTTGACCAGGTTCTCGAAAAAGTATCCTCTTAGTGGAAGAAGAACTTGGTCAACTTAAACGTAGCCAAGACGCAAGCTTGTGCCTTCTCTACTAAGGCTGATCCGTTTTCTCTCCAAGCCATTTCAGGGCAGCCAAGTCCCCAACGATGGTAGTCTGGGCGTCCTGGGTATGGAGGTGTCCAGGGACGTTGGGTTTCGATCGTTCATAGAGTCCAAAACGAAACTAGCGTCTCGAAAATTAGGGATCCTTTACCGATGTCGGCGATTTTTCACGCCGGCCCAACTGCTTACACTCTACAAAGCATAAGTAAGACCGGTGATGGAATATTGCAGTCATCTTTGGGAGGGTTCCCCTGAGTACCTTCTTTCAGCCTTGGATTCTATTCAGCGACGAGCCATTCGCCTGATTGGTGACTCTGTACTCATAAAGGATCTTCAACCTCTAAAGCACAGACGTATCGTTGGGTCATTGAGCCTGTTTTATCGGTACTACTATGGCCGCTGCTCTGACGAACTTACTTCCCTTATCCCTCCTCCTCCTGTTCGGCTACGCCAAACCCGCCATACTCTCGCGGAACACCCCTTTGTAGTCGACAGAAGAGTTCTTCGAACTTCACGATTCTCTAAATCGTTTTTGTGCCGCACTGCAAAGGAGTGGAACGGGCTCCCAGGGAATATCTTCCCCCACTCCTACAATCCACGGATCTTCAAATCGCGGGTTAATAGCCTTTCCCCAGGAACATTAGTCCACCTCCAAGCCGGACTGGCACCTCCTCGGGGGTGAAATTGGCTGCGCCTGAGGGTGCGACCTCGGACAGAGCCACCCAGTTCGGTAGCAATAAAAAAAAGACAAAAAAAAAACAACTCCTGCAAAGCAGAGGTCTTTGTCGATAAATATTCCACATTTACGTAAAGTTACATTTTCTTGTGCACACAGCTGTGTTAGTGCTGGTATTTCATTTTCTCTACCATGTTTCACCGATGGCATATTTTCGACATTTCGGGGCTTTACTATAGATCTTACCAATTAATGATGCACATCTTGTATAGTCCCTTCTTTTACAGATTAATCCAAACTTTTAAGCCGTTAACCTGATTTTTCTTTGTTCTTTCCACTCTTCGCTGTCAGCTTGAAGTACTGGCCTTTTTCTAACGCTTGTCTTTCCTTATCAGTCAACTCGAATGCTTAAAGAAACTCCATCTTTTTTAGTTCATATTCTTCTTCATTCAAGTCTACGCTCTGAGCCTTTTTTTCCATAATCGGGGTCATCATTTTATGTTTCCTGAAAATTTGTTTACTTGGTTTTCTGTTTTCTTTAATCTTTTCATAGAGTTCTGTGTAGTATCCCGGTGAATTTTTGAATACGGATTTGTGAATCATGGACATTACGTTTTTCTTATTGAAGGAAATTACTGCTGCGGAGCATCGTTCCTGATATGAATTGCGTAAGGTGTAGTTTATTCGTTTCTCTCCTATATACTTTGCGACGACAGAATTAAATGACTCAACTAGGTTACTGTCGACATCATATACCAAACAAATTGCATTTGAAGCCAGGAATTTTTATTCCATATTCAAAATATCAGCCCGCAATTTAATCTTTTTTTGATTTGATGTAATGTCTTCGTGCTTCCTCTTTTTTATTGCCCTTACGACATACCTTCGCAATTTCATAATTTTGAAGTCTGTTAGCCGCTTTATGTCTTTCAACCTATCTATCTATCTAATAATTTGTATCTTTGATTAGCAACCGTAGCTTGTTGCAGAGATTTCTAAGTAAATAATAGCGGCATAAAATTTTTTGCACTCGCACATTATTGTATGGATTGCTATCCAATATTTTTTATAGCTGCTTGAATCATCATCTATATAACACGCGCATAGATGATGCCATGCATATCCATAGATTCTTTAAAGCCTTCGGGGCGGGTTTCCAAAACGTACACCTCGTAAAAACAAAACAAAAAATACAGGACCATAAAAAGAACACAAAACACTGCTATTGGAAAAGACTTAGCCTGCGGAAATCAAAACTGGGGCCAAAAATAAAAAAATTAAATTTAGCGACTAAGGATTGCCTCTTCTCCGGCTTATAAAAAACTCTAGGGAATAGCCACACTAACAGGTTATGTCGGGGCGGTGGATTTCGTTTTTCCGCAAAGTATGTTAATTACTCCATTTTCCTTTCAAATGTTGTCTATATGGCAACACACACCTTATCTATACCATTCTGTACGAAGCACACTTCAAACTATTATATTTACTCTACAAGTCCCGGGTGGTAGGTACCTTAAGTACTAGTAAGTAAGCGTATGTGTACAGCAAGCGAGTGAGTGTGACAAAGTCGCGTGTGACAAAAAGTTTCTTTCTTTATTTTTGACGTGATGACGTCACGTCTTATAAATTGATGAACACCGGGTGCACACACGAAAAAGTGTCACGTTCCATCTGAACCTGTGTGTGCAAGCAAGAGCGCGTAACAAGCGATAGAGAGGCACAATCGGTATGGTCAAAGTTACCATGGAAACGTCTTAAGAAGTAAAACTGTCAAGATCAGACAACAGAAGTTTATTGATGGCCAGTCACAAGATGATTAATCTTTCTACTGGAAATAGAATTACTGATCTTTGCTCTATGTACTACGATTATTCCACGTCATCACGTAATTCTATCGTCCGTAACCCGCCTTTACAGACAACCAATTTTTTTCTCCGAAACTACTAATTTCCGCAGAATAAAAATTACATCTTTAGAATCGTAAAAGCGTAAACTATACGTATATCATACCAGCTAGTTGAAAGAAAGGTGTACGTATTGGAAACCCCAGCCAAGCCTTCTACTAAAAGAGCAGTTTCCATGCTTGAAGAGCTTCCGGTGTGATTTTTGTAGCACACGTGTTCTTTTGGCTCTGTTTTTCTATTGTCAGCGCGAGAGCAGGTTCAGTACTTGTTTTTGACTCCTAGATTTACTTTTCCTTGTTTTAGCGCCAACGACCGCCGCTGCACCTGAATTGGCACTGTAGTTGTTTCTGTAGGACCGTTACGACCAGCACCCATCTGCTGTGACAGTAATCAAAGGAATGCCATATATATATTCATATCTACACCTTTTAGAATTCTTTGCAATCTGAGCTTCCAAGATGCCGGCATTTTTCATTTCGTCTAATGATGTTACTTTAAACGATTCATATACTTTTTGGCTGACTTTTGCGTACAATGAGTGACTCAACGATGGAATGTTAGAACATGTCGCTAATTCACCTAAGTTACTGCTTCCGCTTCCAATACTTATAGCACCAGCAACAATTCCGTGATTCGTATCGTAAGGTAATGCAGGATCATCAGTACATTTTGTGAACTCTGCTCTGCAAACTTCACATCTCAAGTACATATTTGATGTAAAGGCTTTGTGGTATTCTTCTATACATTTCAAATTTGAAAAAGGGCAATCTAACGATCCTTCACTATGGGTAGATATATTTTGTAAGCCATCCAGTAAATACTGAAGGGAAACGATTCGCCGCCCTTCAATGCTGAAATTGTTGTCATTGATCACATCATCCGCAACTACTTCTATGATTAGATTGTAATTTTCTTCGCCTGGGATTTCTGTAATTTCGCGCTAGAAAAAAAAAACAATATTATTTTTAGTCAATAAATACGTAGTATATTTAAATTTACGTATACGTACATTTGTAGCCATATACATATTATTACCAGAGTGTCAGGAGTGATATGTCTGAAATCAAAGCAAATTTTGCTCAATTCAAGTGGGCATGAAATAATTTTCGTAAGTTTATATCTATAGGTATTTTATTTACGGAACCGGGAAAATGTGGAACGCACTCCCTGCCCATCTATATTACCTCCCAAGTAAAGCCTGGGGTTTTTCAAAAGGGGCGTGAAAAGGCTCCTGTCAAGCCGGCATGGCATTCGCAGTCCCCGAGTATAACAGAATGTCCATGGGCATCGTTAGACACCTACTTGTAGGCGAAAGGATGCCACATGTCGCGCTATTTATAAAAAAAAATTACTGGTATGTATTTGTTTGCCAAAGAAACCTACTACACTTATACAAGCAAATATCTATAAAATGTCGTCTGATTACCTTTCTTATAATTCTTCGGAAAGAAATGCTTCTTCATGACGTCGGTCGCTTTCGCTTTACGACCTAAAATTAAAATTACGATAATTTTTTTCTTTCTTCATAAGATAATATACGGGGTGTAGGTAATAAATTATGATGATTTTTCAAGAGAGTGGCCTATTTGTCATTCTATACATCCATGTGAAAGAATTATTAGAATTAGTTAAAAAAATCCATACATTTTCTCGTGCTGAGCGTGGAGCCAATTTGTATGGAGATGGCGATTTTTTATAGTTACATATATTTCCCCCCAAGTACAGTCTCGGGTCCTTCAAGAGGGGCATGAATGGGCACCTGTCAGGCCGGCATGGCTTTCGCAACCCCCGCATACGGCCGAATGTCCATGGGCGTCGTTAGACACCTTATGATTGGCTCGGCGCCATATGTCGCGCTGTCAATACAAAAAAAAGTTATAAAATTGATTCCGAACAGACGTGAAAGTGAAAGAAACCTGTGTAATATAATATTAGTATAAAACTTACATTTTAAATTTTTTTTTTTTTTGAAGAAATTTTGCAACCCATTTTACCATTTGCGTGCTCTAGTGAGATATAATATTTTTCCGTTTTTAATTAAGTAGAGCACCTGTCGATGCGTGATCACTACATCAGAAGCTTGAGATCGAGTCGACACCACGACGCGGCGCGGTAGCGACGACGAACCAGCGAGAGCGTGCCCCCCACGTCCGATCGCTGCGAAGGTCCAGCGGATACTGAGGAAATCGCGGAGCGTCATCTGCTTATATTAGACCGGACTTTGATAAATATTTTTGATAGAAAAATGGATATTGATATTATTGTTTTTATGAATTATATATAGGAAATTGGGTGAATTTTGATGAGTCGTTGCAAATGTATGTTAAAAATTGGTTTATGGATCAGTTTACGTTTGAAAAAAAATCGCTAAATTTGATTATTTGTTATAGTTACATTAAGAAAACTAAAATAAATATCAAAAATTCGTTCCGAACAAATTAAAGTAGAGGACTTGCTTGTTTCTTTCTAGGGATTACTTTCTTCTTTTATGTTTTCTTAATCTCTAATCGCCTGCACCAAACCACCTCTCCGCTGGAATGTCTAAAAAGGCTCAGATTTGAGTTGACATTGCACAGAAAGTAAATTATATAAGGTAATGACAAAAATACTGTAGTATAGAACACATTCTTGACTTTAATTTTCTATATAACTTAGTTTACTACGTGCCACTAAATCTCTAGAAAAAAAATGTTTCTGACGCTCAAAATGACTGTGCGCGCTAAAATTCGCAGTATATGCCCTTAAATTAGTAAAGTTAAATTACACATTAAATTTAATTTAAAAAGTTAAATTACACATTAAATAATTTCCGTTTAGTTACAAAGGTATGGGCAACCTAAGTAAATAAATAAAACTTAAAACATCGCTAGCCATCGAAAATCCAAGCCCCAAGTAATTACTCACAAAATTTTTCAAAATGGACACAACCACCTCTGCCCGCGTTCGGGTCATTCACTCGGTGACGTGGCGTCCCACCAACAAAGCACCTCTGTGTTTTATTTTATTTACTTTACCCCCGACGCCATTTTAAGGGTTGTTGATGTGTCGGGGGCTTTATAAACTTGTAATTTAACTTTTATTTCAATCATTTTAAGACACATAATAGGAAAAGTGCCGACGATCTCGAATCTGTTAAATCAGCTTTCTAATAAAAACAAACGGCAGCCAAATTGGTCCATCAGATAAACGACAGACAGACAACAGCAGATATAGGCGTAGAACTTATAACACCCCTCTTTTTTCGTCGGGGCTTAAAAATGTTAATATAGACGGCCACATCGGTGCAATGGATGACTTTCCACTATAACACCGCTGGCAATCGAGAAAGCCAGTGACGCTGGAGGGAGATAGAGAAATGCGAATCGCCTAGCAAGCGGTGTCAGGAACAATTGTTACGACGCAAAAAAAGAAAAACGATAAGCTTCTATATGGAAAGAGTTTGGTGGGCGCCACTGGTAGCCTCACACAGAATTTGGGTCGGTATTAGAGAGAGGGAAGTCGAGCGCGGGACTAGTTCTGCACCACGTCCTAGTCAACGCAGACTAGCTGACGAGGGCTCGATGCGAGCCGAAACGTCTAACGCGCTGTAAGACAGCAAAATTGGTCAATCGCTGGTCTCGTACTGGATTGAAACCTTCTCCTACTTGCAATGGGCCCGGATGTGTTACGTGAAGGCATGGAGTGTTTTGTTCGTCTGCAGGTTCGTCCTGTGCAGGGGTTGCATGGGGGCTGTAGCATCGCCATCGCACGTGCTGCTACAGTGCGAGGGGGTGACAAACGAGCGGGCAAACATCCTCAAAAACCCGAGGACACTCCAAGAGGCCTGCAAGGACGTCGGCAGCCTGCAGGACTTCTGGAAGGAGCTGGGCTGGATGGAGTAGCGGCCGGGGTGATACGCACATTGGGTCCAAGAAGAGCGACCTACATGCGTAAAATGCCCATCAAGAAGAAGAAGAAGAAGAATGGAGTGTTGTGTTCGTCACCTGCCTAAGAAGTTGTAAGAAAAACCAAGAGCGCTCACATCGCCCATCTTATCGAAGCACTTGCGCAGCGTCTCCTCATCGACGGGACTGGTGTAGCTATCGCCGAGCTGGTCGTAGTGGCGGGCGAGCGCGGTGCGCGTGCGGAGGCTGATCGCCAGCATGTCGAGCGGCGCGGGCGGCCCGCAGCTCGCGGCGCCCGGGGCCAGCCGTCTCAACCACTCCGCACCCACCACGTCCGCGCCAGACTCCAGCGCGTTCTGCACGCGCTGGATCCGCTTGCCGGCAACGCACAGCCACGTGTCCGACCCTGCGCGCCCAATCATACGTTCCAGCATCGAGTTGTCACTGTTCAGGGGGTCTACCGGCGTTAACTCACTCGCTAACTCCCACAAATACTCTCATATTACAACCAATAGCCGGGCCGGATGCCTCACTGAACGCCATCTGATTGGTTGAGCGAGATCGTTTCTCATACTCACATCGGCGAGTGAGTAATGCCGGTGCAGGGGCAGATTCTAGTCCATCAGGGACAGATAATTATCTGAATCAGGCTGGCTGTACATCATAGCGTTGATTCATACTCAGATATTTATTTCGCCATAAAGAACACCACAACGTTAACAATATTTATGTAATTGATTCAAATAGATATTCATGGATATGGTTCGTCGTCATAATAATTTGTAATTTTATGTTATGTCGAGAGTCCAGGAGTTTCAAGAAAATTACGCTGCCTCATCTTTCCGTCCGACAGTGCTTCCTTTGATCTCGAAAAGAATAAAAAGAGTTATTAGTTTAGATACGAGTGCTTAGGAAATTCTCTATATGTCCATTCTACACCGTTCTCATCAGAGGCGGACTTTCCTTTAGGCCGACTAGGCCTGGGCCTAGGGCGGCCAGATATTAGGGGCGGCCAATCTGTATCTGCTGCTGGAAGCAGTGAGCGCAGGTACAGAATAGAAAGGGTGCCGGCCGGAGGAAGTGCGTGCGACGTGCGGGAGTGGTGAGCGCGGCGGCGGCGGAGACGACGCACTTATTTACGCAGACAAAATAATTTAGCTGTGACGATAAGGTCAATATTGCCGCAAAACTTATAAAAAATACTTTTGCTATATGTAAAATAAACCGAGAAATAATACCTATATTTCTGGCAGGTTGAACCGAACGCAATACTGATTTTCGTACAACTTCACATTTGTATCTATGCTGTAAACTTGAAAGGGGCGGCTGCATTGAATTGGGGCGGCTGGTATTAAACGGCCTAGGGTGGCTAAGGCTGCTAGTCCGCCTCTGGTTCTCACACAATCCTAAACATCTACGTAAGCATAATAATACCTACACAGAAACGTACCTTTGTTCTGAACGGGCGTGCCGCCGTGCGAAATGATCAGTTTCTCCAGTTCGCCCTTGCTGGAGAGATCGTCCCCGGAGAGGACCCACAGCTTCCTGCCGAGCAGGGCTCGCGAGCTGACCTCCGCGGCGGCGGGAGGCTCCGCCGGCCGGAAGGCCTCCGCCACCTCGAGCGGCTTTGCCTTGCGCTTGCGCGGAGCGCGCGCCTCGGGCGCCAGCTCGTCCGCGCCCACGTGACGCCCCGTCAGCTTTTCCACACTCCTGCCCTGCTCGACATTGTTTAGTTGTTAGTATTTCACATTGTTTCTAGGCAAGTGACATGATCTTGGATATAACACCATCAATTTCCTTCCAAATAGGTACAACCAGTTTGCCCATCTCTCAATTATTTTTTTTTTTTTGTTTTATGGAAACTGACACGGTTGGCTACATCACCTACAACGTCCGCGATGTCAGCCCATAACACCGGGTGAACTAGGTGCCATGTCAGTGCTTCCCCCTTTGATCGTGCCGGCTACACTAAACTGGTCGGAAAACACAAACTATTTACATAGCCGTTTCGACCGACGTTTCATTCAGTGCGGTGGTACCAACCCGGGCGGGTTGAACCCTACCACCTAGTAAGGTAAGAAGGGAAGGGACTTACAGTTTTACGTGGAATCCGAACCACGGTCAGCCTCCAACGGTCGAGCGGTCACCCATCTAAATACTGACCGCGCCCAGCGTTGCTTAACCATCAATAGCGACAGTCGACTGCACCACTAAGCCATCGAGGCTGACAGTGTAAGCTTAACTTGATCTTGGATATAACACCATCTATTTCCTCCCAAAGAGGTACAACCAGCTTGCCCATCTCTCTATTAGCGATCATCGCAAAATAGCGATGACCGCAGTTCTGTCTCACTAGAGGCATTGAAAACCCGTTGAAACGAGTGAAACGGATCATGAGAAATTGCTAGTAGCGATGAATTGCTAATCGAGAATACCCCAGCTGGGGTTTCTCAAAAGGGGTGAAAAGGGCATTGTCAGGCCAGCTGGCATTCGGAATGCCCGTGCATCACAAAATGTCTGTAGGCATCGTTAGTGGAACAGTACCTACCACATGTAGGTAGAAGAATGTCACAATTTGTTTCCCATACAAAAAAAAATTGTCACTTTTTTATGGGAAGCACGACAGGGAAGCGCGCCAGACTAACGCAGAGGCAGAACGCTAATCCGACGGCGCCCACGGGCATTTGGATATTTACGAGGGCTGCGAATACCATGTCGGCCGGCTAGGTGCACCGTCACATTATGTTTGAAGGATCCCAGACTGTACATTAGAGGAACTTTTAAATTATTATTTTTTAATTTAAAAAAATTTATTTTAAAAATTTAACAATTATTGGTTGTCAAGTACACTGCACTCTAAGAAAAACATGCTCGGTCGTTTCGTCCTTCGCCAAGCATCCCCTGCACAGAATGCGCGGAATGCGAAGCGCGCACCCTCCGCTCCAGATTGGGACACCGCAATCGCCTGTCAGTACGGGGCGGAGGTCCGATTCTTTAGATTTTTTTTAACTTTGCCAATTTGTCCGCCAAAATTGATCCTCAAAAACCGGAATTCGTTTATTTACGCTTTACATCCTTGATTGGGTTATCAACCTCTGTACCAATATGAAGCAAATTTCCACTTTTCCTTCGTCTAGTAGATTCGGAGAAAATATGTGACAAACAGACACACAGACAGACACAAGATTAGTGATCCTATAAAGCAGGGTTTCTTAAAGTGGGGTAGCATGTGTATCAGGAATTTAGGAAATTGTCCGGTAAAGCAAGTACCTACTTGTCGGTCCAGCTATGAACTCGCCATGACGACGGGCTTTTTTTTCCTAACCTAAAATATTATTTGACAGAGGTCCGCGGAATTTTTTAAATTCTGAAAGTGGTTTGTGACTGCAAAAAGTTTAAGAAACCCTGCTATAAAGGTTCCGTTTTATCCTCTTTTGAGGTGCAGAACCCTGAAAACTAAGCGCTGGCAACCCAGGTGGTACCTGAACAAGTTTCTCCATGTCCTCGAGTGTCATGGCGCCGTGCGGTGGCTTGTCGTCGCGCACGCGCGTCACGCGCGGGAACCGCAGCGTGTAGCCCGCCGCGTAGTACGAGCTGCGTATCAACTCGGACGCCTTCACCTTTCAACCAAATGATATTATATGTTAAAAAGGAGGTAGATAGGTTATACGAGCTCCCGAAGCGGCACATTAAATACAAGACCACAGTCCTGTTTGAAGTTAGTCGCGCACCAACTACGCACGGGGTCAGACGTGCGTCGTCCTTCCTAAGTAGTTATCAGTTATACCAACCGCCACATAACTTGAATTCCCTCCCTTAATAATTGGAATAAGACTATTCGTGTCGGCCCATCACTTTATAGTTCTTTCTGTCAAAGTTTCAAGTCCGTGCCGTGTGTGAGCACCGAATGTCGTATAGACAATGTATCTTTTTTAAAATATCATTATTTCAACCGCACCAAATATTATTGTCAGTCAATCAGCGTGTATGCATCCACTACTTGACATACGCCTCTCCAATTTTTCTCCAGTCCTCCCGGCATTGAAAAACAAAAGATTCTGGATAACTATAAGTAGTGCATAGTAATGTCATGATTCGTATAAGTTTTAATTTTGATATTGCTTTTCCGGCAGTACTTTAGTAACAAAAAGTCAATACTCATGGTCGCTCCTAATTGGTTGGTTTGAATTTGTGAAGTGTAATGAACACCAATAAGAAGAGGGGAGCGGGGAGGGAGATTAGATTGCGGCTGGCTGGCTGGCAGGCGGTCGTGTGGACGGATCGACGAAGAAGAGAATATTGTTTGTAGAATTGATTAACCGAGACAAGTGAATAAATATATGATACGCTACACTGGAGTTTATATTCATGAAAGTAGGTAGCATGCAGACTTAATTGGAAAACAAGCATTACCTACACTAGTATCTAATATATATTCCTCATCTGTTTTTTTTATGTAATCCGGTATGGGTAGCTGAGCCGGAGGGGCCAAAGCACATGCTCCGACCAGCCAATATCACCTCCGAGAAGGTAGGTGCCATACCGAAGACTTCCCTAGATTGCTGACTATTCTGGACTAGAGGAGAACACAACCGAGGCTGCTATGCGGCCCATCTTACATCCAGTACGGTGGTACCAATCCAGTCGGATACAATTTTAGCCTACCACCTTGTAAGGGGCAAAGGAAGGTAGGTACCTACATTTTTATACCGGTTCCGAACGGTGAAGCAGCATGTGTAGGTATGCACGTAAATTTTTTCGTCAGAAAAAACTCGTTGGTACACGCCGACTGGACTCGAACCTTGGACCTCTCGCATGAGAAGCCGATGCCCAAACCCAGCCCTTCTATTCTCGATGCCCAAACCATTCGGCCAGCCGCCGCTTAAACCAGTATCTAATATCGTCCCTCCCATGCCAAAACGACGAATGTGCAATTTTGGCGAAAATGACCCTTTGATGTAGTTTCATTAATTTTTATCAAATCTTTGCCATGCCAAAGTCAGGAATCTCTAAATTATCGGTACTCAGAGATATTTCGTTGTGAAATCGTTGTGCCAAACACACTAAATGTTTATTATTCGTGAAATAATTCTAACACAATTTAGAAGTTCTTGAATTTTAGCCATGCCATAGTAACGAATTTGTAACATTGTAACCAATGTTACAAATTAACATTTAGCACTGAAAATAAAAGGCAAATGTCTCAGAATGACCTTTTTGCACATTCGTTGTTTTGGCATGGGAGGGACGATATATTCTTCATCTATGTGCGTTTGTTTACCTGCAGGATGCACGAGTGTTGGGGATGTATCCACAGCTCTGGCTTCTCCTTGGCGAACAGGAGGCACGCGGGGGCGGGGTGCTTGTCGAGCGGCCTCCAGTTGCGCGCCAGCTCCGCGCACAGCTGCCGGCGCTGCTCGTGCGTCAGCCCCGACGCCACGCGGCCCACCGACACCCAACGCGACGGCATCTCGCCTTCGGCACACCATATTTTGACATAGAATATATCTTTACAGGTCGTATGATGGTGGCGATACTCGTACATTCATTAAGTGTAGTGCCATCGGCAATTTTGATACTTAAATATAGGTAATAAGTCAAATGAACAACAATTAGTATAAGTTTATTACAAAGAAATGTAGTAGGTAGTCATATTTAATAATCTAAAGATACAAAGTGTATCCAATTGTCAAAGTTGGTTAGTGGGGGAAAAACAGTAGTCAGACTCTTATATAAAATCGTGATTGATCAGTTAACGCATCCTTAACAGTGTCTCTCTTTTCAATTAACATTAGTTTAATTACTTAGTCCTTTAAAATTATTCTCAGCTAATTTTCATAATCATCTAATCAATCGACCTAACTGATCAATCAAGGGGTCCTCGGTGTCGAACTGTCGCACGACTTGAACTTCGGACTTGCAAGGGGAACTGAAGGAAGGTGTGGAACTAAGCTTGCGATGGCTTCACCGAACATATCCGGGCCCATCGGCAGTAGAGGAGGGTGTTAATCGAGGTCGGGACTGGCGAGTGGCCACTCTGAATTTCCCACGCATGCTTCGTTTCGGCTCGCATCAAGCCCTCGTCAGCTAGTCTGCGTTGACTAGGACGCGGGGAAACCACCAGTCCCGCTGTCGACCTCCCTCTCTCTACCTATCCATATTCTGTAGGATGCTTCGAGTGACGTTTTCGAAGCTCTCTCCATGTATGAGCTTAGCGTCGATCTTGGCAGCCCTAGATTCTTGAAGAGACTGTACAGCGATTTCGCTGGTTGCTCCGGCTGGCTCTTTCTCCGACTTCCACTGCGAAGAGATCAGTCTTGAATCCGTTTCTCACAATCTGGTCTACTAAACTCAATATTTAGCTGGAAAAGAGCGTACCGGGAGTTTGAGGTGCGACAGCGAGGGCTAGGAAGAAGCTCTTAGCGAGTCCACTCCTCGCGCTGTTCTGTGCGTAGTCTGCGCCGACTATCATCAGGTCCAAATCCACCATCACTCCCTCGGTGTACTGGCACAAACACATTTCTACATAGTGCATTATGTCAATTCTAAGTCAAAAACACGGATTGGACGCATATGAACAAAAATGCAAAAGGCCAATAAATGTTTCAATTCGTGTATGGCCAAATTAGTAAATTACTAAAAACGCAAAAGGCAAAGGAAGGTGTGGAACTAAGCTTGCGATGGCTTCGCCGAACATATCCGGGCCCATCGGCGGTAGAGGAGGGTGGTAATCGAGGTCGGAACTAAATGTATAATAAATTTTTTTTTTTTCTTTCTTCGTGTTCTATCTGCAAGCAGCCACCATAATAGTGGCCTTTATCAGATGTCTGGTATGTTTTATGTCCGAGGGATGCTGCACACTCATTAGCATGCAACATCATAATCATTTCATCACTTTATGTAGCAATGATTGGTTTTATGCGTTTCAACCGCGAAACCTGATTTGCAGTTTCCAACAAATCCAATGCCAGGCAGTTGACATGACTCTGGAGACGACTTTTATATGATAGTGCTCTTTTCTCTATTTCCTCTTTGATGGTCGGCACCTCAAGGTACTCGTGAATCTCCTCGTTCCTGGCGAACCAAGGTGCACTGCTGATACACCGCAGGACTTTATTCTGGGTATAATAAATGTAATAAAAAATTCAAGATATTCTCGTCATATAAAAAGTCATGCAGGCACACAAACATACCTCTGGCTTAACTTTATACCACCCGGCGTTCCTTCTGTTGGCGATGTAGTATGAATTCACATCCTTCACTATGATGCCTTCTTCGTCGTCGTCCATCGCTTTGTTCAGTGCATCCAATATTTCTTCCCTACAACAGTTAGACATAGATAAAACATGAATGAGACAACATTATACCCTATGTCACACACACACCCTTCACACCTTCACACACACACCCTCACACACCCTCCCGTTTTTTTATTACTGCCGAACTGGGTGACTGTGCTCGCTCGGAGCATCAGACGCAGCCACTTTCACCCCCGAGGAGGTGCCAGTCCGGCTTGGAGGCGGACTAATGTCGCCGGGGAAAGGCTATTAACTCGCTATTTGAAGATCCGTGGATTGTAGGAATAAGGAAGGCAGTAATTGATTTTCAAACATAAATTTGAGGAAACAAACACATTTCGTGTTTCGTTTCTATTAAAGTATTTTTGGTGAATAAATCGCAATAGTCGCATAATGTTATCACATCACATCACACTGTCGGTGGTGTGACGATGTTTAGTACGAGCATGTAATAAATAACGTAACCTCATATTAAGGCGAAAACAAGACTCAAACCGTGCTACCCGGACACTTGAAACACGAACCGTATGCAGATGTAAATAGGTGCGAGATTCGTTGTACTCGTGCGGTGGCTGATACATTGTGCCAACGATGAACGTTTGCGCGAAAATCACACTATATATTATTACATTTCACGTGTTGGTAAGATCGAAACAAATATTTTTCTTAGCTACGATTGTAGGAAAAAATATTATCTATATTTCTATGAGGGTCTTGTATAGAGAAACAATTTATGCCCATCAAGAGAATTTAACTTGAAAGTACAATTTTCGTACTTTTCGTAATTTTTTGGAGATTTATTTAAGTAACACCTTTCTAAAGTAGTAAAATATATTTTTTTAGCTATGTTTGTTAATTAAAGACCAATGCATAACATATATTTTTTACAGATTTTTTATATTTACCAATAGCTCAAAAATTTCGTTTAAAGTAGATTTTTTGAGTCTTAACCAAGTACGATATGTATTTAATTTAATATATAAATAGTAATTTATACTTTTAATTAACTAGTACGTACTTATATGTAGTGTATATTATAGTATATCATAGTTATTTTCCTTATATTATATTTTACATTCCCACACTCAAGTCTTTTGCTTCTCGCAACATACGACTCTCAAACATCCAAAGGTTGACTGGGAGAATTCCCTGTAAGGCATAAGTCCGCCTTTGCCCCTCATGTAATTACTTATTGTTTTTAATAATATTTTATGTTTATATGTTAGTACTAAGCACGTACTCGCTTTATATATATTTTTATTAGAAAAATGCAAAGCGAAAAACATTGGAAAAATACATTGGGCAAATACGACTTTGGTGACGGCAGCATAAGGTTCAACATTGAACCGTGCAAGTTGACTGTTCGCAAAAATTATGCGACATCATCATGAAGGTGCAAGAGAGCGAAAACTTGGAGATAATACGTAACGGTCCGGTGGCGTAGTTGGTTATCGCGTTGGCGGCTCAAGCCAAAGACCCAGGTTCGAATCCTGGCCGGGATGTATTTTTTCCAATGTTTTTCGCTTTGCATTTTTCTAATAATAAATACTTATTGTTTGTTTATGTAAAATGGTTTTTTGGAGGAATAAAGTATTTCTATCTATCTATCTACGATAGAACTTTGAACCAATGAACAGTTCCACGCTCAGTACGACGAAGTGGTACGCACCGTTCCTTCACGAGCTCCCTCTTGCTGTGCACTATGGTGCCCGGCACGTCGGAGAACAGCGTGTCGAGTAGCTGGAGGCGACGCGAGAGGGGCAGAGCGCCCGGGGAGTCGCCCGCGCCCACCAGGCTGCGCCCGTTGTGGTACAGGATGTCGAACGGGCAGAAGCACGGTTGGAATTTGGAGTTGGGTGTTATCTTCTTCACGTCGAAAGGCATACCTAAAACAGTTTTTTTTTATTTATTTTTAAGGCTTTTAACAATAATTTTAAATTTGTTAATACCATGTGGGGCCAGTACTTAAAAAGAATATCCCCACTTCATCTCTCCCCATGCATGTCGTAAAAGGCGACTAAGGGATAAGGAAAAGATGCCGTGCTAAAGGGCGATAGGCTCGCCACCTCTCACCTTGGCACGGTACTTCCACCGAGCAGGTGGGTCTTCTTGCCTTACTTGCTGCTTGATCGATTGAATCTTGTTCGAATACTTTGCGAAACATGTTGGTCGGTGTTGTGCTGTAATTTACCAGAGTTCTTGCAGCACAACACCGATTACTCTGCTTATCCCGATTGTCGGGATTCAGCGTGTGTGATATGTATGTATTAGCCCCATAGGGCTTCTCTATGCCTTAGGGCCTAGAGTCCCAAAAGCAGAAGCAGGTCAAACTCAATAGTATCAATATATAAAAATTTTATTTGAAATCGCAACTAATCAACAAATTATAGAAAAATAACATTTTAAAACAGAGACCTTTAGAACTGAAACACTTCTTCTCTTTGTGCCAACCCATCATTTCACCGTCCAGTATAAAGCTCTCGACGGCCGGGTCGAAGCAATCGTTCAGGCGCGGAGTCAGCATCCCATCCGAGTCGTAGCTCTTGCCATATTGCTCCGAGTAGGAGTGAGCCCGTCTCGAGTAGTATGCGAACACGCCATTGCTCATATGCATCTGTATTTAAAAAAACAAATTACCTTGATAATCCGAACTACCAAAAAACTACCCCTGTTCGGACTCACGAAGCGTTCGGATTATAGTATGTTAGATAACAATTCAATAAAACAGTTGTATAGGTACTTTGAAAAAATATCTTGAGTGACCTTCTGAATCATAAAATACACAAAAAACTGTTACAGAGTGAAGCGCAGAGTACACGTCGCAATAGCACATTCGTAACTAACAAAAAAACCTAAGTTCACCGCGGCCTCCCAGAGGCGGGCGAGAGGGGGTCACTTGGGGCTGTTCGGATTACAGAGGCGTTCGGATTAGCCTGAGTACGGATTATCGAGGCTCTACTGTATAATATATATAATATTATTAACTAAATAAGTGTTGTGATATAGGCGCATCAGCTAATAGCTGTTGGCCTATTACTAATAATATAATAATATAGCTATAATATAGCTTGCCTCGCGTCGTCCCGGAGAGCCTCGTAGCCACGGCCTGCACCCGCCGGCGTGCTTGGAGGCTTGTCTCCCGCCGCCGGCGGTATTACCGTATTTAATTTTTATATTAATTTTGTGTATTTTTATTACTTTTTTGTATAATATATATAAAATTAATGTAAAATTTTCAATATGTGAAATAAAGAATAATAATATAATAATATAAAGGCTTCATAGACATGGGGGCCGCCAGGATTTCTTTCAGGGAGGTGCATCTGTTTAGTAGATAAATGTATGTAATGCCAAATTGAAATCGCGCGCATTTGGACAAAAATTAACAGTAACTGAATTAGTCAACGAATGTGCACAATCCTATTTTTCAATGTACCTATTTTATTTCCTGGCAGGGGGGTGCAAGCGCACCATCTTGCACCCTGCTGCCGGCGCCCATGTTCATAGAGGTGGTCACCTGAAAGCGTTCACCGTCGAACTTGTTCTCGATATGGTAGGCTGTGTGGTCGGGCAAGGTGGTGATGTGCGTCACGTTGAGCCGTTCCGACAGCATGGGGCTGACGGCGCTGAACAGCTGCGCGCCCAGCTCCACCGGCCGGCTGTCGCCCTCCTCCAGCTCTTCGCATATCTATACAAACGCATATGGGTTTCATGAAAGGGTTCAAATGGCACCTAGTTCACCCGGTGTTATGGGCTGACATCACGGAAGTTGTAGACATCACCTACAACCGGCCAAACGTGTCAGTTACCATAAAAAAAAATGGGTGGTCAAGGTTGCCATAAGTAAAAATGTATTTAATTTTTATAAAAACCAGTATGAGTCTGTGTGCCGAGGGACCAAAGGTGATGGATACCTAACCAAATCTACCTCGACCCGCGAAACCAGACCATAGGAACTATGTAATCTGTGACCATCCATACCAGCACATTTGCAGGTTATTGAAGAATCTACCTTGTTTAAAGACTGGGGGACCACTCCACTGGCCAGGTTGAAAGTGTCGAGAAACATGCTTGCTGGAAGACAATTCTACACCCAAGTAGTGCGACGAGAAACTATTTTTAAAATGCAGTCCAAATGATACTGAAATGCCCATTGAGGCACCAGCGGCGTAACTTTTTAGATTTAAGAGTACCTACGCATAGGCGCCAAAACGTTTGTTGCTGTTATTGTGGTATTCAAACAGACTCCCGATTTCTACTAAAGACACATCCAGGAGTTACGAAAAAAAAAACAACTAACCTTGAAGATATCTTGACAAAGCTCGTACTGTTCTGGTGCATCGGGATGAAAGCAGGCTAGTATTCGTTTGTGTCCCATTTCTAGCTTCATGTCCTTCAAGATAATACGAATCCACCACTTGTGCTGCAGAGGTGTCGTGTTCACCAGAACTTCCGTGAATACTTCATAATTGGTTTCTGAAAACAATTTCATTGTCAATATGTAGGTACGTCGATTATTGGACATTGCTGTACTTATAAAAACCGGCCAAGTGCGAGTCGAACTCGCGCACCAAGGGTTCCTTATCGCCATGTCATGGTTAGCGCAGCTCACGCCATCTATGGTGTGTTATGAAATGCTTCATATTAGTTAAATGTCATGATTCGTTAAAATGCTTCATAATCTATTCGGTAGATGGCGCGCTTTTAGATAAGTACACTTTTTGGTTTCTTCTACCTACTCGTACATATATACTTTTTCTTATTTTTATTATTTGTTGTTATATCGGCCATAATAAATAGCACATATTCTGTGAAAATTTCAACGGGCTACCTATTACGGTTCAATAGATACAGCCCTCGGACAGACAGACGGACAGACAGACAGACAGACAGACAGACGGCGTAGGCTTAGTAATAGGGTCCTGTACCGAATACGGAACCCTAAAAATGACAATAGAGGTTGTTGTTGCTGTTGTTTTGTAGGGGTGGCTGGCTCGTAGCATGCATGTCCTCCATGAAGGTCACAAGACGGTCTGCAGCCACCATGGGGTGGCTGCAGACCTCCGCAATGGAAGATGGAGAACGGAGTGATTTGAGTTGAATAGTGGTACCTACTTAACGTAAAACAATACGCACGTGATTTAGCTCCCGCTTCTGCATTGGCTACTTTGTCGAGGTACTCATTGATCATGCCAACAGTGAGGTCGCCTGGTCTGCTGACCCCCGACTGCAGCACGGAGAACGCAATGCTTGCAAAGTCGCTGCCATGCTGGTTGCCGCGCGCCGCTCTGAAGTTCAGCAGCTTCTGTGCGTCCTTCGACTTGTTGTGCAGTGACAACACTTTTACATATAACTTGCCCAGTTTGTCTTCTTTCAGGTCGTAGGCGGGTCTCGCCCGATCTAACTTTGGGAGCAGCAGTCTCAGAATGGGAAAAAAGCTGGTGTTCTAAAAATGGAAATAAATGTCTTATTATTGAACTCAAAATTAGTTTGGGTAGATTTTAGTTTATTTCCATCACATTTTTTTTCCTTCATATTGTTGTTGTTGTTGTTTGCTGCCCAGCCTCTTGGGAAGGCGGGTGGGCCATTCTCCGCACTGAGACCTTAAGATGGTCCGTTGTACGTTGGCGCTCGGGTAGTGCTACTCCAGCCACCCGAGCTCTTTCATGAAGTGGAGCACTCTTCTCGGCTGTTGTCCTTCATGTTTAGATGCGTAATGTTACCTTGTTTTCACCGGATGTTTCAGCAGCTTTCACTCGAAATCCGTTTATATAGTCGGTAAGCAGAGACTCTTGTTGACTTCTATTTTTCTTATTGTTGAATAGTTTTTCGCATAATTTACTGATTTCTTCAAAAGGAATTAAATTTGCTGGACACACTTGATCCATCGCATCCTGCATTTTGTAACTGAAAATCACAAATGCTATTTAAAAAAATGTAGGTCTGTAGCATAATATGAGCCCCGATCACTGTGGCTAGGGATGCAAGAAAACGTCCTTGCAATTTTGAAACCGACTGCTTGAAAAATCTTGGGTGTGCAGAATGAAGCGGGAAGAGATGAAGCGGGAAGAGTTGGGGAGGGAGCGGAGCGATGGCGTTCCCCAAGACGGTTGCCACGTTTAAGTTGCACTAATACGTGGTCCCTAGGCACAATGGTCTAGGCAAATGTTTAAATGTAGTCGAGGTTCACTTCTTTATGTTTCATCCAATGTAGATAGGAATAATATTAAATATTAATCATCCCCAGTCCATACAATGTTGTTGAAAAATTGGTTTCCTCGTTTTTGCCAATGATGATCTGGGAAGATATCCATTTTCACTGCCAAAAGATTAGGTTTTTTTTTATTAAAAAGCATTAATAATTTGTAATAGAATACTTTTATTTTCAAATAACAAGATACTTTTGCAGCTGCATTCTGGCCAGAGCCGGAGAGGTATTTTTGTACAGAAGATATAAATTGAACGCGGCTTCCCGGCGCACATTCACAAAGTGATGGTCGTCGCAGTGCAAGCTCGGCGCGGCCAGCGCTCTCTCGTAGTAGTGCACGGCCAGGTTGTTCAAGCTCAGCATGTGATAAGCTCTCGCTAAATTGTAACAGCTTTCCTGTTCGTGATTCCTCATTCTTTTGTAGCTCAAGAGATAGGAGATTCCTTGGAGAATCAAGCTGTGATGTTTGTCGACGGATCTCTGACAAGCCATGATCAGCATGGTGACTCCGATGAGCAGCGCCCCCAGAGCGTCCTTGTCCACGTTCTCGTAGTACTCCAGGAAATATCCTAGCGCCGTCTGGTAGCGCCCCGACGACAAGTAGCTGTTTCCTAAGAACAAGTTCAGCTGCGGGACGCTCGTCTTATTCTTTTCGAAAAGGCGCAGTAAAAATTTAATTTGGCTTTGATCTTCATCCGTCTGTTTGACCAAATTCAATAAATTCCAAACGCGTGGATATTCGGGAAACTTCACGACAAAATCTTTGATGATGGGATACGCATTGCGGTGGTCATTGTTGAGGATGCAGGACTGCAAGCAGAGGAATTCTATTTCGTGACGTCGATTGGTTATAACTTTAGAAGTGAACGCTCCGAAGGAGAGTCTCTGCATTGCGACGTAGTTCCTGCGGCAGTAGGCCGCGGCGAGCAGGTCCTGCAGCAGCCCCCACTCCTCGTCCGGCGTCAGGTGGTCGTCGCTGTCGAACACCAGACCATCTGGGTCAAAAGGGTACTCGTCGCGCTCCTTTCTGAAATTATAAATGGTCTCCGCGACCTGGTTCGTCGACCGCATCAGGCGAGCCATCTTCAGCTCTTCCGGGTGACGGTACCGCATGAAGCTACGTGAGAGCAGCGCTTCGCCCACTTCCAAAAATTTATCA
Source organism: Nematopogon swammerdamellus (assembly GCA_946902875.1). NCBI lineage: Eukaryota > Metazoa > Arthropoda > Insecta > Lepidoptera > Adelidae > Nematopogon > Nematopogon swammerdamellus. Next base: position 3,873,062 of record OX336333.1, read on the forward strand.
AGGTCGTTTTGTTCCTTCAACACGAGGCAGTGCTCGTGCATGAGCGCACTGCTCACGGTCTTAGAGTAATCTTGCTGCAGGGTACTGATGGCCTCCGCTCGCCGACCGCTCCTCTCCAGGATGGCGAACAGTTTGCGGCGCGCGTCCGCATGTTGAGGCGCCACCTCGATCACCGTGTTGAGGGAGTGCACGGCGTCCTCCTCTCGGCCTAGCTGGATGAGGCACTCGGCGTGCCGGAGCCACACGGCGCCGAGACTGAAGTGTTGCGAGCGCACGAGGGGCTCCAGCAGGCGCAGCGCAAGCCCGTGCTCACCGACCGCGCTCAGCGCCTCCTCCACATCCATGTACAAGTCACCAGTCTTCTCCACGTCGTTCTGAAGAAACTCACTGATCAATTCGACGACGATGTCGGTCGCTTTCAAGTGAATGAAGCACACGAGCAGCTTGGTTCTGAGATCGATGGGCAACTTTTCCGGTATACGACACGCGACGAACTGGGTCTGGTCGTGGACGGTCTCGCCGTCGGATATCGTGTGCACGTAGGCTTCCACCTCGACGCCGGCGCTCGCGACGAGAGCCTCCACGCCAGCTCGGTGTTGTTTCTGCGAAATCAACAACTCCAACAGAAGATTCAATTCTTCCAAGCTGAACGCAAATGCGCATTTATCGTAGGCGTCTCTCATCACTTCTAGCGCTTTCTCCAACTCGTTAGATTGGTGATATGAGGTCGCCGCTAACTTGGCATATTCGAGTACGACGGTAGAGTCGGAGGGGGCAAGCGACTTGACGATCTTGTGGTAGCAGACGGGCAGAGAGACTCGGAGGTTCTGGAGGGGATAACTGATCGCCTCTAGCTGCTTGATCAGCTGGATTCTCTTCATGTGGTAAGGGAGGTGGCGAGGGTCGGCCTTGATGGCCTGCGTGTAACAAATCATCTCTTGCTTGACTTCGTTGCGCTGCTTGGAGATTTCGGCGAGACGGATCCACTCATCGGCGTCCGAGGGGCTGAGGTGCGCCGCCAGCAGCGAGTACTGGAGGCACTTGTCCGCGTCGTTCTCGTATATCTGGGCGAGCGTCTGGTAGGGCTCGGCGGCGGTGGGCACTTGTCGGATGATCTCGTGACACATTTTTTCGGCCGTGGCCCTGTCGCCGCGCACCCAGCGGATGTTGGCCTCGCCCATCAGGCCCGTGAGCGCCGGCGTGAGGTGCGTGCGTCTGCGTCTCTTGATTCCATCGTCGCTGGGCGCGGGCGCCGCCGCCGGTCGCCGACTCCAGCCGCCGGCGGCGCCGTCTTCGTCTTCCTGAGACTTCTCATACCACTCGCTCGAGTAGTCGGCGAACGATATCTCTCCTTTCAGAAATCTCTTTGTCAAATCCTTCTCGAGTTCAAGGTTCAGATCGCCGGTTCCAATACGCTCGTGCTTCTCTTCGTGCGAAAGGATTTCCATAGAACTAGTCGATGGAGAAGAATTCATGATTTTCAATTATATGCAAAATTAACCTAAAAGATTGTTTCTCTTGTTTGCTTGTCTGAAGACAAATGGAATAGGTAATGCTCACGACGCGAACTGTAGGTGATGCGAGGGCGGTCTGGATATGTCGATGCCAAAGAGGACATAACCGCTACGCTTTGTCGATGCTGGCTGAGAATGTTAAGCGGAACCTACAGTACAGTGTTCGTCGAAAGGCCGGCTGGTAAGATTTGGAGATCCAAATCTCCGAATTCTTTGCAATTGTCTATCCGACGAGCCGACGACGTGTGGAGTAGCAGGCAGTAATTTCTTGAAAAACAGAAGCGAATAATTAAAATTTTCGCTTTTGAAGAAAATAATAATTGTGTGATATAAGCTAAACTTTCTTTGCAAAATAAAATTGTTTTATAATGACGTTCGTTCGTTCGTCCGCCAGTTTGACAACTACAACAATGACTCAGTCTGACTGACAGTGACAGCCAATCAATTGACATATCATTCTAGCAGACGGCATTGTATTTATACGGTACGCGCGCCGCCGTACGCAGTAATCTGAGGGATCGGAATAGGTAGAGTATAAATACCTAATGTTGGCGAGAGCATATAACATGGAGTGGTAAAAGTAAGACCACCTCTTTCGGGAATTCTGAAAAATTGCCGGGAGCTTAGTAATTTTTGACAACATGCTGTAATGTGTATGAATACCTCATTTAATTCGAATAGGCGCTATGGTCCCTGACCTTTGCCTGCCTACCAACATAGGCGAAGATAACTAACAACAACAACAACTGCCGGTGACGTTCGTTTGTTTTGTTTCTTTTCTGAAATTCAAAGAAAAATAGAAAGTCGAATTTCTTTCACATTTTTATTTTGTTCAGTTGATGTAATAGTTTACCGAATAAAGTCCAACCGCCTGAAATTGTAAAGCCAGTTCTTAATGTCACAATAGTTGCTCGTCATGACCTTCTTCGCCGTTTGTGGTGCGTGAAGGTTTTTTAAATCGGCTGGACTGGACAAAGCACTTGAATCGATGGCTGGGTGTGATTCGGTCGCCACAAACCTCAAATGTAGGTATAAATTGTAATGTTTCTTTACACAGGATCGTAACTTTTTACATACCTATTACAAAAGTGGAAGTGCCATCTAAAGTGCTAACAACATTGGTTTGCAGCTACAATGCACGACTTGGAGTCTGGAGACAGGGAGGGAGGTTCAGCCTCAGAACTATGCACACGAACAAAGGAACATCTCGTTAGTGAAGATGATGAGGCCATTAATTTGCTCGATATGCCTCTAGAAGTAAGTCATATTCTTGTCTTAATTTTTTGTAATAATAATTTCCCCTACTTACTATGTGGTAGGATTTAACGCTATACATCAGATTATCGATGGTGGTGACGGTGGTAATATAGCCAACCATCCCATAAAAAATATCATTTTCTGTTTGTCTAGAATGTGAAAACTTCCTTGATGTTACTTTATTCCTTAACTTCTCAGGTGTCGCCAGGATGTTATCGTTCAGGCGCCGAAGAGTGCCCGTAGTGTGTCTGGGACGAAATCGTGCTGGGGGCGTGGCCGACTTTCGGCATTAAAATACACGCTCTTTGAATATGTGGATAAGGCTCATTTTACTTCTAAATACACTATCAAAAATATAATAGTACCTAGAGTATAATGTTCCTGCAATGTTCAACTAACAATTTGGAATCAAACCAAAGGGCAGTACGTTTGTAAGGTACATATATTTGTAGGAAATTTTGTAATGATTACAACCATGCTCAATTTGCTATGGGTGTAAATTTTTTTTTTCAACAAAATGTCGACCTATTACGGAGATTAGCGTGAGCCAGTGCCGAAACCTGAGGGGTTAAGCCAGCATTGTCGTCATTCAGATTTTATTATTAAAAATTATTTACTTTGCTTTTATCGTAATGAAACAATTGCAATCACAATCGTAACAAATTGTTTATTGATTATTCATATCGCAGTAAGGCTGCACTCTTGTTCTGTCTGGTTCGATTACACCCACCAAGAAGAACCTACAAGAAATTTCGCAGGGTATTTGTATTTTTTTTTTTTATGTATTAGCTTCTATATGATGGAGGACTTTGTGTACTTGAACAAACAATTATCGGCCGATGTACTTTGGACAGATGAATGACCCATGTTTCCATAGAATAATTTTCCATTTGTGCAGATCGGACATCGCAGTTGATTTTGTGAATTGTTCATTGATGTTAGTTACTTTTGTGATTTGCGAAATTCGCTTAAAAACGAACAGAAATGTGACAATCTTACTGTGACGAAACCCTCGTAGAGCTGTATTCTTTCACTGGTAAATTTATCTTAATGTAGTTGTATATACGTAAAAATTGATCATTGCGAAGAACAATATTTTTGTAAAAAACACAAAGAAAACTAAATATACATACATACATATATATCACACATGCTGAATCCCGACAATCGGGGTAAGCAGAGTAATCGGTGTAGTGCTGCAAGAACTCTGGTAAATTACAGCACAACACCGACCACCACGTTTCGCAAATTATTCGAACAAGATTCAATCGATCAAGCAGCAAGTAAGGCACGATGACCCACCTGCTGCATGACTCGGTGGAAGTACCGTGCCACGGTGAGAGGTGGCGAGCCTGTCGCCCTTTAGCACGGCATCTTGTCCTTATCCCTTAGTCGCCTTAGGCTATTCTTTTTAAGTACCGGCCACACACGGTACTAAATATCTCTACAAGTATAAATATCGAATTACATCTAAATAAACCAAAAGCTTTAGGAAATAATGAGTAGAATTAATTAAATAAAGTTTTTCCAAAAGTAAGGAAAATAAACACGTGTGACAGTTTTGACGTTTGACGTTTTTTATCGTTTTTTAGCATTTATTATTACTCATTGCAGATTTTTCTTAAAATATGTTCGTACCTGGACGCGGACTTCATATCGACGTTGCGGTCGGTGTGCGTTCGGTTCGCCGAGATCCTCGCTGACGGTTCGCTGTGGCGCAGCTGGGTCAGCCGCCGCGTGCGGCACGCGTACCCCGCGCTGCGCCACCTGAGCGCGTGGCACGGCGAGCCCAACTGGGAGGAGGCATGCATCGACATGGACCGCGAGACGCGACGCTGGAGGAACGTCGCCACCACCATGCTCCACACGGTCGTCAAGGACGTGCACTACGCGACCGTGGATAGTGTTCTCTTGATGAATGTGAGCAATTCAAATTACAAATTAATTTATTTAAAAAAAAACTAACCTATAACAAGTTATAATTTCTAATTTGGGATAAATAAGGCTTTGTATTGATTGAAAAAAAGTTTCATGTCATTATCTTAGAAAACAAAAAAGTTACAGCCATTCAAATGACAAAAAATGACAAATGAGTTGCCGGCGGAATTGCCCCACCAGCGAGGTAGCCCCACCCTACCCTACTAAATTTTAGGAAGTACAAGCTGCGCGATAAACTTAGCTTGAGAAGGTTCTAGTCTTTATTCAGTAAAACATGTACCTACTCACCGCTAACTGGGCACTTAACTGTGACACTCACATTTACTTTTATATATTTTATGTATATTTATATTTATTTATAGATCCAGATTTTTTTTATGTTTATTTTATGTGTTTGTTGGTTTGCGAGTTTTAATGTGATATTTTATAATTTCATGGTATGCACGCCCGTTGCATTGCTTCGACTGACTGTCGCAACGTAACCCTTTTCAGTGGAGCGAGTTGTTTAGGGAATATAGTCCCTTCCACGTAGATAATAATTGATTGATTGATTTATTTATTTATTAGGAAACTTAACCCTTCACCTGCCGGAAACCCCGATCGGTGTTAATACATCGATCACCGGTCACGTCCCGCAAACCCTGATCGGGGTTCGGCGGCGGCGCGCGGCTCATTATTTAATTCATCACTAATTCTACCAATTTTTCTTAGTAGAACTGAATACTGGTATACATTCTTGGTCAGGTATAATTTATTTAATAAATAACAAAAAAGTAATACTAATAACTAAAGAAATAAACCTACCTAACAAACATTAAAATAACTATCAAAAGGGGCATTTTCAAATGTATGAATTAATATATGTATTAATTTATGTATGTATTTTGTAATGTATTCTTGGTTAAATGTACTAGTAACTATTCTCAAACATGACTGGGCAACACAATCACCTTCACACAGAAAATATTTTTTGAAAATGTCAAAAAAAAAGGGCTCCCATAGTCGTGGGGAATATATTATACAGCAGGCAACATATTATATTATAAATTTACAGCATTTATAACGTTAGAAATATTCTACCACATCTGCTGTTTGCTGTAATGCTGTTTTGCTATTTATCTCGTACGTACCGCCATCTAGTTGATATAATAAAAATTATTTGTTGTAGCCTGTAGGTATTTGAAGCTCTCGCTCGATAGAGGGCAGTGTTTATTGTATTTTGTAACTTAACCCTTAATGCAATGACTTAAGGTTACATTTTAAATAATTAAATAAAACAGCAGACTCGCACGTTGGAAATATATCATAGACTAGACTGCTGTTTGTTAGAAACAGCAACCATAAACAGCAGACTGGCACGTTAGAAATATATTATAATTCTGCCTGCTGTATTCCCGTGATATAATATTTATCTCTTATTTCAATTATGCTAGTTATTCCAACAGCGTTAGGTTCAAATTCCAACACCACCATAAACAGCATTCTAACGATACAGCACTTTAAAACAGCTGCGATATAAAAACAGCAGATCATTATAACGTGCTGTTGAAAAACAGCCGTTGTCCCCCTCTCTAGGCTCCCATGACAACTGACATTTCCACAGACACTGGAATACACAGATCTTGTACCGTATTTCGGGTACCCGTATTCTAGAGTACGTTTGAATAGCTATATTTTGATGGGCGACTTGTGGGAGGAAATTATACAGTTTTGGTCAGAACAAATCGGAAAAAAATGTCGAGTGTGTTTTGTTTTGCCTGGAGTTCAAAAAATCGGTCTGTGCTTCTAAATAAGTGAATCCTGAAGTGTTTGGTATGACTGAACGCGCAATCTCAGTACAAAGAAGACTGAATACAGATCAGTGATGAATCGATCGATTGAGGCGGGATATTCGAATTTGTGCGGGAGCGCGCGCGCCAAAATTTTGCGTTTTTGCGCGCGGCGAAAAGGGCTGGGAGTCAACTGCAGGTAAGCATATTAATATGGCGGGAGCCAAAGGTTTAACAGCTAACTTAAGATCTATTACATACATATTATAAAGAAAAAAATTATTATAAGATTGACTAGCATTTACTAACCACAAGCTCTTCAGTGTAAGATTTTGAAAAGTAATGATTTTGACTATGGTTCTAGCAACTAGTTACTAGACTGCAGTCGCCTATGGGAAGGAAGTACCATTTACTTGTTGGCTTTCTTGGACTCTATTCAACAGCGCGCTATTCCCTTAAGTTTCGTTCTCAAACTCACAGATGGTTTTGAGTTATTGCACCACAGGCGAACAATAGGTTCCGTTGGTCTATTTTATAGGTATTACCATGGCAGTTTTTTTTATGTGACCCGGTATGGGTGGGTGATTTGGAGGAGGGGCCAAAGCACATGCTCCGACCAGCCAATATCACATCCGAGAAAGTAGGTGCCATACTGGAGACTTCCCTGGATTGGTGGCTATACTGGACTAGAGGAGAACACAGCCGAGGCTGCTATGCGGCCATCTTACATCCAGTACAGCGGTATCAGCCCAGTCGGCTACAATTAGAGCCAACCACCTAGTAAGGGGCAAGGGAGTGGACCTACAGATTTGCACCGTTTCCGAAAGGTGAAGCAGCAGGTGTAGGTATGCACATAAATGTTTTCGTCAGAAAAAACTCATTTGTACACGCCGACCGAATTCGAACCTCGGACCTCTCGCATGAGAAGCCGATGCCCAAACCACTCGGCCACCCGCCACTGTTGCTCTGAGGAAGTGGTTTCTCTCATCCCTCCTGCCCCTATCCTCTGCTAAACTCAAATCGTCTCAGAACTCCACAGTTATCTGATCCTCTGCACTAGAAAAATATCTGTACATATATAGCGTCACGCCTGTTTGTGGGGTAGGCAGAAACAACGGATCTCCACGTGCCACGATCCTGACACACCTCTGCCTCAGACAGACAGACAGACACCGGAGTGATCTTATAATGGTTCCGTTTTTCCTTTTAAGGTATAGAACCATAAAAAGAAATTATTTATTCAATAAAGCATGTAACTCAATAAACTCAATAATAAATCAATAATACAACAAATTCATTTTCAATGTAAACTCAAACTTCACGCCTTAAACCTAGAAATGCAGAATGATTGGCTAACAGTGGGTGACTTCTGCATCCCTCCTGCATTGAAGTGGAAATCCATAATATACAACTGGTCCCCTGAGCTGCTTAAGTTCTACTTAAATGCATTCCAGCTTACTCTCCCCGACCCGAGTAACCTAGTTAGATGGGGGAAATCTACAAATAGACTATGCCCGTCATGTAAGGAGTTCGTAGGCACGGCCAAACACTTGTTATGCGGATGCAAAATACTACTTGAGCGAGGCCAGTATTCCTACCGTCATGATAAAGTCCTCCAAATCATCAGAGAGGCCATCAACCTGTCAATTGCACGGACCAGGAAAGGGCAAACCAGTAGCGGCTTCCAGAAGGTCAACTTTGTGAAACCTGGAGCCAATAAGCTGCCCAAAGATAGGACTAAACCTTCTTCAATTTTGGGAGCAGCAAAGGATTGGGAATTGTTGATGGACACACATGAGAAGCATTACCAAATGCCTTCGGAAATCTGTACCACAGCATTAAGGCCGGATATACTCATATTCTCAAAAGCGACAAAGCATGTAGTACTTGTTGAACTTACAGTTCCATGGGAAAGTAACATACCGAAGGACCACAACATCAAGCTTAACAAGTACTGCAACTTAGTAGACCGGATTGTGAGAAACGGATTCAAGACTGATCTCTTCGCTGTGGAAGTCGGAGCAAGAGGACTACCAGCGAAGTCGCTCTACAGTCTCTTCAAGAATCTAGGGCTCCCAAGATCGAAGCTAAGCTCATATATGGAGAGAGCTTCGAAAACGTCACTGGAAGCATCCTACAGAATATGGATAGGTAGAGAGAGGGAGGTCGAGAGCGGGACTGGTGGTTTCCCCGCGTCCTAGTCAACGCAGACTAGCTGACGAGGGCTTGATGCGAGCCGAAACGTGAAGCATGCGCGGGAAATTTAGAGTGGCCACTCGCTAGTCCCGGCCTCGATTAATACCCTCCTCTACTGCCGATGGGCCCGGATATGTTCGGTGAAGCCATCGTAAGCTTAGATCCACACCTTCTTCCTTCTCCCCACCGTAAATGGTCCTGAAGATAATGGTCTGTCGCAGAACGGGGAGCTGTGCGCGTCGGGCGGGCGAGACCGCGGTCTGGCGCTCTGGAGAGTTTCGGACGTAACGAACAGAAGCGCGGCGGAGGCGGAGGTGTCAGTCAAGCCGACGAAGATGGTGCTCGACGCGCACCGCGGCTGGGTGTGGGACCTGGCCGCGGACCGAGCGTGCGCCCCCGCCACGCTCTACTCCGCCTCCTGGGACAACACCATCAAGGTCTGGGATTTGGAGACCAACTTAGAATGCAAGGGCACGTTCGAGTGAGTTGTATTCTTTAAAAACACGCATGACGTCAGCCCATCATGTCTTGATAAGCTAGGTGCCATGTCAGTGCTTCCACTTTGGTTGCGCCGGCTACACTGAACTGGGCGAAAATCACTTTCGTAGCCGTTTCAACTACCGTGTGGTACCGTACCGTACATGTACCGTGTGGGGCCGGTACTTTAAAAGAATAGCCCCACTGCATCTCTCCCCGTGTATGTCGTAAAAGCCGACTAAGGGATATGACTCCCTTTTTATATTACTAGGTGGTAGGGTTTAACCCGCCCGATTTGGTACCACTGCAGTGAATGAAAGGTCGGTCGAAACGGCTATGTAAATAGTTTGTGTTTTCCGTCCAGTTCAGTGTAGCCGGCACGACTGAAGGGAAGCACTGACATGGCACCAAGTTCACCCGGTGTTATGGGCTGACATCACGGACGTTGTAGGTGATGTAGCCAAAAGTGTCAGTTTCCATAAAAAAAAAAAAAAATTTTGTAGGTGATGTAGCCAACCATGTCAGTTTCCATAAAAAAAAAACCTTCATTGTTTGGTTTGGTAGCAACCCGGACAGGTTAATCCTACAGCCATGTTAAATATGTAAGTGCGCACTTACATATTTACATGAAATTCGAACCACGGCCAACTTTAACGGTCAGATGGTTTCGCATCCAAAGTCCGAACTCTCCCGGTGTGCGTAAGTCCGACGATCGATCGTTGGTGCATAGTACCACCGAGCTACCAAGACTGACAGTTAGTTTGTATTGAATTGTATTGTAGGTATATATTTATTGCACTCAAATAGAAATATAGGCAAAAGGCAATATAGGCAAATTTAATGCCTCTAGGCATTTTCTACCAGCCCTTGATAAAAATAGAATATTAGGTACCTACGCATATTACTAACGAGTATTTTTGTTCCAACTAGTTATAAGTAATAATAAAAAAGCACATTTATTAATGAAATATTTCGCCCCGATGTCGGTGGCGTCTTCAGTCAAGACCGACATCGGGGCGAAATATTTCATTAATAAATGTGCTTTTTTATTATTATTAATAAAATATTTGTTTTACATAAAAATAAAGCAACAAAAAGTTGTTAGTATTTAATTAAAAAATATATATATTTGTAAAGTGAAAAACTAGTTATAAGCAAATTGATTGTTAACTACCTACCTAATGAACTTTCAGCTGAAAGTTACGAAGGAAAAAAAAGTTACGAGGACAGGAAGTGCTTCTTTAAAAGTACTTTGAAAGTGCGAATGAAAAAAGACAGATTGACAGGGAGCTGGTTCCGCAGACGTGCTGCATGTATGGTGACTGAGCCGAAATATGATGTGGTGGAATGGGAAGGAATAGTTATTGTTTAAGGGTAGCGATAATTATAAATATGCAATACAGAACAGAACAGTCTACCCAGTGAAGTTGTAAATGCTGTCTCGGTGAATAATTTTAAAAACAAACTGGACAATCATAAAAAAAAAACAAATAAATAAATAAACAAAAACAAAAAATATATATAAACTTTAGTTAATAATATATAAATATTATTAACTAAATAAGTGTTGTGATATAGGCGCATCAGCTAATAGCTGTTAGCCTATTAATAATAAAAATCCAACGTCTGCTTTCTCTCTGTATGTATGTATGTCTGTCTGTCCGCTTATAACTCGAGAACCACTGAACCGATTTTAATAAAAAAACATTATACGTATAGCTTGATTCTTCCCATCAACTATAGGCTACTTACTATCACGCTAAATGGCATATGAGGTTAGCAGAGAAATCAAATATGAGAGCGGGCGGAGCCGCGGGCACAGCTAGTATAATAATATAATACAATTGGCAGGTGCAAGATGTCGGTGCTGTCGGTTGTGGGTGTGGGTGAGGTGGTGCTGGGGGGGCTGTACTCGCGGCATGTCGTCACGTTCGACACGCGCGCCGGCCCTCGCCCCGTCTCCTCCTACAAGCTGCACCGCGGGCCCGTCCTCAAGCTTCAGGCGCGCGGGCACCTCATCGCATCGCTCAGCGAGGACAAGACGATCGCCGTGTGGGACCGGCGCGCGGGCAAAGCGCTCGCCGCCGACATTAAATGCAGCGGAGATACCGCCTTCCCCGTCTGCCTGAGCTGGAGTGCGGCCGCGCTGTACGTCGGCGACTCCAAGGGTTCTCTGCACTTGGTGGATCCGGAGAGCTACGCGCCGCACCGCAGCTACGAGCTGTGGCCGGAGCCGACTACGGCGGTTGCCTGCGACAAGATCACGGGCATCCAGCAGGGCCTCGGCAGCCTCCTAGTGGCCTCCGAAAAGGGAGATATCAAGTGCCTGTACCCGTCGGACCCAACGCAGGAGTATGCCAGCGTCCGAGCCAAGGCGAAGGAGATCGTCCGGGTGAGTTTGAACACAAACAACAACAAACAATTGAACATGCCAGACAGAGAGGTTTAGCATTAACATATGCCGCACACTTGTGCTTCTGTTCTGAGCAACAGGTGTCCACCTGTTGCTCAGAACGGTGCGTTCTTGGCTCGAACCCTTGACCTCTAGGTCCGAGGTTCGAATCCAGGCGAGTTTTTTTTTATAATTTTTTTTTTAAATGAACAAGCAGCTCTAGCTGACGTGTTCATATCAGTTTTTTTTTTCGGATAATGAAGGATTATAATGGTTTTTTGTTTTGTTTTTTGGTTTGTTTTGTTTTTAGTTTTCGTACTTGGGCACTGTTGCTATTTGTTTGTTGATGTTCTTCGTGTTCATTCTGATAAAAATATTTTTTTTATTGAAAGTACGACATATGGCGCCGAGCCACCCATAAGGTGTCTAACGACGCCCGTGGACATGCGGGGGTTGCGAATGCCATGCCGGCCTGACAGGTGCCCATTCGCGCCCCTCACGCGCCTCTCAACTAACCGAGACTGTACTTGGCGGGAAATATATTCACATGCATATCTACACCTGCTGCTTCACCGTTCGGAACCGGTGTAAAAGTACACTTTTACACCGGTCCCTTCCATAACCTCTCACTATGTGGTAGGCTCAAATTGTAGCCGACTGGATTGGTACCGCCGTACTGGTCGTAAGATGGGCCCATAGCAACCTCATGGGCGGATACAATTAACTCGCTGAAGGTTCACCAGTGAAACCGAATCCATTCAGTGGTTTCAGAGGAGGGAGAGTAACAACGCAAGAAGCAACCTATTTTATAAGCTAAAGCAGTATCAAAGTTTGATAAAGGCTCTTTACACCTGATACACTTAATTAATAAGTCAGTCAGTCAGAACTCTCTGCAAAATTGTTAATCTTGCTCTCAAGATGTGTTTTCGATAGACTTTAAGCGATGTTATTATGTGGCTTGTCACTTAAATACTTGTAATTATATGTATAAGAAAAAAATACCCTACAAAGTTCTTGCCGGTTCTTCTTCGTGGGTGTAATGGAACCGGATAGAACAAATTGTGAAAGTTCGAGTGCAGTCTAATTTTTTTTTTTATGGAACCTGACTCGGTTGGCTACATCATCTACAACATCCGTGATGTCAGCCCATAACACCGGGTGAACTAGGTGCCACGTCAGTGCTTCCCTTCATTTAATGTCGGCTACACTGAACTGGACGGAAAACACGAACTATTTACATAGCCGTTTCGACCGACGTTTCGCTCAGTGCGGTCGTACCAACCCGGCCGGGATAAACCCTACCACCTAGTAAGGTAAGAAGGGAAGGGACCTACAGTTTAACGTGGAATCCGAACCACGGTCAGCCTCCAACGGTCGAGCGGTCACCCATCCAAGTGCTGACCGCGCTCAGCGTTGCTTAACAACAGTCGACCGACCGCACCACTGAGCTACCGAGGCTGCCATATGAATGATTAATAAACAATACAATACAATGCAGCGATGGGATAGTGATGCGATGGATGTGTCTGTGTTGCAGTTACAATACCAGAGCGGTGTGCTAGTGGTGGGTACGTGCGAGAGCTCTCTAGAGTTCTGGACGCCCGCCGTCGTCACCCCCGCCACCGCACCCTGAGCGACAGCTGCAGCCGTATTGGAGTCCGCTAAACCTGTACAAACGCACTGAAAGTATTTTATTAATATTACTGAATAGTTACTAATACAATATTAATATGTTCATTTAACCCCTGGTATGCGGAAGTAGGCGCGCAAAATGTACCCGTCGTCTGCGGCGATTTCGCGAGGTGGCCGTCTTAGAAATTGTTGAAAATCTTCATAAAATTGTTAGGCACACACCAAACTAATCACTGTTCTTGAAAGCCAAATAAGTAATGAATCTTATACATTGTTATCTAATGCAAAAACATGAAAATTTTTACATAAACATTCAGTAGTAACGCCTTGAACTAACCTCTTTTCAATATTTTTTCTTGCCAGTTGTCGTTTTCTATGCTTTACCACAAAAACTAGTGTGACAAGCTTGAAAAATACTCTTTATTATCGTGTATGGCACTACCACAGCTTTCATAGATAATATTGATGAAAAACAGGAGTAAAATATTATTAGTTTTTATTCAGATTTTTTGTATGTGATATATGAAGTGCTCGTCTGCTTAGTCACGGATCTGTGCGTAAAATGTCTATGGTTGTTTCATTAGGAAACTATTTCATACAATAAAAGAACTTATTCCTTCGTAATAAATATTATATTTGCTCCAAACGCGACCCAAGTCACTCTTGCTCGTATCCGTGCCAACGCAGTTGAGGGGGTTGGCACGGATCCGTGAGTAAGCATACCAGGGGTTAAGCTTTTACCGCTGGTACACGTCTCAAGTTTTTGTTTATGCGGTAACTGAAAACTTTGTTATAATATGATACATACCACACGCTGTATCTCGACAATCGGGGTTAGCAGAGTAATCGGTGTCGTGCTGCAAGTACTCTTGTAAATTACAGCACAACACCGCCCAACATGTTTAGCGATGTATTAGGACAAGGACCCACCTGCTGCATGACTCGGTGGAAAGACCGTGCCAAGGTGAGAGGTGGCTAACGTGTCGCCCTTTAGCACGGCACCTTGTCCTTATCGCTTAGTCGCCTTTTACGACATACACGGGAAAGATGCAGTGGGGCTATTCTTTTTAAGTACCGGCCCCACACGGTACCTCATATTATTGCTATGTGTGATATAACAGTATAATAATATGATATTACATAATATTATATCATTTTTTCAATTTTATACTACAATAGCGGTCTATGCACTAACATTAATTCTTGCTGGAATCTATAATCGTTGGGTATTGAAAACCAGCGGATTTGCAAAAACGAGAAAGAATAGCGGTATTAGAATCCCCTCTTCCCTCCCGTCGTGAATTTCAGTTTCTTGGGAACGTGGGAACTGCCCATGGAGTGTGGAAGCGACCGAATATAAAAAATAAAAAAAATAAAAGAGTGCTCCACTTCATGAAAGAGCTCGGGTGGCTGGAGTAGCACTACCCGAGCGCCAACGTACAACGGACCGTCTTGAGGTCTCAGTGCGGAGAATGGCCCACCCGCCTTCCCAAGAGGCTGGGCAGCAAACAACAACAACAACCCGTCGTGAATTGTCTCATGTTGTTGCAAAAATACAAAATTCCATAAAGATAATGCAAAAATTACGTTCATGCCCTATATGTGACAACTATCTTCACTGATTTACAGGATTTTCACTATCCACTGACACGCATTCCTTTTGTTTTAATACCAAGATTTTTTTTTTTTTTTTTTATATAAAATAAAAAAAAAAAAAAAAAATACCAAGATACAATCGGACATGAATGTGAAGTTCCCGGCAGGAAATTACGCGTGTCGAGCTTTAGAAAGAGACAATTCGTTTGTAGAGCGCCGTCCCTGTCGCACGAACTCGCACGCCTACGCGACAGGGACAACGCTCTACAACTGGATTGTCTCTTTCTCAAGCTCAACACACGCTATTTTTTTTTCTTATTATTTTTAGGGCTTTGCACAATGATTTGTTAATATCTATAATCTTCCTTATAACTTTTAAAATTTTTTTTTTTATGGAAACTGACACGGTTCGCTACATCACCTACAACATCTGTGATGTCAGCCCATAACACCGGGTGTACTAGGTGCCATGTCAGTTCTTCCCTTCATTTCGTGTCGGCTACACTGAGCTGGACGGAAAACACGAACTATTTACATAGCCGTTTCGACCGAAGTTTCATTCAGTGCGGTGATACCAACCCGGCCGGGATAAACCCTACCACCTAGTAAGGTAAGAAGGGAAGGGACCTACAGTTTAACGTGAAATCCGAACCACAGTCAGCCTTCAACGGTCGAGCGGTCACCCATCCAAGTACTGACCGCGCCCAGGGTTGCTTAATAACAGTCGACCGACCGCATCACTGAGCTACCGAGGTTGAGAAAACTTAGGGCCCAGAGTCCCTAATGGTAATGTTACACGGTTCAATGAAATTGAAGCAATTTCATTGAAAGGCGTTGAATATTGAAAGCGCAGTATGCGTTGAAGTCAAAGCGATGTTTAGACGTTTCAATTTCATTGAAGTCATGAAATTGAAAGCAATATTGAACCGAAATTGAACCGTGTAACATTACCATAAGGGATAGAGAACGCTCAACGAAATCCAACACAATTGCTGCCGAGAACTGTACATAACGTCTGTGTGGTGAGAGAAAGATTTGTTTTTTCTGGCGTGTCATGACAATCTCACAGGAAAGAATGTGTGATTATGGTTTAATTAGTGAATTCAACGAGTTTATTTTATTCCGTCGCGTTTCCGTAAAGTTTGCACGGCAGGGCAAGTCAGAAAGAAATAAAGTTAGTGGATGGCCCGCCGCTAATGTTTAACTCACGCTCTAACGTCTAAGTGAAACTAGATTTCTAATATTCCCCTTCAAACATTCTATTGTTACTCAGTACCGTGTGGGGTCGGTACTTAAAAAGAATAGCCCCACTGCATCTTTCCCCGTCGCATGTCGTAAAAGTCGACTAAGGGATAAGAAAATTCGTCAGCCTCGGTAGCTCAGTGGCGCGGTTGGTTAGTCAACTGTTATTAAGCAACGCTGAGCGCGGTCAGTGATTGGATGGGTGACCGCTCGACCGTTGGAGGCTGACCGTGGTTCGGATTCCACGTTAAACTGTAGGTCCCTTCCCTTCTTACCTTACTAGGTGGTAGGGTTTATCCCGGCCGGGTTGGTACCACCGCACTGAACGAAACGTCGGTCGAAACGGCTATGTAAATAGTTCGTGTTTTCCGTCCAGTTTAGTGTAGCCGACATGAAATGAAAGGAAGCACTGACATGGCACCTAGTTCACCCTGTGTTATGGGCTGACATCACGGATGTTGTAGGTGATGTAGCCAACCGTGTCAGGTTCCATAAAAAAAAAAAAAAAAAAAAAATTTTATCTAAAGAGACTGAACAATTTGAATTGTTTTTTTGAATGTGTCCTCAGTAATTTTTTTTTTTTTATTGATAGTGTGACATATTTCCCCGAGCCATCTATATCGACGCCCGGTCGTATGCGGACGTTCGGTCGTATGCGGGGGTTGCGAATGCCATGCCGGCCTGACAAGTGCCGTGCAGTGTTTCATAAATAGGTGAAAGTGTTCAAAATAAAATTAAGCACACCTGCTGTTGATTGGATTGTTGACCGTTCGACCGTTTTTTTTTTTTTTTTTTTATGTAATCCGGTATGGGTGGCTGAGTTGGAGGGGCCAAAGCGCATGCTCCGACCAGCCAATATCACCTCCGAGAAGGTAGGTGCCATACCGGAGACTTCCCTGGATTGCTGGCTATACTGGACTAGAGGAGAACACAACCGAGGTTGCTAGGCGGCCATCTTACATCCAGTACGGTGGTACCAACCCAGTCGGCTACAAATTGAGCCTACCACCTAGTAAGGGGCAAGGGAAGGGACCTACAGTTTTACACCGGTTCCGAACGGTGAAGCAGCAGGTGTAGGTATGCACGTAAATTTTTTCGTCAGAAAAAACTCATTGGTACACGCCGTCGGGATTCGAACCGCGGACCTCTCGCATGAGAAGCCGATGCCCAAACCACTCGGCCACCCGCCGCTTCGTTTATGTGATGTTTGCTTGTACCGCAGTACAACTTTTTTTGTGAACATTTTTATGGGCTGCATTCACACCAGGTTGCAGGTTGAATAGCACTCAATTCATCTAAACCTGCGTGCATTGTAGGTACTAATAATGCCCTGATTTGGGATTATTGAAGATAATCTGTGTGGACATGTTACGTGTAAATGAAGAAATAATATAATATTTGTTTTGTATACTCGTTTGCAATTCAGAAGGCAGAATGTAATGAGGTCACTCCTTTGCACTAGCAGGTGGGTAATTAATTATTGAAAATAATTATTTCATTTATAGGTACGAGGCGATACCAGTGATAGATCTCATCGTACTATTTGAATTATTACAAAATAACATTAATTTAATAATAATAAGTGGTTTGATTATTTAAAAAAAAAATTAAAATTTATATAAAAAGAAATGTGGAAATAAATGAATAATAAGTGATCATTTAATTTAGCATGCTGGCCCGTAAGTTGATATGCACACACCAGTATCCGTTATTTATTATTTATTACACAACGGTTTATAACTTGTTATCATTCAATCTTCGTGGAATAACAGACAAACCGCTGGCAAAAATAAAAAATAAAATATTATCACAGAATATGTTTTCATTTAAAAAATTAAAATGAAAAACAATAAAATGAAGAATTTTTATTATCTCAAGCAACATAGGTACAACATGAATAACTAATAAAAGATTGAGCAGATATTTTACAGGCATAGGATGCAAACACTGAGTACGACCTGCCTGCCTGTTCCCTGCGAAAATAGCGGCAGCCGTAGCTCTGTCTCACTAGACGCATCGAGAAACCTGAAGGAAGCGAGTGAGATGAATCATGAAAAATGTAGCGATGAAATTGTTAATAGAGAATAACCCGGTTGCAAAGCTGGCGTCGAATTCGGGCTGAAGGTCAGCGCTGGATCAGCGTGACTCAGCCTTATTCCATTGTGTGACTGTGTGTTGAGATTTATTATAAAGGACCAGTGGCGGTTCCCCAGGTGAAGCAAGTGAAGCACCGCCTCACTTAATTATCTTGAAAGTAAAGAAAAAAAAAACATTTCAAAATATCAAGAAAGAAAACTTTAAAAAGTCAAGTATATCCGATCCGAACTGATCACAATATTAGCGCGGCGCGGAGGAGGCGGAGGCGGCTGGTGCGACGCGCGCGACGAAATACGTTAAAGATGTGTTAGTGCATCAACACCACCAACACAGCACGCACACACACACAGACGTGACGTGTGACGTGTCACGTACGGCATGGCATATGGTGACTCACCCCGGTCCGGTGCGGCGACGAATCGCTTATTTTGATATCGCTTCACCAAGCGTAAAGACAACAGGTTGACCTTGGAGGCTTTGGATGTAGGGAGCAGCTGAGGCTCTGATAAATGGCGCCGGACGAGACATCTATATGCAATTAAAAGAATGCAGAGCGAGATGGGGCTATTCACGTTTTCTATAAGTCGGTTTAGTATTATATTCTTTGAGTCGGTTTGTTTTACCTCCGTGACATAATGGCGAAATTCGCACTAGTTACGGTAAGTTTCATAGCTCAATGGTATATGCTTCGCTTTTCAATCTAGTGACGTTGGTTCGAATCTCACTTTTGCGAATTATTTTGTTTTTTTTTTTAGGGTTCCGTATCCGGTACGGGACCCTATTACTAAGCCTACGCCGTCTGTCTGTCTGTCTGTCTGTCCGTCCGTCCGTCTGTCTTTTTTTTTTATGTAATCCGGTATGGGTGGCTGAGCCGGAGGGGCCAAAGCGCATGCTCCGACCAGCCAATATCACCTCCGAGAAGGTAGGTGCCATACCGGAGACTTCCCTGGATTGCTGGCTATACTAGACTAGAGGAGAACACAGCCGAGGCTGCTATGCGGCAGCAGCAGGTGTAGGTATGCATACACGTAAATTTTTTCGTCAGAAAAAACTCATTGTTACACGCCGACCGGATTCGAACCTCGCACCTCCCGCATTTGAAGCCAATGCCCAAACCACTCGGCCACCCGCCGCTTGTCTGTCCGTCCGTCTGTCCGAGGCCTGTATCTCTTGAACCGTAATTTGGTAGCCCGTTGAAATGTTCACAGAAAATGTGTTATGTTATTATGACCGATATAACAAAAAATAATGAAAATAAGAAAAAGTAAAAAACTCACGGGGGTTCCCATAGATGGCGCGCGCGCATACACTTTTTGGTTTCAAAAAGTGTATGCGCGCGCGCCATCTACCAAATAGATGATGAATCATTTTCTAATCGTGACTAACTAATATGAAGTATTTCATAACACGCCATCTAGATGGCGTGGCATGTTATGAAATTCATCTAGTGGCGCTAGCCGTGACATGGCGATACGGTACCCTCGGTGCGCGATTCGATAGTAGTTTTTGGTTAAGTATTGTTAGGCCCAAAAAAAATTAGGTTTAGGTTTTTCAATTTATCATAAAGTAATAGCAATGTAGGTGGATTTTTTAGTCGCCTCACTAAGATTTATAGGTCAAAGCCGCCACTGTAAAGGACCATGGGCAAAAATGTATGAAGACTGGGCTCACACACCAAGAGAGATTAGATAACTGTTAAGTGTTAACATATATTTTGTTCGACCATAAATCGTCGGTATACTGGTAAAACCACAGATTACTTAATAGTTACTTCGTAACAGATAAATCACTCCATAGAAAATGTTCCTACCTTCGGGCTTTAATAGCCTACTGCTTCACGACGCCAATCGCTGCGTGCGAAAATGTACCTTAACGATCGAGTGTAAAGTCGTTATTGCTTTGCAGCTGCGTGCAGTTGCGTGGGCGAGCGTCTATGTATACTTCGCGCGGCTGACGAATTTTCACTGAAATAGACCGCCGGCGGCCCGTCGGGCGGTAGGTAATTAGCGCGCGCAAGTACATAGAGTGCGTGAGGCCTGGTAAAACCCATTAAATGTAGACAGGAGAGTTTTGAGATATATGGATTTGAAAGTTTAATGGCTCAAAAGTATTGGTAAAGGTGTAAATGTATAAGAAATGTGTCCATAGTTTTGTAGTATATCTAGTTATGGTTTAATCAAAGATACAAATCCTCCTTAGAAGTTCAGTATTTCTGTAAAATTTCATAAACCATAAAATGGGACTGTGCTTAATGGGTTTTAGTTGTACACATATTTTTAAAATACTGCAATATTCATGGTAAGTGAGCTTATAGGGTTTTGCTTGTATGGTATTTGGACCACGAGAGGACCTTCACTTAAATAATGTCAGTAGATTTAAAATACTTTAAAGGCTTCTTACGGAACCAAATTTATAAAATATTTCATTAAATGGTTTTAATTGGTTTTACTTGCGTATTCTAAGGAAAACTTGAGAGATTACCTGGTATTTACACAACCTAACTTCAAAACTAAACGTCGTGTCAATAAACGGGTTTTACCAGAAGAAAGAGCATGAAAAAATATGTAGAACTGCATTATTAACTCATTTTACCTAAAAATGGCATTTAACGGGTTTTACCAGTACCTATACTGACGAAATATAAAGATATCAATTCATTTTTGTGCAGAATCAATGGGATTATTTTGTTATTAAATATTAACCATAAAATTAAGGAGATATGTTTCTCTCTTTGTTTGCTAGGTGCTTATCTTTTTTTTTTTTTTTGCAATGGAATTGAACTTGTTACCTGTCGGAAATAAGACTCAAACCGTGCTACCCGAGCACGATGATTGAAACATGAACCTTATGCAGATGTAATAGGTGCGAGATTCGTTCTACTCGTGCGGTGGCTGATATGTCGCGCCGACGAAGAACGTTTGCGCGAAAATCACTATATAATTTCACGTGTTTGAAAGATGGAAAACAATATTTTTTTCGCTACGATTGTAGGGAAAAATATTATCTATATTTCTATGAGGGTCTTGTATTGACACAATTGATGTTTCTCAAGATAATTTAACTTGAAAGTACAATTTTCGTACTTTTCGTTATTTTTTGGAGATTTATTTAACACCTTTCCAAAAAGTATTTATAGTATGAACATGCTCTCGCACATGAATTATTTGTGAAATATCTGTTCACCTCCCCTTTTACATTGTTTTTTTTTTTCGATTGTCTTTTTAAGATATTTTGGCCAGGGTCACGATGGATCATGTGCGGTCAATTAAAGAAAACAACCAATGTTCAAGGGTTAAATAATAACCCCGCCCCAATTCCTTGCAGCCTTCACATAATATATTTTTTTCAATCTGTTATTTATGTATGGCTGGGTCTGAGTTGCCAGAGCACTTGCATATCACTTCCAAGAAGGTGTCAAACCGGGCGTCTCCTTATTACTACAGTTCACAAATTCACTCCGATCCACACTGTTTAAGAATTCTGGTTCATGGCGAATGTGCCACCAAAATTGTTTACTTAATTTTACAAAAGTTGATAATTTTATTTGTAATTGTACATTGACACAAATATAATAAAAATGTTTTAACCCCATTTGCTTTGAAAGTTTTCTTTTCTTCGCTGTTACCTTTAACCTACCATAATGTGGTTACCTTGGTTAGAAGAGCGAGTTAGCCTCAGTAGCTCGGTGATGCGATTGGTCGACATCCGATCTTGACGTTAAGTACGCCCACACTCGGCCAAAACTTGGATAGGTGACCATTCGATCGTTGAGACTGGCAATGGATCGGATTTCACGTAAAACTGTAGATGTCTTCCCATCTTGGTGGTCCCGATTGTGTTACCACTGCACTGAATGGAAGGTCGGTCGAAGCGGCTATGTAAATAGTTCAGTGTTTTCCGTCCAGTTCAGTGTAGCCAGCACGACTAAAGGTTTTATTTTGTTTTTTTTTCGTTTTTTTTTTATTGCTACCGAACTGGGTGGCTCTGCCCGAGGTCGCAACCTCAGGCGCAGCCAATTTCACCCCCAGGAGGTGCACATTTGATGTAGTGGTGTATTTTCATCACATTGGATGTAGTGGTGATGTAGCCAACCCTCTTGATGTCAGGTTCCAAAAAACAGTTTTAAATGTTAAAAGGCATACTTATTATAATTTTTTTTTTATATAATTGAATCTGCAACATGTGGAACAAAGGCACCAATAAGGTGTCTAACGACACACATGGATGCATGCGACGATCGCACGCAGGGGTTGCTAACGCCATGCCGGCCTGACAGGTGCCTATTCACGCTTTTCTTGAAGGATCCAAGACTGAACTTGGGGAGAATACATGGGCAGAGAGAGTGTTCCAGAGTTTGCCAGTTCTGTGGAGGAAAGATAAGTAAGTCCAGCGTGTATGGATGTAGTCTCTGCCAAGTGACAACATAGTTCGTGTTTTCCGTCCAGTTTAGTGTAGCCGACATGAAATGAAGGGAAGCACTGACATGGCACCTAGTTCACCCTGTGTTATGGGCGGACATCACGGGTGTTGTAGGTGATGTAGCCAACCGTGTCAGGTTCCATAAAAAAAAAAAAAAGTGAGCGTTGTGCAGAGATGGAAATGGAGCAGCGGGATCGCATCAAACAGCTCCTCCCTCTGAGTACTCCCCGTGGAATAAGCGCTAGCACTAATCGTAATGGAGAATTCTTAACTTTATAATTTGTTCTTCTGCTTAACCTAGCGTCTATATAGCACAGCCGCACAGGCTGCGCCTAGTTGGGTGCGAGGCTGGCAGGTAAATTTATATCCAAGGGCGTAGCCAGGTACAGGCAGGGGGGGGGGGGGGAGGCCGCTGCCCCCCTCTAGCAGGATGTGGGTAAGTGCTCGAAGAGCCCCGAACCGAAGAGTAAATAAGTAATTTACAAGTAATGAGACTTTCGATTCGATTCGATGGTTTCGGGTTTTGGTTTTACCGCGGTCAATCGAACATAGTCGTCGCTCCTCTGTCAAAAGATAGAGAAGGCACGCGGCGAGCGAGCGCGAGCATCGCACAAGAAAGTAAGCGATAATTGTAAAGCCGCGTCTCCTGCGCATGTTTTTGACGTGATGATGTCACGTCTTATAAATTGATGAACACCGGCTGCACGCACGAAGAAGTGTAACGTTCCATCTAAACCTGTGTGTGCAAGCGAGAGCGCGATAGAGACCTGTGTGTGCAAGCGAGAGCGCGATAGAGAGGCATATACAATAGTAGGAAATACAAAAATATTTCTCCGACTTTTGCGAGCCTCGAACCCGCAGTCCCTGCCACCTTCACTGAACAGCAGGTCTATTCTTGTAAATTCTGACAGCGGACTCAGCGCTGTTGTGGCGCTGAGAGCTACTTTTGGAAGTGGCTCTCAGCGCCACAACAGCGCTGATTCCGCTGTCAGAATTTACAAGAATAGACCCGCAGACATGTTATCCACGCGGGCTATCGAAGTATCGACCGTCTACTTATCGCTGCAAATTTTCTCAACAGTATGTGAATTTCATGGAGCGACATCTAGCGTCAATATTAAATACTTCAGCCAGCGGTATACTTGATTTAGCAGTTAGGTAATTGTTGCAACGTTGAACATGTAGATGGCGTTATGTAGGTTGGTAAATATCCGCCGGAACTGATTTACTTTATGACATCATCACGTAAAACTATCTTCCGTAAACCAACTTACAGACAACCAATTTTTTCGAAACATTACACAAAAACATTTGTTTTCATACAAATGTGTATGGCCACGCCCCAATGTTTAAATGTTTCTGTTTGAATTCTGGCGGTAAGGTCGTTCTAATTCTGGCGGCAATTTGAATTTTAAATTTTTACGGCATATTTTCTAGATTTTTGGCTCCGATTTAAAAATTATCAAATTTTTTCATACACTATTCAGACTGCAAGTGGCGGGACAGGGATTGAATGCAGTTCCCACAGATTACTGATCTAATGTCTAGGGAAGTCCCTACCATCGTGGTCCCTCCCTACTAATAGATTGATTTTGTGTTTGTCTCCGCAGCCGCGCCGCCGTGATGTAGGCAAAGACATTAAACCCACATGTAGGTGTAATTCGGTGTTGCATACGTGGGGCACACTAAAAGTTTCCGGAATTAATAAGAATAAAATACTATTAAAGGTAAAAAATGAATTTATTGTTTCTCAAAATATTCTCCCTTTGCGTAAATGCACTTTTTCATACGATTAAACCAATTTTGAAAACTTTTGTGCCACTCCTCCGTGGTGACCTCAGAAACGTGTTTTTCATATTCTTCGACAGCCTCTTCTGGTGATGAAAATCGTTGACCGCGTAATTGGTTCTTAATTTTTGGGAACAGAAAAAAGTCACAAGGTGCCGTCACCTGTTACTATGTCCCACACCAAATTTGAAGCGCCTTTGTTGAATCTGGTAAGCATGGCATTGCACCAAGTGACGCGGTGCGTTTTTGAGCCTCGGTCAAATTGTGTGGGATCCACCGCGAGCACAGCTTTCTCACACCCAAATGTTTGTGTAGGATTGATTGTATTTGACTCATGCCTATGTCTAAGGATGCCCGAATCTCATGGTAGGTCACATGCCTGTCTGTTTCGATCATACGGCGCACAGCATCGTTGTTTTTGTTGTTCACAGCGGTGAACGGGCGACCATTGCGAGATTCGTCACTGAGATTGACACGACCGCGCTTGAATTCTGCAAACCAGCAATAAATAGTCGTCTTGCATGGTGCTTCATCGCCAAAAGCAGATTGAAGCCGAGCGAGGCTCTGATGAGCTGTCAAATTACACTTAAAATCGTAGAAAATCATACTACGAAAATTTTCCCGGGTTAAATTTATGTTAATGTAGACACGCAATTTTTAAAATGGCGCCACAATGGAAAAACAATTGACAGTCAGATGAAACAAACTGCAATTAACTGCATTCTACAGCCAAAGAGTTCCATTTTCAAATGTTGTAATTACTTTTTAAATATTATTTATGTAAGTGGTCAATTCCGGAAACTTTTAGTGTGCCCTATGTACTACCGTCTTTATATTTTTCCCTGAAGGTAGGAAAAGCATTTGAATTCGAGAAAAAAACATACGACTTATATTTTCCGTTTTTTTAGCTTTAAATTTTAAGTAGCACAAATCACCGCCATTAAATTTTTTGAGTAGCCCAATCGGCGACTTGTAGGTAGCCTACTCAAAATTTTCGTAGCCAAAGCAGTGTGTGTAGTAGCCCCATCGGCGATAATTCGCCCAATCTGGCAACACTTAAGCGCTGCTCGCGTCTTTCTTTAGATTTTAGACCAAACGAGCGATATGTATTATTATGGTGACCGTCTGTTCAACACACGGTCATTTTAATACATACAAAATGGCTTTTGGCTATTGTATGGCTTAGACCAGGCATGGGCAACCTTTTTGGTCCAGGGGCCACATCATTGTTTTGCTGTCGAGTCGCGGGCCACATTAAGTGTACATTTCTAAAATGTGTACCCTACCTACTTGCATCGATGCCTATTTATATTAAGTAAAGGTGAAAGTAAGTAAATAACACCCTGCAACTGAACTGAATGAAGTGAAGCGACTGCTGCGCTCGCCGCAAAAGCGCAGCAGCCCGGCGGCGCGGTGGCGCGGCGCGATTTTTGAATGAATATTTCGGCTAGTCGGGCCGGACCCAAATAATTTACAGGAATCGCGGGCCGGACAAAAAGACTTCGCGGGCCGGATGTGGCCCGCGGGCCGTAGGTTGCCCATGCCTGGCTTAGACGGTCCGTCATCATGACATGCATGACGCGATCGCGTGGTGTTTGTTTGTAGACAAGAAGACAAACGGCGTTAGTTAAGGGCTAGCTAGACGACCAAGCAAGCTTGTCACGCACGCATAAAAGCCGGGTCTCCTCTCCTGCGAATGTTTTTTTCGAAAGAATACACAAAAAACATGAAACAAGAACATTATTTCTCTATGGTTTTCATACAAATGTGGATGGCCACGCCCCAATGTTTCGATGTATCTGTGTAATGTTTCGAAAAAAACATTCACAGGAGACGCGGCTTTAGAGTGCTTTCTACGTTGCCAGCCTACGTAATAGAGATTGAAATTGCTGAAATTATTAATGCACGGCCTGCTGCTTGATTCAAGCAGGATTATTAGAAAATCAACCATCATCATTTAAGGAAAGAAAAGGAAGCTTGACGTGCAGCAGACCATGTGCAGACCTGGGGGTCTACCGGCGTTAACTCACTCGCTAACTACTCGCATATTTCAACCAATAGCCGGGCCGGATGCCTCACAGAACGAGTGAACGCGTTCTGATTGGCTGAGTGAGATCGTTTCTCATACTCAAATCTGCGAGTGAGTAACGCCGGTACAGGGGCTGATGATGATGCAGACCTCTTTCCATACATATGGATGCTTTGTCTGAGCTATTTCAATTTGTAACATGTATGAATGAGCGAGTATGGAACTGAGTTTTTATGATGCATGTTTGGCCAAGATGTGTGATGGCTTGTCTATCCACGCAACATTCATCCATCTTCACATCAATCAATCCGAGAACGGTAAGGGGAAGGCTACACGCTCAATAAATACTGTGGTATTTACTGATGGATCACAGTATTTATTGAGCGATCCGTCAAAACACTAGCAAAAACTATCAATAGATACCACAATATGTGGTATTTACTGATGGATCACAGTATTTATTGAGCGTGTAGCCTTCCCCTTACGTGCCGTGCCTCGTGCGTGCACAATCAAAGAATGCACAATCACAAAGAAACTTTCTTTCCTCTCTACTCTGCACGGTGAGTCAGACAGACAACCGAACGCAGCTAAAAACAACAACGTGTCGCTGGTTGGTTGCTTGCCTGGCTGTCGCTCGTTCGTTTGCGGTGCGGTTCGTTCGGTATCGCCCGTCATGGCTGAAATGTTGTCGAACTGTCAATTTTAGTGAAATTAATTTGCGGCGGTATGTCCGCGAGCCGTTGACTGAACCGAATTAATTGAAAAAGTGGCGATCGACGACAAGCGGTAGCGAGGGGTGGGCGGAGCGTGCACGCGCGCCAGTCACCATGAACGGGCTTAGCTTCAGCGAGCTGTGCTGTCTGTTCTGTTGTCCTCCTTGCCCGGGGAAGATCGCAGCCAAGCTCGCCTTCCTGCCTCCGGAGCCGACCTACTCGTTCACAGCGGACGAGAGCTCCGGCGGGACCAAGTTCACGCTGACGCTGACGGAGCGCGCCGAATGGCAGTACTCGGAGCGGGAGAAGGAGAACGTGGAGGGGTTCTTCTCGCGCACGACGCGCGGCAACCGCATAGCGTGCCTGTTCGTGCGCTGCAGCCCCACGGCGCGTTTCACGGTGCTGTTCTCGCACGGCAACGCGGTCGACCTCGGCCAGATGAGCAGCTTCTACCTGGGCCTCGGCACTCGCATCAACTGCAACATCTTCAGCTACGACTACTCGGGGTACGGCGTGAGCGGCGGCAAGCCGTCGGAGAAGAACCTGTACGCGGACATAGACGCGGCGTGGCAGGCGCTGCGCACGCGGTACGGCATCAGCCCCGAGAACATCATCCTCTACGGACAGAGCATCGGCACGGTGCCCACGGTGGACCTGGCCGCGCGCTACGAGGTCGGCGCCGTCATCCTGCACTCGCCGCTCATGTCGGGCATGCGCGTCGCCTTCCCCAACACCAAGCGCACCTGGTTCTTCGACGCCTTTCCCAGGTCACTTCCTCACATATTTATTATAATTTTTTTTTATGTAATCCGGTATGGGCGGCTGAGTCGGAGGGGCCAAAGCGCATGCTCCGACCAGCCAATATCACCTCCGAGAAGGTAGGTGCCATACCGGAGACTTCCCTGGATTGCTGGGTATACTGGACTAGAGGAGAACATAACCGAGGCTGCTATGCGGCCATCTTACATCCAGTACGGTGGTATCAACCCAGTCGGCTACAATTTCGTCGGCAAGGGAATATTATCACTTCACTTTCTTACTCAGTATACAGTGCGCTCGGCATAGTCTGAGCCGGTACCGCTGGCACTTCCTGTACTGCGATCCTTGTTCAGCAAGCGAATGTGTGTTGTTGCAATGTTTAGCACCTTCATGATGCTAGGTTTGAAGATACTGCACATGCGTGAAACCTCAAAGTTTCGTCAGAAATAATTTTCCCCTTATGTACTTAGTTGGCGCAGCAAAATTGTACAACACAATAATTCCACTGTGAGGGTACAAATTACAGTAGTTGCTCGGTAATCCGGCACCCAAATTTTTTCGCCTACGCCGGATTGCTGGAACTGCCGGATTATTGCATTTGTATGGGATATAAAGCATTTATGTATGAACATATGTGGCACACTAAGTAATTCAACAAAAAAAACAGACGCGTAGTTTCGCTGTCAAGGTCGGGGCCGGACTGAGCGCGAGAGCAAATTTTGCTATGCTCATCCCAATCCCCCGCTCTATAATCCCAGCTGAGGCTAAAAATGCCGGACTACTGGGCGTGCCGGACTGTCGAGCGGCGGATTACCGAGCGCCTACTGTATATACGAAAATTCTTTTATAAAAAGCCATTTCTGTCCGACTTGATGCTAACACCACTGACACACGCCGCACCAAATACTTCCCGTGTGTATGCGCGAAATAACCAACGTTAGAATTACCACTTATCACGTCTGTAGATCTTTACTCCACAGAACTGGTAAACTCTGGAACGCTCTTCCTGCCCACAAATATCCCTCCAAAAACAATTCGGGCCCTTCAAGAGTTGCGTGAACAGGCCACTGTCAGGCTGGCATGGCATTCGCAACCGCTGGCACGGCAACACACTGAATGAAACATCGCTCGAAAACGGCTATGTAAATAGTTGCGTTTTCCGTCCAGTTCGGTGTAGCCGACACGAAATGAAGGGAAGCACAGACATGGCACCTAGTTCGCCCGGTGTTATGTGCTGACATCACGGATGTTGTATGTGTTGTAGCCAACCGTGTCAGTTTCCATAAAAATAAAAAAAAAAACCACATACGGCTGAATGTCCATGGTAGTCGTTAGACACCTTTAATTGGCACATGAAGATACAAATAATTGATAATGTAGCCTAAAATCCTTGAGCTATGTAGATTGTTCGAGGATGTTCCAAAGTTCATTTTGCCTAAAATAAAGCAAAAACAACCTTCATCGGAAAGGTCAATTCAGTGCGCATCCGATCGTTCCTTGTATCCCTTTTATTTGCTGATAATATAATTCATGTGTCCTACACAGTCTGCGCGAGCAAAGTCGTTGCGATAACATACTTACAGATAACTTCGGTAGCTAATTAATTTGGCAGAAAGGTACTCGGTAATGATTCTTCGAGTTGTAATCTCTAACAGATAAGCTGAATTCTACGTTCCTACTGAGCGTGTATATTGTCTCAAGAGTTATCAGTAAGTCACCTCGCGAGATTTTCTCGCAAGGCTTACTCATCCAACATTCAGAGGAATCACATGTGTGCATGATTTTTGTGAATTTTTCTTTTCTGGAAACTGACACCGTTGGCTACATCACATACAATACACACCGTCAAAACGACTATGTAAATATTTCGTGTTTTCCGTCCAGTTCAGTGTAGCCGACATGAAATGAAGGGACGCACTAACATGGCGCCTAGTTCACCCTGTGTTATGGGCTAACGTCACGGATGCTGTACGTGATGTAGCCAACCGTGTCAGTTTTCATAAAAAAAAAGCGGAATGCGCCGTCTCTGAAGTTGCCTTAATCACCAATGCTATCACTCAGTCTATCTTATTTCATATGTCGATGGAATTTCATGTGTCATCCATTAGGAATCTATTACTTGTCACAACTGCTATTACATTAATACTTAACAAACAAAATATGACAAATTCAAGTGTAGCGTACTACCATAATAATAACAGGTGTTGGTATTGGAATGTAAATAAGATGCATTTAATTTAAGTCTCATGAGCATACATCGGAATCCGCGGGGCACGAATACGACCTTGTTAGGGATTGACTACGGCGATCAATAAACAATCGACACTGTTATCGATACTCATATTTATTTGTTTATTGTATTTTATTCATGTCATATTTCAGACCTGAATACTTATATACCTACAGTACTTATATAAACATGTATACTTTATGTTAACGATTAAGTAAATATAATACATATTTATATAAGGTCTTTCAAAATTAGTTCATAGTACGCTAAGGGGGGGTTCTGTATCATATAGGGAGTAAAACCTATATAAAAATTTTTGAACCTTGGGCTTTTTTTAAGTAAAAAATTTTTTTATGTAGGTATTTAAATAAAAGAATAGGTGGTTGATTTTTATAACCTAATCGATTCAGTTTCATAACAGTAACAAAAAAGTCTTCATGACCATTATGATGTAACACGTGTAAGTTCGTAAAAAAAATTAAATTCTTTCTATTCCATACTAATAAAACTAAAATTGTGGTTTTTCACAATTTCTGAAAGAAAGAGATATACGTGTTGGAAGACTTTTTTGTTCCTAGCACGAAACCGAAACGATTAAGAAACATTTTTTTTTACATTTAACATTAAAAAAAAAATTTTTGTGAAAAAAAAAATTCTTTGTTCTTCAAAAGTGATCTATTTCCGATACAGAACCCCCCCTTAGCTTACTATGAACTAATTTTGTAAGACCTATTTTTTTGGACCTTGGCCTTTTTTTTATGTAAAATATTTTTTTATGTGTTTAAATAAAAAAATACGTGGTTGATTTTTATAGCCTAATCGATTCAGTTTCATAACAGTAACAAAAAAGTCTTCAATATCATTATAATGTAACACGTGTAAGTTGGTAAAAAAAATCAAATTCTTTCTATTCCATACTAATAAAACTAATATTGTGGTTTGAACAGATTTGTATTGTACCTACAAAGTAAATACAACATTTGTTTATTATATCTTATTTTCTATAGAAATACTCTTAGTTTTAATAATCGACATTATTTCATATTATTCTAAAATAACGATCGATTTTCGATATTGGTGGATACATTGTCCCATCACTAAACAACCTTGAATCATTCGTGCCCCGCGGATTCCGATGTATGCTCATGAGTGTGAACAATTCACACGGGCAGATGTGGTATACAATACAATTACGTTATTATCTTATCTGCAGGTTTTAATAAATAAAGCGAACAATCTGTAATGAATGGCGCACTATATAAGGTCTTTCATTAGTAGGTAACAATACGCTAAGGGGTGTATGTGTATCAGATACTGATCACGTTCCCATACCAATTATTTTTTTTTACATTATATTATTTTTTACTTTATTTTAAATAACTTTTGTATAAATTTCTTTGTTTCACGGCACTCTGGTACAACAATTGTTGTAATTATGTCATTAATGTAAACACGAGAAAATCTTTTACTGGTTTAGGAATTTATGATTTATGTAAACTGTTGATTTTCCAAATATATAAAAATAAAATAAATGATATTGTATAGAAGATGTATATTATATCGTTTGTGAGTGGAGTGCTAAACAATGCCTACATGCAAATCTGAGTGCTTATGCATTAGCAGTTAGCTAAGCCGTGAGTCATAGGCAGTGAGGACTAATCTAATGAGGAACATTAACACAACATACACACTGCCTCCCTTTCGTACTTGCAATATTATTTATCCTTACCTATAATAAAATCCAACGTCTGCTTTCTGTATGTCTGAGTGTCTGTCTGTCCGCTTATAACTCGAGAACCACTGAACCGATTTTAATAAAACAAAATTCTACGGATAGCTTGATTCTTCCCATCAACTATAGGCTACTTACTATCACGCTAAATGGCTTATGAGGTTAGCAGTGAAGTGAAATATGAGAGCGGGCGGAGCCGCGGGCACAGCTTGTACTATAATAAAATCCAACTTCTGCTTTCTGTCTGTCTGAGTGTCTGTCTGTCCGCTTATAACTCGAGAACCACTAAACCGATTTTAATAAAACAAAATTCTACGGATAGCTTGATTCTTCCCATCAACTATAGGCTACTTACTATCATGCTAAATGGCTTATGAGGTTAGCAGTGAAGTGAAATATGAGAGCGGGTGGAGCCGCGGGCACAGCTTGTTATTTATATATTCTAAACTAGCTGTTGCCCCCAGCTTCGCTTCGCGTGACTTTTTGCTCACAGCTCAGGCCGCCGATGAAGGAGCGTTTATTGTTTATAGCCTAAAATAATTTTGAGAAGTGACAAAATGTAACAGTTAAAAACGTATGTAAATCGATGAAGTGGTTCTCGAGATATAAGGATATTCATGTGCTGACGTACGTTACACGGCCGGCCGCCGGTCGCCTGTAGAAACTCCGCTTTATTTATTAGGATGCAGCAATGTAACTGAAAAAAAAAATGTAGATTATAAAAAAATTTCTTTCATTACATATTTTGTTTAGTTCTTTTGTTATTTATTACAGTTTTTCTTTAATAAAAGGATATTTTTAATTCTTCACAATTTTTATAATATTTTTTTTTATGGGTTTTTAAATTACCGTGGTTGTTAGACATTATTTTTAAACACAACGGCTTTACTCACGGTTCTTCACAACCTATGTGGCTCGAAGTTTCGGGCCAAGCGTATGGCCCATCATCATAAGCACTCTGCCTGGTGCGACGGTTGGCAGAGA
This sequence comes from Nematopogon swammerdamellus, assembly GCA_946902875.1. NCBI lineage: Eukaryota > Metazoa > Arthropoda > Insecta > Lepidoptera > Adelidae > Nematopogon > Nematopogon swammerdamellus. Next base: position 3,905,826 of record OX336333.1, read on the forward strand.
ATTTTTTTTTTCTTTTTTGATATTCATATCATAATACAATGGAATGACTTAGCTTAGTAGAAAGTAGCAACTTTAAAGCCCGCCATGGACGATGGCGCCAATTGACTTCATTACAACTGGCGTGGCGACAAATGGCGTGGTGCCAAAATATTAGCCCATGAACGATCGCTCCCAATTGTGGTCAGTCGTCTACTACGAACTGAGCCGAAATGGATGTGAGTTCGCACATGCACGGGCCGACGGCGTGAAGCCATGACGCCACGATGGATTATGATGCGCCCGGAAATCCGTGGTTGGCGTCACGCCAAATATTGGCTCACGGTTTTGACACGCACGGGTAGTTTTTGGACTGACGTGATTCCAACTGACGCGATGGCGCTATCGTCCATGGCCAGCTTTAGAATTCTGAGCCACGTTTAGTTTTATTGCAGATATAATAACAAAACAAGTGTATATGTATATATAAGTAACAACTACATACGCTCATCATCAGGTCTAAGCTGCTAGTTTATCTAAACAATAATACTTATAATAATAATGTGTCCTTTGTAGTTTTATTAATTTACTAGCTGTTGTGGCAGTCTCGCTTCGCAACCAAATATCAGCCTCGATAGCGCAGTGGTGCAGACAGTCGACTGTTGCTATTTTATTGTTAAGCAACGCCGGGCGCGGTCAGTACTTGGATGGGTGACCGCTCGACCGTTGGAGGCTGACCGTGGTTCGGATTCCACGTAAAACTGTAGGTCTCTTTCCTTCATAACTTACTCGGTGGTAGGGTTCAACCCGCCCGGTTTGGTACCACCGCACTGAATGAAACGTCGGTCGAAACGGCTATGTAAATAGTTCGTCTTTTCCGTCCAGTTCAGTGTAGCCGACATGAAAGGAAGGGAAGCACTGACATGGCACCTAGTTCACCCGGTGTTATGGGCTGACATCACGGATGTTGTAAGTGATGTAGCCAACCGTGTCAGTTTCCATAAAAAAAAATATATATCCTATACTCATCCTTAGATGTGTCAGAAAATGCGAGTGAAAACCCCACATGAATTGATTGAGTAGTTCTTGACTTATATAAGCAAACACAGAATCGCGACGGTGCGCCATTGCACATTTTCCACTCTATTTAGGGTCTTCATACTATATGTGGTTTGAATGCTGAGCTTGTCGTGACACGTTCCTCCCGCAGCATCGACAAGATCCCGAAGGTGACGTCGCCGGTGCTGGTGATCCACGGCACCGAGGACGAGGTCATCGACTTCTCACACGGCCTCGCCATATACGAGCGCTGCCCGCGCGCCGTCGAGCCCCTCTGGGTCGAGGTACGCGCTGCTCCTTGACCTCTAAACTGTATCGCCGAATGCGCTCTCGGTCCTCTTTCAATTTACATTGATTGGTTTGATATGATCGGTATGTACGCTTCAGTTGTCTCAAATTGCTCTGAACATGATGCCTTTTGGGTATGATTTTTTAATTGATAATACCATTTCTCATCAGTACAGTAAAATGCTACACCAGAATTTGTAACACAAATCATTCTTCTGTGTTCTAACCTTAACGTATCATAATCTTCCTTGCTCATTCATTCATTGGGACACCGAACCCAGAATCGATGTCCCTAGAGTGCATGAGCATATACAAGGTGTCTCAAAACTCAACGTTAAGCGGGAACCAGGGAGTAGGCCAGTTTATGAAATGCAAAAATGAGAAAAAAAATCGGAGTAATTTGTTTTTTCAGAAAAAAATTGAGCTGAATCTTTTTTGTGATAAAACTATGGGCATTTTGGTTTTATTTGGGATACTGACTGATCAATAGCAGAGTTATTTAGGCTACCAATAAAAAAAGATTTACAAATTATATTTGCAAATTTGTAGTCGTAGAACCTAAAAATGTTGTACGAGAGTGTTTTTCAAAAAATGCTCATAATATCATAAAAAACAAAATTTCTCTGATTTTTTTTCTTATGGGAAAACCCTGGGTAGTCATAAACTGGCCTACTCCCTGGTTCCAGCTTGATGTTGAGTTTTGGGACACGTTGTATAGGTAAATATAAAAAAAAAATTATAGAGCCCAATGATACAATGAGACCGGACCTGATGAAAGCCGCAGTTCCAGCACAGGTAGGGGAGCATAAATAGCAACATTGTGCATGTGCAGGGCGCGGGACACAACGATGTGGAACTCTTCAATCAGTACCTGGACCGACTAAAGCGGTTCGTGTCCGTAGAGCTGCTCAACTGACAAAGACTGCCGGCCGCGGGCCACGCTACCCAAGGTGAGTTCACCACGCCCGCACTCCCCGCACGAAATCCCGAGCCAGTACGCACGCTGTTGTTCCTCATTGTCGAGCGCTAGAGAGTGTTTCAACTAAAAGTTCCCTTCGCCGTTATTTTGGCTCCACTGTCAGTGCTTACTACAGTGGTGTCACTGTCAGTCAGTGCTTAAATTCGTGTTGCCAGTTTGAGAAGGTTATATTACCTAATAATATAATTGGTATTTACCGTATATTAAATACGGTAAATACCGATAATTACGGGTAAATATGTACACATAGCAACCCTCAACGCTGTTTTGACAGATAGACAGTGGAGCCAACATAACGGCGAAGGGAACTTTTAGTTGAAACGCTCTCTACTAATCGAGTTCTCATCCCATAAAACTATTATTCTCCGTGCAGGTGATGACCAAAACCCCGCTTCTACACTCAGCTCTGGCACGACGAGTTCGGCGACAGAGAGACTCCTCTAGCTAGCGGGGGCCGGGTCCAACTTGGCCGGCCCCAACAAAAACTCGACAGTGGCGAGCGGTAACTCCGCGAGCGCGCGGACTAACCACCACGCGTCGGACAATAATAGTGATTCTCCCAACGCGGACAAGCGCTCCGAGCACCGAAGTCCTAAGATTATAGCGCACAACATTAGTATAAACGTGACAGAGGTGGACTCGCCGGCGTGCGTGCGCCGGCGCAACCACCTGCGCTCTCTGAGCGATGTCACGCCCGCCAGCCGCCCGCACACGCCCCGCGCGCGCTCCCACTCGGAGCGACCCTCGCCCTCACCGCAGCCGGCGCCTCCGCCGCCGCCGCAGCAGCAGTTGTCCCCTCACAAGGAGATGACTGCGCTGTGCTCCATCCTGGCGTCTTGCGAGACGGCTGCGTCCGCACGCGTCGCGCGCCGTGTCTACAGCGAGCGCTCCTCGCCCAACCTCTCCATGATGTCGGTGGATTGCTCGCGCAGCGAAACCGGCGCCGCCGACGCGGACCGCGCGCCCTCGCTGGCCGACCGCACGAGGTTCCGCAGCGATAACATCGGTGGGGATCCCTGGAGGAAGATGAGCGACGTGGGCGTCGGCAGCGCTGAGGTGAAGCGCGCGAACGGCGACGAGGACCCGTGGATCCGGCACAGGAAGGGTGCGGGTGGGGGGCGGGTGCGCGGGCGGCTGGAGCGCGCATCGCCGGTAGCGTGCGAGGCGTGCGGTTGCGAGAGCTGCGAGTGCTGGCGGCCACGCACGCCGCGACTGAACGAGCTTCGTCAGAAGCGAGCGCTGAGCTCACCGACGGCGGGCTACAGGCCGGTGCAGGTGCAGACGCAGACGGCCGGGTCGCCGTGCGCTACGCGGCGGCAGCGCAGCCCGAGCGTGGAGCGGGCGGCGGTGACGGCGGCGCAGTGCACGTGCGAGAGACGCTCGCCGCGGCCGTCGCCGGCGCACCTGTCGCCACGGCTCGTGTGCCGCGCGCTGTCGGACGAGGGCGAGGCGCCCGCGCCGCGCCACCGCCTCGCGCCGCTCTACAAGTCGCTCTCGCAGAGAATCATATGCTCCGCGAGTGAGCAAAGCGATTGTGATAAAAAGAGTGTAGACCCGCTGCTAGAGACCACCTGTTGAACTCGATGTGAGCTCCGTCGAAGATCGCCACCTTGTTATTGTAAAATTTATATATCTGTTGGAGTAATGATCTTTCGATGTCGTGGAATGAGTGTTATTCTGTTTTGAAATATGAGTATTATTAGTAACGATATTTTATATCCAGTTAAAGTGTAAGTTTTAGAATTAAGTACTGAGCTGCCGAACATCAACAAATTCCCGTCGCGAAATTTACACATCTATCGTATCAATTTTAGGTCAAAAATATTTAATTTTGTCGTTCTTGAAATGTTGCATTTCATTGGAGTCTTTTGTTTTGCGTTGCGGGAACTCTGTGCGACGTGTGCGAAGTGCAAACTTTGTGCTGCAACAAGTTGATTGTTGTGTGCGTAAAGAGAGAAATGTTTTATGTATTATTGTTGCTCCGATAGAAATATGTTTTACTTGCGGCTCCTTAACTATAGGAGCTGTGAGTCTTTTTTTTATAATTTTTTATTATGAGGGTGGATCAACTTTTTTTTGTTTTTAGTATTTGTCTGCAAGCAGGATATTATCTTGAGAAATTCACCTTATTTTAATAGTTAAAGCAACTAAGATCTCAGATAAGTAATTGATTAATAAGAAAGAAGCTGCACAAATAATTTCTAGTATTTTTTTTTAAATATTGGTTATCCTGAGGACAACCCGTTTTTTCCGTACAAAACTGGGGACAAAATTGTCCCCTGGGTCACCCCTAAAAATTTGGTATTTTTTTTATTTTAAATAGGTCTGTACTTTTTTTCCAATTGCCTATAAGCCTAAGTATTTTATACTTATTGATTTTCAACTAAGTAATAAATTGTAATTAAGTTTTTTTTTATTTGACTGCAGCTGGTTTTTACGTTACAAGAAAAAGTTGATCCACCCATGATATACAATGTTTATTAAACTTGTTGTTCGATAAACAACTTATTTACCAATCAATATACTATTACTTTACACAATTATAGACGGGCCAACAGATTTTAGTGAATGGTTCTGTATACTGAGTCTCTTTAGAGTGGAATCGCACTGCTGACTCGTGTCTGATGCAGATATGCAACAAAACACCAATTTGCTAATTTCTATTTAACTGTACTGTGAATGTAGAAGTGTTTGAATTTGGTTTCTTTTGTAAATCTTGCAATTTTGGTTTTTTTAGAAACTTGTGTTTATTACAAATAAAGAAATTATTTTGGCTTCAATTTTCAATTAAATTCGTAATAGGTCTTTCATCAATTCATTTATTGTATTGATTAGATACTGGTTTGTGTTACTTTTTTCATATGCCACTTTTTTTTTTTATTTCAGCTCGGTCATAATGTTCCTGAGTTGTTTTTGCATTTAATTAGGTCATATGCCTGTAGGAACAGGATTTTCTCCTATGAACTGTCTCTTCAGCTGGCGACCGGTGCACGGCAAAGAGTTTTTTTTATATTTTTGTACACTATTAAGTCATTCAGTCTTAGCCAAAGTCTTTATATTATATTTATGTAATTGTATTGTCATCCATGAAAAATGAGATATGGATACGCGCGGCTACGACGGGCGGAGCACTCGACATCCGGTCACAGTGATAACGTAGATGGGCTAATTGCTAAAGCAAGTGTATACATACTCATATCATTGTGACTTCCTTTTTACAAATTGTGCATAACTAATTCCATTTATTTCAAGGGGGTTGTGCTAGTTGTAGGCGCTACGTAGGTATAATCTATGTATGTAATAATGGGATTGCGTGCGTTGAGGTGTGCGCGGGGTCGTCCGGACCGCACCGCGCAAGTTCAAACTGCGACAGTCCCTTCCGTTCTCCGCAGGGCGCACGCCACACCGCGCACTGTCAAACTATATTGTACTTATTTCCATTTGTAGATTCTTCACTGATATGGCCCCAGCGACTTCTGCGTCTCACGAATATGATGCTTAGAGAAGCATAACAGGAAAGCCACCTTAAGCCGAGCAACTTTAGTCTCCGCCGACTATAGGTCCTTTCGCAATGATTAACCATCTAACTACAGTGGGTGGCCAAATTATTAGACTCACCACACTTAATGTCATAGTTATCGATACAAATTTGTTCTTGGGAAAAAAATTCCACCTCCTAAACCGTTGAACCTAAACTATTGCAACTAGGTATTTTTTATTCCTGATATATTTGGCATACACCTACGTTACCATTTTCAACCTATGAACATCGACTTAACTTAGAGACAAAGTAGAAAATCGAAATGTTTTAATTCTATACATAAATTATTTAAATTATATGAAAATAAATAATCGGTATTTATAAATTTGTCTCCAAGTTAAGCCGACTTTCATTGGATTAAGGTGTAAATGTAGGTTTATGGCAAATATATCAGTAATAAAAAATACTTAGTTGCAATAGTTTAGGTTCAAAGGTTTAGGAGGTGGAATTTTTTTTCCCAAGAGCAAATTTGTATTGATAACTATGACATTAAGTGTGGTGAGTCTAATAATTTGGCCACCCACTGTATATGCTGTGCAGAGTCAGTATGAAAATATAGCATCATTGTAATAAAAGGACTACAGTCGCAGAGACAAAAGTTGGCCGTGCGCGCCGGGGCTAATGCGACACTGTTTAGAGGTTTAAGTTTACGAAGAAACATGAAAAGTTGAAGTCCCTATTCGTTTGGTCGCCACAATTAAAAAAAGAAGAAAAAGACATGAAAAGTTTTACTTTTGATTAATAAATGCAGGCGGTCTTTACCCTTCTCCAAAGAAAAGCTTAGTGCAATGATTTGACAGTTAAGCAACATTGTTTGTGAACTGATCGCACTTCGTATTATAAAAAAAAAAACATTCTACCTCCAATCGCTGGGCACGCTCGCCTCTCATTCAAGCACTTATTTTGATGCCCTAGAAGCGCATAAAACAACCATGGCAAACATTTGATTGGCTGTCGCTAAGGTCTCCCGGACTCTGGCCACTTCAATCCGCATACACTCGAATGAAATATTGCGAAGACACTTTTTTGCATCCCTCAACTCTGCGGTCGATGGATTGAAAACTCGAGATTACTACACTGTAGTACTAAAGAGTACGAATCACAAGTCGCTGGGGATCAGCTAAAAACGAGATAAAATAATCCATAAAAATAAATAATTGTAGAGTTTTCATGAAGCAAATCATTGGAATACCTCGACATTCTGCTAGAACCTACTCAAGACTGATTTGGTGAGAGGGGCACAACTTGTAATATTGTGAATGTGTGGGAATGTTGAGTTTGATGGCTTCTCAAAGACGAGCGTCGCGGAGGACGAATGAAAACAATTTGTGACACAAATATTGTTGAATCCACATATGTATCAAGGTGTGTTATCATATCTCTGTATCTTATCATCATATTCCGTATCGAGCTCCGTTTCCAGTATTCAACGACTCGCTCGTCCATTCCCAGTTGTCAATGCCGTATCCGTATTCCGTATCTCCTCTGATGATACGACAAAAACGGACTCGAGATGGAACAAACTTTACCAGAGCGGAGTATCGAAAGATTATTACCCGTCCAGACTAGCCATTATGATAAAGATATAAGGCAATCCTAGGCGGATAGGAGGCAATGATACATATGTGGTTAGCTTAAGAGTGGAAAGATCCCATGTCGTTGGAGTGTTGCTAAGTTGAAACTAAAAAAAAATAATACAAAATTATTGTACAACAAATTAGGTTTATGAGTGAGGAAACTGAGCAAACTAAGGCTAATTTCAAAGCAGACCACTATTTTTGTGATTGAAAATTAGTTGTTGGCATCAAACATAATGTCTTGTCACATATTTAAATGCTTTGAATTGGTCGCAGACTGCCGGAATTCACTTCACTGCCATTACAAAGATGTAACGAGCCTTAATTGAAGTAACGTGTCGTCTAATAGGAGAGGGGGGAGGGGGCAGGAGATCAAATAAACCCTCCTGATTTTCAGTGGATCGTTACTGCTTTAGGCGCAGTTCATTTGAATAATTTCTCGTGTAAGTGAGGACTATGTACTCGTGTAAGTAAGAACTATTATTGTATGTAATATTGTTCACTCATCATAACATATATTCACTCGGTCTCATTACATTTTGTATCATTACTGCATTCAAGTCTACCATTAATATCAAATAATTTTTTGTAAATATTAAACAAGATAATTACCATAAGATGTACTAGGCTAGAATAGGTTAATTTTATACTATCTGAAAATTTACCAACACTAAAGTATCCATAGGGAATGCATTCGCAGTGGAGAGCGCCCGTTACGTTGTTTTATAGATCTTTCAGAAATCGCACTCGTGAACTATTTTGATACTTCGTTTTAGGAAAAATGTTAAAGTTTTTGCACGCTTTGTAACTTTTATAACACAACAGAACCGGATACCAAAAATAAGAAATTAGGATGTGTATGTAGTTCTTTAGATGGTAATGGTATATTCAAAGACTCCGAGGCGAATTTGTTACTGCAGTACGTACGGCTGCTGTACTGGTACCTAACTAATATACATTGAATAATACAATATATTCTGTGAAGCTGTAAACAACTAATAACATGGGTTTATTAATTACCATGGTTGTTAAACATTATTACAATTTCCTCACGGTCGTCGCTGAGCTATGTGGCGGCATTGACTTATATATATAATAGACTTCACATCAAATACGCTCGATCGGTTCCTACTGACATAAGCCAAACGGTGGATCTCGAGTTGACGGTCTGTCAATCGCACGCTCGACGAGCGCAGGCGCGTCGATCGTAGTTTTCTACAAATATAATACCTACATACCGTGCGACACTGTAAAAATCGTACCGGGAAGAGAAACAAAGGATGACGGCGTCACATATCACAAATAAGTGCACGTACATCACGTAATTTCCAAAATGTTTACAAATCACCGAATGGGCCGATGAACATTCACCGAACGTTCGTTGGTAATACTCCAGTTATTATCCTTCACTTTAACAGCAACAATAACAGGTCCTTGCCCAGCATACTACTTCACAAAGCGTTGCATTAGTTTACCGCTAGATGGCAATGTTTTCTATTGAATTCCAAATTCTCCTCCAATATTGTATAGAACGCTGAATCGATACCTTTAAAACATCATTGCGTGGCGGGTTATATTTCGGGTCAAACGTTATGGCCCATTCTCGTGAGCGGTCTGCCTGGTGCCAGTTCTCTGCCAACCGTCGCTCATGAAATATCAAGCCACATAGCTCCGAGGCAACCCGAGAGTAAAGCGGGGAAATTTCTTAATAACTTAACAGCTATGATCGAGTTTAAAACATTTCCAACAATTTCATTATGTTATTTTGTAGAGTAATTTTGAGGAATAATTTTTTGGGCATAATAATTAGAAATAATCGGTACTTAATAATGTTATTATTGGTGTTATTGTTAATTTTTGCACTTTGTGTTAGAACTTTAAAATTCTGCTTATACGACTGAGGATTGCTTTACTATGGCCGGACTATACACAAAGGTTATGTCTAGATCTTGCACGTCGTCAATTACGAAGTCGTATTCGCCCGTTCGCTGTTTATTCGATCGACATAATTGTATGACCGATTTTAATGCCTCAATCTCTCACGAGCGGTGCTGGAATACTTTCCCGCACAATCTCTTCGTTCGGGCGAAAACATTCATAATCGACGTGCTGATAGGTCAGTGGTTGATCCATATAGGCAGTATTCTTTCTTATCTGGTCTGTCATGTGGTATGCTAGTGTAAGAGAGGAGTACTGCCCATAAGAGTGATCCTTTCATTTAAGGCTAGCACGCACTGCGAAAAAAAAAATCTTTTTTTTTGCAAATTCTGCAACATACTGTATCCCGATAATCGGGGTAAGCAGAGTAATCGATGTTGTAATGCAAGGACTGGTAAATTACAGCACAACACCGACCACCACATTTAGCAAAGTATTAGGACATGATAATTATATCAAGCAGCAAGTAAGGGACGAAGGCTCACCTGCTGCATGACTCGGTGAAAGGACCGCGCCAGGAGGCTATCCTGTCGACGCTTTAGCCTGTCCCGGCGTCTTGTCCTTATCGCTTAGTCGCCTTTTACACGGGGAGAGATGCAGTGGGGCTATTCTTTTCAAGTACCGGTCCCATACGGCACAACATGGAGATTATATCAAAACGCACTGTTGGTTAATTTACGCGCGGCGCCGCGTGGTCTGCAGCAACTGAGAATATGATGATGCGTATTGTCTGTGCACCGTAGCGGTGTAGTATGCGGACAAAGTAGCGTGGATTTTTATTCACAGTGCGCGTATGAATCGGATAACATTCGCTGTGCATGCTAGCCCTTACACTGTAAACACAAGTTTGAACACTTCAAACTTGTAGAATACAGTATACACTTTGATAAATTCACTCGACCACAACTACATTTGGTTTTATTAACTTAATTTATTATTTTCTTTCATTGTTATTTGATTTACTGAGACGAGAGTAAATATTTGCATTGTTATGCTTGGGGACTTACAGAAAACTGATAATAGGTTGTTGTCAACGATATAAAGTAACAAATGATAATATTTAGAGTTAGCTATTTTCGAATTCACCTTTCATCGGATCAGCTCGGACCATTCAACCAGTGGCGGTTCCCCAGGTGAAGCAAGTGAAGCACCGCCTCACTTAATTATCTTGAAAGTAAAGAAAAAAAAAACATTTCAAAATATCAAGAAAGAAAACTTAAAAAAGTCAAGTATATCCGATCCGAACTGATCACAATATTAGCGCGGCGGCGGCGGCGCGGAGGAGGCGGAGGCGGCTGGTGCGACGCGCGCGACGAAATACGTTAAAGATGTGTTAGTGCATCAACACCACCAACACAGCACGCACACACACACAGACGTGACGTGTGACGTGTCACGTACGGCATGGCATATGGTGACTCACCCCGGTCCGGTGCGGCGACGAATCGCTTATTTTGATATCGCTTCACCAAGCGTAAAGACAACAGGTTGACCTTGGAGGCTTTGGATGTAGGGAGCAGCTGAGGCTCTGATAAATGGCGCCGGACGAGACATCTATATCCAATTAAAAGAATGCAGAGCGAGATGGGGCTATTCACGTTTTCTATAAGTCAGTTTGTTTTACCTCCGTGACATAATGGCGAAATTCGCACTAGTTACGGTAAGTTTCATAGCTCAATGGTATATGCTTCGCTTTTCAATCTAGTGACGTTGGTTCGAATCTCACTTTTGCGAATTCTTTTTTTTTTGTTTTTAGGGTTCCGTATCCGGTACGGGACCCTATTACTAAGCCTACGCCATCTGTCTGTCTGTCTGTCTGTCTGTCCGTCCGTCCGTCTGTCTTTTTTTTTATGTAATCCGGTATGGGTGGCTGAGCCGGAGGGGCCAAAGCGCATGCTCCGACCAGCCAATATCACCTCCGAGAAGGTAGGTGCCATACCGGAGACTTCCCTGGATTGCTGGCTATACTAGACTAGAGGAGAACACAGCCGAGGCTGCTATGCGGCAGCAGCAGGTGTAGGTATGCATACACGTAAATTTTTTCGTCAGAAAAAAACTCATTGTTACACGCCGACCGGATTCGAACCTCGCACCTCTCGCATTGCCCAATGCCAAACCACTCGGCCACCCGCCGCTTGTCTGTCCGTCCGCCTGTCTGAGGCCTGTATCTCTTGAACCGTAATTTGGTAGCCCGTTGAAATGTTCACAGAAAATGTGTTATTATGGCCGATATAACAAAAAATAATGAAAATAAGAAAAAGTAAAAAACTCACGGGGGTTCCCATAGATGGCGCGCGCGCATACACTTTTTGGTTTCAAAAAGTGTATGCGCGCGCGCCATCTACCAAATAGATGATGAATCATTTTCTAATCGTGACTAACTAATATGAAGTATTTCATAACACGCCATCTAGATGGCGTGGCGTGTTATGAAATTCATCTAGTGGCGCTAGCCGTGACATGGCGATACGGTACCCTCGGTGCGCGATTCGATAGTAGTTTTTGGTTAAGTATTGTTAGGGCCATAAAAATTAGGTTTAGGTTTTTCAATTTATCATAAAGTAATAGCAATGTAGGTGGATTTTTTAGTCGCCTCACTAAGATTTATAGGTCAAAGCCGCCACTGCATTCAACACACTATTTCTCTTGCATCCCTACATAACATTCAACGTCTGCCGTGTGTGCATGTATGTTTGCTAATAACTCAAAAACGGCTCATACTATTCGCTTGCAGTTATTGCCTATGTAATGTGACATCTCCGCAAGGTATAAAGCATCCTACCTAGTTTATAACAGCTATATAGCATCATGCCATTATTCATATGAGCTGAGCAGTGGAATCGGAAAAAATCTACCAATTTGATTAGCTTTCATGTGATTTACACGAAAACTACTAAGCCGATTTACATAGGGTCTTCACAAATACTATCTTGTAATGTTTGGGTATTATTGACATTCGTATAACATCACTCCACCATATTTTATAGCGGGTGAGTAGTATAATCAGCCCGTATCGGTCCATTGTTGGACTTAGACCTTTTCCAAGGCACACAACCGACACAAGGTTTTCCGCTCTTCTCATACATCCACTCCCGAATTGGTTTTTTTCATGTGATTTTTTTTCGAAAAATACCCAACCAATTTACCGTGGGCGCCGTCGGACTACACCTCTGTGGTAGTCTGGCGTGCGCCATATGTCTTGCTTCCCATAAAAAAAAATATGGGTTTACACAAACGTGAACTGTGATGTAACATCACGCCATAATTTCACTTATGTAAAATAGTTTTTTTTTTCAAATAATGGCTTGGGTGCCAGGGTTTTCTATTGTGTTTATTATGTAATCAAATCATACATTGTTTTATAGTATTTGTGTTCAGATAACAAGTCTAAGTTCAAAACTATTCAATTCAAAATTCCCATTTTGGTCATCTTCAGAAAATATATCTTGTACTCTTGGTCTTACATTTTTTTTTATTAAACTCTTAACGGCTCTGGATACAAAGTCCTTTATGTGCGAAAGTGTTGCTAGTAGTTCCTCAGGGTGTGCTATATATTGCAGTCACTGTAACGTTTGACACTTCCTGGTAGCAACAGCTTATTTCACCAGCGGCGACTCCTCTCAGTTGGCGAGGTTGGCGCCGCCAAACCAAATAAAATGAATGACACCATTAATACAGAAGTATCAGGCTAAAATAAATGTGAAAAAATTTCGGAGTTATATTATTTATGTCATATAATCCACGATTAATAAGATAAAACGTCAATCCCGTACCCGTTACATAATTTGAAATTTCGCGCGCGTCAAACGCGGGCGACGACGAATGACGACACATCAAGGCATTCATTGGCCGGTTGGCTACATTTTGAAGCGCCATCGTATTCCATACAAGGCGGAAGCGACCGATGTCCCCCCCGTCCCGCGCGGACCCGCTGATCAGCCTTTCGAGTTGGCGCAGCGGGGAGTGCATTTAGTGACGCGGTAGCGAGTAGAGCGAGCTAGCGAGCGAGCTAGGTGTGTGTGTTGCGTGTGCGGGTGTGTGCGCGCTGCGTCCACACGACGAGTATTCTTGTGCTGTGCGACGTGCGATGCGATGCGACTAGCGAGCTAGGCTAGGTGTGTTGTGTGCGCGTGTGTGTGCGCATTGGCTCGCGAGTTGATAGCTGCATATATTCCGTTATGTAGGTATGGACTTTGTATGGATGAATCCTGTGCAGTGTTGTTAAATTTAAAGTGATTTATTGGTAATTATAATGGCAAACTCCTACCGAGCTATCTACGGAGCACTCAAGGACAAGAGAGACTCAGTAATTTGGCACTCTTACATATCTGTGGAGAAGGAGTTGCTAACAAAATTGAGGAAGAAAGAAGATTTTCACGATCGAGTCATCGAAAATTTCTTGTCTGTGGAACGAAGAGTGGACTTCATGTACAAATAAAATGTAACAATTCAAGCTTGTATGCCTGTCTCGTCGTCGTCGTGCCAGAGGAGACGTCGCTGTTGTCGGCTGCAACTCGACAGCTTTGACACAACCAGTAAGTAGGTACCTATCTACAGACAAATAAATCGTAAGTGAGCAAAATAAATAATTTAAACTAAATATTATAAACTATCTATATCGTAATCGTCTTTCAGTTTTTGAACTCATTGTGGTAGAAATAAATTAACGCGTAGGTACCTAAGTTATGAAATTATGAAAAAGAAATCCTTAGCCAGAGCCAACCCAATATTCAGGACCAGGAGTCGCCGCTGTATTTCACTCTACCTGTCAATGAATACTGCGCATAATAACTTAAATGAGTTTAAACATGCACGGACTTACTTTTTGCGTGTAGTGTACACATGTATGTCCCAAGGTGAACTCGGTAATGCCCTAGTTATTTCAGTTTTAATTGTAGCATGGTTCTCTAGCAATTAATTTTCTTTATCGGGTAGGTATTATTATGTAGTATGAGGCTAATTAATAATACTTTCATGAAACAGGTAATAGAAGATTTTTTTTAACACTAGTTTATAATACGGCGCATCGATTAGGTACATTTAGATATTATTACAAAATATAGAAGCAGTTTCGAAATTTAATTTATTTATGTTGAGAAATTTAATTTGTTTATTTAGGTAGTTATCTTTAAAAAGTCGCAGCAAAATTTGGAGGCTTGAGATGAACTGAACAAAAAATGTACTTTGTGTACCTACTGGAGATCGGCCGCAATAGTGCAACGTCACATCTGCTCTCAGTCTTATTTTCAACACACGAAGCGGTGTGAAAAAAGTGCGCACTCTTCTAACACAAGCTGCAAATACTGCCTCTGTCTCTCTAGCAACCAAAGATTTTGGAAGGAGAGAAGATGTGCCATGAAGGCCCCCTCGTATCGGAACCGCTGTCGCCAGTTTCCGATCGCACACAATCACAATTCATACACACGAACACAATCGCACCAGCGATTTTTAGCCAATCCAAAGTGTTGCATCCACGTGCGCTCAGGCACACATTGATAGTTAATATGGGAAAATCTCCCCATATTACCATATCGCAGAGATGCCTCCTTCGCATATCTACTCTCCTTCCAAAATCTTTGCTAGCATCTGTCATATGAAACTGATCGGGTGTTGCGTTTATCCTTAACAACTAAATGCATTCACGGCTGAACTAGGTATATAGACATGTACAGTGCAGGTCAAAAGAGACTAGGTGCGGTTATTGAACATGAAATTCTCCCGACATGAGTGCGTGCACGCGTACGTACGCGCGAGGATGCAGGAGACGACGCGACGTACTCTGCTGCACCTGAGACCGTCCTGCGCCTCATTTCATTTCGTATATTGTGTAGTATAGTGACTTAAGTAAATTTAAATAGAATGTAAAAAAATATTATAATATGTATTTCGAAGGTCTTGCCCGTACCTAACTTGAGTTTCCTCACTTATGAATTTAAGGTTTCCTTCCTTACGTTTTTGTAACTTTTCTGTTTGGAACTGTAAATATATGTATATTTTTTAAATCGACATACCGTTTATTAAATTTAATTTCAATATTTTCATTACATGTAAACTTATATATCTAATGTTTACTCAATAA
This sequence comes from Nematopogon swammerdamellus, assembly GCA_946902875.1. Classification (NCBI taxonomy): domain Eukaryota; kingdom Metazoa; phylum Arthropoda; class Insecta; order Lepidoptera; family Adelidae; genus Nematopogon; species Nematopogon swammerdamellus. The sequence goes on from OX336333.1 coordinate 3,921,263, forward strand.
AAAGTTTGAACTTTTAATAATGTTTTATTAAATAATCTCAAAATATGTGTAACCCTGTCCCAGTCTTCGAGAACATAACAATTTCATTTTATTCTTCTTGCTACATTCTGTTGAACAAATACAAATACTTAATTAATAAAGTTGATGGGCAAAAGTATTGTAATCATAAACCTATACTAAATAAATAAATAAAAATAATGTAATAATTATACAAATCACCTTTCATAAAATAACATCACAGAAGCAGACATAGAAATAAAACCTCACCATAGTAAACTAGAACAGAAATTCCCTTGCATTATAAGTTTATTCACTAGCACCAAAAATATATACCTACAACCCTTTTTTAACACCCGACGAAAAAAGAGGGGTGTTATATGTTTAATTAATTTTGTCATAGTCCTGGCTTATTTCTTAACTAAGTAGATACTGAATGAAGCCACAGTTGAAGGCATCCCAACTTATAAAAGTATTTATCATTCTAAGGACCTAATTACCTATGTGGAATGTCATCTCACCGCTCATTACGATGGATTACTAGAGACCGAGCAATATAGCCGACTCCATCTGTGTCCTCGGATAAGATTTTCTATCTCGTTTAATGGGCGCCAACATCGTCGGTGTGTTGATTTTTATATTCACAGCACTTCATTAAACTATTGAAGCTCGTACAATGTCCACTAGATAAGCTTTGCTCATCTAAATGTACCGCATGCTTCCCCCTCTGACCTAAAACCAATTATATTCTAACGTAAGGACGTGTCCATACGATAGTAATACCAACTCAGTTATGTCCTCACTAAAGTGATTGTCAAAAATAATGCTTATAAATAAAATTATTCATTCAACTACATAGCAGTGGCGCCTCTGGCCAATGAATTTTAGTGAGGCACCACCTACATAATAGCATTAATAGCATATTGTATTGCAGTTTTCATTTCGAGGACAGGACATGCCCAAAGTCTAGCAATAAATAAACATCCATGTTGATTTTTTTTTCTTTGCCTTCAAGATAATTAAGTGATGCGGCGTGAGGCGGCGCCTCACTTGCTTCACCTGGGGAACCGCCACTGCTACATAGCCTCAAATTAACTTACGAATAAAAATAATTTAAATATATCATAGTGTGAATTATAGTAGGTGATAGTTCCCAAATAGATTTTTTGGTCATTTTATGTGTTCTTACTATGGTTTGGCCACCACTTTAGTGAGGACATATTTTATTGAGTTCGTATGGCCTCGTCCTTACGCTAAAAGTACGCCTGAAACCCAACTTTTATGCAGCAGAGTGACCACTGTATGAATGGCAATAGAGATTGGCGGAAACTATACAAATTAATCTGTCTCTTATTAAACTATTTGACCAATTTAGTCAAGATGAACTGTGCTACCATGTGGGCCACTTTAACGGAAGCTTTAAGCACGAAGGCGTGGTTGTAGGCGACGCACTGCCGCCGCAGCGTGGGCTCGTACCGCGCCAGGTCCTCCATCTGGCTCGGCGGCGCCCAGCCGTCCCGGCTGCTGTAGATCACGTTCACCATATGCTTGATCTTATCGATTCCTTCGTGGTTCAGCGTTCTCACTGTGTCCATCTCGTCGTAAGCTAAAAAGAGGACCTTTTCTATTACGCGGGGGTTTATATACTTCAGAATTCTACCGACGTAGTGCGCAGGCAGCGACTGCAGCTTTATGTATAGAGTAACGAGAAGAACCTTAATGTCTACGGGCAGGAGGAACGCGAGGGCGACGAGCGCGAGGACAAGGGAGTGAGTGTAGCGGAGGATGCGGTTCACCACGAAGCCGTTGGTCGTGGTGGCCATCTTCTGCAGGGTGGGGAACAGCAGCTGCACGGAGGCCGCGCGCGACCGGATCTCCTCGTGCTCGTTCAGTATTTCCACTAGCATCCACGCGCCGATCGAGTGCCCCATCAGGTGTAACCTGCGACCCTTATCGATCATGTTGATAAACTCAATTTTATGGTCCAATTGACCTTTGAGGTTAAACCTGTGCTCTTGGCATTTCAGAACGTTGGATCCCGCGTCGGGCACCTCCTCGTGACCGGCGTGACCTGCAAATTGAAAAGCAATAGATCAAAATAATAAATTGAAATTAAATATAAAAGAAAAAGTAATACTAATTATAACTAAAGAATTAAAAACCTACCTAACAAACATTATAATAACAAATTGTTCAGGTTATTGGTGATTTATTTTCTGGAACATTATTGTGCTTTGTACCTTGGTATTATTGTACCGACATTCGTGACTCATTCGCTTTTCTCTTCACCACAGGCAGCTGCAGCAGTCGAGAGACTGCAGAACGTGCCAGCAGCAGAAGCGGCTTCGATGCCGCTTGCCCTTAGCAGCAGTCAGTCCGTAACTAAGGGCGAACAAAGTGATGGCAGGCCTCGCGCGGTTACCGCGCAAAAAAGACCGGTTGCCGCGCAAAAAAGACCGGTTGCGGTGTGATAGTCTTACGACTAATACCTTTTTCCCTTCGAAGATACCAGTTATAATTGGGATTGATAGTGATGCCTGAATTAAGAAGTACTTAACGAATGTATACAGGGTGTTCGGCACATCGACCAAATATAAAAAAAAATATTTTCTCATGAAATACTAATTTCTACAAAAAAATTACATCGCTAGAATTGCAAAAGCCTAAACTTCACACCTATCGTACCAGTTAGTTGAAAGAAAGTTGTTCCCTTTGGAAAACCCAGCTGTCTTTTGCTATTAACTACTAACATTTCACTCTATACGTCAACCTTTGGAAGGTTGACTGGAAGAAACCCCTGTAAAGGACAAGCCCGCCTTTGCCCCTCATGCATATTACATATCGAGTGTTTTTTTCTGTAAAATGTTTTTTTTTAAGTTATCCGGTATGGGTGGCTGACCCAAAGGAGCCAAAGCACAGTCAATGTCGCCTCTCTGAAGGTAGGTGCCATACCCTTTGGATTACAATGAATTCAAGTATGTAATACTAACCAATTACACAAACGGGGAGCCCGAGAGTGTTGTGGAGTTTGTCGCCAAATTCTTCATAAAAGTCGGGCAGGCCAGGGTTCCCCGTCACACAAACAACCACATCGGTTCCAGTTCGCTCGAACACGTCTCCCCATACGAGTATATGTGTTTCCACATCATTTATACGGTGGTACTCGTGTCGTGGAAAATCTTGTTTCACTTGAGCCATGGTTCGTTCGTCCACCTACGTCCTATACATACACAACACGCGAGTTTCTTCGCAACCTACCTACGTTTATTTATTTTGAAAAGAAAAAATCTGCTGAGTCTGCTGTTTTATTTAATTATTTAAAATGTAACCTTAAGTCATTGCATTAAGGGTTAAGTTACAAAATACTATAAACACTGCCCTCTATCGAGCGAGAGCTTCAATTACCTACAGGCTACAACAAATAATTTTTATTATATCAACTAGATGGCGGTACGTACGAGATAAATAGCAAAACAGCATTACAGCAAACAGCAGATGTGGTGAAATATTTCTAACGTTATAAATGCTGTAAATTTATAATATAATATGTTGCCTGCTGTATAATATATTCCGCACGACTAGTACGGTCACATAGCCCACTATCATTGGTCTCCCCTCCCTCTACGGAGGGAGAGGTACGGAGGAAGGTAGAGGGAGACAATGATAGTCGGCGGCTATGGTACGGTACAAAGAGAATATAATTCGATAATTCGGTATAAAAAAGGGTTTGACACCTCACAGCTCTGGCGGATCCTGCGCCCCCTAAGCACAGAATAGAAAAGAGTACTCCGTACAGAAGCTGCTCTGTACAAACACTCACAAAGAAATAGCTACTCTGCGACGACGCGATAAAGTACAAATTGACTCGCACAGAGCTGCATGCCTAAACACGATAACTGCCTACATTTCGGTTCTCTTTCTGTCGTGTAACTCTATCTCGAAAGCGCGTCGTTCAGCGCGTCTAAGGGCTGTGTCTTTGTGCTGTCTTATTGTGAGGAATAAAATGAAGATGATGCCTACCAACTTTTATCGTTCTAGCTACCAACGATACGATATTTAGGTACGGCAAATTCATGCGAACAAATTCATGCATGCGTTAGCGTCACAATTAGTTTCTCACATCGAAGCGTGCATTGCGTGCAACCTTCCAGTGATAGTTTTGTTTGATCAATAAATTTAATGATCAATGATCATCTACAATGTACCTATTATCCTTATACAAATTAGGCCATACATACCACGCTGTTCGGCGTCATCTAACTAATGTTATTGGCAATATGATATTATTTTTAAATCTATGACCTCCTACTAATATGAATAAATAAATTACTAGAAATAAATCAAAATGCTACTAAACAAAACACTTACCTTTCTTCGTCTCTCGGCAATGAAAAAAAAAGACAAGTTTTCATTTGTCTTTTGACTTTTGCACCCGTCCACTGCACAATAATTACGTGATTTCGACATTTTCTAAATTCGAAAGCGCCACGCGCCCGGTCTGGCTGGATAGCAGCAGCCCACTGTTAATTGTAGATTAGTCGGTACGCCAAGCGGTAGGCATTTAACTCGCGACCTTGAGCGAGTGACGAAGGCCTGCCCTAAGCTCCTTTCGGAAACACGGCTCGGGTTGACTCGGCTCGAAAGCGAACCACCTGAATCCGATATTCGTTTGGTCGTTTATGTAATTTGGTGGCTCAGTGGTATAAGAGTGTAGGGTTTTTATTTTTTCGATCTCGACCATGGGTTCGTGGCCCTTTTGTCAACATTTGTTTTGTTTTTTTTTTAAGCAATGTTAGGGTGGTAAAATTAGATTATGGTAATTAAACCACCTAAGAAAGCTTTATTTTCGGAAATACAAACGCAACAAAAACGACATGCGCCGCCTCAACATTAGGTTAGGGTTAATATAGAGAATACGCTACGCGACGCATCTTCTCTGTATTAACCCAGGTTATCTTTTTTAAAGCACCAAAAACATCACTAATACATACCACACAACATCACTCATAATAATATCATACCACACATTCCTCCTCGAGCCGAAGTTTGCCGAAAGGAGCTAAAGGAGCGGTTGTAGGATCAAGCAGGTCTTTCAGGTGGCGGACCGGAGCAGACTTATACAGCAGCAGCAGACAACAGTTTATACAGCAACTTAACGTGTCTAGCAATTATTGTGTCTAGCTACTGTCTACTAGATATATTTTAATAGGAATAAAAACATGGCTTATTTATTATAGTGATTGAAGCATAGGATTAGCAATATTTGTGAAAATGCCAAGATTTCAATTAAAGCCTGACGGAATATATGAGGGGCAGCCATATTGCGGATTTTTTTTTTTTTTTTTTTATGGAAACTGACACGGTTGGCTACATCACCTACAACATCTGTGATGTCAGCCCATAACACCGGGTGAACTTGGTGCCACGTCAGTGCTTCCCTTCGGTCGTGCCGGCTACACTGAACTGGACGGAAAACACAAACTATTTACATAGCCGTTTCGACCGACCTTTCATTCAGTGCGGTGGTACCAACCCGGGCGGGTTAAACCCTACCACCTAGTGATATAAGAAGGGAGTCATATCCCTTAGTCGCCTTTTACGACATACACGGGGAGAGATGCAGTGGGGCTATTCTTTTAAAGTACCGGCCCAAATTTCGTTGGAACTAATTTCTTACACTGGCCACAATTATGTTTGATGCTTGATAATCTGTTGTCAATGTCAAAATTGCTTCTGAACTGACATTTAGGTGAAACGTTATGTCATAGTAGTGAGATTGTCATGAATTGGCCGCCGTAATGTACAATTAGGTAATTATTTTTGGTTCTATCTAGATGTATCTCAAGCATCTATTTACCGAATAGCAAACAAAAGAGGGACGTAAATATTATTCGTTCTGAACAAAAAACACTTTTTGACTTTACAGAAATACGAAACGTTCGAATAAAAATAGCTTAGGTTAAGTTTTTCTGAACTATAATTTTTATTAAAAAGTTTAGTGTTTCAGCAAGGTCGATTAATAATTTTTTTAATAATTTGTACACTTTGCTTCAGAACATATCTGCAGATACATGGAAAAAATGTTGTGAACATGTAAATGTCAAGGCTAGTTCTTTTTACATTGACATCAAAATATATATAAAAGATGCATTAAATTAAAATACATTTTGTATATCTTATTGTGTATTTCAGTGCAAAATTAAAGATTTACAAAACTTACATTCGCCCTCTACTTGAATATGGTTTTCAAATCTGGAACCCTTATTTTACCAAAGACATAAATTTACTTGAAAGTGTACAGCGCAGAGCGACAAAATTGGCAAAAACTCTAAGAAAAAACCCATATGAACAAAGATTAAAAATCCTCAAACTAACAACGCTCGAACAACGAAGACATAGAGGAGATCTCATAGAGACATACAAAATACTGAAGCGGCACTATGACTGCCCTGAGCTAGAAAGCATGTTTGTGTTAAACTCAAACACTCACCTAAGAGGTCACAGCTTGAAACTCAATGTAACAACTTCTAAACCGAAGCAAGAAAACACTTCCTGACTAACAGAATCGTAAACAGCTGGAATAAACTGCCCGAGGAAGTTATTGAAGCACCCTCAATAAACACATTCAAAAATAGGCTTGACAAGTACTTAAAAAGCGAAGAAATATAACAATTAGCAACACCAGTGATCATCATAGTCATGAACCCATCAGCATATTAAGCTGCTAGTTCATTAACAAATAATAATAATAATCGCTAGAGCCACTTGCTTGGATCAAGGGTCAGATGCAGAAGGCGGTCTTGCTCGACACCGCTCGAATTGTCCGGAGGTTTCTCTCTCTCGGGTCCGACCATCGGTAGCCTGGGTTCGCCCCGCCGCCGGTGGTGGAAATTCCATTTTGTTATTTTGTATTAATTTTAGATTTAGGTTTTATTTGTAAAATTAATATAAAAAAAATTTGTAAATAAATGGATGAAAAAATAATAAAAGTACATTTTGAATAAAAACATCGGCCAATTCAATATGTGCTTTCTATACTGAATGTTGCTATATAAATCTAAAAAGTGGCTCCATTTTGACAGCTCTCATATATTCCTGGTCAGGCTTTACAAGTTGTGCAACCTTAAAATTACTGATTTATTAACCGAATAAAAATATTATAAAATCCTTTACAAATACATAATAAATACCGTCGAAAATATTATATAAATTTTAAAGAAATGGCAGAAGGACCCGGCATCCAAGCCAATAATTAAAAAAAAATTGACCACAGACAGATTAATTATCTGTCTGCCTGCTGTATTCCCGCGATTGTTATAACACTAATCTTATGCCTGAGGACGGGAAGAGATGTTGTCGTAGGCTGCCGACACATCCAAGAAGGCAGCTACAACTGATTCGTCTCGACTGAAGGCCAAACGAATGTCCGTAGTAAATATACTGAGGCTGTCCATCGTACTCTTACCCTTCCTAAACCCGAATTGGCTTTCCGCCAACAGGCCTCTACTTTCCACAAGCCATTCCAACCTATTTTTGACCATGTGTTCGGTAATTTTCAAGAGGGTAGGCGAAAGAGCAATAGGGCGGTAGGATGATCCATCATTTGGGTCTTTGTGAGGTTTAAGAATGGGGATAATGAGTTGTGTTTTCCAGGACTCAGGAATAAGCCCAGTATCAATAATGAAGTTTATCATGTCCAGATATCTGAGGTTGCCACACAAGATGATACAATTCATCTGCAATCTCCTCACTCAACGCACGATCTTTCTCCGCACCGACTGGAAAGCCACTGACCCCAGAGTCATCTGGAAAGGCCTTCCTCAAGGTTCCGTCCTTAGTCCCCTCCTGTACAACATTTATACCCATGACCTGGAACAGTCCATCATCTCTCACTCCCGTATACTACAATATGCGGATGATCTTCTTATTTATTCTTCCCACAAATCAATCGTGAGGGCCTCTGGGTCCGTTGGCTATTCCATTCGATCTTTGACCTCGTGGCTAACTGCTCATGGCTTGGACCTATCCGCAGCTAAGAGCAATATAGTGGTGTTTTCAAGAAAGCGGCTCAGACCCCGTATTGATATAGTGTGCCACTCTTCCCGCATTCCCGTTCAGAACCAGGTTAAATTCCTGGGTGTCATACTGGACTCCAAAATGTCTGGAGCCCCTCATATTACTATGTTGTAAAGAAATGTGAGCGCAACATCAATATACTCCGCTGCCTGGCGGGAGTATGGTGGGGAGCCCACCCCTTCTCCTTAAAACTCGTGTACAACGCCGTGATTCGTAGTCACTTGGACTACGGTATTTTCCTTTTAGAGCCCTGCAACAAATCTGCATTGAGAATGCTTGACCTCGTACAGTCAAAGTCCCTCCGCATAATCACAGGCGCAATGAATTCTAGCCCAGTCAATGCTCTTCAGGTGGAATGTGTAGATCCACCCCTCCATCTACGCCGGCAATTTCTGGCAGACAGGTATTTGTTCAGAGCTAGTAGATTTTCTAATCACTCCCTCTTTCCGAAGCTAAACCTACTCGCAGAAGACACTCTGAATGGGAGGTACTGGTTTAATAAACTGAAGCCCAGACTCATTCAGAGCGTCACTAGGTTTAGCAACCTTGAAGCCCCTACCTATCGCTCTCCGACATTGCCTTTGCACGGATCGAAATATGAGGCCGTAATCTTAAAACCGAATGTAATTTTAGATTTTGGCCTTGAAAAGGACATGCCACGCGCTGAAGAATCGTTCAAGATTATTCTTGATAGAGATTGGCACGGGTGGGATGTAATTTTTACGGATGCCTCAAAATTAACACCAAAAGGTAACGTAGGAGTTGCCGTATATAAGCCCGGAAGCAACGACTACATGCGCACTCAGTGCCCACCCGAGTCCTCGGTCTATACGGGCGAGTGTATGGCTCTACTGGAGGCTGTCAGATTTGTGTCCCTCTCCGACACACTGGAACGGACCATCATTTTCTCAGATTCCCGCAGTGCTCTTCAGGCATTGGTACAGAACCCATTCAATTGCCAAATTCATAATCCCATAGTTCTATGTATTAAAGATACATTACTCACCTTAGGTCAAAAACAACTTGTTTTTGCCTGGATACCTTCACATACCGGCATTCGAGGCAATGAGCGTGTAGACGCTCTAGCCAAGGAGGCGGTGGTGTGTGGAGATAGGGCTCCGTTCATTAATTTTCCCCATGACTTGTTGGCACTACCAAAAACATACCTTCATGATTCCTGGTCCGATGAATGGTCCGTGTCCAGTCGAGCGAGAGGGTCTTACTATGCCACCATTCAGCGGGTCATACCCGCAAAGCCTTGGTTTTTTTAAAATTACGGCTAATAAAAAGGAAACCTCAGTTCTGTGCCGAATGAGAATTGGACACTGCTGCACTCCAGTGCATCTAGCCCGACTTCGTATACTTGACTCATCAATCTGCGAGTGCGGACTGGACGAAGGAACCCTAGACCATATCCTCTTTGGTTGTCCAATTACCCTCGCGGTTAATTCCCCTCCGTTATATGCCACTTTACATTTGTTTAAAGTCCCACTTCCTACTAACATACAAACGATACTGTATACTAACAATTCCCATGTTATAAAATATATATTAAAATTTATAAAATGTAATGACGTAAGACTGTAATTAATTATATATAAATATATGTATAATGTTTTAGTTATTTATTTTCATCTTCTTATTTACAACTAAGTATGTGTCTTCCAGAATTTGTGCATGCAAACTAGTAACTTCAAATGCTTCGTTCCTTTCAAAATTATTTTGTTTTATTATATTATAAAAAGTAATCACAAATTTATACCGTGCAACTCCGTCACTGGATACTGGCAGTAATAAACGAATTTCCTATTCGTTTGGTTGCCACTATTTAAAAAAAGAAGAAGGAGTATAACATTAATATTCATCTCTTATTTCAAATATGCTAGTTATTCCAACAGCGTTAGGTTCAAATTCCAACGTCAGAACCAAAAACAGGAATATAGCAATATAGCACTTTGAAACAGCAGCTATATAAAAACAGCAGATCATTCTAACGTGCTGTTGAAAAACAGCCATTATTCCCACGACTACGCGTGAACGGGGGAAACGCGAGACGGTCATCTGGCAGCACTGTGGCGGCGTTAGTTCAGCTGTCACCCACGTTCATTTGAAGCCTTGTCGCACTGTAGAGAGCGTTTCAATTCAACCTACATCGTGGTTTCATTCTTTAGTGGTTTCAATTTCAACTAAATATTCCCTTCGCCGTTATGTTGGCTCCACTGTCTATCTGTCAAAACAGCGTTGAGGGTTGCTATGTGTACAGATTTACCCGTAATTATTGGTATGCACCGTATTTATTATACGGTAAATACCGATTACATTATATAATAATATAATCTTCACATTGATCCAACATAACGGCGAAGGGAAGATTTAGTTGAAACGCTCATTTTTTTTCCAGCACCGTCAGCTGTCAGGTATTTACTACAAAGAGACACTCGTCGTTGGACACTTATTAATTTTTTCATCGTCAACTCCCTTGAACTCCTCACTTTTTTTACATGACACAGGCCAAAATGTCAAAAAGTACTGCCCGCGCGCGAGCTCCGAGGAATCGGGGGCTGGGGAAGCGGGCGGGTGTGCGCCCCCCCTCCCGACCGTCGCTTCACACCCCGCGCGCTCCCAGTACGAGTGTTGGCCTTGACGCGAGAGCACGCTTATTGATGCCGTATTCGTAATATGCGCGCGTGTTAGTCAATCGCGTGTTAATTTGTTACTCTTTAGTTATTATCAGACTTCGTTTTATGTGTACAAATAGACATTTAATATGGATGAAGAAGAAATTGCTAGGACGAGCAATGAGAACAGGGAGAAAATTAATATCGATAACGTAATATCGACTAAATCACTGCACTAGGTTATTACGTCAACATTCCTTAAACTTCCTCGGAGCTCGCGCGCGGTCTGTATGTATAGTACTTATAAGTTAGGTAGGTACTTACTTATTTTTCTTTTATGTATTGAATTTTAGGAAGACTTGCTCACTAATAAAATAACCAGTTAGATTTCGATTTCTGCTAACACCACAGACTAAGGAGTGATACTAACGTAGCGTGAACGGATGGAACGCGAGACGGTCATCCATCTGGCAGCACTGTGGCGGCGTTAGTTCCGCTATCAGCCACGTTCATTTCAAGCCTTGTCGCACTGTATGTACGATTTATGGGTTACCATAGACTCAGTAAAGTTTTTGGTTTTATAGGCAGGTATTTCCCCGAATTGCCGGAAATAAGTTCTTCAAATTAATTTCTTTTCCTGCAGTTGTATTGCCTGTATTGGAGTTATAGTTATAGTGTAGTTGTCCCGAGTTGTCCGATCAAGTTCATAGAGTGGTCAAGTTTCGAACATCAAATCATTAAATTCGGTTCGGCTGACAGAGACTGACAATTGACAGCATCGATTATTGACAATACATTCGATTATTAACGTGGAACATCGTGGATAGAACCAAAATAAAATAAAACTGGTGAATATTTGATCGAGATAAACATTATTGGCTAAGAATTGAAGAACGTGAAAAAGTAGGCATGGCTCGAGCCAGCATGCCTAGGAACTTACATAATGAACGGTCTGTGCAGTCTCTGTTGGACAGCGACAATGAATATCCAGGTACGCCAACCCAATACTTACCCTCGTTCTGTGAGTTCTGTCTGTGACCAGTACATTAACGTAATAGGTACCTCTTCTTTTTATTGTGATTTATACAATGTTGTAGATAACAAATGCAATTACTTACATATATAATATATTGTAGGCAAATTGAAGAGGCCAATGAGAGTGTTATTTCAGGAAGGTGTTGAACTAAGCTTGCTATGGCTTCAAAGAACAAACCCAGCCACATTGGCAGTAAATGAGGGTGTCAATCGAGGTCAGGACTAGCAAGTGGCCTCTCCGTTTAGTTCTCTAGCATGCGTTACGTTTCGGCTCACGGAAAGCTCTCTTCATCTAGTTTGCGATGACTAGGACGCGAAGAACCACCCCACCAGTCCTGCTCTAGACCTCCCTCTACCTACCATATTCTGTAGGATGCCTCCAGTGATGCTTTCGTAGCTTTCACCGTAAGTTTATGAACTTAGCAGGCCTAGATTGTTAAAGAAACTTTACAGCGATTTCGCTGGTAGTCCTCTTGCTCCGATTTCCACAGCGAAGAGATCGGTCTTGAATCCGTTTCTCACTATCCGGTCTACTCAGTTGCAGTAGGTAGGTACTTGTTTACTTTGAAGTTGTCCTTCGGTATGTTACTTTCCCGTGGAACTGTAAGTTCAATAAGTGGTTACTACCTACAAGCGTTGTTGCTTTTGAGAATATGAATTTATCCGGTCTGTATGCTGTGGTACAGATTTCTGAAGGCATTTGATAACGCTTCTCATGTGTGTCCATCGACACTTGCTGCTCCCAAAATTGAAGAAGGTTTAGTCCTATCTTTGGATAGCTTATTGGCTCCAGGTTTCACGAAATTGACCTGGAAGCCACTACTGGTTTGCCCCTTCCTGGTCTGTGCAATCTCCTTTCTTTTGACATAAAATATGTCCTTGGATTTTAAGTTATTTATTGAAGTGGCTATAGGAAAGGGTTGCCACTTGGTTGAAGAGTTCAAAAATGTATGTATTTAGATATCTATGTATATTGTATACCTATTACTGCTGTGAAGTCACCTTAGCCTATCTAAAGGATAAGAGTGAAAACAGTTTCACTGCAGGCGCGGAATCACCCAAACTCTGCTTTCTCAAAATCTCCTTGTAGACTGGCAATGTTTAGGTAGCTACTCGTATGTATGTATGTATTTTTCAGCTATTTAAAGTAAATGAATGTAAGTTTTACAAGAATGTATGTGTAATTCAGATTTGTCCTCGGACGAGTTGGACGAGGATGCAGAGTTGCCGGCGTACCTCCGCCACGACCGGTTCAACAATATCTACACCGTCGCTCATAGCAACGTACAGGAAATGGAGAGAAACATCGAAACTTCCTCAGTGGCCGGAACCAAAGAAATCGTAGCTGATTATTCTCTTTCCATTCTTCATCAATTTCAAACGTCCTTGTATATGAAAATGATTAAAGGGAAGAATAATGATGTAGTGATAGACCAGTGGGTGCTGTCCCAGCAGGATTTACTCTGCCTGCGGGAGTTGGAGCCCAACATCAGTGACGCCGTCATGATGTGGTTCCTGAACTACCTGAAGCGGAAGGACTTGCGGAAAGTCTGCGAAAAAAATTTGATTAGTTGTCTCACCATCGATTCCAGCATTAGCGTGTATGAGGCTAAAGACATTCCACATTTCAAGAAACTGCATCATTTTACTCTATCGGTTTTGTAGGAGTCGATAATGAGTGTTAACGCAAGATAATAATAAAAACATTAACAGATAAGAGAATAAGTATATTACAGAGAATGAATAAAAATACAGTTCTGTATAAATTGAACAGATAGACATAACTACCTACTAGTAGGCAAAGACCGTACCAAACTACATAGACGCGGTGCTCGATAAGTATTTTCTCGACACTCATGCTCCAAAACTCCGGCAACCCCTCTCTCCCTTGGTTGCAATACCGACAATCCTCGTAGAGCTGAGAAAGTAAGCGAGAAAACTATTTGTCTCTAATACATTAGGGCCTTATGCATCGCTTCCTCTTACCGCTCGCTTGTGCATGCTAGGCCAATCATATTCCTTTATAAATTCATATTCCTTTTGGCGGAGCAAGCGCAAAGCCTCAGCACCGCGTCTATCTAGTTTGGTACGGTCTTTGCTAGTAGGCCCCTGCTCAAAAAAATTGTGCCTGCATTGGGGTGTTGGTAATGTGATAGATAAGGGAATTAAATAATGTTGGGTTATTTAAGGCAATTTTGAATATATTTTGATATATTTCATATTTGGAATTATTTTATCTTCTATAAAGTGAATAAAAGATGTTTGCATAGCTATAAATTGTATTTAATTTTTCCATAAAAAAGTGAATATAGTCAGTACCTGCAATCTCAAATAGATGTTTGAATATTACTTTTTTTTTATAAATTCATTTCCGTTTTTCATACAATCTTCCAGAAGTGAGACGAGCTGGTCAGTCAGTATCCATCCGTCCTTTAAGTTAATAGTTTTATTACATTCGTACATTCAGTTCCACTTGCTCCAGAGCAAGTAAATTAACATTTATCTTAAAAAAGTGCACTCATCGTACTTCATGTACGCATCAGCTCCAAGCTGCAAGTGTATATAAATAGAATAGAATTTATTGTTCGAAGAATTTTGGTACAGAATCGGTACATAATATCTGTAAAACACTTAATATTTCAGAAAATGTACATTTTACAATACAAGTTACATTTTAGCATTTTACAAATCATCCTATTGTGTATGACACATGCATAGGTTTCTGTACCAGCTATTTTGTTTATACCCTACCATGCTCACTGGGAACAATCCCGTATTGAGGATGGCAGGTTTGTCTTTAGTCGCGTGCTACTAGCTTCCACACTAAACAGTTTTGAACAATTAAATAAATAATGATGAGAAAATAAAAATAAAAAAATTATAAAATAATAGTAAATAATAAAAAAAAACATATTAACAAAAAAAAAAAAACAAAACAAATAAATAAAATTTACTAATATTGTTCATACCTATATAAAATTCAAACAATATACACAACAAAACCTATATTTCGCAATGAAAAACTACAATTATGTGGGAGTACCGCAATTTTCTTTGCTTTCGGCACATAATCGCCCGAGTACAATCGTGTGAGGGGGGGGGGAGGCTAGGGGACGCGATGTACTCGCCTCCGCGCGTCGCCTCGCCTCTTGCCTCGCGTCGTCTCGGAGAGCTCCGTAGCCACGGCCTGCACCCGCCGGTGTGCTTGGAGGCTTGCCTCCCGCCGCCGGCGGTATTACCGTTTTTATTTGTTTGTATTAATTTTGTGTATTTTTATTACTTTTTATAGTTATAATATATGTAAAATTAATGTAAATGTATTTAAAAATGTGAAATAAAGGGAATAAGTATGATACTAATTCACTTGACCGCCTTCCCGAAAAGCCAATTTTCCTTGAGAGTTAAAGCAGACGAGTTTTAATCGTCTGTTGTTCATTTTGATCTTGTGCTCCCTCCAAACTTGCAAAACGTCGCGAAGTGGCCGGTGCAGATAGCCGTGACAGGAGCTCCCGAGGAACCGGCTCGCGCAGTTGTGCAGGAAGAGAGGCGTGCATCCCACCGGGAACCTCTTGGCGACCTCCTTCCATCTAATGTCCCGCCACCGTTGGTACGACGACTTCCTTAATCTACAAAAGGAGGCACTATTGACATGGGCAATGTCTAATTTTTCATGCAACATACCTAATATACACGGTGATGCAACCCCAACCGTAAAACCCGAAAGGGGGTGATTCTGTACGTGAAATAGAACAACTTTTGTTCTACGACTTTTTAATTTGAAGAAAAAAAATTTTTTTTTCTTCATACATTTTGAGAATAGGTATTTAAAAATTGTATGGAAAAAAAATTGTTTTTTTTTTGTTTCAAAATATTTTTTTTCGCCACAGAATTTGTTTATTTTCACATATAGAATAACCCCCTTATGTCAGTTAAAAATATTACGGGGGCAACTGCAACACCGTGTATAATAAAAATAATATCATGCATGACGTATCTCAAAAAGTCTGTTAAGTGCGAACGTTGTTCACACACAAGAGGGGTTTCTTAGCAATTTCCTTCTTGAACGAGTGGGAGACGCGATCACGCGGTCGCATCGTGCCTCGTGTGCGAAGTTGCGCCGCATTCCAGAATAATATTCTTAAAAACGTTCAAGGTATAAACAAAACAGTTTTTCTTTCACTAAAATGGGCTACTCTTTTTAGGGTTCCGTATCCGGTACGAAGGAAGGTGTGGATCTAAGCTTGCGATGGCTTCACCGAACATATCCGGGCCCATCGGCAGTAGAGGAGGGTATTAATCGAGGCCGGGACTAGCGAGTGAAATAATAAAAATAAGAAAAAGTCAAACATTCACGGGGTCCCCATATAAGAAACTAAAAAGTGTATGCGCGCGCCATCTACTGAAAAGAGCATGAAGCATTTTAACTAATAATGAATTCTAAATAATATGAAGCATTTTATAAAACACGCCATAGATGGCGTGAGTGGCGCTTCCCATGACATGGCGATACGGAACCCTAGGTGCGCGAGTTCGACTCGCACTTGGCCGGTTTTTTAATCCTTAGCCTAGCACTACACCGAGCGTGATTTCTGCTACACGATTTGCGTCGTCTAAAAAATGTTACTTTGATGTAACAACAATTTTTGCACTTGGTACGGCGCGCAGTGGAAATTTGTATTTAGTAATTTAGGCTCAGTGTGGCGCTAAAGTTACAAACATGAATTTTTTTCTATATGTATGAGTAACAATAAAAACACTTACACTTTGTATATTTTATGTGTAATTTTCATAGTCGTTATATTGGTTTCTAAAAAACATTGCACGTGAAGTTTTCGAAACCAAAATTTGTTCAGTCGGTCGTGCGGAACGTCGATATCTTCCTGCACTTTTAGCCAAACATCTCTCTCTATCGGTTTGTCCCTTAAATCCTCCAAGCTCCAACCGGAGTGTCGTATGAGGGAATTTAAAAATGTTGTTGCCATGTCCAAATTCCATTTAATTCGTTTTCTTTGTTCTACTTTGCCTGCAGAATGAAAAATTATAATTTATTCAAAGGAATCATCATTCATCCATCAGTCATCCAACACGCAAACATGCGAATACAGCAGGCACGACACACAGTATACATACACGGTGGGCAGCCAATTGAGAGGGAAAGATGCGTGCCACAGACTGGTACGGGGACAACTAACGGGACTAGTACGTGAACTATCAGACTGCTCGAGATAAGTACGCCTGGCACAATCTGGCACTAGTACCTGAAAACTATCCTAATCGGCCCCGATAGTGCAAAGAAAAAGTATCTCGAAAGGGGATTGAGAGCATATTGAGCGGTAAAATGTATTCGTAAAATTTGGGCAGAGTATTGGGACCAATACCAAAGAGCCTGTTAAGCAGGAAATTGTATTAGCCGGGATCTTATTAAGCGGGTTTTACTATGCTAGCTTTTGCCCGCAGCTTCGCTCGCCTGAAATAAGAATTTCAAGGGAAGAAGTTCAGTGTAGCCGACATTAAATGAAGGGAAGCACTGACATGGCACCTAGTTCACGCGGTGTTATGGGCTGACATCACGGATGTTGTAGGTGATGTAGCCAACGTGTCAGTTTTCATAAAAAAAAAGAAAGTAAGTGCGAGGCCAAAGGCCGAGCTGCGTGCACGTAAACAGTTTCTGGAAGAAAGTAAATCACTAGTAAGGATGAGGCTTCCCATATGGGAATCACAGTACTGGGGTTACATATATGTAGATCCATTAAATCAATGTTATGTTCATGTTTCAGTGTTAATGCATATTATTTGTATGTCCAATAAAAATAAATAAACATCTTACCATGTCTGAAAATATGAAAACGATTATAGATGCCTCTGGACTCGCGACCCAGCACCTTGGAGATTATCATGACGGACTTGTCGCGAAAGTGCTCAAAGCAGATATTCATGATCTGCTCCTCAACGGGGCTGTAGGCTCCCTTCACGGGGTACGCGTACTCGGTGACGAAGTGGCGGTAGACCTGACGCAGCGTGCGATGCAGCCCCCGGCCCAGGTGCGCCGTCACCACGCCGCGCACCTTCTCAAACGGACAGCTCTTCCTCTTGTTCTTACCTATGTTCCGCCATCTTGCGAAGCTTTGCGGTTTATTTGGAAGACTGTATTTCTGAAAAGATTAAAAGATTGGTAATTGAAATTTTGATACCTACTGTTATGCATAGTAGCATTACATACATACATACATACATATCACACACGCTAAATCCCGACAATCGGGGTAAGCAGAGTAATCGGTGTTGTGCTGCAAGAACTCTGGTCAATTGCAGCACAACACCAACCACCACGTTTCGCAAAGTATTCGAACAAGATTCAATCGATCAAGCAGCAAGTAAGGCACGAAGACCCACCTGCTGCATGACTCGGTGGAAGTACCGTGCCAAGGTGAGAGGTGGCGAGCCTGTCGCCCTTTAGCACGGTATCTTGTCCTTACATAGCATAGTAGTAGCATTACATTTTTTATAATAATAAATAAATGTGTTAAAATACATCGATCTGTCTCATGAGGTTACCGACATGTGGCCCGTGGACTCGACGATCATTGTGCCCATAGTCGTGTCTGCGCATGGGCTGATAGCGAAGAGCCTCGACCATCATCTCAAGAGGCTCTCGCTAGAGCCACTTGCTTGGATCAAGGGTTAGATGCAGAAGGCGGTCTTGCTCGACACCGCTCGAATTGTCCGGAGGTTTCTCTCTCTCGGGTCCGACCATCGGTAGCCTGGGTTCGCCCCGCCGCCGGTGGTGGAAATTCCATTTTGTTATTTTGTATTAATTTTAGATTTAGGTTTTATTTGTAAAATATAAAAAAAGAAAAAATGTGTAAATAAACAAATAAATAAATAAAATACAATAATAATATTATGTTTATTTTGTCAGAAACAAAGAACCACATTGCACAATACTTACGCACAATCATTACAAAAAGTCCATATATGTAAATACACACAATATTACATACCCACCCATTATTTTCTCCCCCACGAATGTGTGCCCAACATAATATACTTAGTGTAAAAGTACAAAAAGGAAAAAATAAATTCAATAATAAAAAATAAATCTAAACTTGTTCAGTTTCAGGTGTAGAATTACCCCATTCCGGGTACGCTCACCTATTAATGTAACATTATGCCGGCACAAATATATCTCACATACAATAAAAAAACCAAGTTACAGGTTTTAGTTGCAGATAGCACCTGATCGATGCACTTCAAACCGAACTCACTCTTATGTCAACCACTAAATTGCGTTTACAACAACTTCTGATTTAAATTCGAGTCGTCTCTGGCAAATCACGATTTGTCTATTTAACCAATAGTATCATTTTACTATTCAGTGTGGACTTATATTCTTCTGCAACCATAACCACAGATTACTATATAATTACTTCGTAACAGATAAATCACTCCATAGAAAAAGTTCCTACCTTCGGGCTTTAATAGCCTACTCTTTCACGTCGCCAATCGCTGCGTGCGAAAATTTACCTTAACGATCGAGTGTAATGTGATTATTGCTTTGCAGCTGCGCCGGCCGCGCGTAAGATTGCTCCACGCGGCTGTTTATATTCTTTGGGCAGCCTATTGAAATTCACCGCCGGCGGTGCGCGGGGCGGTAGGTAGTTAGCGTGCGCAAGTACATAGAGTGCGTGAGGCCTATCGTAACCTCCATTGAGCGCTCGACTGAAGTAGCACAAACCTTAAGAAATTGTTTCCAGTTCTTCCAAATCAGCCGGTCCTCGTCGTGAGTGAAGCGGTCGGAGAGGTACTGATCGGGATGGTCGGGTCGCTCCTCCGCCGTGAACTTGAGGATGCTGCTCTCCATCTGCTGGTACCAGGGACGCAGCCAATCCACTTCCATTACTTCCAACTTGTCCAGCACTTCCTACAAACATTTTGTCAATACAATGGAGATTATAATTGCAGGTCAATTAGCACTAAGTCAGAATTGGAAGAAGTCAAAGGTTCCCAACTCTCCATTTGCTGGTACCAGCGACGCAGCCAGTCCACTACCATTGCTTCCAGCTTATCCAGCACTTGCTACGAACATTTTGTCAACATAATGGAGATTATAATTGCAGGTCAACAAAAGTTCTCAACTCTCCATCTGCTGGTACCAGGGACGTAGCCAGTCCACTACCATTGCTTCCAGCTTGTCCAGCACTTGCTACGAACATTTTGTCAACACAATGGAGATTATAATTGCAGGTCAACAAAAGTTCTCAACTCTCCATTTGCTGGTACCAGGGACGTAGCCAGTCCACTTCCATTACTTCCAACTTGTCCAGCACTTCCTACGAACATTTTGTCAACACAATGGAGATTATAATTGCAAGTCAATTAGCACTAAGTCAGAATTGGAAGAAGTCAAAAGTTCTCAACTCTCCATCTGCTGGTACCAGCGACGCAGCCAGTCCACTACCATTGCTTCCAGCTTGTCCAGCACTTGCTACGAACATTTTGTCAACACAATGGAGATTATAATTGCAGGTCAATTAGAACTAAGTCAGAATTGGAAGAAGTCAAAAGTTCTCAACTCTCCATCTGCTTGTACCAGGGACGCAACCAGTTCACTCCCATTACTTCTAGCTTGTCCAGTACTTCCTATGAAAATTTTGTCGACGAAATGGAGATTATAATTGCGGGTTATTAGCACTAATTAGCATTAAATAGTCAGAATTCAAAAAAGTCAAAAGCTCTCAAATCTTTTTTTACCTGTATAAAGTTGTCATCTTCTTCAACTACTTTCTCATAGTATTCCAGAACGTAATCTATAGCAGAAGGATCGTTGCGCCAGTCGCAATCTTGAAAATGCAGCTCCAAAGATTGCTGATCTTTAATTCTTGACTCCTGAACATGACAATATTATTTTGTAAATGCTTACTCTTTACCCTGCTCCATTAACAGACAGAAGTAGAAAAAAAACCACGTATCAGTTAACTGAGTATGGCTTGATATGTGGGAGCCAAGATCGTAAATTGCTGGTAAGCTGTAGGCTGAGTTATAGGACGAATTTTAGAGAAAGAAGTTATAAATAAAGATTTTTTTTTCTTTTTATGGAAACTGACACGGTTGGCTACATCAACTACAACATCCGTGATGTCAGCCCATAAAACCGGGTGAACTAGGTGCCATGTCAGTGCTTCCCTTCGGTCTCTCCATACAAAATGAAAAGTTGTAATTTTTTTAAAGCACTAAAACATTGATTTTGAATAGAAATGTAGGTATGCGATAACGACATAGCATTAAGGTTAATTTTTAGAAATGTTCTATAAATTAACGGTGGTTTTTTTTAACCACCAAAACCCTCTGTCCGCCCCCCTCCCTCCCCCACCCTCGGAATTAAGTCGGTCGAAGCGCCTTGTTTTCCATCCAGTTCATTGTAGCCGACTCGACCAAAGGAAACACTGACACGGCACCTAGTTCACTGGAGTATTTTTGTGTGAACAATTTTATTATAAGAAACATTGAGTACACTTATTTAGTGGAAGTGTTGGAATTAAAAAATATAGTATCCTATGATTTGCCATCTCTTGAATCTAGAGTTGTTTGTCTTCCTTACCTATAATAAAATCCAACGTCTGTTTTCTGTCTGTCTGTCTGTCCGCTTATAACTCGAGAACCACTGAACCGATTTTAATAAAACAAAATTCTACGGATAGCTTGATTCTTCCCATCAACTATAGGCTACTTACTATCACGCTAAATAGCTTATGAGGTTAGCAGTGAAGTGAAATATGAGAGCGGGCGGAGCCGCGGGCACAGCTTGTTCTTAATACTTTAACAACGGTGTATTATAAGCGCATTCCTTAGGACGCGGGCGATTTTCAGCATTATTGGTTAGCTTATAGAAAAATAATTAATATGCAGATATTGGTATAGATTTTTATTGTATATGTATTGATAGGTTTTAAATTGGACATTGGGAACATTTTCATACAAAAAAATTTTGGGCAGCGGTTTCCAATACGTAGACCTTTCTTTCAACTAGCTGGTATGATAGGTGTGTAGTTTAGGCTTTTACGATTCTAAAGATGTAATTTCTATTCTGCGGAAATTAGTACCTACCTAGTTTAGGATAATTTTTTTTATAAAGAAACTTTTTTTCCGTTTCTGCGACTTTGTCACATTCACTAGCTTGCTGTACACATACGCTTACTTACTACTACTTAATGTGACAAGGTGCCACCCGGGACAGCAAATATAATAGTTTGAAGTGTGTTTCGTACAGAATGGTATAGATTTAAGGTGTGTGTTGCCATATAGACAACAGTTGAAAGGACAATGGGGTAATTAACATACTTTGCGTAAAAACTAAATCCACCGCCCCAACATAACCTGTTAGTGTGGCTATTCCCTAGACTGTTTTTATAAGCCGGAGGCGCGGAGGGAGTACAGTGTTACGCAAGGACGGCGGGGCTGCACTTCCCGCAGCGCCAGAGAAGAGGCAATCATAAGTCGCTATTGAAAATTAAATTCGCGGAAGTCGCCATTTTGTATGAAATTTTTTCGTGAATTTTTTTATTTTTATTTTTGGCCCCAGTTTTCATTTCCGCAGGCTAAGTCTTTTCTAATAGCAGTGTTTTGTGGTCCTTATCCTCCTGTATTTTTTTTTATTTATATTTTACGAGGTGTACGTTTTGGAAACCCGCCCCAAACTTTGATCTCTATCTCTATAACCTATTCAATAAATAAATCTCGCTTAAATTATGACGCTATTGTGACTGAAAATATGCATACAAGTATAAAATAATTACCTCCATCAGTTTGACCTCGTGATATAACTGACTAAAACGCAATGATAAAAAGTTTGCAAGTACAAAATTTATAACCTATAAACCACGCACGCACATTTTTTTAACACTACGGACGGCTCTACGGCTCTGGATGCCATGCCATGTCCTTCGGAGCCGATCTGAAAATATTATGTTGTGTTATATTTAACAATATGAACGAAACTTCCTATTTAGTGAATTTCCAGCAGCTTTCAAATAAAAACTTCAAAGAGATTATCCGAAAAATTTGACAACTGACTGACAGTGATAGCCTTCGTTTTTTTTACTGTTGGTAGTATTGAAGGCGCGTTCAAGTCAAGAATCTATCAATGTAGCGTTCCGTTTCGTGCTCACATCGCTCTCATTCTATACTAAAAAAAAGTATTTCGGGAAGGGAGCGGAGCGCCGAGTGATTGATATCGTGATAGTTTGACAGTTTTTTTTATTTTTTATTATTGACCGTTGGAATCGTGGTTGGAATATTGTCAAATTGGGTGAGACAGTGTACAAATAAAAAGCGTTCCAACTAAAAGTTCCCTTCGCCGTTATGTTGGCTCCACTGTCAGTGTCACTGTCAGTCAGTGCTTAAATTCGTGCTGCCAGATTGTGAAGATGATACATACATACATATCACACACGCTGAATCCCGACCATCGGGGTAAGCAGAGTAATCGGTGTTGTGCTGCAAGAACTCTGGTAAATTACAGCACAACACCGACCACCACGTTTCGCAAATTATTCGAACAAGATTCAATCGATCAAGCAGCAAGTAAGGCACGCACCTGCTGCATGACTCGGTGGAAGTACCGTGCCAAGGTGAGAGGTGGCGAGCCTGTCGCCCTTTAGCACGGCATCTTGTTCTTATCCCTTAGTCGCCTTTTACGACATGCACGGGGAGAGATGCAGTGAGGCTATTCTTTTTAAGTACCGGCCCCACACGGAACTGATATTGGAAGATGATATTACCTATTATTGTAATCGGTATTTTACCGTACAAAAAATACGGCAAATACTGATAATTACGGGTAAATCTGTACACATAGCAACCCTCAACGCTGTTTTGGTATATACAGTGGAGCCAACAAAACGGCGAAGGGAACTTTTAGTTGGAAGTTGGAACGCTCTCTATTATTTATACCGAGGTCTACCTAGTACCTGCCTGAACCAGTGCAGTATAGGCCCCGGCACGTAACTTGGCCTCTGTGCGAGCGGGACAGCGTTATACCAACGATCGCATGCGTATAACGCCGTCCCTCTCGCACAGAGGCCAAGTTACGTGCCGGGGTGTATAAAAAGGAAAGCAAAGTACGGTTCACTTTTACGTCAATTTTCTTTTGTTTGGGTCATTCTGGCCGCCCTGATTCTTGATTGAAAGCAAAGAATATAATACTAAGTATTTAATATAAAAAGTCTTTTTAAATTTGAATGGTTCTTTTTTCAGTTCAGCTTCAATGCTGCTCTAAGTGCAGAATCTGCTATTTTTGCGTTTTGGCCAAAGAGAATTGTATTTTGGCTTGCTTCGTTCGTGCTTGTCAATATTGGTAATCTGTGGTGCTTGTTAGTTTGTTTGTGTTTTTTTTTCTTGCTTTTCTTGCTGGACTGGAATTGCAATTTGCATTGCTTTGTGGTGCTGTGCTGTGCTGTGGTTGTGGTGCGCGGCAAATGCGCGGCGTTGCGTGTCTTGGCTTTGTATGTATTCTCCACTCCAGAGAAAGTCGTGCGTGAATTTGCGTGCGTGCATGCTGTGCGGTGCGTGAGCGAGCCATCTGTTCCATCGTTCGTTCCATGGACGGTCGTTCCACGGATGGAGAAGAGAAGACGCGAGCAGTCCGAGCGGTGCAGATGAGTGTGACTGTGCAGAGAAGGAAGTCAGCGCGCGCGGGGCCTGTTTGCAATTTTTAGTACCGTGCTGAGTTGAGGGATTCCGGATTCACAACGAAGAGCGCTGGACGTCTTCAATTTGTCAGTCAGGTATGAATGTACCTTGGAATTTACACAGAATAATGGATAGTATTTGTGCTTCTAATCTCTGGGTGCTCGTGAACTCTTCTCACTCGTGCCTCGGTTAGTCCATGCAGCGTTTGTTTGCACGCATGTGAATACCAGTACATACATACTAACAAACAATGTTTAAAATGTAATGATCACCATGCTGCTATTATACTTGACACTAGCATAGTTCGTAGCAAAGAGAGAGAAAAAAATCCCCCCAAGTATAGTCTCGGGTCCTTCAAGAGAGGTGTGAATAGGCACCTGTCGGGCCGGCATGGTATTCGCAAGCCCCACGTACGCCCGAATGTCCATTGGCGTCGTTAGACATCTTATGGGTGGATCGGCGCGACATGTCGCGCTTTCTATAAAAAAAAACTTTTTTGCAATTTTATTTTTAAATATTTCATTGTCATGCATTTGTATGCAGTGCGTATGTACCTATAATGTGATTTCCTAATCAATTTCATTTGTTGATAGGTGACTAGTGCATCCTTCATACGACCCGTCTCAGCGCCCGCGCCCACGGTGCGAGCATGTTCGTAACCAGCGACAAGAACAGCAGCCCCAGAGTTTTCCAAAAGCCCAACATACTGCGAAAGAAGCCCAAGGCGAAGGAGAAACCTGCGGCGGCGGCGGAGGCGCCCGCGCCGCCCGAGAGCGCCGCCACGTGCAGGCACCACGGCGGCAAGCCGTGCCAAGCCGCCTGCAAGCCGTGCCACGCCGCCTGCAAGCCGCCACAGCGAATCCGCCTCGACTCGTACATCTGCGAGGAGTACCGCATGAAGAAGCTGCTGGGGGGCGGGGAGGCGGCGCCGGAGCCCGCCCCCGCGCCCGCCCGGCCCCCCGTCTCCCACTCACTCTCCGCCCCACAGCTGGGTAGGTTTCGCTTCCGTTTACGAGTGAGCAAAACACACATTTGCTAAATATTACTTATAATCTGAAATGACTAAAACATTCTAAAGCCTCCTCCTGCGCATGTTTTTTCGAAACAATACACAAAAAACATGAATAAAAAACATTATTTCTCTATGATTTTCATACAATTGTGGATGTCCACACCTCAATATTATGATGTTTCTGTGTAATGTTTCGAAAAAAAAACATTCGCAGGAGACACGGCTTAATGCTTATTCGGGGGAAGCAGTATCTTGCTTGAATGTTTCTTGTCAGTTAGTGAAATCTTAGTAAGTACTTCAATGTATATTAACATGTTAAGCACTGACCCTAATTTTTATTTATTTTTGTTAATTCATGCCAAAAGTAAACATATGTACCTAGTTTAAAAATCTGTTAAGTGCGAGTTTTACTCGCGCACGGAGGTTTCCGTATCTATCCGCTATTATCCGCCTATGTTAAAAAATCGTAACTAAGGAAATAACAACGGTAACCAAGGAAGTATGATTATGATTATGATTTAAGGGTGAGAGTTAGGACCCATGAGCCCTGTTGTCACTGCGACCTGGATAGATCTATTGTGATCTCTCTAAAATTATAGCTCACCTCCAAGTCCGATCTCAGCTATGAACCGAATCACATTCTTGGGGTTGAGGTCCTGTATTTGGCATGGGTTAAAGATGTAGCCCCCAAGAATACGGCTTCTACTGTGAATGAGCAGTTCGCATTCACAAAGGATGTGCATGGGCGTTTCATCCACTTTTATGCAGAATCTGCACACCGGTGTGTCGCCAAGGCCCATTCGGTGAAGGTGTTTGTTTAGTCCGCAATGTCCTGTTAAGGTCCTTGTAAGGATTCTAATGTCATTACGGCTTAGGTTTAATGCCCCGGAGGTGAAATTACGCGAGTACCCAGAAAGCAGTGCCTTCGCGTGCCTCTGCCCAGGTAGTTGGAACCAGTGCCGCTTGCTCTGGTTGTGTGCCCAGGAGAGTATTTCTTGCCGGTATGCGCTTTTTGGTATTCCAATTATCGGTTCAGGTCCGATGGGTGGATTTGCAGCTCCATTCCTGGCAATTTCATCGGCTTCTTCATTGCCGTCAATTCCGCTGTGTCCAGGCACCCATCTCAGCGTTACTGTATTGTTGTTGCTGAGCTGGTTTAGGGCTTGGACACACTCGTAACCGAGTCTAGAGCATAGCTCATTTGATTCCAGTGTCTTTAGTGCTGCCTGGCTATCTGACAGAATATAGATGTTTTTGTCAGAATATGATCTCCGCTGGTTTTCATGTATGCAGTCAATGATCGCATACATTTCGGCTTGGAACACAGAGGCGTATTTCCCAAGGTGAGTCGATTTGCGCATCTTCGGACGCTCTCCATATACCCCCGATCCGGCGCGACCATCTTTTTTGGATCCATCAGTATACCACACAATGTCTCCATCCCTGAATGATCTTTGGGACTCCGTTTCCCATTCGTCCCTTCCTGGTATTTCTATTTTATAGAGTCTTCTGAAATTATACTCCCTCATCATGGCATCTGATGGCATGTTCACGGTAGAGGTTTCTAAGAGATCTCTATAAAGGTCCCTCGTTATTTTAGAGTGCCATTTGTCCCTCCCACCGACAGCTGCCCGTACCATGGCCATCCTTGCCTCCATTTGCACATGAATGTACAAAGGATGCAGGTCAAGCATAGCTTCCATCGCCGCTGTCGGTGTTGTGGACATAGCTCCAGTAATTGATAAGCAAGCTAGTCTTTGTAGACTATCGAGGTTTTCCCTGCATGTTCTCTGTTGGGTCTTTTTATGCCATGCTATACAGCCGTAGGTCACCACCGGCCTAACCACGGCTGTATACAGCCAAAATGTTGATTTTGGCTGTAGGCCCCATCTTGATCCCACAAGTCGAGAGCAGGTGCCCAAAGCTATTTTGGATTTTCGGGTTATATAGTCAATGTGACTATTCCAGGTGAGTTTTTGGTCTAGAATTACTCCTAGATATTTAACCTCACTGGAGAATTGTATAGTTTTTCCGAAAAGTGTTGGTTCTTTGAGCTTATCTAACCTTCTTTTGCGGGTAAATGGAACTATAACTGTTTTATCAGCATTAACAGACAGTTTGTAGTCCATACACCATCTTTCTACTCTGAGTAGAGCCCTTTGCATTAAGTTGGATATTGTGTCCAGGCATTTGCCTACCACTACAATAGCCAAGTCGTCTGCATAGCCCTGCGTCTCAAAGCCGGCGTCATTTAAGTCACAGATTAAAGTGTCGACAACAAACGACCACGCAAGTGGGGACAAAACCCCACCTTGGGGACAACCTCTCGTTATCGACACTTCAACAGTTTTATCGAGTAGTTTCATTTTGACCACTCGAGTCGTCAACATCGTTTCGATCCAACGCAGAGCCGTAGCATCGATGTTACGATTATTCATACATTTAAGTATGATGTCTATTGAGGTGTTATCGAAAGCTCCCTCAATATCCAAAAAGGCACATAAGGCGACTTCGCCATCTTCAAGTGCCTTTTCCACTTTATCGGTAAGCTCTAATAGAGCAGATTCAGTGGATTTGCCTTTTTGGTAAGCGTGCTGTTTTACATGAAGAGGCTTAGTATGCAGACTGATCTCTGTTATATAAACATTTATGACCTTCTCCATGGTTTTCAGTAGGAAGGAGGTCAGACTTATTGGTCTATAGGACTTTGGCTGGGACTTGTCTCTATCTCCGGCCTTAGGAATAAACGTCACTTTGACTTTCGTCCATGTTACTGGTAAGTATCCCCATGCATAGCTTGCTCTGAAAATCTTAATCAGTATTGGTAGGATGATTTCTTTGCCTTGCTGGAGCAAAGCCGGGAAGATATCATCCTCCCCACCAGTTTTGAAGGGCTTGAATGTGTCGATGGCCCATTCTACTTGGTGAGGTCTGAAAACAATTGATGCCTGTCGCCAGTCTTCACTGTGAGGCCTTTTAGGTTTTTGTATTAGCGGGCCCTCGGTTGTGTTTATTTTTTGTGAGCCTGGGAAGTGTGCTCTTGATAGTAGTTCCAATGATTCCTCCACAGTTTCAGCGTTGGTCCCGTCAGGTCTTTTTAGTAGACCAAGATAGGAGGGAGGGCCTTTTGACAGAATCTTGTGAATTTTGGCAACGTGCGAATTGGAACTTATTTCCTCGCAAAACCTTCTCCAAGATTGTCTTTTAGCCTTCCTTAGTTCTCGATTGAACGCCGTCAAGGCACTGCGATAGGCTTCCCAGTCGCCGTTCACCTTCGCCTTATTGAACAGTTTTCGAGATACCTTTCTTAGTTTTTCTAAGTTTTTATTCCACCACGGCACCTTGCGGTTTGACGTAATTGATTTTAGAGGACAATTTTGTGTGTATGCACTGTGCAAGCACTGATGCAGGTCCTCAACTGCAGATTCGATTTGTTCGACCGAACGTACAGATTTACATATCGCTGCTATGCCTTCCTTTAAGCTGTGACGGTATTGTCCCCAGTTGGTGGCTCTGGGGTTGCGATATGTTTCAACATGTTTACCAACTTTAGTTGGTATGTCGAATCTGATATGACTGTGATCGGACATAGACGGGTCATTGTCGACCCGCCAATTTATTATACGGCCCGCGATTAGCTCTGTACATATGGTGATATCTAGAATTTCTTGTCGTGCTCTAGTAATAAAAGTGGGAGATGTGCCATTGTTAATGACCGAGAGATTGTTAGTGACAAGAAATTCATATAGAAGCTCACCTCGCCGATTGGAGTCTTTACCACCCCAAGTCGTGTGGTGTGAGTTGCAATCGCACCCTACTACTAGCTGTGCCTTCTGGTTTTGAGCGTACTCCACCAGCGGCTCCAGCTGCCGTGAAGGGTCCACGTCCTCACCAGGGAGATAGGCAGAGCAGATGATGATCTTCCTGTGCTCCTCCCCCGTTATAGAGATGTATGCTGCTATCAGGTCATCAGTACAGAATCCTGGTATAGGCAGAAATTTGATATTCTTTTTAAATAGAATACATGCCCTGGGTCTAACGCCACCGGTAAAATAAAGAAGGTTACCAATGTTGAGACCCAGCACCGTGTTCTTGTTGATCCACGGCTCTTGAATCAAGGCCAGATCCAGGTTACCATCGCTGAGCTTCTTAGTGATGATGGCGCTCGCTGCCTTAGCGTGGTGTAGATTGGCTTGAATAATTTTGAACATGGGATTAGGAAAAATAGGATTGGTTTATTGGGTAGTTAGGTCAATTAAGTGAGGGGTGGTTAGTGAGGTAGGGATTAGTGTTCTGAGCTAAGCTTTTCGAGTTTGTTGGCGACCTTTCGACTAGAGTGTTCTCTGGCTAGAGAAGGCAGCTGCACCGGCCTTCTCGCAGAGCCTCTGGCCTCCCTCGGTGCACCTCGGGTGGTGGAGGGCTTTCGTGTGGCTCCTCCTGCCTCCCTCGGTGCAAAGCTTAGAGTAGTCTGCCTAGGTTTTCGTGCTGCCGACGCTGGTCGCTGACCATCCGCTGACTGCTTCCCGGGCTTTTGTTTTGATGTATCATCAGTCTTTTGGGTAGTCTGATGATCCACCGTGGTGTCACCGCTGGAGCTTGGGACGGCTGGATCTGTAAGTGTGGTGGGTCCAGCTTGGACCTGAACCTCGATCTCCTGCACATCCTCTCCGGCACTGGTGTCAGGTTTTCCTTTTTTTGGGTCTCCTTTAATTCTTACCGTGATTGGTGTGAAGCCCAGAAAGAGCCTCAGATTGGCCTTTCGGAGTGCCCTAAGTGCCTCGTCACCAAAGGAAAAGGTGGTGAGGTACCCCCCCTTTCCCTCAGTTCTGTTGAGGACCCTCCACTGGTCACAGCCCAATTCTGGGTTTTGGATGTCCAGGCGGTGGATTAGTATTTCTGGTTCCAACATTGGCCCCTTTATCCAAGCTACGCCCGTATTAGGTTTGGGTATCTCGTGTTCCTCAAGGACCCTCAGAGATGCCCCCGCCCATGGTTTAAGGTGCACCACTCGTTCCTTTAGCCAGTCCCGGCTTCTGTTGTCCACACAAGTGACTACCATACACCCTAGTTTGGTAGTACAGCCCAGGAACTGTGGCCCGGATGTACCCTTCTTCGTCTGGTCTATTGCTTCAAGGATTGCCTCCTGAACGAGTTCTACGTCTGTTCCGGACAGGAACTTGTTCTCATCCTTGATGCCTGCCCGGACGGATGCAGCGATCTGGCTGAAGGCGGGCCCTTCTTGGGAGTACCTCGCCCTTCGCTCCTCACCTTTTGCTCTTCTATCTACCTCTACGTCTCTTACTCTCCCGTCTCCGCGTTTAAAAGTCTTTTTCTTAAATTGTTGAGGTGACTCTTCCTTAGAACGGTTCCTTTTAACAGATTTCCGCTCCGAGGTGTCGCCCTCAATTTTATCGTAAGGCTTTTTGCAGAGCTGCAAGGCTTCAGGGAAGCTCTTGCCTCTTGCCAACCACGATTTTAGTCTTCTTTTAGCGGCTCCCGTGAGGAATACTCTTTCTCCCCGGTCCTTCACGGTGCCTGGTATGTTGGTTTGACCATGCGTCGTATCAACTTCGTTGGCCAAAACCACGTCCGGTACGTCCGGCACGTACGGTCCGGTAATGTACGCATCCTCCTCAGACGCGTGATCGTGTACCTTTGGTGCACGTGACGCTTTGTTTTCACTGCCCAAAGTTTTCTCCTCGGGGGGCGTCTTAGGCGCATCTCCCTCGGATGTAGATTTCGATTTATTTATCTTCTTTAAAAAACTCATTGTATTTTATTCCCACGAGTTCGGAAGAAATTGGTCCACCCCCGCAGTGCTCCTTGCGCGGGTAAGGCTACAATGGCCCCGAGGTCGCCTGGTTTCGGAGACCCTCCGTTAACGACTATATACCCCATAGCCATTCACCCCTCGGCACGGATCGGTTGACACCTTGGGTTGGGTTTAGATGATCTTTCGCCAATTGCTAGCAAGATCCAACATGACGTTGTGAAGTTACTAACAATTGCCCAGGGAGCACCAGCTCGCGTCCTTCCATTGTGGCGACGGGCAGGCCAACCCGGGAGGACTCGTGGTCCGCGCAGTACGTCACGAATCTCCCCGAGGTGAACATCCGGCTCGACCAGAATCGAAAGTCGCTGAGCATACGTGGAGGTAGACCACCCTAAGCCCCCCTACCGAGGAACCAAGGAAGTAACCGTAACCCTGGAAACAATCAGAACCGTGGTAACAAATTATGTCCACAAATGCAAAATAAACAAAGATGTCATACCTAGGTATATGAAAATAAAATATGTCAATGTGAAAACTGTCATGAAAAAATAAAAAACCAAAATGAAATTGTCTTTTCAAATTTCGTAAAAGTAAATATTCAAGAATATCTATCCGCTATTATCCGCCTATCTTTTGTCTTTCAACACTGCAATGTATAGAAGCCTGTGGCGCCATCTATGATTCAATAGTGTGACTAATCGATTTTTTAGACGTTTGATGTATGGGAGCCCCCCTTAATTTTTAACATTTTCTAATTTTTCTTATTTGTTGTTATATCCATCATAGTAACACATATTCTGTGAAAGTTTCAACGGGCTACCTATTACGGTTCAAGAGATACAGCCCTCGGACAGACAGACGGCGTAGTCTTAGTAATCGGTTTCCGTACGGGATACGGAAACCTAAAAACTTGACATAATTTGATATACTGGTTGTAATAAACATTTTCTCACGCCGCGTGGGTCATTATAATGGTAGCAATTAGAATCAATAGAAACACTAGACCCGTGGCAAGGATAAATTCATTAATATGGAATGAAAATGTCGACGCGTTCACCGGTGACCGCCACGGTCTAAACCTAACCACCACAATTGGTCACAGGTGACCGCATTGGCGTTCAATGTGTAAAATGCGACTTACTCAGACCCTAACATTTGTTTAACACATTCTTCTCTGTTCTTCTATTAAGGGATCTTCCAAAGGTGTGTTAATAAATTAGACGATGACCTTTTTGTCCACCTTATAGCTGACGTGCTGGCGTGCCTCTCTTGAGTGGTGTTGTTGGCTGTATCTGATCTTCCTTTCAATTTTCAAGCACAGCTGGGTGGCTGTGCCCGAAAATGTAGACAGTGCAGACTGTCTAGGTATACAAAAATATAATGTCTTAATATTCATATTATATTTTTATTATTTATTTTTGAAAATTGTACTACATTGTAGTATATGTTTAATATACTAACATAATTATGTTGATAAAAATTATGTATCAAAGTTTGACAAAGGTTCTTTACACCTGAATTCACCTGATACACTTAATTAATAAGTCATTGTAGTCATAACTCTCAGCAAAATTGTTAATCTTGCTCTCAAGCTGTGTTTTCCATAGACTGTAAGCGATGTTATTATGTGGCTAGTCACTAAAGTATTAATAATATGTAGGTATATAAAAAAAAATACCCTGCAAAGTTTCTTGCCGGTTCTTCTTCGTTCGTGTAAATCGAACCTAATAGAACAAATTGTGACAAGTTCGCGTGCAATCTAACTTCCATATGAATGATCAATAAACAATACAAATATTAGGTCTCATTCACAAGTAACACGCTACAACAACAAGTTAAGGTTAAATGTTTGAATGTCATTTCAGTGTACGAGGAAACGGATATTATATACGCGTCGGGACTATTCCAAGGAAAATATAAAGTTGAGTTGGGAGATGAATATCTACAGAACGATGCGAGCGAGGTGCGTATGTTAGTAGTATATCTGCAATACATAGTAGCACGCTTATCTCTGTTGTGCTGCTGCATGAACACTGATAACAACTGCATTATATATTTTCACATAACATGAACATCCTAAAAATAAACGCTTTGTAGTATGTATGTAGATATTAAATATATTGTATTGTTGACTTTGCAATTTTTAACAGATGTGATTATTTTATTTTGATGAAGTAGCAGAATGAAATTTTAATTTCATTCCATTTTGTCAACCTCGGTAACTCAGTGGTGCGGTCGGTTGACTGTTATTAAGCAACCCTGGGCGCAGTCAGTACCTGGATGGGTTTTTTACTCTGTGATGAGATCTTGAGGTGCTCTTCCTTTCAGTCTGTTGAAAACTTTCCTAGGAGGCTTCGCTTCGTAACAAAATATCCTATTAACCGTTCAGCGTGACGTTAAAATTCAATACATTTAGTATGAAAAAAAAAGTCATCAGAGTAAAATGCAATTTAGATTTTTTTCTTCTTATGACCTGTGAAATGCCACAGTGAAAGGTTCATTACTGTCCACGTCTTTACACAGGTTGTTTTTTTTTACGTAATCCCGTTTGGGTGGCTGAGTCGGAGGGGCCAAAGCGCATGCTCCGACCAGCCACTATCACCTCCGAGAAGGTAGGTGCCATACCGGAAACATCCCTGGATTGCTGGCTATACTGGACTAGAGGAGAACACAGCCGAGGCTGCTATGCGGCCATCTTACATCCAGTGCGGTGGTACCAACCCAGTCGGGTACAATTTGAGCCTACCACCTAGTAAGGGGCAAGGGAAGGGACCTACTGTTTTACACTGGTTCCGAACGGTGAAGCAGCAGGTGTAGGTATGCACGTGGAAAGCCGCACTAAAAGCATCACACAGAATTTGTTTCATTAGAGAGAGTGAGGTCGAGCGCGAGACTAGTTCTGCTCCGCGTCACAGTCGACACAGAGTAAACGACGAGGGCTTGAAACCAACCTTAACTTATAACGTGTAGTGCAGTAAGAGAGCCAGATTGGCCACTCGCTAGTCGCATGTTTCATCGAATCCTTCTCCTACTTGCAATGTTCACTGTTCATTAAACAAAAGATTACACACCACAGTTAAGGATAGTAATTGCGCAGGGGGGACACCGGGCGAAAGACGAAACGGCTGAGCATATTTTGTTACGAAAGGAGATACTCCCTTCTCTCTATCTTCCATTGCGGAAGCCTGTGGAATCATCCTTCCATCTTATTATCTAGGCTTACTTTGGATTGCTGGCTATACTGGACCAGAGGAGAAAACAGCCCAGGCCATTTTACGTCCAGTACAGTGGTACCAATCCAGTCGGCTACAATTTGAGCCTATAACCAAGTAAGCAGCAAGGGAAGGGAGCTACACTTTTTACACTTTCCGAACAGTGTAGGTATGCACTCCAGCAGCAGGTGTGTAGGTATGCACATACATTTTTCCGAAACTCGTAGGTGCATGCCGAGTTTCGGAAAAACTCGTAGGTGCGGCTGTGCGGGGCCGGTACTTTAAAAGAATAGCCCCACTGCATCTCTCCCCGTGTATATCGTAAAAGGCGACTAAGGGATATGACTCCCTTATATTACTAGGTGGTAGGGTTTAACCCGATCGACCGGAAAGGTCGGCTGAAACGGCTATGTAAATAGTTTGTGTTTTCCGTCCAGTTCAGTGTAGCCGGCACGACCGAAGGGAAGGACTGACGTGGCACCAAGTTCACCTGGTGTTATGGGCTGACATCACGGATGATGTAGGTGATGTAGTGTCAGTTTCCATAAAAAAAAATACTCCCTCTCTTACACATATCATGCCGCTTCACTGTTGGGAAACGGTGTTAACCTGTAGGCACCTTCCCTTACCCCTTACTAGGTACTAGGCTCAAGTTGTAGCCCACTGGGTTGATAAAATTGCACTGGGCGAAATATGGCGGCCAAGAGCAGCTTTGGCTGGCGATCAGTGAAGCCGTTGAGTGCTGAGTGATGTTGCACTTTATTACAGATGGCCGCGGAGGGGGACCGGGTGAGCGGAGGCGGGGAGGGCGGCGGAGGGGACGGCGACTTCGCGGAGCAGTGGGAGCTGGCGCCGTTCATCAGCATCGACTCCCTCAACACATGGAGCATTCAGCTCCGCCCCTCGGCCAAGGAGCGCCTTGCTTCTCCCTTCTGTAAGTCCAACATCACACATCTTAAACCGTGATGGACGTAATTTAATTAGGCAGTCCCATTCAGACAGCTCCTCAGAATGGACCGACGACAAGGGCGGATGCAGGATTTGAAATTGAGGGGGGCCCTCTGCGCCTCAGGCCACGTTTTAAGATTTGTTCCCAATTTTTTTTAAATCCTAAGTTCCCAGTTGTAAATTATTTTTTTTTTAGTTTTTTTGGTTCCGTAACCGACACGGCGCCCTAGGATGTATCCGCTCTTGGCCGACGACGGTAAAGAACCTCTCGAACACCCGAATCGTACGCGACAGTGGCGCTCCAGTGAAAACCACCTATTAGAATAGATACAAGTAAAACATAGTGACAATTGTGTGCAGACAGCCGGAAACAACGTTTTAGAGCATACTCGTTTGTCAGTCTCGATAGCTCAGTCGTGCAGACAGTCGACTGTTGCTATTGATTGCTGACGCTGGGCCGGTCAGTACTTGGATGGGTGACCGCTTGGGTGGACCGGATGGGTGACTTTGGTTCGGATTCCACCTAAAACTCTAGGCCCCTTCCCTCCTTACCTTACTAGGTGCCAGCACGACCGAAGGGAAGCACTGACATGGCACCTGGTTCACCCGGTGTTATGGGCTGACATCACGGATGTTGTAGTTAGGTGATGTACCCAACTGTGTCAGTTTCCATATAAAAAAAAATCTGTCAAATGCGAGTTTTACTCGCGCACGGAGGTTTCCGTATCTATCCGCTATCAATAATATCCGCCTCAGGTGGCATGGTCTTCGAATTTTAATTTGGAAAGATATGTAGGACGATCGGAGAGAAGCCTCAATGAGGTCGATGGCAATTTACAGTGGGAAAATTACAGCACCTCAATGAGTTCGTTGGCAATTGAGCAGCTATTTTTTGTCTTTCAACAATGCAATCTATTCTTCAGTAGTGTGACTAATCGATTTTTCGAACGTTTGTTGTATGGGAGCCCCCCTTAATTTTTGACATTTTCTTTTTTTTATTATTTGTTGTTACAGTAGAACCCGCTTAATACGATTCTCAAGGGGATGGGCGCAAAAATCGTCTTAAGCGGGAAATCATCTTAAGCGGGAAATTGTCTTAAGCGGGAAGAGTTAAAATACAAAGTACACACTTTAAAATCTGTTTATTGTATTTCTGACAGAAATAAATCTTCGCAATCGTCAATACGAACGATTTGCCTGGCATCAGTTTGAAGAAGAACCCAAACTCGTCAGCATTGAATATGTCTCGAAGGGCGTATTCTTTATTACAGTTGGAAGGACCGTTTTTTTTTTCAGGTATGTGCGTCTTCTTCGTTGACCGATTTGGCAGTACATGATACCATTGCGAGATTTAAATCGGTCAATCCATGCGTTCGAGACTGAGAAGTCAGTGATTTCCAAGGTTTGTCCAAATTGTACGAGCTTCTTCTGTCAGTATAGGACCACTTAAGGGTCCGAGCTCGCTCGGAAGTCGCGCGCGGCGACATAAGTCGTCAAAAAAAGATTGTTTTAAGCAGATTGGGGGTCGTATTAAGCGGAATTTTTTTTTCGTAAAATTAAGGTAGAGTATGGGACCGGCACAAAAGATCGTATTATGCGGGAAGTTGTATTAACCGGGATCGTATTAAGCGGATTTTACTGTATATCCGCCATAGTAACACTTATTTTTCGAAAATTTCAACGGGCTACGGTTCAAGAGATACAGTGCTCGGACAGACGGACGGACAGACAGACGGCGGAGGCTTAGTAATAGGCTTCCGTACGGGATACGGAAACCTAAAAGTGAGTAAATATGTTTGTTGTCAGCGTGCGGAAGGGAGCAGGCGGGTGCGGTGCTGGAGGGCGCGGGCGGCAAGGGGGCGGAGCCGCTGGTGATCCGGCTGGAGGACGTCAGCCGGCTCACCGGCTCTCTCCACGCGCAACACCGCCCCGCGCCGCACAAGGTCAGTCCTCCCCTGTGCATCTGATATAAAATATATTCTGTTCGCTGCGAGAAATACTCTCTCTCTCTCTCTCTGTACCGAGCGGGGCCGGTACTTTAAGAGAATAGCCTCACTGCATCTCTCCCCGTGTATGTCGTAAAAGGCGATTAAGGGATATGACTCCCTTCTTGTATTACTAGGTGGTAGGGTTTAACCCGCCCGTGTTGGTACCACCGCACTGAATGAAAGGTCGGTCGAAACGGCTATGTAAATAGTTTGAGTTTTCCGTCTTGTTCAGTGTAGCCGGCACGACCGAAGGGAAGCACTCACGTGGCACCAAGTTCACCCGGTGTTATGGGCTGGCATCACGGATGTTGTAGGTGATGTAGCGAACGGTGTCAGTTTCCACAAAAAAAAAAAAGAAAAAATTTGTATTTTTTTTTTTTTTATGGAAACTGACACGTTTGGCTACATCACCTACAACATCCGTGATGTCAGCCCATAACACCGGATGAACTTGGTGCCACGTCAGTGCTTCCCTTCGGTAGTGTATTCCAAACTATACTTGATAAATTACATACCCTAGCGTAATGGGCTTGTATAGAACGTAAATACGCTACGCTGTACAGTGCAGGGAATGTATGGAAGAATGGGACAAAAATGGAAACTCCGGCTGTATTTAAATTTAATATTTATTTTATTCATATTTCAATATATAACATTGACGCTGCCGCTGGGACACGGTGTTAAACTGTAGGCACCTTCCCTTACCACTTACTAGGTACTAGGCTCAAACTGTAGCCCACTGGGTTGATAAAATTGCACTGGGCGAAAGATGTCTGCCAAGAGCAGCTTCGGCTGTATTCTCCTCTGGTCCAGTATTGGCCAGCAATCCAAAGGGAAGACTGCGGGTTGACACACTCTCGGAGATATTGTTTATTGTTAATTTTATCCATAGATCGGTAACCTACATAAAAGTTCCATAGGTAAAAGCTCCAAAGAAAAATCTATATTCTACATTTTTTGGTTTTCTACCTTTAGGCACTTTGTAAAGTGCCTATAAAATTGGCTGCCTAATAGCTAATCAGCAGGGCAATCTTCGCAGTTTTATGTACACACTATAGATGTACACTTTCCATACATATTTATGTACGTTTGGAATGTTGGCGACATAAAGAATGTTTTTTTTTTTATGTAATCCGGTATGGGTGGCTGAGTTGGAGGGGCCAAAGCGCATGCTCCGACCAGCCAATATCACCTCCGAGAAGGTAGGTGCCATACCGGAAACTTCTCTGGATTGCTGGCTATACTGCACTAGAGGAGAACACAACCGAGGTTGCTATGCGGCCATCTTACATCCAGTACGGTGGTACCAACCCAGTCGGCTACGAATTGAGCCTACCACCTAGTAAGGGGCAAGGGAAGGGACCTACAGTTTTACACCGGTTCCGAACGGTGAAGCAGCAGGTGTAGGTATGCGCACGTAAATTTTGTCGTCAGAAAAAACTCATTGGTACACGCCGACGGGATTCGAATCGCGGACCTCTCGCATGAGAAGCCGATGCCCAAACCACTCGGCCACCCGCCGCTTGATGTGCTTACTTTCGTGCTGCCAAATTATACAGCCTACAAATGTGAACGCTACCACGCCTTAAGACCTTCACTGTCCACCATACAAACCCTAAAATATCATTGTCAAGTCCAACTGAGATTGTATCATAGTTTATTAACAGGTTACCTAGCGATAGATTAACAAATATATTTTTTTCAAGGTTTTGTTTATTTGATACCTTCTTGGGGAGTCCAAATAAAATCCGAAGCCATTCTAACAAGTCCAATAATATTTTTTATCATCTAACTAAAGTGTTCGTCGTCCGGGACCCGCCGGCGGGTCCCGGACGTCTCGAACTAGTAATGCGGGAACCGCCGGGCGGGCCCCGGACAGTGAAGGTGTAGACCCATTCGGAGGCTACACAAAACCAACCCGGCGCGGTAGTAGCACGACTACCTACCTAGTGAGAATTTTTTACATGAAATTTGTGAATCAGTTTGTATGAAAACTGTATTTTATTGTTCAGGCTGAATTCAGGAACTGGATGTACACTTTTTTTGTTCCAATTTATCTCACGAATCGGTTCCCGAATGAATGTGGTGACTCATGCATATTATGTTTACAATTAAGACAGTTTGACTGGCAGAGATTGCCATAGGCAATAAGTCCGCCTTTTGTAAAATGGTAATTTTTTTTTATTTTTTTATTTTAGACAGGCAGCCTAGGCTGATACGTCTAAATCCAGTTAAAATTTGTTGTTTTTCGTCATTATTTTAGATTTGTTTATTATTATTTTTAATTTTTATTATCATCCTTGAGCACTCTTTTTGAGATTGTTTTATTTGTTAGATATTTATCTAGTCTATTTTTGAATTGGTGGGTACTAAGTGCGCTATATTACTTTCTCTGGAAGTTGGTTCCAGTCGTCCACCACTCTGTTTGCTATGAAATGTTTGCGAGTATTGCTGTTAAAGATTGTTCGACTTAGTTTCATGCTGTGGCCTCGAATATGAACGTTTTGGTTCAATGTGAGCGTTTGGATCAGCTCAGGGCAATCGTTGATATATTGAACATTAAGGATATTTCTATTCTATTCTATGCAACAGCCTACACATATAGTGGTGTGCGTAGTGTGATCACGAGGGGTGCAACAAGACATTCGCCAGCACGGATAGCCTGGCGCGCCACCGCGCGAGCCACGCGCGGCGCGCCGCCGCCGCCGAGCGCGCCCCCGCGACCCCGCCACGGCAGATCACGCTCGACTGCCCCGCGCGCCGCCTCGACCGCGACCCGCCCGCCTGCGACGCCGTCTTCCAGTGCCGGGAGGATCTCGCGCGCCATCTCAGCGAGGACCACACGGACGAGGAGGCGCCTTACAAGTTTGTTTGCACTCCGCCTTGCCTGCTCCCTCTCTGTCATCGCGATTTCTCTTCGGTTTCTCTTCGTTCATATTAATCGTAAAATTGGTTTGCTTGAATAGTTTACTCGCTGTATACAATAATAATATGATAATAATTTTGTCTTGTACCAGTTTATTACGCAATCCACGGAATATACCGTGTGGGGCCGGTACTTTAAAGGAATAGCCCCACTGCATCTCACCCCGTGTATGTCGTAAAAGGCGACTAAGGGATATGACTCCCTTCTTATATTACTAGGTGGTCCACCACCGCACTGAATGAAAGGTCGATCGAAAGAGCTATGTAAATAGTTTGTGTTTTCCGTCCAGTTCAGTGTAGCCGGCACGGCCGAAGGGGAGCACTGACATGGCACCTAGTTCACCAAGGTGTTATGGGCTGACATCACGGATGTTGTAGGTGATGTAGCCAACCGTGTCAGTTTCCATAAAAAAAAAAATTGAGGAAGTTGTCAGCCCCGTTAGCTCAGTGGTGCGATCGTTCGACTTATCGTTCCTGTTTTGTTTATATTTTATTTTCTATAGAAATAACTATATTTTGAACTATCTACATTATTCCATATTATTCCAAAATATCGATACATTTTCGATTTTTGTGAAGACATTGTCCTACCACTAAATATTCTTGCTCCGCGGATTCCGATGTATGTTCATGATCATAACCACACCTGCCACGTATACAATATGTTGAAGTCTAGAACAATAAAAAAGATATGGACCCCGAACCCTATCCTCGCCAGCGTAACACACGATATAAGTAAAAGCATACTTGTTTCATTTGTTTGTTTTTTTTAAAATTTTTTTTTTTTATGGAAACTGACTCGGTTGGCTACATCACCTACAACATCCGTGATGTCAGCCCATAACACCGATCTAGGTGCTATGTCAGTGCTTCCCTTCATTTCGCGCCGGCTACACTGAACTGGACGGGAAACACGAACTATTTACATAGCCGTTTCGACCGACGTTTCGCTCAGTGCGGTGGTACCAACCCGGCCGGGATAAACCCTACCACCCAGTAAGGTAAGAAGGGAAGGGACCTACAGTTTAACGTGGAATCCGAACCACGGTCAGCCTCCAACGGTCGGGCGGTCACCCATCCAATAACTGACCGCACCACTGAGCTGCCGAGGCTGACGATCCCTTAGTCGACTTTTACGACACGCGACGGGGAGAGATGCAGGGGCTATTCTTTTTAAGTACCGACCCCACACGGTACAATTTCATAGGACGGTCGCGCGCTGGCCCGTCAGTCTGCCATCGGCTGCGTTCGCAAAAAACTGTTTAAAATGCGCGCATGCTATGTGTTTATATGTAAAACACTACAGCCAAGTTTAGTGTGCACAATAGTGGAATACTTAGTGGAATGGTACACTCCGCTCCCCGCAACTCGGCGACGCTAGTTCTCATACAAGCATTTGACAGTCCGGCGTCCATACCTTTTTTATCGTTCTAGGTTGTAGTATAGATAATGGTGATGACCGGGCTGGTGGTGGTTGCGTGTGCGTGCGCAGGTGTGATAAGTGCGGGCGGGTGTTCTTCTGGTGCTCGGGGCTGCGGGCGCACATGCGCGCGCACGAGCGCTCG
This sequence comes from Nematopogon swammerdamellus, assembly GCA_946902875.1. Classification (NCBI taxonomy): domain Eukaryota; kingdom Metazoa; phylum Arthropoda; class Insecta; order Lepidoptera; family Adelidae; genus Nematopogon; species Nematopogon swammerdamellus. Next base: position 3,963,099 of record OX336333.1, read on the forward strand.
ACGCGCATGCTGTTCGCGTGCCTCTGGCCCGGCTGCTCGCGCGTCTTCCTGCAGGCGTGCCGGCTCAAGGAGCACAGCCGCGCGCACACCGGCGACAAGCCGTACGCCTGCCTCTATCCCGTCAGTACTCCAAAGCTCTAGCCAATAGCCGCGTACTGACTGAGCGCGGCTGCCGCGCGAGGCAGCCTCGGTCAGCCAGGACGCGCCTCGCCCGGGGCAAGCGCAGACGCGGCCTCGGGCGAGCGTTGGCTCGGCCGATCCGCCCGCTGTCGGTTTTTTGTCGCGCTCAAAGGAGCCTCAGTCCATTTGCCGCGCGCGCGGCTATTGAGACGGACGTTGTGTGCCTCGCTCGTCTCGCTCGTTTGCGACATGAAAGGAGCTGTCTCATCTTGACAACTCGCTTTAAACTAACAATGTTCGGACGGAATATGGCTCGGCTTTTCCTTGCGAGGCAGCCTCGCATCAATTGGTTTTGTAGCGAGGCAGCCTCGCGCGGCAAATCGTCGCGCGGCGTACGCCGAGGCAGTAGCGCTCAGTCAGTACGCGCCTAATTGTCTACTCCACTGGGGCCCGACAATCAACTGCTATAACGACGGTTGGAGTGTTGCCACTTTCCGACAAATTTTAAATAGTCATATGTAGTTTGCTGTGCACGAAGGTCCCCAACCAAGCGGGATTAGTTTGCAGGCCTAGAGCCAACCCCAAACCCAACAACATGTAGTTTGCTATCGACAATTTTATCCATTGATTTACTAATGAAATGGCTATAAACTCGAATATTTACCTAATTGTGGATTTGATTGACAAAATCTAGCTAGAAAAAGTTAAAGTTGGCGACACCACAGGTAGCTGTGTGTAGGTGTGTGTGTGTACACTAGTAATCTGTGGTGTGCATAGTGATATCAGAAAGAAAATAATTAGTTTCAATGTCAGGACTTCTAAAGTCGTATTATAACTAACACTATGTAATGATTATTCAATTGATAAAAGACGATAGTATTTTTATAGACTGCAATAACTAGTTCTTTGAAGCTTGCAACCCTCTAATGTCAGTGAAACACCTTGTCCATGGTAATGTATATTCTAAGAGTTAACTTGATTAATTATTGTTGTGTTGCTGTGTGTGTGTTTGTGTGTTGCGTTATTACGACAATGCTTACCGCGCAGAATTGCGGGTGGGCGTTCTGCACGGCGAGCAAGCTGATGCGGCACAGGCGGAGGCACACGGACGAGCGGCGCTTCCCGTGCGAGCTGTGCGGCCGCGCGTTCCTGCGCCCCGAGCACCTGCGCGAGCACGCCATGCGCCACACGCACCCACTCTACCGGCACAAGCATCTATGCACAGTACCAGGTACGCCACACGCACCCACTCTACCGGCACAGGCATCTATGCACAGTACCAGGTACGCCACACACACCCACTCTACCGGCACAAGCATCTATGCACAGTACCAGGTACGCCACACGCACCCACTCTACCGGCACAAGCATCTATGCACCGTACCAGGTACGCCACACGCACCCCCTCTACCGGCACAAGCATCTATGCACAGTACCAGGTACGCCACACGCACCCACTCTACCGGCACAAGCATCTATGCACCGTACCAGGTACGCCACACGCACCCCCTCTACCGGCACAAGCATCTATGCACAGTACCAGGTACGCCACACGCACCCACTCTACCGGCACAAGCATCAGTGCACAGTACCAGGTACGCCACACGCACCCACTCTACCGGCACAAGCATCTATGCACAGTACCAGGTACGCCACACGCACCCACTCTACCGGCACAAGCACCTATGAACAGTACCAGGTACACCACACACACCCACTCTACCGGCACAAGCATCTATGCACAGCACCAGGTACGCCACACGCACCCACTCTACCGGCACAAGCATCTATGCACAGTACCAGGTACGCCACACGCACCCACTCTACCGGCACAAGCATCTATGCACAGTACCAGGTACACCACACACACCCACTCTACCGGCACAAGCATCTATGCACAGTACCAGGTACGCCACACGCACCCACTCTACCGGCACAAGCATCTATGCACAGTACCAGGTACGCCACACGCACCCACTCTACCGGCACAAGCATCTATGCACAGTACCAGGTACGCCACACGCACCCACTCTACCGGCACAAGCATCTATGCACAGTACCAGGTACGCCACACGCACCCACTCTACCGGCACAAGCATCTATGCACAGTACCAGGTACGCCACACGCACCCACTCTACCGGCACAAGCATCTATGCACAGTACCAGGTACGCCACACGCACCCACTCTACCGGCACAAGCATCTATGCACAGTACCAGGTACGCCACACGCACCCACTCTACCGGCACAAGCATCTATGCACAGTACCAGGTACACCACACGCACCCACTCTACCGGCACAAGCATCTATGCACAGTACCAGGTACGCCACACGCACACTGTAGGAGAGAGATTATGTGGGACAGGAGCGGCACGCGTCCGTGCGGGTGTGGGAGCCTTTGTACGTATGCTGTGCTTAATGCACGTATAGAGGTATATGAGGTGTATTAAGATGTACTAAGATGATTTGATGATGATAGCTCAGATAGTCAGCCTCGGTAGCTCAGTGGTGCGGTTGGTCGACTGTTGTTAAGCTCATCTGGGCGCGGTCAGTACTTGGATGGGTGACCGCTCGACCGTTGGAGGCTGACCGTAGTTCGGATTCCACGTAAAACTTGAAACGTCGGTTGAAATGGCTATGTAAATAGTTTGTGTTTTCGGTGATGTAGCCAACAGTGCCTGTTTCCATAAAAAAAAAAAATGATTTGGAAATGAAAATGTCAATGAATTTTTTTTATAAACCTAAAAGGTAATTATTGATCCCTTTTTTTTATGTAATCTGGTATGTGTGGCTAAGTCGGAGGGGCCAAAGCATATGCTCCGACCAGCCAACATCACCTTCGAGAAGGTAGGTGCCATACCGGAGACTTCCCTTTGAAATGCTGGCTATACTGGACTAGGGGAGAACACAACCGAGGCTGCTACGCGGCCATCGTACATCCAGTACGGTGGTAGCAACCCAGTCGGCTACTATTAGAGCTTACCACCTAGTAAGTGTCAAGGGAAGGGACCTACAGTTTTACACTGGTTCCGAACGGTGAAGCAGCAGGTACATTTTTTCGATAGAAAAAACTCATTGGTACACGTCGACCGGAATCGAACCTCAGACCCTAAGGTAGTATTAGGAAAAGATGATTTATTCTGTTTAAAAAAAAAATTATTGTTTATGTTTCAAGTTGAACTTTGCCCCGCAGGGTGTGAGCAGAAGTTCACCAACAAGAGCTCGCTCTACTTGCACATGAAGAAGGTTCACCCGCCGCCGGCGCCATCCCCTCCCCCCGCCCTGCCCGTGCCCACCATCGATTTTGAGGTGAGATGCCAATACTTGAACTTCGCGACTACTTCGAGGACTTTCGTCACAGGATGTCTTTGGTGACTTGCTGAAGGGCCTCGTCGACTCTGATGGCTTCCTCAAGTGAGTCAACGAGACGCTCAAGACTCTTTTTTTTTCTTCAAATAAAAAAGTCGTAGAACAAAAGTTCTATTTCACGTACAGAATCACCCCCTTTCGGGTTTTACGGTTGGGGTTGCAACACCGTGTATAATAGTTGATGTGCTGTAGAGTTGAGGGATGTGTTGTGTGGCGGGCAGGTGATGTCGTCGCCTCTGCCGGAGGAGTTCCGCGCGGCGCGCACGCACGTCACGTGGCCGCTGCCGCCGGGCGCGCACCGCGACTCGCCCGTCTCCGACGACGACGCGCTCGACACCGACTCACAGCGCGAGGGCGGCGTCTACACGGTGCGCAGCGACCTCTTCCTGCACGGCAACACCGCGCTGCACCACGATGACACGCAGTATGTGCACCAACTGTACATAATGTCACTAGTGGGAGTTGCGCGAAGACATGTCGTGCGTGCCGCGAGCAAGCATAGTTCCCTATGCTTGGTCACAAAATTTATTTTTATAAGAAATTAAATAAAATACAATTTTATTTTAAAATTAAATTATTTATAATAAATTAAAAATAATAAATAATTAATAATAGAGCCACTTGCTTGGATCAAGGGTCAGATGCAGAAGGCGGTCTTGCTCAACACCGCTCGAATTGTCCGGAGGTTTCTCTCTCTCGGGTCCGACCATCGGTAGCCTGGGTTCGCCCCGCCGCCGGTGGTGGAAAGTCCATTTTGTTATTTTGTATTAATTTTAGATTTAAGTTTTATATGTAAAATTAATATAAAAAAGAAAATGTGTAAATAAACGAATAAATAATGTAAATTTTATATATTTTAATAATTGATTTTCTAATTATAAAAATTATAAAACTAATATGTAATTAAGAAAAAAATATTATGTTGATAAAAAATAGGCAAAAGTATTTTTGGAAATAATATTAGTGAAATAGACAGATATGTAAATACTATTGCTCCAAGAAAATATTTTACAGAAAACACTTAGGATGTAAATATGAACTCAGAGATTTCTCAATTTTGTATGTTTGAGTGGTATATGTAGTGAAAAGAAGGTATGTACAGTATGCAACAGTAAATAACTCTCATCGGGCTTTAGAGACAATCCAGTTGTAAAGTTGTTGTCTCATCAACTCGTACGTCTGTGCGACAGGGACAACACTCTGAACCGGGTTGTCTCTCTCTTAAGCCTGATGTGCATTATTTACTGTCTCTTACTGTAATAGCAGCAACAAATTAATTTACTTTATTTTTAAAATATTCCTAATTTCATGATGCTGTAGGGCCAACCCCATACAACGTATAAGTCGTATAGTTCCAGAACCCGCCAACTCCGTTTATGATGATTTTACAATAAGACGAAAAAACTATCCCTCGATAAATAGCCGCCCAATCAAACTACGAGAGAGCTGGAAAGAATGTTAATTTTTCTTTGCGATTCACTCTGATGTTGTTAGGAACATAATGTCTTAACAGATAAAGATAAGTGACAAATTTAATACTTTATTCGAAACAGTTTATAACTACTTTTTTTTAGAGAAATGGATTTGGCGGGTTCTGGAACTACACGACTCATATGTCTATCTGCAAACTAGTCCCCCTTGGTCAGGGACCTTCGCGCAAAACCCCTTGATAGCTGGATAGCTAACAGCAAACAACTTAAGTCCTCCACGAAGGCCACGAGAAGGCCAGGGTCAGGCCTCACGCACTCTATGTACTTGTGCGCGCTAACTAACTACCGCCCAACGGGCCGCCGGCGATCTATTTCAGTGGAAATTCGTCAGCCGCGCGAAGTATACATAGACGCTCGTCCACGCAACTGCGCGCAGCTGCGAAGCAATAACCACTTTACACTCGATCGTTAAGGTACATTTTCGCACGCAGCGATTGGCGACGTGAAACAGTAGGCTATTAAAGCCCGGAGGTAGGAACATTTTCTATGGAGTGATTTATCTGTTACGAGGAAGGTGTGGAACTAAGCTTGCGATGGCTTCACCGAACATATCCGGGCCCATCGGCAGTAGAGGAGGGTGTTAATCGAGGTCGGGACTAGCGAGTGGTCACTCTAAATTTCCCGCACATGCTTCACGTTTCGGCTCGCATCAAGCCCTCGTCAGCTAGTCTGCGTTGACTAGGACGCGGGGAAACACCAGTCCCGCTCTCGACCTCCCTCTCTCTACCTATCCATATTCTGTAGGATGCTTCCAGTGACGTTTTCGAAGCTCTCTCCATGTATGAGCTTAGCGTTGATCTTGGCATTCTTGAAGAGCCTTGAGAGCAACATTGCTGGTAGTCCTCTTGCTCCGACTTCCACAGCAAAGAGATCAGTCTTGAATCCGTTTCTCACAATCCGGTCTACTAAGTTGCAGTACTTGTTAAGTTTGATGTTGTGGTTAACTATTAAGTAATCTGTGCCGGGTGGCTGCAGACCTCCAGTAGACATGTTACGAGCGAGCGGTTGTGTGTGTTGTGTCGCGGCAGACAGTGCCTCGAGCTGGTGCTGCTGGGCGGCGTCGGCGGCGGTGACGAGGAGGAGCGGGGCGGGGGCTACGTGGACTCGCTGCACCTCGACACGGACCTCGACCTGCTCGACTCCGCCGCGGACCCCATCAACCATCTGCTGCAGGTCACACGCACACCCTCACACCTAGTATCACTACCCGGAGTAGCACTACACGGGCGCCGGACCGTCTTGAGTTCACAGTGCGGAGAATGGAGAATTAAAAATGTTGTACGAGAGTGTTTTTCAAAAAATGCTCATATCATAAAAAACATATGACTCCGATTTTTTTTCTAATTTTTCCCTGGGTAGTCATAAACTGGCCTACTCCCTGTTTCCCGCTTGACCTTGAGTTTTGGGACACGTATATACATAGTTTCGGCGATTAGGTCCGCAGGTTGAAACTATTTCGCTCGTACCGGATTACATGCAGCGTGATGTACGTGGCATGTACTGAACAAATTAATTGTGTCCCTTGCAGGAGGAGCTTATGTTGGCCGGAGCCGGCGTCGACGAATCGCCGTTCCAAGTGTTGCTGCTGAGCGAGGAAGAGGTGCACTAGCGCTGCTCAACACCGCCGCACAAGCTGCGCCCGACACCGATAAGGGCGCGCACTTAGCCGTAGCGGTGCGCAGTTTAGTCTAATGGCGCTGTATTCAAGGGGGTAGCCATGATTTTGTTCAGGGTGGTTCAAGCGACGCAGATAAGTGAGTCGTATAGTTCCAGAACCCGCCAAAGCCATTTCTCTAAAAAAAGTAGTTTTAAACTGTTTTGAGTACACTATTAAATTTGTCACTTATCTGTTAAGATATTTATGTTCCTAACACAGTCCAATCCAGAGTGAATCGCAAAGAAAAATCAACATTCGTTCGTGCTCCCTCGTAGTTTGAATGGGCGGCTATTTATCGAGGTATAGTTTTTTCGTCTTACTGTAAAATCGTTCTAAACTGAGTTGGCGGGTTCTGGAACTATACGACTCAAATATTATTTTGTATTAGATTTTTATTTAACTGTGCTCGCGAAAGGAGGGCGAGCAAAATGTACGGGACGCGTCGCCTACCGACCAATAGCGACCGGATATAATGTCGTTGGAAATATCTTTTCGTGACTGTCATTTGTTACTATGGCGGTCGCTCTCAAATAATAGTGGGTAAAACCTGTGTCATTGTATGTGTATAAAATCGTTTATTTCAGCAAAACATTCGTATTGCAGAAAAATTGTGAATAGAATTAATTTTTAGACTGACCGCCATAGTAACAAATGACAGTGACGTGAAGAACATTCCAACGATATATTCGGTCGTTATTGGTCGGTGAGGATGTTTTGTCGCATTCTCCTTTGAAATGAAAATGTGTCATTATAAAAAAAAATTATGTATAGGTATAACCCAATATTTTTAACTGTGCACTTCGAGCTGTCAAAATCAGTAGGTTCTCAGCACTGAACCCCCCCCCCCCCCCGTTTGTACATCCTCACCTCACCGCCGACGCCTAATCAGTACGGAGTGCAGACTGTACTGATGGGCGTCGGCGGAGAGGTGAGGAAGTAAGTGGCCCCCCACTTACTTCCTCACCTCGAGGGGCGGGGGGGAGTGCACCTGAGAACGTGACCACTTTGACAGCTCGAAGTGCACAGTTAAAAAAATTGGGCTATAGTGCTAAAATTCGATTGTTTTTTTTTTCATCAGGGTAGGGCCAGCGCCTCACTCTGATCTAATGTGGCTACACCCATGGCCGGGCGCCAATGAAGGCCCATTTGGGCGTTGTTTTACTTAGAGCCACTTGGTGCCTCCAAATGATCGATGGGTATATTGTAACGGCTGTTTTCTGTCAGTGCCGAGGGACTCCCGTCTCACCGGTGGGAGTTCGTAGGGCAAGGTTCATCATCACCCACTTGTTATTGAATGTTGTTTCGAAAGTACAAATTAACTTTTAATAGCGAAAATGGATTTTTGGGATTGTCGACACACCTCCGAATAATGTTGGATTTGCAAAAATTTTTTTTGTTTAATTAAAGTATAGACATATTTATGCAGTGTGCATCAACATTTATCACATAATTACAACGAGAGATTTAGATCTGGCGTTGTAGGTTGGGTCGTCGAGACGGTGTGTGCAATAAATAAAATTTATGAAATTTTTTGTAATTTGTTGAACATTTTTAAATTATATTTGATTGTGGCAACATTTAAGGACACAGCGTGTGCATGTGCCACTAAAAGAAAAACTAGTGTTTTGATATTTACTTTATTAATGCTTTGCAATATTTTTTTTTACATGAAGGATAGATTTTTCTTATTTTATTTGAATTTGTATTTGCACGCACGTGTCCCTAGATGGATCAGAAGTATGTACGAGTCGCTCGAAGGTTCAAACAACTTATAAAGGTTTAGCAGGTCAGACTATAATAGTTTTATTGGGAGATTTGATTAGTGGTGTACGTGTGCAGGTGGGTACACACCCAGCGGAACTGCTTTATTTGTTAACTCTTTTGTACAATGTGTGCAGAAATATGAGTAAAATTTTGAATATTTTAATTTTTTATTGTAATGAGACATACACTGTCTGAAGGAATTTACATATTGGGTGTATTTGAATATTGAGGAGTAAATAATAAATAATGAATTGTGTAGCGCGATGACTCGCGCACCACAAGTAAGCGTGGCACCGCGCACTTGGTGTCTGGTCCATAACAGAAATCACCAAGTTAAAACAAGTACAAAAATTTCAATTGTGTTCCAAAAGTTCCATAGCCGAACAAAGAATTTGTGTAAAGGTGATTAATTATTATAACTTGGAGTTATCGCAACTTAAATTTTTTTTTTCGTTTTCGAATTTGATCACACAGGTCAATATAATGAGTCATCACCCTACTTATGCTAGTAAATAGAATGTAGAATAGTGGGAAGCGCTGGTGTGATGGGAGAGATGCGAGCGGGTTGCGTGCGGGCTGTAGAAGCGCGCCGCGTGTGCGGGGTGTGACGCGAGGAGCATTGCGGGTGATCTCTGTTGTATTAGTGTACTGTATGAGAGACAAAAGGGTTATTTTGTTATTTTCGTTTGTAAAATGAAGTTTATTGTTTTATGTTTGCGTGCGTGCGTCGCGTAGAAGCTAGAATCTGTATTTAGATGTATGGGGAGGGGTATAAGGGATGTAAAGGCAGGTGGAGTGAGCTGCGTGAATGACGATCGTTCGGTCTAGTCGGGGCCAGTTTGAGTAAGATTAAGTCTAAGCTTAGTTTTGGCCGGAAGTAGCATTTTTATGCGAATAGGGAAGATGTGCAATTGATCAATTTCCACTTTTGTCAGCTTAAAAAAATCTCCAAAAATCACAATAAAAACAGAGAGGAAATAAACCCTGATGTCTTTGAAACAGATTTATTTAACAACTTAAAAAATCTCAGTTGTGGAATAAACTGACTGAAATTTAGTTATAAAAAACGTATTTAAGGCAATTGTGACCAAATCAAGGCTTTGGAAAAAATATATTTTATTTGTTGAATATATTATATCTAAATCCGTAGCTTTTTACTTTTTTGTTTCGATCCGTAGTTTCGAACGTGACCAACCATATTGGTGAAAACGGCATGTAAATCGATTGAGTATTTTTCGAGAAAACCGCACAAAAGTAAACAACATCTCCTTTTCTTCGAAATTCATTCACTTCCAACGTTACTGCTCAGTCCCTCTGAATGTCGACGTGTTGGTACATAGTCTTAAACCTTTCGGAGATATACCGGATTGCACTAGTGAAAACTCCTACGTTGATATGAACGCCCCAACGTGAGAACTAACTAACACTTGATAAAGTTATGAACGGAAATATATAGATTGCATGTATTTTGTTCGTATTACGGGGGCTAGCTGGCGGTGTGAAGTTACGGCGATTTTGGAAAAATTGTGTGTTTGGCAAGATTATGAACAAGATATCGTGGTGAGGTCTCAGTGCGGAGAATGGCCCACCCGCCTTCCCAAGAGGCTGGGCAGCAAACAAACAGATATCGTGGTAATTCTTTTGCTGTTATTAATTTGGTTTTTTGGTTTGTTTTTTTTTTCATGAATAAAATGTTAATACTCATCTTCCCTATTGTGTATTTTATAATATTTGACGTTTATTGTTATATAAATGTTGAAGGGAAAGTTGTAAAAAGCCTGAAATTTTACTCTCAGCGTGCAGAATATGCATTTTTATTCAGCGATCTATTACCATCTTGAACTGTGGATGATATTCAATTTGTATTGATGTAAACACTGAGTAAAACTGTCGTGACCCTCCAGTGTTAGTGCTACACGCCCGAGCCGTTCCGCGTTCAGACTTTCTACCCTAAGCTAAGTTAATATGTTATATTGGTAAAAATTTATGAATCAAATAGCGGCGTTGAGCGGAAGGACGATTCACACATGATTCAGATATTTATTTCGCCATAAAGAACACAAATAATATTTCATTGAGACTTGAGATCGCACGTGATTGTGAAAATTATTTTACAATCACTTTTTTCACTCACTTTTCACTGAATAGCTGTCTACTGGTCTCTGCAGAGCTGGGGTAATTAAATATGTAATTTCACTCCGCGGGTCCTCGACACGCTAACTCGTGCGTTGCTCTACCTTGTTTTACTTTCTGATTGGTTGAAATCGTGCGAGTTTTTCTGTGAGTGGATCCCGTCCCGGTTGCATTTAAAAATCCATTTGACTTGCTCGGCACTGTGAAGACCTATTCACACGAAACGGAAACAGCACACGTGACACGACAGTCTGGAGAGCAAGTGAGGTATTTTTCGCTACCTCAGGCGGCAGTTAATTTACCTTAGGCTTGAATAAACTTTGAGCGGGATCGCTTGATGCTGGGAGCTGGGTCCGACACAAAAGTAATTGGACATAGTTGTCGGCCTCGGTAGCTCGGTGGCACTATGAATCGATGTCCAATCGTGAAATTAAGCACACCCAGGTGCGGTCAGACCTTGGATGGGTGACGGGACGGTTCGAATGTTGAGACTGACTGAGTGTGGTTCATGAATTGCCTCCAGTTCTGTGTAGCCAGCACGTGGCACCTAGTTCAACAAGGTGTGATGAGCTGACATCACGGCTGTAGTGGGTGGTGTAGCCAAACCTGTCAGGTTACATGAAAAACAATGTAGTTATACACACGCGGGTGCATGTAGCACCTTATCAGACCACTGACCTCTATTATAGTATGCTGGACTGGCTTTAGACAGCTATTTTTAGCTTAGTAAGGTTATGTTAGTTCACCTAACGAAATGATACATTCTCGAAGAAAGTAATTTATTAAGGACGAGGCCAAAGCTGCCGTCGGACGGTAAAACGATGTATGTTCAAAAGTATTGTTTTGAGATAAACGCGTTTGAAGGATTTGTGTTATGGCTAAACGCTGTAACTAGGCAGTGTTATGGTGAAACGATGTATCGGATATTACATCGTCGTGGCATACCTTAAATGGAGGGTTCTGGAAAAAAATGCATCGTTTTACCGCACAGAATCGTATGTTTTTGGACATACATCGTCATATCGATCTTCATAACATCTTCAGTGAAGGTCCTACAAAGATAACATTTATATTGGGTGATAGGGCACGCCAAGAACTTTCGATTGAGCCGTGTTACGTAAAACGCTGTATGTGCTCATACATCGTTTTACCGTCCGACGGCAGAAAGGCAGAGCTGTTCGGGTAAATGATATTCCACCAAAAACATAAATTAAAAAAGCCAAGTTCGCAACAAATAAAAAACTTGCAAGACAAGCCCTCGGATAACGGCTTCGCTAATTATTAAAAGAAGTGAGATCGAAACTGGATACCAAGCTCTTTCGAAGTTCCTTAAGTCATAGCTCCTGTTGTGCATAACGTTCTTCAGTTGCTTTAAAAGAAAATTTGTTATGTTCTTTGCTACTCAATAGTGCGTCTTGGCAAGTTTTTATCCGCCTACTTTAATCTTTGAGCTTGAGAACAATTTAGTCAAGTATTTCATTGACAAAAAACTAGTTCAATTAGATAAATTCGAATAAGAGAAAACTTGAAAACAGCAGTAATGCGTCCGTGGAACGAATGCTGGGCGGGTCGCAGTCGTTGCAGATTGCAACACTGCTGGGGTTTTATTATTTTTTCTCAGCGACCAAGTATATTTTCGCCCCAACAACAATTGACACAATGTTTGATGAATTGAAGAATGATGTTTTCGCGCTGAGTCGGGCGATGCGGAATCGGCGATGGCGGCTTGAGCGCCGCGACATATGTACGCCGAGGCGAATAGGTTCGCTGTGAATAGACGGAAGCGGGGATTTGCCTTCATGGCTGAAAGCGGCGTGGCTGGCGATAAAACGGCGGTGCGGAATTGTCCTAGACCGAAATTGATAATACCTGTGAATTCACATAGGACATATTACCTTACTCCCCTTTTGGTAACACACCCACTTGTGTGTACTCTTTTTTACTGTTTACACTCAGTTCCCGGGCTGCTCGGTGCTACTATTAGCAACAAAATGCTCACAATAAAATTGCCGCAAGAAAGAACTGTCATTTTGGAATGTTAAGTTAGCCAGTCCAATGTTCTAGTATAATAAAGGTCAGTGTAAACTCTAGATTGTTGATTTAACATGTGATTGGAGGTTTGCGTTACGTCAATTATTAATATAGATAAATTTAACTAAATGTATGTATAAAAATGGTTCTTTCATAAGTACATAGATGTAAAAATTGTAAACATATTTACTAAGTAGATGCATGTATTTATTAATTTTAATTAAATATTAAGTTGCGTAAGCTTGTTTTGCGGTCGGCAGACTAAAACCAAATGAGTGTTTTTTTTTCTTCACATATTGTGGAAGTCTAATGGTCGTTTTCTCGACGTTGGCAGGCCTTCGTCACTCGCTCAAAGTCGCGCGTTAAATGCCTACCGCTTGGAGTGTCGGGTGACCTTGGTCTGCAATATAGCTGCCGGATATCTCCTGGTCCTTTATGAGAAATGTCACTGTAACCGGCGAATAACAGTTCGACTGAGAGGTAACCGGAGGTCGTTAAGTCGGGTGTTATAAAGATGAAAGTTTTCATGTTCTGTTTGCCTTTACCTAGCACGTATTTAGTTGCCTTTAGATTAATTGAAAATGAGTAATGGAAGAGATTCCTTGAAATTTTGATGTTTTCATCCAAAAGGGGAAATGAATTTGACTTTTGTCATAATACTGATCATAATAATAACTTTTGAGACATGCAATAGCGGCGGGTGGCCGAGTGGTCTGCGGCTTCACTGCGAGAGGTCCGAAGTTCGAATCCAACCGTCGTGTACTGAACCAATGAGTTTTTTTCTGATTTCAGTAAAACGTGAATACCCACTGCTCCCTGGTTCGGATTCCATATAAAAATGTAGGTCCACCGGGTTGACTGGAGGAAATTGCCTAAGGCAATAAGCCCGCCCTTGCCACACATTAAATGGCATAAAGTGTGTTATTATTATTAATAATTCTAAATTATTTACTCTTTTTTTATGGGAATTTAAATTATTTTTCTATTATTCGTGATGGCAACTCATAAGATGTAGATTTCATTATTTCATGATTCATAAGACTAATGAATGAATTTGACGAGTGTCCGCTGCGAGTGTGCGGCTGAGACAACTCGAGCAGTGCCATTGTTTTGTTATGCTCACACCTCACACGGCGGCGGCGGTCACATTGGCCGAATAAGGTCAACATGTTAGTTCCATCTTCCTCTAATTGCTTAGGTGAAACTAAAATGATTGCCTTAGCTCCAACAGTGCATTTAGTGGCGTTGACAGATAGTAACCACACATTTTTGTCTAAGTGTGTCCTGAATTACATGGTGGGCGACGATGGGATCGGTGAACAACTCGGTGTCGTCAGCAAAGAGTGAAAAAAGTGCTATTATTATCCCAAGTCAGTCCGTAGCATTCCGACGAGTATTTAGAAGGCGACCGGGCCAATAATGCATCCTTGTGTTGCACCGCTCAGCACATGGCGGGACTCCGATATATCTTCATCCATTCGCACCCGAAATTATCCATTGCTGAGAAAATCCTCGAACCATAAGTTTACGAAATATGATGAAATATAATTTGAAAGAAAATTGTAATCCACTTTACTATATTACGTAACTAAATAAAACACTGGAAGGGGGGTCATGTAGAAGCAATCGCCCCCCGGCTAGGTGGACAGACAACCTAAAAAAGGTAGGAGTGGATGAATGAGAAGAGCGGAAGACCGCGTGTGGTGGCGTGCCTTGGGAGAGATCTATGTCCAGCAATAGACCGTTACGAGCTGATGATGATTAAATAAAAAAACTAGAATAGCTGGTGTTGTGTGGGGTGGGTCTTCACCGCTCCCATACTCCTTAGGACTAGCCGTCAGTCGTCAGTTTTTATATGTTCTGTGATTCCAGGACAGTGCACCGGGCCTGACACCGAGAGAGAAAGTAGACCACTTTTTTTTTGCGAAAAACAAGTGAGACGCACACTGTTGATTCAGTATTCCTACTCAGTCACACCATAACTCCTATATGGCCACATCTTGTTCCTGTCAGTCAGGGCCTTGGTCTCTGGGGAGTTTAGTTTGACCAATATCAAATTAAAAATCCGGTTCAAAACGAATATAGCTTCAACCTATTATTGGTTGGCTTGATGGTTTCGTTGAATTGTTCTTTTGAGTATAAAAGTAATATTTTTCTGGCGAGTGTAAAACGACAGTCGGATGTTTCGGCTGGGAGGTCTTGATAGTTTATTGAACATGTGTGTGTGTAGTCACCGCTAGGATAGTTCAAGTAAGGAATGTACATATAAGTAATATATTGTTTTCAACGAGATGGCTGATTGATTAGTACGATTATCAATTCGATTGGAAACGTGAGCCGATCGATTGTCATTTATTTAATTCGAAATTGTTATTTAAATATGTATATGAATTTATAATAAATAAGTTGTGAAAACAGAAAATAAGTGTGTTTTTCTCAATATACCTACCTATGTACTTAGTATAAATGGACTCCGGTAAAATAATACACGATAAATTAATGTTTAATCACATAAAATAAAATTTTTATTAAGTACACAACGTAATTGAGCAATTAACTATTTAAATTACATTTCATTCTTTCATTATTATAGTGAAACGCTATTTGCACTTAAACTCTTACAATATACCTTCCTTCTTTGTACTTATTGCACCTTAATAACTACATATTTACAATTTGTGTGTGACGCGAATCTTAGATTAAATATTTTGGCTTTATTATTTTCCAATATCATGGAACGCGCCGGATATAACCCTCCGCGTTGGGGATGCTCGTTCACATTTAGTGAACATTTTCATTTGTATAATTAATTAGCATTTTCCAATCAATTCCCATCAATTGGGAATTGGGATAGCTTTAAATATTCAATACCAATCAAGAATGCATGGCTTCAGTAGCGGCACCCACCGACCACCGAGCCTAGCGACGACATCAGCGCAGCGCACCTCCCACCCAAGTCACCCAACTGACAATTAGTGCGCTGGAAGCGCATATAACGCCAAAACCGATCGCTGCGGAACGAGCGGCGGTGATGCAAGCAGCCACAGCAACCGATGCGCCGCTGAACCCGCGCTCGATTGGCCGTCGCTCTCTTCCGACTCCCTTAAGCCGCGTACAGACTATGTGCGACACAACATGCAATGCAACATTTCCCATACATTTTATTGTGTTCGCGAACATCTAAAAACAATTGCACGCACGCTACATGCATTCGTAGCGCAGAACGTTTTTGCACGTCATTCGAGGCGGAACGTGTGCGCCGCGCCGCGAACGAACAAATAAACTACATCAACAGCGACAACTCCATGGTGGTGTGCGCGTGAAAGACTGCCGGGAACGGGCGTGCGCGCGTCCATTGATGTTCGCTTTGCATTGAAGTTGTGTTGCGCATAATGAGTACCCGGCTTTAGCTAAATTCTGAATCCCACTAGATTTTTGGCGCAGGTTTCCATATTGCAAAGACGCTTTTGTTGTGTCTATAGCCTTAATGGTCAGTGCCCGTACCTAATACGAGGTCTCTGAAACTTGACTGACAGGTCCCTAACAACTCCGTCCGTAGACAACTCGTATATGTAGGTGATTGGCAATACCACGCCACTTTGCCCGTGTGAAGTGAGCGATCGATTAATATCAGCGATTCCGTTCCCAGTGCACGCCGAAATAGGGTCGCCAAATTAGAAAACCGCCGATCATTAGCGACAAAATCTAATGGACAATACCAAGATAGTCTTCGCCATCTAAACCCAGCGAAAAGCCATAAAATGATGAACTGTATACCTATTTATTTGTTATCTTGTTAACCCTGAAACAATTTGCCATCACTCAAGCGGCAAGCCGCCGGTCGGTGTGGCAAGGTTCTAACTTCAGTTTTGGCACGCTGAGTGTACACCCTCGCCCACCAGGATTAAAGGTTTCTGCTGTGAGCCCCGTTCTCATGTGACCCGACTACATGTGTATTTGTGAACACCTGCAGCGCTTCTTTGCAAAAAAATCTGCATACTTTTTTAAAATTTTCTATCCTCAAAATGTATGGAGATTGTAATTTTTTTTTTTTCAATTTCAGAAGTTTCCAATTGCACGTATTCACAAAAAATCACCATGTGCTAGGTTTAGTGCAAGTTTAGGCAGCGCCGACTGGGCCGGAGTGGTAGTCCGGCACGGCGGGGAGGTCGTGTCCCTTGGTGCGCACGCAGGCGGAGGAGAAGGAGGTGCGCAGGAGGGCCGCGCAGACCACGAGCGCGTGCAGCATCAGCAGGCCCGCCGCCGTGCCGCCCACCACCGCCATCGCCGGCCCCGGCGCCGACCAGTCCAGCACGCTGTACACGAACACGTTGCCTTCCCTGCAACACCACAACGCACACTCTCAAGAGTCGTCACCTCACCTCGCTCTTCACCCTGCTACATCACATCACTATCGATGACATCACTCACCTCATCTCACGTCACATCACTCAGCTCACCTTACTTACACTAAACCACATCACTCACCTCATATTACCACATCTCTCCTCCCTTACTCACCTCATATTACCACATCTCTCCTCGCCTTACTCACCTCACCTCATCTGACATGACCTCATTCATCCGGTTTTCAAAAACTACCTATACCACAGATTACTTCGTAACAGATAAATCACTCCATAGAAAATGTTACTACCTTCGGGCTTTAATAGCCTACTGCTTCACCTCGCCAATCGCTGCGTGCGAAAATATACCTTAACGATCGAGTGTAAAGTGGTTATTGCTTTGCAGCTGCGCGCAGTCGCGTGGCTGACGAATTTCCACTGAAATAGACCGCCGGCGGCCCGTCGGGTGGTAGGTAGTTAGCGTGCGCAAGTACATGGAGTGCGTGAGGCCTGCCTGTACTATGAATGTGTGAGCAGGATATACATTGAATTGACTGAGTGGATACCAGGAATACAAGGCGTGCGTGCCGTCCCATTAAGCCGCGTCTCCTGCGAATGTTTTTTTCGAAACATTACCAGTGACATTACACCACATTGGGGCGTGGCCATCCACATTTGTATGAAAACCATAGAGAAATAATGTTTTTGTTTCATGTTTTTTGTGTATTGTTTCGAAAAAAAAAACATTCGCAGGAGACCCGGCTTTATTTGTACCAGTATCTACGCCGTTGTTGTATCAATTCTAGTGTCGTGGTTGATCGTGCACGTGCATCGCGTCGCGGAGTATCTGGGCAATTACAAAGAGATGGGTCATCAAATCATGACAATAATGAGCGATGGTAACGGCGTGCGTGACGCTCGCTCGCGCTTGGGCACGTAGCGCGCCATTTGTCATAGTTATTTATTACAAGAACTAATTGCACGTATGGCTATTTCTTAGTGTTAAGTAAGACGCGCCGCCCACCGTGCCTTATCGGTATGCTTTGCAAGAACATTTTTCTTCTAAGCGTATATCCTATTTGTACCCAATCGACAACGAAGCTGGGATATTGTTACGAATAATAGGTACCTAGGTACAGCACAATGTGAAGTTCAAAACGTAGGTACAATAGATTTTCAGAAAATTCTTATTCGACATTCTCTTCGACATACATACATACGTTACGTATACATATCACACACGCTGAATCCCGACAATCGGGGTAAGCAGAGTAATCGGTGTTGTGCTGCAAGGACTCTGCTAAATTACAGCACAACTTCGACCTATTAACGAAATATAACTGCTTGTTCATCTGAATTTTTTTGGAATATCACCGTCCAAGCTTTTCAAAATGCCTACTTGATTAGGTACCTACGGTTAAATAAACTTTATTATCTATCGCACGCGACACGCGAGGGAGGCGCGGCGCGAGTGCCTTTATTTTGGAGTCAGATAAAGCGATCGCATTTAGCGGAATTCTGTTTAGTCAATACTTGCGCCGCCGCGCCGCCGCCGCACAGTGGGTCGAGACTGCTATATAAGGGACATAGGGATTTTTTTTACAAATTTCATTTTTTAACAACACCCATTGATAGGTCTCGTCATTCTGATGAATAATTGTCATTAAACATTTTCGTCTAAAACTGATAGTTTGCCAGGAAAAAAATATTTTCAAATTTTGATGTATGGAATTAGACATAAAACACTTCGTTTCAGCCAAGTCTTGACAGGTCTTGCGTTAAAACTATATAAGCATTGTTCTGTGGTTTATTGACTATAATCCTACACTATCAGCGCGCGCCCAATGTTGCCCGTTCGCGAGTTATGTGGATCCGAAAAATCAATTAAAAATGTAAGTAAAATATTTTTTTTTATTTCTAGAATCATAGGGCATTAATAGATTTAATCTAAATAATTGATTTATATAAAAGTACTAACAAATAGATAAAGTTCTTAATTTTAAAACATTAGTTTATCGAAAAGATACATCAAAATCTAATAAAAAAATTATAAAAGTGTTTATTAATCGGACACAGTTACATATATTAAAAATGTTTTGTACATAGAATGCATGACGCATGACAAATAGTACCTATACTCAGATGTATCTACACTGTACCCGCTAGTTCGAGCTATTTGATGGACACTGTCGCCTAAACTGGCCCTAAGACGGTTTCATATGCGACATTGTTTGGTCAAACCACTGATGATTACATTTGGGTACTTAACTCTGATCTTATATTTAAATATTTTAAACCTATAGTTATATATACATACTTATTCTACTTTATCTGTGCGCGGTGAGTGAGAGAGACTCATTATTGCAGTGTGTGCGTTAAATGTGTGAGTGCATTTCAAGACAACCCACATGATGACGCCTTAATCGAAAGGTTTCCACGTTATTTTGCCATGGATCTTCCAAAATTCTGGAAATTTTGTGAAGATACAGCAACTTTGTATATCCAGTTATATACGTGATACTACATGCCCTCTAGCGTACATAAGTTGCTTGTGCATGACCGGGAAACTAGATACTCTGCTTCTGAGAGGGAACTATTAAGTGTGGTGCACGCAATAGAAAAGTTTCGACCGTACATAGAGGGGACCCACTTCAAAGTCCTAACTGACCATAGCGCGTTACAGTGGCTCTACAAAGCAAGGGACCCACACGGCCGGTTGGCACGCTGGGCAATGCGCTTACAGCAGTTTGACTTCGACGTGGAACACAGAAAAGGGAAAGACAACATAGTTCCTGACGCACTGTCCAGAGCCACCCCACTAGTAGAAGTATGAATAGAATATTTTGGACTTTTACCAATCGAGAAACTGTCGGAAGAAGCATCGGAGGCTAGAAATAAGGATTTCCGTAAATATAGAGGGAATCATTCCAGAAAAGTAAGTAGGACAGCGACAAATGAAGATATCTTGTATAATCTTCTCATGTCATTCGATCCAAAACTTACTTCTCTAAGGCCAAGAATGGCCAAATAATGGAGAATGTATCTCTCACCAAGAGCAATCGAGCTTTTGGTGTCTCTTACCCGCCCGAGTTAGAATTTATTTATATAAATGATTGATTATTATTTTTTATTATATTGTATAAGATTACAACTACAATTGTTTGCCATTCTTGTCCTTAGAGAAGTAAGTTTTGGATCGGATGACATAAGAAGATTATGCAAGATATCTTCATTTGTCGCTATCCTACTTACTTTTCTGGAATGTTTCCCTCTATATTTACGGAACTCCTTATTTCTAGCCTCCGATGCTTCTTCCGACAGTTTCTCGAATGGTAAAAGTCCAAAATGTTCTATTATATCCGTTCCATGCACAAGCAACTTATGTACGCTAGAGGGAATGTAGTACCACGGATATAACTGGATATACAAAGTGGCTGTATCTTCACAAAATTTCCAGAATTTTGGAAGATCCACTCGCTCTCTTGAAGCCACTGTCTGCAAAATAACGTGGAACCTTTCGATTAAGGCGCCATCATGTGGGTTGTCTTGCAATGCACTCACACATTTAACGCACACACTGCACTAATGAGTCTCTCTCACTCACCGCGCACAGATAAATTAGAATAAGTATGTATATATAACTATAGGTTTAAAAGATTTAAATATAAGATCAGAGTTAAGTACCCAAATGTAATCACCAGTGGTTTGACCAAACAATGTCGCCTATGAAACAGTCTTAGGGCCAGTTTAGGCGACAGTGTCCATCAAATAGCTCGAACTAGCGGGTACAGTGTAGATACATCTGAGTATAGGTACTATTTGTCTTGCGTCATGCATTCTATGTACAAAACATCATTAATATATGTAACTGTGTCTGATTAATAAACACTTTTATACATTTTTCATTACATTTTGATGTATCTATTCGATAAAATAATGTTTTAAAATTAAGAACTTTAACTATTTGTTAGTAATTTTATATAAAACCATTATTTAGATTAAATCTATTAATGCCCTATGATTCTAGAAATTAAAAAAAAAATATTTTACTTACATTTTTAATTGATTTTTCGGATCCACATAACTCGCGAACGGGCAACATTGGGCGCGCGCTGATAGTGTAGGATTATAGTCAATAAACCACAGAACAATGCTTATATAGTTTTAACGCAAGACCTGTCAAGACTTGGCTGAAACGAAGTGTTTTATGTCTAATTCCATACATCAAAATTTGAAAATATTTTTTTCCTGGTAAACTATCAGTTTTAGACGAAAATGTTTAATGACAATTATTCATCAGAATGACGAGACCTATCGATGGGTGTTGTTAAAAAATGAAATTTATAAAAAAAATCCCTATGTCCCTTATATAGCAATCTCGACCCACTGTGCGCCGCCGCATTTCAATGTACAACCGCCGCGCCGTTCGCTCGGCATTTCATCTACCACTCGGTCAGTGCCAGAAGGAAAGTTAAGTGACAGATTCCTCATACATACTGAATCTGTCTGACCGGGCCCTGGCCCCTGAGTAACACCAGTGACTTGCACGTAGTCTACTTTTTTTATAGAATCTCAGCCCATAACACCGGGTGAATTAGGTGCCACGTCAGTGCATTCATTTCATGTCGGTTACCTACACTGAAGACGGAAAACACGAAATATTTACATAGCCGTTTCTACCGACGTTTCGCTCAGTGCGGTGGTACCCCCCCCCCCCCCCCCCCCCCCCCCCCGCCGGGATAAACCCTACCAAGAAGGGAAGGGACCTACAGTTTTACGTGGAATCCGAACCACGATCAGCCTCCAACAGCAGCTTGTGGTCCTTCCGAGGGTCCTACTAATGAGCGCAGGTCCACCGTACTTGCCTTGTTCTATAGATTTTTCGATTGACGAGGTATCCGGCATGGCACCTACCTTCTCGGAGGTGATATTGGCTGGTCGCAGCATGTGCTATGGCCCCTCCGACTCAGCCACCCATATTTCTATATTTTATTATTTGTTGTTATATCCACCATAATAAATAACACATATTCTGTGAAACTTTCAACGGCATTTTACCTATCGTTGTCTCTGTAGGAACAATTTTAAAATTGTTCCTACATAGGCACAGATGTTGTTAGCAAAGTTTAAAAAAAATTATGAATGTATAAAATCAGGCCATTTACTACTATATAACTACTACTGTATAAATAATAGACGGCGACAAAACTGCTTTTGCGGATAAGCCTGGTAGGCTTCGCAGAACAAAAAATTGTAATATATAAAAGTATAAATAAATAAATAAATAAAAAAAAAAGTTTAAAAGTTTTGAAGAAATAATTCGATTAAGTTAGTATGTGAGCCGAGCTACACAGCACGCATGCGCATTTTGATTCTTCTCATTTAAATGTATTTCTCTGTCCCTGGTTTAGACAGTACATAGAGTAAGATATAATCTGCTGACATGGCACCTACCTGATATTTATATTTTGCAGATGTTTTTTTTATGGAAACTGACACGGTTGGCTACATCACCTACAACATCCGTGATGTCAGCCCATAACACCGGGTGAATTAGGTGCTAGCTATGTCAGTGCTTCCCTTCATTTCATGTCAGCTACACTGAACTGGACAGAAAACACGAACTATTTACATAGCCGTTTCGACCGACGTGTCATTGAGTGCGGTGGTACCAACGGGGGCGGGATAAACCCTACCATCTAGTAAGGTAAGAAGGGAAGGGACCTACAATTTAACGTGGAATCCGAACCACGGTCAGCCTCCAACGGTCGAGCGGTCTCTCATCCAAGTACTGACCGCGCTCAGCGTTGCTTAACAACATACAGTCGACCGACCGCATCACTGAGCTACCGAGGCTGACACTAGGCACGATTAGTACCTCAATTTTTATTAACCATTGACAACTCGATAGTAAGTATCTTAAATATTCATTTATTTTTATTTTTGAAAATATACTACATAGCTGTGCCCGCGGCTCCGCCCGCTCTCATAATTGACTTCTCTGCTAACCTCATAAGACATTTAGCGTGATAGTAAGTAGCGTATAGTCGATGGGAAGAATCAAGCTATCCGTAGAATTTTTTTTATTAAAATCGGCTCAGTGGTTCTCGAGTTATAATCGGACAGACAGACAGAAAGCAGACGTTGGATTTTATTAAAGGTAAAAGGAAGGATTATAGTATGTTTAATACTAACATAATTATGTTGATACAAATTGCGTATCAAAGTTTGACAAAGGCTCTTTACACCTGATTCACTTAATTAATAAGTCTTTGTAGTCAGAACTGTCACCAAAATTGTTAATCTTGCTCTCGGGCTATGTTTTCGATAGACTATGGGCGGTATTATTATGTGGCTAGTCACAAAGTACTTGTAAAAATATGTATGAAAAAATATACCCTGCGAAGTTTCTTGTCGGTTCTTCTTCGTGGGTGTAATCGAACCGGATAGAACAAATTGTGACAAGTTCGAGTGCAGTCTAACTGGCTGATCAATAAACAATACAATACAATACACACTAGTCACTTTGTTTACAATAAATAAAATAAATATTTAACCTAAACATTAAG
Source organism: Nematopogon swammerdamellus (assembly GCA_946902875.1). NCBI lineage: Eukaryota > Metazoa > Arthropoda > Insecta > Lepidoptera > Adelidae > Nematopogon > Nematopogon swammerdamellus. The sequence goes on from OX336333.1 coordinate 3,986,579, forward strand.
GTACAATGGAGTGCAGTCATTACGGTGTACTCTAATCTATCTTCTATCTATCTATCCTTCCTTACCTATAATAAAATCCAACGTCTGCTTTCTGTCTGAGTGTCTGTCTGTCCGCTTATAACTCGAGAACCACTGAACCGATTTTAATAAAACAAAACTCTACGGATAGCTTGATTCTTCCCATCAACTATAGGCTACTTACTATCACGCTAAATAGCTTATGAGGTTAGCAGTGAGTGAAGTGAAATATGAGAGCGGGCGGAGCCGCGGGCACAGCTAGTCTATCTATAAATGACATCAGTGCATTTGCTTAATAGTTTGACTACCTATCTAACCTAAGATAAGTTTATTACCAATGCACGTCATATCAATTTAGGAACGCTTTAATGTGCATGATTTCTGTTTAGGGTGAATAAGTATTTGTATTTACTCATTTATACACTAAGTTATTCTTAATTCTTAATGTATAGTCTTATTTTATCAGGTTCACTGTCCAATGAATCATATATGATGCATTTGCCTTAAAACATCACGTGGTTTTCCACGTCCATGCATCACATATGATGCATCGACCATAGTGATTCTCTTAAGGATTTCTCAGTGAACTCCACAGCGTATTTGGATGATTTTTATGGGGACGTGTGAGGAAAATCATCAATATTATTAGGAAAAAAGAAACTGGGCGATTTATTATTATACATTTTTTTACACGATTAAAACAAAATACACATTTTTAGCTTTATATTTTTATTATTTAGTAGACTATTTTTATATTAGTATTTAGTATATTTTAGTATATTATTTATTTATTTATCCCTTCTTCGGAATAGGCAAAGTCTTTTCACCATAACGCCTTGTCCGATGTTATACTCATATTTGATTCATGAGCGTGGTACACAAATTAACAACTTAAGGGGGGGGTACTAGGCAAAAGCACTTCGTATTTCCCTGACCATACCCATATTTCAAGTAGTTTAACTATAATTTATATGCCTATAGTTGGGTAAAGATTCAAGGTATAATGTGATTACGTTATTTTTAATTTAATCTTATAAATTCCCTTAAAAATATGTGGTAAAATCGTTCAAAAATGCCTTTGCTATTTCCCTCGCCATTTTTTACAAATGCACATAATACGAAAAATGCACCAATGAGCTTAGAGTCAATAAGACTAAGAATCATCTAAATAAATTCAAACGCTTACAGAATAAATGGTTTTTCACTGAACTATCTTTGAACATTCTAAATTTTGGGCCGTTGCCGTGCGCGAGCGTTTTTTGTATGCATGTATTTGTAACGAGAGTAGCAAATGCATTTTCGAACGTTTTCACCACTTTTCACCCACTTATTTTTCAGAGAATTTACAAGATTATATTACAATAATCTATCACACATTATACCTTGAATCTTTACCTAACTATAAACATATATATATATATAAATTATAGTTATATCTATTGAAATATGGCTATAGTTAGGATAATATGATGTGATGTTTTGCCTAGTACCCCCCCTTAACAAAGAGTTTTGTTCAAGATTGCTGGAGGCGTCCATGCATCATATATGATCATTATTTATTTATTATTTATTAAAAAAAAACATACACAGTTATAAAACCAACAGTCTTATGTTTTTTTTTTGTATTATATGCAACAAACAATAGAAAACCGTAAAAAAACCACCGGGGGTGGGAACACTTTTTTATTACTCCAATGTATGGGGACAGTGAACCCGTTATACTAGATTTTGCCCGCGGCTTCGCTCGCGTGAAATTCGTATTTAAAAAACCTTCAAAAATGTATGAAAAATATTTGTTTGGAATTATTTTTTTATACTCATATTATTCATAAAATGTACACAGTTTCATATATTTCGACTGATGTCGTCTTCAGTGAGAATTATAATTATAAAAATATCTATCTAAACAACAATAATGTTGAACACTCACGGGTCTAGGCCTCCGGCGCCGTAGTAGATGGCTGTGAAGATGACGTACCACACGCCGAAGCCGAACGGCTGGTAGAAGTGCAGGAAGCGCGAGGGCGTCCGGCACAGCGCCAGCTCCGTCAGCATCACGGCCGCGTTGCCGCCGTGCGTCGCCACGTCCAGCCAGAGAGAGTACGCCGTCGCGTGCGTATCTGCAAGCGCGCCGAGCATTAGGCGAGGCCAGTCGGAACTGCTGCCATGGCATGGCACCCGGCTCCGGCGGGAACAAGACGCAATCGGCCTGCTTCACGGGTAGAAGTGACGTAACCAACGTGTCAGGCAGGGCAGGATTCATAAAATAAACCGTATTATCCTCGTCAATTCCAAATTCAAAATTAGTTTATTTTGACTTTGAAAATCTATTTACATACGAGTAGGTATGTATGTAGCTGTTTCGACCGACGTTTCATTTAGTGCGGTGGTACCAACCCGGGCGGGATAAACCCTACCACCTAGTAAGGTAGGAAGGGAAAGCACTTACAGTTTTACGAGGAATCCGAACCACGGTCAGCCTCCAAAGGTCGAGCGGTCACCCATCCAAGTACTGAGCTCGCTCAGGATTGCTTAACAACAGTCGACCGACCGCACCACTGAGCTACCGAGGCTGACATTGTATGCATGTTCGCTTATATATGTATAACTCAAGAAAGGCTTAATCTATTCGCTTGCAGTTTGTTTCCATGTATTGCGATTTGCGACACATTCACGCCATTATACCTATGAGCCGAGCAGTGGGTTTGGAAGTCACTTTTATTAATTTTTTTTCCAACTGCGTTCACTGTGAACGCAGTTGGAAAAAAATGTCGACTGTAACCCTGGGCGCGGTAAGTACTTGGACGGTGACCGCTCGACCGTTGGAGGCTGACCGTGGTTCGGACTTCTTACCTTACTAGGTGGTAGGGTTTATCCAATTTCCAATTCTTATTACCGCGAGCGGAGCCGCGGGCACAGCTTGTATAGTAATAAAACTATGAAAAAAAAACAAACAACAAAAGAACTAGATATAAAACGTATGAAATAATATTTCCTTGAAAGTAAACCAATTCGATTTGTATCCGGAATCCGGACCCTTGAGTTGAAAGCGGCACAAAATTACAAAAGGTTTTCATCCACTCGTGATTTTTCATCTAACAAATTTTCAGTTGGGCTTTTGCATGGCCTTCAACTCAAGGGCACAGAATAAGGGTCCGGATATGAATAGATCTGGTTTACTTATCAAGGAAATATTATTTCATACATTTTATAGTTCTAGTGGTTTTTTTAAGTCGGTAAAATTATTTTTTTAATAGTTTTTATTACTCAGTTTTTAGTCATAGAATATTGTTTTCCGATTACGTATCCTAGCATCCTAGCTATTGCCTGTAATATTCAATGCAATAACCCAAACACGAAGCGTGTGCTGCCTTCTGTTGGGGAGTTCCCACACCTCATCTCATACTCCATAATCGATCTTGACCAAATGTATACGACACTATAAGTGTATATAACTGTTATGTACTGAAGTACCTGCCTGCTTTCCAAAATAAAAGAAAAGAATCATCGAAATCGGTTGGCCAGGTATAGAATTATTCGATAAATTTGTCATGCACATGCTTATGCTTTAAGAATTTGATGATTTTCTCATGGATCCCATCATCAGAACTTGACAAAATTTATACGGGACCGCCCATAGATACAGTACCCCCTTTCTAATGATAAACGAATTATCGAAATCGGTCCACACGGTAAAGAATTGGCGCTGAACATACATAAAAATATTCCCACGAATTGAGAATCTCCTCCGTTTTTAAATGGTTTTATTTAGCTTGACTCCGTATATTTGTTTGTTTGTTACTATCTTTGTTTCAAATCTTGTGACAACTTTTTTTGAAGTCGGGTTAATAAAATTAAGCACAATCGAATTGTACATTTTCTTTTTTTTTTATCGATGGCGCGTCATGTGGCCTCTTTTCACCTACAAGTAGGTGTCTAACGATGCCCATGGACATTCTGTGATGCACGGAGATTGCGAATGTCATGCCGGCCTGACAGGAGCCTTTTCACGCCCCTTTTGAAAAACCCCAGGCTTTACTTGGGAGGAAATAGATGGGCAGGGAGTGCGTTCCACATTTTCCCGGTTCTGTGAATAAAAGACCTACAGAACCGGTTGGTATTCGTGGTAGGTCGATTGAATAGGGGTGCATCCCCTGCACAGTACGCGCGTAGTGCGGAGGTGGAATGCGAATTTCTACGCGTGCCTGAAGAGTAGCATTATCTCTCAGATAAGAATCGAAGTTATGCATCGATTCGAGCATCACACAATCGGATGACCGCCTGATAAAATTACTCGGAACTTGTTGGGAATTTCCGGGCAATTGTTTACACACGAGGCAGGCAGAGACAGGCGAAAGGTGACCGAGGCAAATCGTCACCATCTATTAAGCCTCTACTCCTCGGGTCATCCGTACCGTAGGATTGATGCACATATATGAAAAGTTAAAGATAAGTACTTATAGGGAATATTCTAGGTTTTCAATACATACATACATACATATCACACACGCTGAATCCCGACAATCGGGGTAAGCAGAGTAATCGGTGTTGTGCTGCAAGAACTCTGATAAATTACAGCACAACACCGACCGCCACGTTTCGCAAATTATTCGGACAAGATTCAATCGATCAAGCAGCAAGTAAGGCACGAAGATCCACCTGCTGCATGACTCGGTGGAAGTACCATGCCAAGGTGAGAGGTGGCGAGCCTGTCGCCCTTTAGCACGGCATCTTGTCCTTATCCCTTAGTCGCCTTTTACGACATGCACGGGGAGAGATGCAGTGGGGCTATTCTTTTTAAGTACCGGCACCACACGGTACCTATCAATCTACAGCATTATCTTTAGTGAACCAAAACGTTGAAACAGCAAGTTTTTTAACTTCGCTCGATAGAAAAAAAAAAAAAATCCTCTATTTTTACAGCAATTTCTATCAAAACTTTTGTTGTGGACGTTATCAGCAATTTACAGTTTGATAATTACTATGGTGTGTGGTTACTGGTTACCTTCAGCAAAACTTTTGTGATGTGGACATTTTCAGCAATTTGCAGTTTGACACATGGCGAATAATTCTGTACTACTTCAACCGGTTTCGATTATTCTTTTTTATGTAATATTACTAAAAAGAATGAAATAAAAACTGTTTTAAAAAATATAAAAGCGACTTAAAAAAAAACTAGAACTGAAAAGTATTAAATACCTAATATTTTGAAATTTCCTCTGTCATTGTATTGAAATAATTTACGCCGAGTACATTAATAGCAAAAAGTTACTAAAAAAAACTGTGAAATAAAAAACTATTTAATAAAATATAAAAACCGCCTTAAAAATTTATGAAATAAAAAAAAACGAACCCTTTGCTGAAAGCGGTGCTAAAGCAAGCAAAAATGATGCATGAAAGAAAACATGAGTGGATGATATCCTTTGTGATTTGTGTAGCCTTCTTTAGCACCTCCTTTGTGATTTGTGTAGCCTTCTTTAGCACCGCCTTCAACTCTAGGGTTAGTTTTTTTTTATTTCATACATTTTTCTGCAGTCCTGTATGGGTGGCTGAGTCAGAGGGGTCAGTACTTAGATACGTGGTATCAGTCCCAACCCCTAAATTTTGGGCTTGGCACAACATAATATATCCCTTCAAAAACATATAATGTAAAAAATATGCCAAGTCTCGCAAGCAACCTTTCCACTGTAAAAAAATGTAAGATCCCATGCAGAGCCAAATCTTTTCATATCATTGAAGCCCCAATTCAAAAATGTTGCAATATATTATTGATTTTTTAATTAATAAAAATCAATTTATTTATTTATTTATTTATTTAAAACATATTTCCATTTGATGACAATGCACACTCAGGATAAGTCAATTGACAATAAATAGTGATAGTAGTATCGTAAGAATAGTATCGAGCAAAAAATAGCCTTCGTAAATTTTTTTTTTGTGGTTTGAATTACATAGATAAAAATTAACATTTTCAAATCTTAACTGTGCTAAACTTAACCAAATTAATAAATCTAAAAAAAAAATAAACTTGACTGAAATTAAAATATTCAGGTAAGTACATTTATTTAGTTAAGTACAATATTTAGTTACTCTATCCATATATATATAAAATATCTTGACTTGACAATCGGACAGCTATAATATCATCACAATAATATGTACGTACGTGAGTCTGTGTTATGTTACGTACGGGGGACAGTATTCCTCCGTGCAAGCCGTGTTTACAAACTTAGTTGGAACAATTTTCGACCGACTGACTCCACAAACAAAAGGAGGAAGTAATCAATTCGATTGAATGTGATGTTTCAGTTTTTTCCGGTCTTCATTTTTTAAATTTAATTTATTTTTAGGGCTATTAACAATAATTTGTTAATATCAGCCCCATACTCATCTTCTCCATCCCTTAGGGCCCAGAGGTGCCCAGAGTCCCTCTAAGGCGAAGGCTACACGTAAAGTATTTATCGTGATCAGATTCGTGATTCAGTATCCTAGTCCTAGACCACCCTAGACTAGACGTACAATATTATCACGTCAGTATTCTGTCGTGCTTCGTGCAGTGAGGACGTTAGTAATGGATACAGAAAAAATTATTAAAGCTTGTGTGGCCATTATCTTAGCGCCTCACAATGAAATGGATGATTACGAAAATTATTTTCGAATGCCTGCCGTTTGTTTTGATAATCTTCTGAAGTTGATAACACCCTTTTTAACTAAACAAGATACATTAATTAGATAGTCGATATCCCCGAGAGAAAAATTAGCTTTGACATTACATTGTACCGTGTGGGGCCGGTGCTTTAAAAGAATAGCCCCACTGCATATCTCCCCGTGTATGTCGTAAAAGGCGAGTAAGAGATATAACTCCTTTCTTATATTACTAGGATGTAGGGTTTAACCCGCCCGGCTTGGACCATCGCACTGACCCATAACGTATGCTGTTTAGATGCGTACTGACTGACGTAATAAATACTGACACCGAGGCTACACGCTCAATATTTATCACAATATGAGGGATCATCAGTACGGAATTGGGAGATCTAGAAATCCTGTGATAAATATTGTGATCAGTCAATACACTAGCCTACACTATCAGTAAATACCACGATATGTGGTAAATACTTGAGGACCACAGTATTTATTGAACGTGTAGCCTTCGCCTAAGGGATAGAGAACGCTCCACAAAATTCAACACAATTACTAAATCCCTCTTCTCTCTTTCTTTGTGGGCTAAACATTAACTGAATTAAAAATTTCAAGTAGGTATGTAGGTCTGCTAGAAGTACTTACCTACCTTAGATTTTTAATGATCGGTGAGTGAGTCAGTGACAAAATTACGGAACACTGGCGATATCTCGTAAACTATAATAAGTACAAACTTGTAATTTGGGGGTATAGCAGGTTTGGTAAGTACTATTGGTAACTGATAAGTACTCTTTCAGGCTTTTAGGTACCTCTATCCACAATAAGGATACAGGGAGGCCGATATTAGGTTTGGTAAGTATTATTGGTAACTGATAAGTACTCTTTCAGGCTTTTAGGTACCTCTATCCACAACAAATATACAGGGAGGTCGATATTAGGTTTGGTAAGTACTATTGGTAACTGATAATTACTCTTTCAGGCTTTTAGGTACCTCTATCCACAATAAGGATACAGGGAGGCTGATATTAGGTTTGGTAAGTATTATTGGTAACTGATCTTTCAGGCTTTTAGGTACCTCTATCCACAACAAATATACAGGGAGGTCGATATTAGGTTTGGTAAGCACTATTGGTAACTGAAAAGTACTCTTTCAGGCTTTTAGGTACCTCTATCCACAACAAAGATACAGGGAGGTCGATATTAGGTTTGGTAAGTACCTACTATTGGTAACCGATAAGTAATCTTTCAGGCGTTTAGGTACCTCTATCCACAACAAAGGTACAGAGAGGCCGATATTAGGCTTGGTAAGTACTAAACTGATAAGTACTCTTTCAGGCTTTTAAGTACCTCTATCCACAACAAAGATACAGGGAGGCCAAAAGTATCCAGAGTTGCTTCGAGATAAGGATGGTACGGCCGTGTTTGCTCGACTTGTCGGATGTAAGCCCAGGCGTATACTATACAAGTAAGCAAGAATTCAATAGGAGCGGGGAGGCCGAGGTAAGGATTTTGGAATGTGTATAGTCTACTCACCGCTGTCGTACAGAATGCTCCAGTAGAAGATGGTGATGAGGAAGGCTGTAGGCGTGGCGATGTTGAAGATCAGCCAATAGATGCGGACGAACCACGGCGTCGAGTACTCATCTACGAATATCAGTCCTCACTTATTACAGGTTTCGCCAAACAGCATAAAATTTATGCTGTTTGGTTTATGCAGAAAGTCCTATCTAATTTTTTGACTAAATTTTTTATGCCATTTTATTCTATCTCTCATAACTCCCTTATAGGAATAGTTTTCCAATTTCTAGTATTTTTATAAATAGGTAAACAAAAAAATAAAATAAAATTGTACGTGTTTTTTTATATTGTATGACCCTTAAGTTCTGAAAAAAACAGTTTTACGTCTCTCTTGAAAATTTTACATTTTCGAGATAGGACTTTCTGCCAAATTTTATAGATAGCTAACAGTTTCAGGCAGCATGCGCGTCGAGCTTTAGAAGAAAGAGAAATGAAATGAAAATATACTTTATTGCACAAAAAGTGACAAAAGGCGGACTTAAAGCCAAAAGGCATTATCTGCCAGTCATACCAGGGATTGTGAGTAGGGTAGATGGGTAGTGCGGAGAATTAAATGAGAGAATTTTTTAAGAGTACAAAATTAAACAATAAAACATAGAAAGAGACAATCCGCTTGTAGAGCGTCGTCCCTGTCGCACGACCTCGCACGTCTCCGTGCGACAGGGACGGCGCTCTACAACCGGGTGGTCTCTTTCTAAAGCTCTACAAGCATTATTTGCTGCCGGCAACTGTACACCGCCGTTTACTCGGACGAAATAGCCCGCTGTCGCTGTTGTGGTGATAGTGACACCTATCCCACAACTGAATAATAAAGATCGATAACAACCCACATCGCTTCGCGGCGAAGAAACAGAAAGACAGATTCACTAGCACACAAAACAGGTGGCGAACACCGGGTAATAAAGAATTCGATACGCCACTTAACACATTGTTGAAATATCAAATACGCCTCGCATAAATTCAGATCGCTTGGCAGAACAACCGGGGCACTAGCCCATACAACATCAGCTGCAGATACACGTGAAGCTGTGTGACATGCCCATACGAGCTCAATAAAATATGTCCTTACTAAAGTGGTGATCAAACCAGAATTTTAAGAACGTATAAAATTACCAACAAACCATTTGGAAATTGACCTTTTTTTTATTAAACCTGACACAGAGTTGGCTACATCACCTACAACATCCGTGATGTCAGCCCATAACACCTGGGGGTGAACTAGACGACTTGTCAGTGCTTCCCTTCATTTCATGTCAGCTACACTGAACTGGATGGAAAACACGAACTATTTACATAGCCGTTTCGACCGACGTTTCATTCAGTGCGGTGGTACTAACCCGGGCGGGATAAACCCTACCACCTAGTAAGAAGGGAAGGGATCTACAGTTTTACGTGGAATCCGAATTACGGGCAGCCTCCAACGGTCGAGCGGCCACCCATCCAAGTACTGACCGCGCCCAGCGTTGCTTAACAATCAATAGCAACAGTCGACTGTCTGCACCACTGAGCTATCGAGGCTGACAAGATTCAAAATGTATTTATTCTATTTCAGCTATCTGTGATTGTGACTTCCGACTGTAAGCAGCAGGTATGTTCAATGCGACCTCAATCGAAGACGCCTCAAATATTCAGCTGGGCTCTTTATTGTCTCAACTCCAGGATGTTTTGTCTCTTGCTTGATTCTTTTCAAATACGGGAGTCATAAATCATACCTACATGTTTAAAAATAATTGGGAATATGTCAGGCCTCTAATATCAAACATGGCTTTGTCCACCCACCAAGGAAATGGGTTTTATTTGTTAAGTGAGCGTAAGACGGCCTTACCGGGAAATGGAATACAGAGCGCCGAGAGGGAGACGAGGACGGAGCAGCAGGTGGAGAGGGTGAGCAGCATCAGCCCCCAGTTGGTGAGGTAGATGAAATAGAATCTGGGCGACTCGTGGTCGAGCACGCTCCACAGAAACGTGGCCAGCATGGCCGCCGCCAGCACGAGCCGCACCAGCAGCATCGGCACCGGCGAGTTGCTTCGCTGCCAGCTCGAGATCACGAAGTCATTCGGCTTGTCGTGCTGAAGCGCGAAAGCCTTCACCGAGAACTGCTCCCTCAACGACTTCCCCATGGCCGAGTGTGGCGAGAGCTCCTCCGCGCCTCGTTGCCTCCGTTCCGTCCGCTCCTCTTCGCTTCACAGCATCCGCTCAGCTCACTATTAAACCCATCGCGCCCGGGACCGAGAAGCTAGCTCGCTCATTCGTTACGACTGACGATGAGTTCACAGCTAGGATTTGGAGAGCGCAGTTATCGTCGGATACCTGGGTATATAAAGATATCGCTCGGCTCGGTGAATAGGTAACCTTAATCCTTCTAACTTGGCTTTAGACGAGTCTCTCGGATCTTATCGGCGCGTCCGTCCTTTCGATATCGACGTTATCTTCCGATAGGATCGGCCGGATTCCGCGCGAAACTGAAAGTCGGTCTCTTGGTGAATTTGAATCGGTGTCAAGTTTGCGGCGGCGACGGCTGTGATTGCGCTCGTTGTATAATCGAAGAATCACAAAGTGGCATAACAAACCGGTTTCGATTCAGCGCAGACAGAAGCGGGTCGAGACGGTTCGCGTCTACTTTTGTCTTTTCGATAAATAACAACAGCTGATTCGGTTTAAACTTAGTGGGTCGTTTCATCAGAGCGGACCTCCGATCATCTCTGTTTTGAGTTATAACCACGTTATCGAGCTAAGTTCAGAAAAGAACTACAATCACCGCCGCGCGCCGGGAAGCACAAACACAAGTAAATTTCCTGGATATCAACAATGAGCGGTCATATAAACTACGATACGTCACTGGAACAGCGAAAGTGTTCTTCACAGAGTACATGCGTTCTTCGACGGACGAAATGGACGTATGGACGGTGTTATGTGAGCAGCAACGCACGCGGTTGCGTTGTGTCGTGCAGACGACGCGACGGCCGCTGCTGGAGGCACGTTCGCAGCCGAGTGAAGGAGCGGCAGACTGACGGGTGGGCAGGTGACTGGTGTCCGCGTGTGTGGACTGTGCAGCGAGGCCCCTCGTCTGTTGCGAATGCGCCCCGCAGTGCACGCTCAGCGCACACCACCGTTCGCGCAACTCGTGTCGTCACTAACCGGTGCGGTGCAGGCGGCGGCGGCGGCGGAGGTGGAGTGGCTGTGTCACTGCATTTACCTCGATTACGGAATGCACGATTAAAACCTCCTCCCCCTCCTTCCAGCCAGACATCTCGCTTGCATCGGCAAAGTCGGCGGCCTCTGCTAGCCGGAGAAGTACGCAATTCGAGGAAGTTGTGATGCAAATAAAAAAGAGCTGGGATGCTTTATTCTAAGAATTAATGAAAATTCTTGAATTTTTATGTTTCCGCTATATACCTACGTAGTATATTTTGTTAAATCCTTGAGACGGTGATGGTTAGATATTTTTTTATTGCAAGGTTAGAATCTATTGAACGAGACATGTGTATGGGTAGATCGTCTACTACATCCGTATGTCAGACCATCACACCTTACCTTGATGAACTAGGTGCCATGTCAGTGTTCTCTTTGGTTACGCCAGTTAGGCCTATATTTATGGAAATCCTCATTAACGATTCAGGACAGTTTCAGTCGCTGCGACTAGCCTGAATCGTCAATCCTTTAACCTTTGTGCATGTCTTCAAACGTCGTATTAACGGGCTATAGACAACATGCAACAGTCCGCAAATCTGCTGGCATGGCACCTAACTGAGCGTGGTTTCACGGCGAGATGTTATTTTGGCTCTGTCGATTGCACCATTCATTGGTCTCTCGGCACAGCCACCCATGTTGGTTTACATAAAAAAGCCAACGAGGAAAAAAGCGCGTACCTATTTCCGCTGGCCGGAAAAGACGAACGGTTGTACGTGATGTGATGTATTAGTCGTCTGTTTCCAGAATGCAACCGATGACGGTTATGTATGTTATGTATGTATGTATTGACGTAACAGCTAGCGGTACCGTAGACAAAAAAGTCGGATAGACGAATGCTCCCGCCACTAGGTGTTAAACTGAACTGTCGTTATTTCGTATTTCAGGCATAGAAGTAAGTAATATGTACTACCATGTATTAATAATTCTACGTAATTAAGTGACATGACTAGTGAAGCTAGCGCACACGTAATAATCATATTACACCGCACGGCACGTAACTTGGCCTCTGTGCGAGAGGGACGACGTTATACGCATGCGATCGTTGGTATAACGCTGTCCCGCTCGCACAGCGGCCAAGTTACGCGCCGGGCACTCTACTTGTCCTTTTTTTATTCATATTGGCATTTAAACACAACAAAGTGTTAGTAATTAAAACAAATAACACAAAAAAACACAATTCGTACACGCGCGAGGGGTAGGCAGCTCAATTACACATACAATACGAACGTGGCTACGCGGTATTATATTCTTTGGCTACGCGACAGCGATACTAACGCTACTGAGCTGGGCGTCAGCGGGTGTAGGGTGAGGCGCGATGTGCGGAAGCGCGGGCCGAGGTAGCGGCAAACCAGAAGAAGACAAGTGATAAGCGGTTTGAAGAACCTTCATATGGTGCGGTGGTGGCGGGCGGTACACCAAGCCGGACTGGTTAAACCCTAACCATAGATTACTTAATAGTTACTTCGTAACAGATAAATAACTCCATAGAAAATGTTCCAACCTTCGGGCTTTAATAGCCTACTGTTTCACGTCGCCAATCGCTGCGTGCGAAAATGTACCTTAACGATCGAGTGTAAAGTGGTTATTCCTTTGCAGCTGCGCACAGTTGCGTGGGCGAGCGTCTATGTATACTTCGCGCGGCTGACGAATTCCCACATAATAAGGCAAGGGAAAAAATGATTAAAGGAAGGTTGGTTGAATTTATGCCAGACATTTTATACATAATAACATGCTGTTTGTAAACACTGAATATCGCGTAGACAACCTATCTTTCCTTTTTATTAAACGACTTCAAAAAAGGAGGAGGTTCTATGTTCGGCTGTATGTATTTTTTTTGTGTATGGATGGATGAGAAGAGCGGAAGACCGCGTGTGGTGGCGTGCCTTGGGAGAGGTCTATGTCCAGCAGTGGACCGATACAGGCTGATGATGATGATGATGGTGATGTATGTTCAGCAATATCTTCCCCAATTGTTAACCGATTTCGATGATTCTTTTTGTGTTCGGTTCAGTCTAGCTCCAAAGTGGTCCCATTTTTTTTTGGTCAAGATCGGATTGGAAAGCGAGGCGGAATCGCGAGGCCGAAGGCCGAGCGATTCCGCCGAGTACATTAATAGCAAATAAAAATTACTAAAAAAACTGAGAAATAAAAAACTATTTAAAAAAATATAAAAACCGCCTTCAAAAATGTATGAAATAAAAAAATTAAAATCGAAACCTAGAGTTGAAGGCGGTGGTGCTAAAGCAAGCAAAAATAACCGACCGCCTTCAACTCTAGGGTTCGATTTTTATTTATTTATTTCATACATTTTTGAAGGCGGTTTTTATATTTTTTTAAATAGTTTTTAATATCATTGGTTGGTTACATTACAATGGGTATTCTCAACGCTTTAGAGCTGTCAAGCATTGTGCGAACTTCACACCCACAGTTCACACCAAATATCGCAACCGAATAACTGCGATTATAACGACGATTTATATTGGCTAATAATCAGTGAGGTCATTCATTAGGCAAATTAAACACAAGTTTACAATGTAGGTACTACCATAATACTGTTTATTTACACACAATTCACACATATTACAATTAATACAATACCAACACAGACAGCATCTGTGCCTGAAAATCTACTATATTTGGTTCAACCTTAGTCCTGCGTGCCTGCCTGAGTGATTTTGAGGGATCCCTTATCCATACGGAATCCTATTACTACGCTTATGTCGTCTGTCTGTCTGTCTGTCTGTCCGTCCGTCCGTCTGTCCGTCCGCCCGTCCGTCCGCGGATGTGACAACAAATAGATAAAATAAAAAAGCTAAAATTAGAGAAAATTAAAGTAAAGAATATAAAGGATTAAATAAAAGAATAAAATCGATTAGTCACGCTACTGAATAATAGATGGCGCCACAGGTTTTTATATTTTGCATTGTAGAAATACAAAAGATAGACGGATATCGCTTTTTGACAGGTATGGTTCAGCTGGTCTACGGAACCCTACGCGCGCGAAAAAAATTTGCACTTGACCGATTTTTTGTGTATACAATTATATATAACATTAGACACATTTTCGAATGAACGAGGCAACAAATCCATTTACATTTAACAACCAAAAACGTCCCATGTACGTTACTGATTTACATAAAAAATACATTTTGTTGTAAGCTCACAATCGCCACCTTGAGCACATTATTGTAGGACAATAATGTGCACATAAGCACGGAGGAGAGAGCAGAGAGGAGGCAGCTGGCCAAACTGGGTACGTCGCCGCGTCAACTGTGGGCATGCATCAACGAAGTGGGCGTGGCGCGTCCACGGAGCGGTCGCTACCAGACAGTTTGCCTGATCTATATTACTTCGCAAATTGCTGCACTCTTCAACTCTTCAATTACTGCACTTTCGCATAGTGCAAATAGGAGAGTGGTGTGAACCGTCGTTTCAGTGGTTAGTTGTATTGTATATATTTATGTAGTATGATAGATAACTGCCATTTGAGTGGCGGAAAGAAATATGCCTATTATTATGACAGAGGTATGAAAAGGTAAGATAAACTTAAATACTCGCTTAAATACTAGATAGACACGATGGGAATTCTATACCTATTTACCAGAGATATGTACTATTCTAAGCTACTGTACGTACTATACTGTTCTACTCGCCTTTCTACTAGAGACTACTAGCTACTTTAGAATAGAACAAATTATGACAAGTTTGAGTGCAGTCTTACTGCTATAGGAATGCTCAAAAAACAACTAGAATAAAATAAAATCAATTTATATGTTTGTGTTTTATCCGCAAGAATAATATAGGAGCGGGGTAGCTGAGGTAAGGACAGCGGGAGCGGGTGAAATGCATAGTAATGCGGCGTGAACCAATCACTGTCGGCGGGAGTTGTTGTGGAGGGTACGCATGGGGCTTAGAAATTCGGAAAGAGCCAATCACAACACACGGACGCTTCAGACGTTCGAGCTGACTTTGCCTTACAGTAGTAGTTATTCTAGCTCTCAAACTATATCTTAACACTGTAAGCGGTGTCTATTGTGTAGCTAGTCACAATGTATTGTAATTGAAGACGTTAAAAAAGAACCCTGCGAAGTTTCTTGCCGGCGCTTCTTTGTGGGTGTAATCGAACCGGATTGTAAAAACTAAACAGGACAAATTCAAGCGTAGTGTACTACCATACGAATGATGAATAAAGAATAAAGAACAGTAAAGTTTGTGTTTGATTGCTTAATTTTACATTGAAAATTACATGAAACATGTTTTAAACATTCTGCAAACTAAGTTACACGGGTGCCTCTTCGTTTCCCGTTTTATTCTTGCGGTTAGTATGTATAGTGATCTCGTCGCGCGCCAGCTCAATCCTTCAATACCGCGCTGCTCGCTGTAGGCTGCTCGAGTGCAATCTGTTACATAGATTAGCCAGATCGGTGACTAAGGACTGCAATAGTAAATGACGGGAAAACGAGCAGAAAGAATCGCGCATACTTCGCGACGTTCTTGACTTACGAAATGACACTCGTAAACAGTTACTCGCGACGCAAGGCACTAAATACGAAAATAATGCTAATCGGACATTAGAGCTAGGCAACAACTCCTCTATTATGGGTTTTTAAATTACCGTGGTTGTTAGACATTATTTTAAAACAAAACAGCTTTACTCACGGTTCTTAACGAGCTATGTGGCTCGACGTTTCGGGCCAAGCGTATGGCTAGTGCGAAGGTTGGTAGAGAACTCAACTCAAGTTCTCTGCTAACCGTCGCACTAGGCAGAGCGCTCATGAGGATGGGCCATACGCTTGGCCCGAAACGTCGAGCCACATAGCTCGTTAAGAACCGTGAGTAAAGCTGTTTTGTTTTAAAATAAACTCCTCTATTGCTCCCTCCTCCGTGGGTCAGAATGTTCTCTGGTCCAGAAGTGAGTATCCCATTTCTTCTTTATGCCTTAGTGTCTAAGCTGGAGTGCCGACGCCTGTGTCCCTCTGTTGCCACTGGTACTCGCCGCCGGGGTGCGCGGCAGCGGGCGCGGGCGCGTGGTCGGGCACGAGGTAGCGCGCGAGTGCGTCGCGCGCGAGTGCCACTCCCACTACCAGCGCGTGCAGCAGCAGCAGCAGCACCCCCGTGCCCGCCGCCACGCCCAGCGTGCTGCCCGGCGCGCTCCAGTTGATCACCCGGTACACCCACGGGTCGCCATGGCTGAAAGCAAGTTGTAGTCACATCACTGATTGACCTAATATTGTGTTTGACGGTGGACGTGTTCAGCCAGCCCAATTTAACCCTACGCCGTCTGTCTGTCTGTCCGTCCGTCCGTCCGAGGGCTGATACTTTTAATTCGTTGGGTAGCCCGTTGAAATTTTCACGTGTGATATTGGCGGATATAACAACAAATACCTAATAAAAAAAAAATGGTCAAGTGAACCGTGTTCACGTACCGAGGGTCCCATAACCGCACTGCTTCGCTTTCATCTAATTATATTTTCTACCAGGGTGCGGTTAGACTTTGGATGGGTAGCCGTACGACCATGGTTCGGCTGGCTGTGGTTCGGATTCCACTTGAAACTGTAGTTTCATCCCTTTATGTACATATTTAGCTGGCAGGGATCAACCCGTTTTGATTGGTACACGAACACTCAGGGTAGTCGCTGGGGAGCGATCGCAGTGGTAGGTCTACCCAAGGTGTCGGGCCCGGCCACCAGTATCCATAGACCCGTATTAGCGACCTTTGTACGGGGTTGCAGAGGCGTTTAGTCGTCCAAGGTGTCGGAGTTGGGTACTAGTATCCGGCGTGACGTTTCCCTATGCAGACCACACGGTGGCTACCCTTAAAACTAGCAGTTGGCTACCCTATCCCGCAACTGGGCGGTGTAACGGGCGTCACTGTTAGAAATAATGTGTGGTAGAGAACTTGTTCTCGACGATTACTCATTAAACGTTGCTAGTCTAACATGAGTACTAAGTTGGGGGTTTCGGCCTCCTCTTAGCTCACGCTGCTGACTCCACTCAGGTGGGTGGGTCAAATGAGATACTACCCTAAACGCTGGGTTGAGTACTGCGGGGTTCCGTTAAAAGCCCCAGAATGCTTCGTGCTTCTGCACGGAACACTGGAGTTGGTCTCGCAGGGGTTGTGGTTTAGCGTTGATTCCCTGGTGCTTCCGTACTTGTGTAGTTAAAGCACCTAACACGGGAATAAGTAGCGAAAGCTGCGAGTGGTGAGCCACTTAGAGCTCCGTAACCAATGTGGAGAATTGGTAGACATGCGAATAATGTAGATCGGTATGTCGGTGCAACACACACTTATATGTGGATGTGGGATGGATTTCTCACGAGCTAATGACGCTGACGTAAGTCTGTCATTCGAGACCGGTGGATCCCCGGTACACATTAGGTGGTGGTCATATGCACTTCCACACATATACATAGCTGGTGAAAACAAAAGCCTTTGGGCTAGTACAAAACGCTGAGGCCCTGGGCACAGGTTGTGGTTGGATAGGGTGCTGACCCCAGTGGCAGTGAAGGCTTCACCCCCGGCTCTCGACTTCGGTCGGGGGTTCCTTCGGGTGGACGGGTGGTGGCTCGGATCGGCTGGGGAAAGGTCGCAGCTTGTTTCCCATGGAATTTTTTCGGAAGAACGGATGTTCGACAGAGCAGCTATGGGGCCTCGATCTGGCATACATGATCACTGTACTCGCAAGAGTGCAGGTTGTAGACGTCTGGATTTTGTAGCCGAAAGGCTGGTATTTCTGGACGTCTATAAACAAAACGTAAATCAATAAACGATAGTAAAAGAGTGGTACACGAAAACTGAACGAATGTCGGTCGAAGAAAACGGCTATAAAAATTATACATCTTTTCCATTCAGGTCAATGTAGCCGGCACGACCAAAGGAAAGACTGACATGGCACCTCTCTGACACTGATTAACTGATAATTACTCTGGCATACACTTTACATGATAAATAGCATCAAGTCGAACTTTATTTGCATGTTTGTGCACTCATCACATAAACTACTACACCAATTTGAATGGAGTTTTCACAAAAATATGGGATATGCCACTTTGTTTAATAAAAAAGTTTTTCTGCGAGACAGAAACTGTGGAGTGTCTCCTTTATTGCAATGTATGATTTTATGTGTTATTAAATATTTTCATTTCATTTATTTACAATTCATTTCATCCATATCTCCTACTTCCATCTTAATTATTATTTTGCCATATAAATAAATAAAGCGTAGTTTCTACGGGCGACCGGCGCGGAGGCAGCGGAGGCGGCTCTGTAACGTATGTCAATTTATTTTAATTTTTTTATTTTATTTAAAGCGCAACATGTGACGCCCTGCCACCCATAAAGTGTCTAACGACGCCTATGATTTCGCTTGGGATAGCTCTGCCAAATACCAGCCTGCCCCTCTGGACTTGCGTCGAGCCGTGCGACTAGTGGGTGACCTCGAAGTGTCCCGCGATCTAGAACCACTGCAACTCTGTGGGGATGACGGCTCTCTAAGTGTGTTCTATCGCTAAGTCCTGGGGGAGTACTCGGAGGAGCTGTTTAACCGCAATCCAGGGAAGTCTCCGGTATGGCACCTACCTTCTCGGAGGTGACATTGGCTGGTCGGAGCATGTGCTTTAGTCCCTCCGACTCAGCCACTCATACCGGATTACATAAAAAAAACCATTGAGCTACCAAGGCTGACAATAAATAAAGTGAAATTTCTACGGGCTACCCACCGTGTAACGTACTCGTACGTAATATATATGAAATATTCTTATAACTCGAGAAACACTTTATCGATTTACATGCGGTTTCCTTTGCTACATTTCGTTACTTCTCAGGATGATTTTAAGCTATCAATCACAACGCTACGTTATCGGTGGCTTGAGCTGTGACCAAAAAGTCACGCGAAAAATTGAAATTTTGGCTGTTCAGACATTTAACTTTATCTCCAAATGTATGACATTTTGAGGAAAATGAATAGTTATATTGTTTATATTGTTATATTGTACATAAGAGTACTTATATTGTTTATTTTTTTCAGAATTTTCAAACAACCCTTAATAGGTCAAAGTTCGGCGACAAAAGTGCAGTTTTTTGTCAACTTTTAAACGAAATATTTGTTAAAGTAAACTTATTGATTATAGCAAAGTTATATATTTATGCAATTGCCTTAAGAATATCTATAGAATGACATGAAATTTGATTTATTTAAAAAAACAAAAAATATTTTTGGGTTACATTTTGGAGTACCCTGTACTTTCCACAAGACTATAAGATAAACTTATCTGTAATACTCGTATATCTAGCGGCAAAAATTACACGTAATTTGGCGTCATTTTCATCGAAATCGGTTCAGTAGGTCCGGAGATATCTGCGTGTGACCGACAGACAGACAGACAGACAGACATACACCAGAGCGATCCCATAAGGGTCCCATTTTTCGCATTTTGCGACGGGACCTTAAAAATAGAAAAAGTAAAAAACTAAGGGGGGTTCCCATACAAGAAACGTGTTTTTTCATGTTTTTTTGCGCGGAAGGTGCGCGAGTCCGACTCGCACTTGGCCGGTTTTAACGGAAATAAAGAATTTGATATGAATTGATAACTTAAAGGTGAGCGTAATTCGTTAGCGTAGGTATTCTCTGAAAGAATCGTTTGGTTGGGCCCACAGAGCATCAAATACCTACCGCGCGCGCCCCCTACTAGAGACGCCCTAAGCGATAATATTTGAAACCCAAAAACTGCACGCAGTGCTGCTAGCGCTTCGTATGTGTGTGTGTGTGTGTGCTAGTATCGACACTACACACAAAGAGGAGCAAGTTAGGCACACGCACAAAACAAATGCACACGCACAAAACACATATAATGTAAGTCATAGCTCATAGGCCACGCCCACAGGCTTCAACGGCATTGTAGAGAAATCGCGCTCAGGGCGCCTCTAGGAGGGGCGCGCGCATTTGATGCTCTGTGGTTAGGGCCGACAGATTTTTGGATATAAGACAGTGTGCAAGGCAAGGGTCGCCCTAGAAGCACGTACCTGGACCAGATCGGACATGTGCTCAAAAAAGGGTCAAGTGCGTAGTACCCGTAACCGACGAGCATGCATGAAGAACATAATGAGAGTGGAAGAGGCGGCAGATGTGTGTCAAGATCGTGGCACGTGAAGATCCGTTGTCTCTGCCTACCCCACCGGGAAACAGGCGTGACGCTATGTATGTATGTACTGTGTGTGTGCAAGTGTTTGTACCGGTTGACGCCCCCGGCGGCGTGGTAGATAAGGCCGAAGATCATGTAGGCAAGCCCGAAGGCCAAGGGCTGGTAGAAGTGCAGCAGACGCGAGGGGTGCGCCACCGCGAGCAGCGCCGCCAGCGCCACGGCGGAGTTGAGCCCGTGGATGGATACGTCCAGCAGTAACTGAGGATCGTAGTCCTCCATAGACTCGTCCGCTGTCAGTGGACACACAGCTCATTATAAAGGTGCGACCGCACTTGGTGGTCGAGTCGAGCAGCGCGGTACGGCGGCGCGGCGGCGGCTTCATACAATTTGGGGTGGCGTTCATTAGGGCCTCAGAGGTACTTCATTAGGGCCTCAGAGGTACCTCATTAGGGCCTCAGAGGTACTTCATTAGGGCCTCAGAGGTACTTCATTAGTGCCTCAGAGGTATTTCATTAGGGCCTCAGAGGAACTTCATTAGGGCCTCAGAGGTACTTCATTAGGGCCTCAGAGGTTCTTCATTAGGGCATTATCTACATAATGGTGACGCTGCTTGTTTTAATATGGCTATGGGAGCTTTGAGCCACGTTTCGAAATGCTATCATCAAACTTCCCATTTTGTGAATCAGAGTAAGCAGGTATCACACAGGTACCAGATAATCAACAAGTATCCCAACAATCAGGGTAGGCAGAGTAATCGGTGTTGTGATGCAAGAAACTGAAGTAAATTACAGCACAACACCGACCACCAACCTAATCATCACGTTTAGAAAGTATTCGGGCAATATAGTATAACGTACCGTGTGGGGTCGGTACTGTACCGTGTGGGGTCGGTACTGTACCGTGTGGGGTCGGTACTGTACCGTGTGGGGTCGGTACTTAAAAAGAATAGCCCCACTGCATCTCTCCCCGTCGCATGTCGTAAAAGTCGACTAAGGGATAAGAAAATTCGTCAGCCTCGGTAGCTCAGTGGCGCGGTTGGTTAGTCAACTGTTTTTAAGCAACGCTGAGCGCGGTCAGTGATTGGATGGGTGACCGCTCGACCGTTGGAGGCTGACCGTGGTTCGGATTCCACGTTAAACTGTAGGTCCCTTCCCTTCTTACCTTACTAGGTGGTAGGGTTTATCCCGGCCGGGTTGGTACCACCGCACTGAACGAAACGTCGGTCGAAACGGCTATGTAAATAGTTCGTGTTTTCCGTCCAGTCTAGTGTAGCCGACATGAAATGAAGGGAAGCACTGACATGGCACCTAGTTCACCCTGTGTTATGGGCTGACATCACGGATGTTGTAGGTGATGTAGCCAACCGTGTCAGCTTCCATAAAAAAAAAAAAAAAAACTATCAGGCCTGGTATCAGGCAGCATGTACGGCATGAAAACAGTACCTATGTACCTACTTCATGACTTCGGGAAGGACCGTGCCAAGATGAGAGGTGGCTAACCTGTCGCCCTTTAGCATGGCATCTTTCCAATCTCGGGAAGAAGGATTATCCCCCTTCGGCCTCCTACGTAACCGGAGTTTTGTAACTGGTTTCGAATTCCATGAAGGAATTATTTTTCAATGGAGGATTTATTCTTTTCTTTTTTTATGAATCTCTGTCTGATTGGCTTACTATAGATAGTCCCATTGTTAGCATATTTCCACGTATTATAAGATGCAACGTCTGCCTTCTGGTCGCTTAGAATATTTACAAGTAAAATTACGAACGTTCCAATTTCAAATTTCAAATTTCCCTCCATATTTTTTAAGAGATAAATCAAACTATCTTGTCTCATTTAAAAAAATGGATCTGCATCATCACATCAAATTCTGGCGCTGTGATTTTTTAAGAATTCAAATTTCGCCTAAAACCTGACGAATCGTTTCAACAACTTCAAACAAACGGCATTTATGGTATGGATAAACCCACCAGCGCGGTCGAATAACTTTGAGGGAGGGTAGCAGTGAAAATTTAAGAGAATAAGCGAATTACGTATGAAGAGATTCAGCACATATTGAAGATTGGATCGGGAAGCCTTCACGAGACTCTACAGCACCTTCGCTAAACTAAGTTCTTTTTTAGCCCCCGACGGAAAATGATGTGTTATTATTTCCTAAAATAAAAAATTGACTCAAAGGGATTTATTTTTATTATTATTGACAGCGCGACATATGGCGCCGAGTCACCCATAAGGTGTCTAACGACGCCCATGGACATTCGGTCGTATGCGGGGGTTGCGAATGCCATGCCGGCCTGAATACAGTTTTCATCGCCGGAAGAATGCGCTTTGGTTTAGAAGCATGAAATTTGGATAGATGCTGGTGGAGAGTTCTTTGAAAAGATTTAACTAGTAAAAAAAAAAAACTTTACCTATGGAACAATTTTTTTTAGTTTCAAAACTTTCTGAGTTTCTCTAAACAATGCCTCTAAATGAAATAAAATAAAAATAAAATTGTGTGTTATTGTGTGTTTATGTTAAATGTTTTTTGGAGCAATAAAGTATTTCTGTCTATCTATCTATCTAAAAAAAAAAATAAGAAGTTCTAGGATTCCACAATTTGAGTTAATAACACTTACAGAAAAAAAAATATATTATCGTGAGGTAGGTAATCTTAAGATTAGCGGAATCACAGGACAATCCGCCTTCCCGCAATTATCAGTCGCCATTGCTTTTATTTATTTTATTACCGGCGCGGTTGAATGACTGCTGTTGTTCAAGTACGATCAAGTGTTGTGATGCAACATCGCGGGATGTGGTTGTGGTGTGGTGTGAAGGATGAGCAGTGAGGGGAGTACTCACGCGCGACATAGAGGACGGTCCAGTAGAAGAGTGTGATGAGGAAGGCGACCGGCACAGACGTGTTGTGGAGCACCCAGTACGCCTTCTCGTACCACGCCACTCCGAGAGACACATCTGCAAGCAACGGCACCGCGCCAACTTCATTTTACGTAGATACAAGGAAATTTTTGATTGACGCGGAAAGTTCTAATTGTGGGTAAAGTATACATGTAAAGCTTATATTGTACATAAAGTATACATATAAAGCTTGTATTGTACATAAAGTATACATATAAAGTTTATATTGTACCATGTGGGGCCGGTAACTGCATCTCTCCCCATGCATGTCGTAAAAGGCGACTAAGGGACAAGGACAAGATGCCGTGCTAAAGGGCGACAGGGTCGCCACCTCTCACCTTATGGCACGGTACTTTCACCGAGTCATGCAGCAGGTGGGTTTTCGTGCCTTACTTGCTGCTTGATCGATTGAATCTTGTTCGAATAATTTTCGAAACGTGGTGGTCGGTGTCGTGCTGTAATTTACCAGAGTTCTTGCAGCACAACATCGATTACTCTGCTTACCCCGATTGTCGGGATTCAGCGTGTGTGATATGTATGTATGTATGTATGTAAAGTATACATATAAAGCTTGTATTGTACATAAAGTATACATATAAAGCTTGTATTGTACGTAAAAGTATACTTATAAAACTTGTTGTACATATAGTATACTTATGGCTGTGGTTAGAATTCCACGTAAAACAGTAGGACCCTTCCCTTTACCTTACTAGGTGCCAGGTGGTAAGGGTTTTAACCCACAGAGCACGGAACCGCCCCCGCCCGCGCCCCCTCCTAGAGGCGCCCTAAAAGATAATATTTGAAACCCAATAACTGGACGCAGTGCTACTAGCGCTTCGTATGTGTGTGTGTGTGTTAGTGTCGACACTACACACAAAGAGGAGCAAGTTAGGCACACGCACAAAACAAATGCACACGCACAACACACATATGTAAGTCATAGGTCACGCCTACAGGCTTCAACGCCGCTGTAGGGAAATCGCGCTCAGGGCGCCTCTAGGAGGGGGCACGGGCGGGGGCGGTTCCGTGCTCTGTGGTTTTAACCCGATCGGATTGCTACCACCGCACCGAATGAAAGGTCAATCGAAGCGGCTATGTACGAGTATACATCAGCTCGTGATTGTGTCTAGTTCAGGGGAGCCGGCAAGAACAAAGATAAATAAGTAAAAGTAAATATGTAACATGACAGTGACATGGTACCCAGTACCCACCGTGTACTTGGCTCCCTTCGGTACCTCATTCACCAATGTATGATGGGCTGACCATCACGGTTGTGGCATAAGTGATTGAGCCGAATATTTCAGGTCTCATAAAAAAAAATACAAACACAAAATGTTGATTAGACAAAGTCGCGAGGCGCGCTGGGTCTACTCTCACCTGGAGCCTTCCTGAAGTATGTGAACGCGGACATTGCGACGGCGGCAGCGGTGTGGACGAGCAGCAGTGTGAGCCCCCAGTGCGTCAGGTAGATGAACCACATCATCCGGTGCACCTGCGCGATGCAGTTTATTCTTTAGTGTATAATTTCATCCATAGATACGTAACCTACTAGTCATATTAACTTATGAACTCGGCTTACCGGTGCGATGATGGCGAGCGCATCGCTGCAGCTCGACGTTTGGAGCCCTCTATGGGAACCGTTTTCAAGGACGTGCTAGCTCTTCCGTCAGCCAGCACGTCACTGACAGGAGCCCGCCTGCTTCTCAAATTTTAGTGGTGGGTAGGTATCACTTCCGGATTCGCTGCGTTCCTTGCCTCTTCGGACCTACAGAAATTGCTGACGGTGTCGAGCTCTAGGAGATCGTCGCTTCGGTTCTGTGTTGACTGCAGCGTAGCCAGTACCGGCCAGCGATGCGCTCGCCATCATCGCACCGGTAAGCCGAGTTCATAAGTTAATGATGAGTGATGAGTGACGGTTCGGGACTAAAAACTAACCTACTAGTCATTTTCATATCTCCCGAACTCGATATAAAGTGACTTGTTGCCAAGGGGTGACGGCCTAATTAGTAAGCGGAAGTCATGGGTTCTATCCCCATCGGCGGGCACTACTCTTCTTCTTCCGAGTTTCATAAGGGCATTACTTTAACACTAGATTTTCCACGGTCCAGATTCCATGAAATACTGTAGGTCCCGCTTCCTTTAACTCACTAATTGGAAGGGTTCAACCCAGTCGGATTGGTAGCGACGCATTTAATGGAGGAAACGTTCTTCGGAAACGGCTATACCAATCTTTTGCATCTTTTCCATCCAGTCCCTTCTCCATCTTTCCTAATCAGGTTCTTTTCCATGCAGTCCCTTTTCCGTCATTTCCATTCTGTCCCTTTTCCATCCAGGTTCTTTTCCACCCAGTCCCTTTTCCGACATTTCCATCCAGTCCCTTTTTCATCTTTTCCATCCAGTTACTTTTCCATCAGGTCACTTTTCCTTAATTTCCATCAAATTCTTTTTCCATCTTATCCATCCAGCTACTTTTCCAACCAGACATGATACCCAGTTCGTACATAAACAAGTTGTGATTGAGTGACAGCACAGTGTAAGGTGCATGATCTAGCCAAGTGTCTAACAAGAGTCAGCCTCGATAGCTCAGTGGTGCAGACAGTCGACTGTCGTTATTGATGGTTAAGCAACGCTGGGCGCGGTCAGTACTTGGATGGGTGACCGCTTGACCGTTGGAGGCTGACCGTGGTTCGAATTCCACGTAAAACTGTAGGTCCCTTCCCCTTCTTACCTTACTAGGCGGTAGGGTTCAACCCGCCCGGGTTGGTACCACCGCACTGAATGAAACGTCGGTCGAAACGGCTATGTAAATAGTTTGTGTTTTCCGTCCAGTTCAGTGTAGCCGGCACGACCGAAGGGAAGCACTGACGTGGCACCAAGTTCACCCGGTGTTATGGGCTGACATCACGGATGTTGTAGGTGATGTAGCCAACCGTGTCAGTTTCCATAAAAAAAAAAAACAAAAACCTCGAATTCGATGAAGGAGCCGAGCCATATCGCCAGCACGCCCGCGAACAGCGCACACCTCAACACCAGCAGCGGCAGCGGCGACGTCCCCTGCTGCCAGCGACTCACGTAGAAGTCCCTGTGGTTGAGGTGCTCCAACCGGAGAGCGTCGCAGGACAGCTCTCGCTTGAAGTATCCACTGATCGCCGCACGCGCCATCTCTGCGTGGTCCGAGCTGTCTCGAGGGCTCTCTCAGTTGTATCCTCACATAGGTACACGAGCTACGTACAACAGGTCGACATGCAAAGCGACACTACACTAATTGCGATCTGAGAACCGTCCAATGATCATAGCGTCCCTAGCAGCACTCATTAGCTTTTTAGATTATGTTCACTGAGCGGCGACAAATTCAGCACAGCCGACAGGTATGTAGCGAAGTGTACCTACTCTTTTTATTTTTATCAGTGAAGATAAGTAATTCTACATAAACGCAATCTCGCTCTTATCTCATAGGCGGGTACAGGGCCGGCGCGGTGAATCAACTTTTTAGGGCTGCGTAGCTAACGATACTGGCAAGGGACCTTATAATATTGGTCAGGGGTCTGCTAGGGTTGCCAGATGTCCAGTTTTGCACCGGACAGTCCGGTTTTTGAGGCTTGTGTCCGGTCTCCAAAGTATTGAAAAACAGGGCACAAAAACGTCCGGTTTTTTCTTCATATAAGTGACGCAAATATTTACTTTTTCAGAACATTTTAATACAAATCTTACTGTGTTCTTCGATTTTGCAATCAGTTCGATCAATTCCCTTTTATTTATTACTCTATCTCCAATTCATTTTCAAAAGTAAAGGTCATGAAACATTTTGTACATAAAATCAACTTTAAATTTTCCTTAAACATTTGTACCTGAAAAATCAAAGGTCCGGTTTTTTCAACTGATCCATTTGGCAACCCTGACGGTCTGCCAGTCCGTCCGTCCGTCTGTCTGTCGCGCGCGCTTTCCGAGGTGATTTTCTCACCCGCCGGACTCGCTCGGAAGATCCATATTATGTTGTTGACACACAACTTCTAAGAACACATCGTTTTGCGAAATCTTTCTTGTGTCGTACGGCGAAAATATGGAACGGTCTTCCGGTGATTGTGTACCTCAATGTGTACCTCCTATAACCTGGGGATCTTCAAAAGGCGTGTCAACAAATTAGACGACGGCATTTTTGTCTCATCTAGCCGGCAACGCGCCTGTCTGAACGTTGTATCGCGTTCGCGAGGAGTGCTTTTATTGAATGCGTCTGATCTTCCGTTGAAGTGTTAGGGACAGACATCCGCGCCGGCTGTCTATAAAAAAAAATCTAAAAAAACAACAATGAAGATCAAGTCGCTTACGGCTTGAAAATATTGAAGTTATTACGAGTATGTCCAACAGTCCTGGTAAAATTACAAATTGCAATAAGAAACCTACGAAACCCTCGATGAGTGAACAACGTTCGCACTTAGCAAGGTTTATTTAGAAACCAACACTGAGTCAATCTACGGACACACGAGCTTTATGAAATTCCATATTTTATTTACAAAAAAAAAAACTCATAACCCTTCCTTTTTTGACTTCGCAGTCGGGTAACAAGGGTAGCGCCGAGGTTAAAGGTGGAATACTTGGCTAAGCTCGTGGAAAGCAAGTGCTTGCAAAATGCGGCAGGTTTCTGTCTACACAACTTTAGACAATGCTGTGCGTCTCGCTCGACCTCGTCCCCCATACTAAAGTAATAGATTGATTGCTCCAATTTGAAATAGTGTATAAACATTATTTTTTTTGTAACGACTTTTTTACCCAAGATCTGTGTCCCATAATAATAATTTTAAATAAACATAATATTATGAAAATTTGTTCCTACGGAGACCCGGATAATGCGTAGAAAAGGCGTTATAAAGTAAAATGTTTAGGTTTACCCTATGACAGCCAAAAGTTAAAGAAAGCCGAGGCGTAGATAGAGCATATTATCAGTAGGTACTAACTAATATCTATTCTGTGATATTATGACGACGTTATCACTAAAATGGTGCGCGCCTGCGCCTCGGGCTACCGCTCACTCATTCGGTGAGTTGAATTATTGCTCGTATTTCTCTACAGGCACTTTCATTTGTTAGACGGTTGTTGTGTTGTTAGGTGTAATGTATGTGTATGTGTTGGTTGGTAAATTTTATTTCATTAATTTTATTTATTTGAGTGGTGAGAATTGAAAGAAGAATATGTGGCTAAAATATCAAACAATTTCTTAAGAGCAATCGAACACTGTTTGATGTTGTAGGTATTCATGATCCTTTTTTTTTACTCAATTTACTTACTGAATTTTTTCGTAAATTGGCTTCATAATTTTTCATTAAAGTAATTGAAATATATGTAGATATTTTATGTTTTGAAATAAAATGTATATAATGGAAACAATGTCCCGTCTCGTATAAATGATTTATTATTACGAAATATCGCATTATTTATATTTATGTTTTTAATTATAATATCTACTTATCACACATTAATAATCAATGAAATTTTATACAAAATTATGTATTAATATAATTAGATTAGCTAAGGTATAAAAACTATTTACATTTAAAAAAACCTATGCTACGTTGTATGTACATAAGGTAAAAAATAGGTAAGTACTTACATCTACGACTTACATGCACATATAATAAGCACACACACACACACACACACACACACACAGGTATCTCGATACATACCAACGTGGCTAAAACCCGTAGATACTGTTTGTGTTAGGTATTTATTAATAAAAGCGATACTTTGAAAAGGTTGACTGGAAGAAATCACTTGCAGTGATAAGTCCGCCTTTGCGCACTCCTGTATTTCTTGTTTCTTGTCGTGTACTGTTCTTCTTTCAATTGTGTGCAATTAAAAGTTTTTATTCTATTCTATTCTTTGTTCGAGATAGTTTTTAGTTGTATTTTAAGGCTACCTAACGTTAATTTCACTAACAAACTCTCGTTGCAAAAACAACCATTTAAAATACATTCCACAACCATGTAAATAAATAATATTTTGAACATTTTCGGACCTATCCTAGGTGATCGAAGCTTCCACAGCGGTGTCGGGTGCAGGCAGTGCATTAACTAAGCAGGGGTTCCAAAACATTTTTATTTCGCGGATTTTCACGGGGCGCCCTATCCAAATCGGGCCCTTGTGGTATTTTAATTTATAGAATGATGTTAGATCAGAAATGAACGAAAAAAATTCACAGATTTCACGCATTACGTAACCTTCCAGGGTACATTGAAAATGACTTTTAGGGCGTATTAAAATAAAATAAATATGTCAGTTTTGAAAAATTGCCAAAAATAACAAAAACTTAAATTTAAAAATTCAAATTCTTAATTTTCAAGCATATGCATACACGAAAACTATTTTAACTACTGACACTGCAAGATAAACACGACTCGTGACTCGCGTAACGGAAAATAAAAAAAATCATAAGTCCCAAATTTTTTACTTAATTTTTTTTTTAATCCCGTATATTGAGTCACTACAATATAAAAAAAAGAATTTATAAGTTTAAAATATATAAGGTCTTTCATTAGTAGGTAATTTTACGCTAAGGGGTGTATGTGTATCAGATACTGGATTTACCGCGGATGCGTACAAATCGGTTCTGCAGATCCTTTCTCCACAGAACCGGCAAACTCTGGAACGCTCTACCTGCCCACATATTTCCCCCCAAGTATAGTCTCGGGTCCTTCAAGAGAGGCGTGAATAGGCACCTGTCAGGCCGGCATGGCATTCGCAGCCCCCGCCTGCGTCCGAATGTCCATGGGCGTCGCTAGACACCTTATGGGTGACTCGGCGCCACATGTCGCGCTTAGTATAAAAAAAAAAAAAAATACTGATCACGTTCCCCATACCTATTTTTTTTTGGATATCAAATACCTACCCATCCTAATAAAATAATAGTTTATTGAACAATTATTTCATAGCATGGGGAGGTATTTGATATCGTAAAAAAAAAATGGGTATGGGAAAGTGATCAGTATCTCATACACATACACCCCTTATCGTAAAGTTACCTACTAATGAAATACCATATATATTTAGAAATATGTTTAAACCCCCTGTTTAAACCCCCTAAAACGACTATTTTAAGCGATTTTTTGCGATTTTCTCAAAAACTCTCAAACTTTCTTTTTCACCATCTTGTAGCCCTCGTCGATACGCGTTATTTGCCATCCTAAATATTCACGTAGCCTTAAAACTCACGACACCAGGGCGAATTCGCACTCTCGCTGAAAATCGGGGATTATACTGAAGCGATCGAAAAGATATTTTCAATGTCAAAATGTTGGATGGAAGTTCTGTGCCGAAGCGGATCTGCCCCGACCCTGCGTAAACTGGGCGAAGTTCACGCAACGCTCTGTGAACTCGACGAAGTTTAACCACTGTATAATAACCATGCAGTGGCGGGGCAAGACCTAAATTTGATGTGGGCTAGATATATTTTGCGAGGCCCTCTCTGGTGGCACTGGATTTTATGGATTTTCACGTTGAAATGGATTTCCGGTATACCGATCGAATCAAACATTTTTGTCACCTTTCGTCGATAAAAATAAACATATTCATATTTAAATAATACAGCGCCTTCACTGCCTCTTTCCTGCTTTTCCATCTTGTGTCTGATATGATAAAGGCTTTAGAGTATGCTTTAGTTTGCCTTTGATTAAGTCTAAACATGTTTACTCGGGGTCTCTTTTAATAGATCTATTAACTGAATATTTTTCATGAATCAAAGCTACATGAACTTTCGAGGCGCGAGGCCCCTCGGGCCGCGAGGCCGTGGGCAGTCGCCCACGTCGCCCACGCCTTGCGCCGCCTATGACCATGGTCTTAAAAATGTTTCTAGACTGATCAGGCGGCGACAAAGGCGTCGTTGCTGAAGCCCGGCGAGGGCGGCTCCTTACGGAGCAGCCTTCCGGCGAGGTAGTCCCGCAGCCGCGCCAGCCCCACAGTGAAGAAGTGCAGCAGGATCACGACCAGCGTGGTGGCCGCCACCACCCCGGCCGTCGGGCCAGGCTTGCTCCAGTCTATCACCGGGTACACCCACGGGTTACCCCATCTGTTGGAAAACATTATTCAAGTCAGTTTGAATAAAAGAAAAACTTGCTAAAAATTAGAACTTTGCTCACACACCGAGGTTTCCGTAGCCATATGTTCATTAATATAATATATTCTAACATTACATACGTACATACATATCGCACACGCTGAATCCCGTTCTTGTGCTGCAAGAACTCTGGTAAATTACAGCACAACACCGGCCGCCACGTTTCGCAAAGTATTCGAACAAGATTCAATCGATCAAGCAGCAAGTAATGCACGAAGACCCACCTGCTGCATGACTCAGTGGAAGTACCGTGCCAAGGTGAGAGGTGGCGATCCTGTCGCCCTTTAGCACGGCATCTTGTCCTTATCCCTTAGTCACCTTTTACGGCATGCATGGGGAGAGATGCAGTGGGGTTATTCTTTTTAAGTACTGGCTCCGCACATTCTAATATTAATATATTATATCTGAGAAAGCAAGTCATTAAGGGTCAGGACCGAGGGCGGGAAAAGGTTTATCATTTTTCTGAACGCAGCTCGGTCTCCGCGGCCTCGCCCTTAGTTAGTTACTTGATTCGATAAGTTTATCATTTACCTAAATGGAGGTCGGCCTTCGGCCTCGCGGCCTCGCAATTAGCTACTTACGTTCTTCCTTTGAAATACGGATTTCACGCGAGCGAAGCCGCTGGCAATAGCTAGTAATTTATAGCGGCGGGCGTCATGCAGGCTGAGATCAACTACATTTCGTCTTCGCCGCGCGGCACACGTTGGTTACAAATGGCCCTGTTTGTTTATGAACAACACAAGTGCGATGAAGCAACGCGAACTTTGGGGGTCAGAAGTTTAGAAGCACTTAAAAGAGCATCGTGTGTTAGAGGTCAGCGCGGTGACGGTGTCGCAACTGTTACCGCATCATGTTCGCTGGCTGCTCTGCGACGAGGTTACGTTGCCGCGAAGGGCATGTGGTGGTAAGCACACTATAGTTTTTGCCAAACTTCATTGCCGCTCGTAAGATGTTCAAACTCAGATGCGCAGAATTAAAATATAATCAAATCAAAATATGCTTGAAAATATGTTTATTGTAATTTTTAAAAATTTTCAAAAGGTACAGCTTTACGCTGCCGTAGGCGTTCTCCTCCAGCCAACCTTTGCGTTATTATGAATGAGTGTGGAGTGGCAGAGAATAAATATGAATGATATAGATTTACAAATTCTACTAATTATACAACACATATATAAATAAATGAAAATATATAAATACATACAAATATATACACGAATAAAATATACAGAGAAAACTAAGATAAGACTCTCCATAATCCATTTATAGCGAGTAATTTTAAGGTTCCAGAAAGTGAGGAGTCGAGTTTTAGGTCATAGGGTGTCATTAGCGCGCGGAAGTCTTTGCTATCACAAATTTACACCCAGCGGCTCGAGGCCCATCTAATAGTTTACAGGAAACCTAAACGAAAGTTCCCACAAAGTTCCTTATGGATACAGAACCCTAAAAATGAAATAGCTGTGCTGTGGCGGCTAACGAACCGGTGGTGTGTCGTCGGCTTGGAGGAATGGTGTCGGCCTCCCCCGCGCTTCACGCTGAGAGAGGAGTTAGTCAGTGCCTCACTTTTTGTATCATCAATACTAGTAATAAATATGTAAGGGATGGTCACGGAGTAAGTTAGTTTAGTTAGTTAGTTAGTTTAGTTTAGTTTAGTTAGTTAGTTTTAAGTTAGTTTGTTTTATGAGATACTGCGTCTGTGGACTTTATGTATGATACTAAAACTAAATTTAATTTTTTTAGAAATCTTTTCTGTATGTATGTTTCTCCATAACTCTTTAACCGATCATTCGAATCCGATGAAACTTACTACAAGCACATTTGATTAAGGGGACACAGGGTAGGTTAAAAATAAAATTCAGTTCCGGTTACGCTAAGATCTGGCTCTCATACAAACCGAATTGTTCCGCGCGCCGAAATAAATGTACCGTAGCTGGCTTACTTACTTTCTTCTTTTTCAATACGAATTTCACGTGAGCGAAGCCGCGGACAAAAGCTAGTTACGGATAAAATATTCAAGTAACAAAGGACTTGTAATTTGCACCTGGTCACTACACTACACAACAGGATAAAAGAAACACATTTCCCAAAAGTTTACGGAACCATCTGAACGTCATAGTAAGTCGAGAACTACATACAGTCGTGGTCAACTAATTAGGGACACTAAGGTTAACAAAGTATATAACACGATTTTGGGCTTATTAATACAAAATCCTATTGATTTATCAAATCCTATTATCAAAGTCATAGGCTTTAATTATTATTATCTATAAATCGATGTGAATGTATTATAAAAAGCAGCAGAAAATGTATTTGATTTCAAATCTAAAATACGTATTTAATGTAAGGTATTATTTAGCTGGACATTTAATTAGGGACGGCAAAGTAAAATTAAATTAAGAAACTGAAGCATTTTTTTTTACAAAACTTAAAACAGGGTATGCTGCCTAGAGCATCCCGGCTCTATTGCTGGGAAAATCAATATCCAGTAGCAAAAACTTTGTTTTTAATGACTGCTTGACAACGATGTGGCATTGAGGATATCAATTTCTGGTATGTTTCCACAGGAATGTTTGCCCAAGTCTAATAAAAAGCTTCATAAAGTTCATCTAAAGTTGTGGTACGATACGTTGCAACTTTTTTCTTGATTTCGTGCCAAAGGTGCTCGATAGGATTAAGGTCCGGGCTATTTGCTGGCCAATCTAGCATTGAGACTGGCTGACTGATGAGAAACGACTGACTGATCGAGCGGTATGTTTTGGGTCGTTATCATGCTGAAACGTCCATATAATAGGAAAATGTTCTTCAGCATAGATAGGGAAGCATAGTTTTCTCTAATATCGCCTTGTATTGGCATTGGTCTAAATTGCCTCGAATTTTCCTCACAGGTAATAGAGTAGGTTCCACGTCCAGAAAATGAGCCCCAAATTTGTATGTATCCTCTGCCGTGTTTCACCTGCTTTTTTGTAAATCTCGGATTCATTTCTGCCTTTGCAGGGCGCCGTACGTATTGTTTTCCATCTGAAGAAATCAAATTAACCGTCGTCTTGTCAGAGAGCAACACATTGTTGCCACTGGGCGTAGGTCCAATGTCCATATTTACGTGCAAATGCTAAACGTGCATGTCGATGTTCTCTCTTAAACAATGGCACTTTACGAGCCACTCTTCCGAACAACCCCGCTTCTACCAGACGTCGTTGAACAGTCTTCGCAGATACCCCAGCTGTTAGATCTGCTCCAAAAACTTCATGTTTAAATTAAAACAGAGCCTAAAAAAGGATCTTTCTTGGCTAACCTGGTCATCGTTCTGTCTTCTTGGGGAGTTGTTTTTCTTGATCTTTTTTTTCTGGGCACATTTAAAGTAGTGTTATTGCATTTGAAATGTTGCACAGAATTTGACACCATAGTTTTTGAACCATTTAAATAATAAGCAATCTTTCGATATGACCACCCATGCTAGGAAAAATTAATAATAACTTTTCGTTGTTTTGCATCGCAGCTTTTATTTCCGCCCATCTTTATTTGTAAATAAAATAATTAAAACGACAGTAAAATTATACCAGATTGCCGCCAAAACTATGCCGCACTAATGGGAATAAGAGAAAATCAATTATGTATTTTTAAATTTTGAAAATCGAATATGAATTACCAGTGTTCCTAATTAAACGGCCAGTCCATATTGTGAGAACACGTAACACTGTATTATTGTATTAGTGAAAATTCAAAGAGTTTTATTGTTCAACGAGATATTATTGTGTTAAAAAACGAACCCTTAAATGGCCAACATTATTTAGACTGAATAAATAAGAAAATAATTTTTAAATTAATTGAAAACACAAAATAAAATTCACAATTCCATTTATCTGGACAGTGTCCCTAATTAGTTGACCACGACTGTATATGTACTGAAATTCACACGACGTTAGCTCTACTGACGTTTTCTAGCTCACGTAATAAGATATTTCTCACGAAGCGAAGCGAGGTCACGGGAACAGAGCTTTAGTTATAAATTAAACCACAGAACAACGATCGGGCCACACCGCCTTGCTCTGTGAATGAAACAATATCAGAATAGCTTGGTCATCAACATTATAGATCAGGATCAGAAGAGAGGCGTGAATAGGCACCCGTAAGGTCGGCATGGCATTCGCAACCCCCGTGTACGACCGAATGTCTATGGGCGTCGTTAGACACTTTACGGGTGGCTCGGCGCCACATGTCGCCCTTTCTATAAAAAAGCGTATTAATTATTAATAGTTATAATTACTTTATAAGGCCTATTAATAGTAATAAATTAGAGTCGAAGGCTTCAAGAAGTGGTGGACAATTCCAATTTGAACGTCTCGCGGTCGTTGGTGTCCACCTAGATGTCCACACAACTTGGCACAACTGCATTGGCGTTTCCTATTAGCTTGTGCATGCAAAGCAAATGGTAGTGACGCACATACAGAGAGATATGTCTTTCAAAGGATAATTTGGGGTATTAGTAGGTGTATCGTACAAAAATCAAGAAATACGCAAACGGCAGGTCCTGGATTTAAAAAACAATTGTTGTTTATTGTTTATTGAGATATCTTCTCTAGTTCACCAAAGTGTTTGATGGATGGGCTGACATCACGGATGTGATGCGATGTAGCCAACCGTGACAGTTGCCATAAAAAAAAATTCTAGCCGGCATATTCATATTCCGGCTAGAGAGAGAGAGAGAGAGTGTATCTGAAAGAGATAAAGGGCGACATTCTAGGCACCTAGCATTTTGGAACTTTCCTTATCATGTAATAGATTATGTACGAGCATATCTTCCTGCCTTACTTGCTGCCTTGCTTACGTTATCAATACATTGCTAAACCTGGTGGTCGGTGTTCTCCTGTAATATAATAATAATTTATCCGAATTCTTGCAGCACAATATCTATTAAACTGCTTAGGTAATTAATTTAAAAAAAATAGTTAATATGGGGCCTGGATAGGCCACACCAGGATGCATATTTTCAAAGTCCATTACGCGAGTTGCTCTGATTAGTGGAGAGAGAGACGAGTCTGCTAACGGCTCCGGCACCCCAGCGAACCTAGCGGAGAAAACGTTCAACATCTAACTTATTCTATCTGAATCCGATATTCCTTTAGTCATTTCTGTACTTTGGTGGCTCAGTGGTAGAGTATAGGGTTTCAATTTTTTCGATCTCGGCCATCGGTTCGTGCCTCTTTTGCCAATTTTTTTAGTTTTATTTATTATTTGTTAGCATTGTTAGGTTTTTTAAAATTATGTTATGGTTATTTTTTTTTATAACTACATAAAAACTTTATTTTCGGAAATACTTCCGAAATTAATATTTCCCGCCAAAGTTCCTTCCTCACTGAGTGAGAAGGACCAATTAGATCAACTCGCGTAAGTGGACTTTGGAAATATTCTGCCGGGAAGCAGCGTGTAAGTGTGTATGTCAAGCACAATGCCTGGATAATTTATAAAACGTGAATATATGGGGTTTCCCGGTGCAGGGAAAGCAACCTTTATCTAACGTCGATCTACCCAACCGGTGCCGGGCAGGGGGAGAGAGAATCGTTGAGCACGGACACGGAACCTAATGAATGACGGAACGGAGGAGGTATCGCGTGCCGGTACAAGAAATGGTTGAATCGTGAGTGTATGTATAGCAGTGTTGCCAGCGGGGTCTTGTCAAAAGTTACCTAAAATAGAAAAAAAGTAACCTTTTAGTGTGAAAAGTAACCTTTCATTTTTTTTTCAGTATTAAGTAGTGTTTATCGGTTATTCTCATCCTCGTACGTATTTATTTGTACACTTACCTAGTTTTTCAGTCGTTTTTTTTTCAATTCAAACCACTATGTAAGTAGGGCCGACCGACACAAACAAACAAAACTAAACTTTCTTTCATTCATCGACCAACACGACACGACGATCGGCGACTGGAGGCGACACGAACGAACGACAGCAAACGAACTCGAAAAGAGCGAATTAGATTGAAGCGAGACGCTTTTGTGATTTGGTTATTCACACCCTTTAGTGTGAGAGAGAAAGTCGTATTTTCAACATGTTTTTAGAATACACATAGAACCACGACGATTTAAGAGCGAAGTCTTGCGTTGCCAACATGAAAAACATATAAAAGAGTTCTGCCCACAGAACTCGCATTGAATCCACAGTAAAGTATAATAGTCTGTGGCACAAACCTAGATATATTTCCGCCGTTTAATCGGTTTCGTGTAAGAAAAGAAATTAAAAATGTATTAAACAAATTAATTCTGAAAAATCACCTAAAAGTAACCTTTTGAGTCGTGTAACCTAGAAGTAACCTTTCAGCGTTAAAAGTAACCTAAAAGGTTATAAAAGTAACATTGTATAGTCTGCTTTTTTGGAAGACGGAGGAAAGTGACGTCTGGAGTGTTGCCAGTGTCTGGCAAATTTTAAATACCTAGGCATGTAGTTGCTATCGATACTTTTGTAGATTGATTATCTAATGAAATGCTGTAAACTCTAATATTTACCTAATTGTGGATTTAATTGACAACATATTCAGCTAAATCTACCTAGAAAAATGTCAAGTTGGCAGCGCCACAGGTAGCGCATAATATGTGTGAAGGTGTGTCGTGTTGTGTCGTGTAAAAGTCGATACTATTTTCATCGACTACAATCACTAGTGGTGCAAAGCGTGCAACACTCTAATGTCAGTCAAACGTCAATTTACTCCGTCTTCCAAAACCTATACAGTATCGTCGACGCATGAATAGATTTGGCTCTGCTAGCTTGGCAGCCGTCCAAAATCCAAATAGCATTTGCTTAGAATACCATACAGCTATGGTCATTGGCTGTTAGCTGTTGTCACGGAATAAGGAATAGGCCGGGATGGCCACGGAGCGGCTGTTGGAACTTGTACTGAAACTACGAAGCCATTTCACTTACAAAATTTTCCAGACGTGCGTTCTCGCGGCGACCACGCTTCCATTTCCTCAAATAACCAACTCAAATCCTCCGTGGCTGTTGCACACACTGCCCAAGTATATTATGAAGATACATATGTGCATAACACTAACACAACACTGCCCAAGTCTTATAGCGGCGGGTGGCCGAGTGGTCTGGGCGTGCGAGAGGT
Organism: Nematopogon swammerdamellus; assembly: GCA_946902875.1. Taxonomy (NCBI): domain Eukaryota; kingdom Metazoa; phylum Arthropoda; class Insecta; order Lepidoptera; family Adelidae; genus Nematopogon; species Nematopogon swammerdamellus. The sequence goes on from OX336333.1 coordinate 4,025,254, forward strand.
CCGAGGTTAGAATCCAACCGGCGGTGGCGGCGTGTACCAATGAGTTTTTCCTGATTAGAAAAAATTTACTTGCATACTTTCATCCAATGCTCCATGGTTCGAATTACATGTAAAAATTTAGGTCCACAGGGTTGACTGTAGGAAATTTCCTAAAGCAATAAGCCCGCCTTGCCATAAATTAAGTGGCATAAAGTGTATTATGATTAAGTCTTATGGCAAAAAACATTAAGGTCCTTTAGGCTGGGACGTAGTCCGGTAAAAATGAGACGACTTCGTAGAACCACAGGACAGCGCAGGAAGCCGGCCCACAATAACAGTGGTCGCCCCTGTCGTTTCTGCCAGTATCGTTGGCTACAGAACCCTAAAAATTCAGTCACGCAGCGTGTAGGGAGCAAATAGGATAGCTCGACATATTTTAATTTGCGGACGCCTTACTGAAACAATCCCGGCTCTAACGCCGCTGACCATTGGTCGTTCTCTCTCAAATCTCACCTCGCCGCCGCCCGCCGTGAAGATGAGCGTAGGTGGGTCTCATAGGTGGATGTAGAGCAGCGGTTCCCAATTATTTTCGGCTACGGAACCCTAAATGATCGTCCTTCTGTTGGCGGAACACCGAGTCAATTAAAAAAGTTAATTAGCTATTGTGAACATAAAAACTACATTTATGTGACCTATACTTAGGCCCACTTGCACCAACACGAGTTTAAAGTTAAGTAGCGAGTTATGGATTTAAACGCGGTTCCCACAGTCAAATGGTGCTAGCTTAAACTGGTTTAGAGAGTTAAACTGGTTTATATATTAAATTTGTGTTGGTGCAAGTGGGCCTTAATGTTTTATACTAAATTGTTGGCGGATTATCATGTTGGATTTGAATTAGTAATTATTAGCAAGAGTATAGTTTGAAATTAAAAACATATTACACGTTTTTGATTAGGGAGAGCGTTTTGTGCTTTTCGCGGCTGTAACCCACGGAACCCCTGTGACCCTTCCGCGGAGCCCCAGGGTTGCGCGGAACACCTTTTGTGAACCGCTGATGTAGAGTAATCTTTAAACATGCTCGCCCGTACGTACGGTAAGTGAGCCGTTTGATTCAGTTTTTTTTAACCGACTTCAAAAAAGGAGGAGGTTCTATGTTCGGCTGTATGTATTTTTTTTATGTATGTTCAGCAATATCTTCCCCAATTGTGAACCGATTTCGATGATTCTTTTTGTGTTCGGTTCAGTCTAGCTCCAAGGTGGTCCCATTTTTTTTTGGTCAAGATCGGATTGGAAAGCGAGGCGGAATCGCGAGGCCGAAGGCCGAGCGATTCCGCCGAGTACAATAATAGCAAATAAAAATTACTAAAAAAACTGTGAAATAAAAAACTATTTAAAAAAATATGAAAACCGCCTTCAAAAATGTATGAAATAAAAAAATGAAAAATCGAACCCTAAAGTTGAAGGCGGTGGTGCTAAAGCAAGCAAAAATAACTGACCGCCTTCAACTCTAGGGTTCGATTTTTAATTTTTTTATTTCATACATTTTTGAAGGCGGTTTTTATATTTTTTTAATTTTATTTCGTTGACACCCGCCGTGTGTGCATACTGATGTGTAGTTTCTCAATCTATGTATGACATGTCGTGCGTAAGTAAGGCAAAGAGCGTGTTGCTCAATAAGACGCGAAAGAAACTCAAAATGTTATTTAGTTGCTCGCATCGAGTTGCGCGTAGTTCACACGGCCCGTGTCGGCTACGCACGCTGAGGTAATTCTAAAATCGTCTATCCCCAAAAAGTCACGTATGCAATGTTATTCACTCTGTTCGGAGCTGTACACACGACTGTGCTTGTAGCAGAAGACATTAACATCAGGGGTTCACAAACTTTTTTTTCATGTACCACTAAAACCAATATGTTTGGCGGCGTACCACCTTTACATACAAGAAGCTTAAAATTAATACTTATCGTCCATATCTACATTCTTAAATTAACTTTACAGGTTAGAATCACACCAAAGTGCAATAATTAATGTCTTTCCTCGAATGCCACTTGCATCTCGGAATCGAATTTGAAAATCGATTTCTTATCGAATTTAGTTCTGAAAAGTCTTGAGAACAGATTGAGAACCGCTGCATTACATGATTCATGAATTATTCCTACCACCCCTTCGAACTGCCTGGCCTGCCCCCCTTGAGCGGGTCGTCACATCTCACATCTGCCCCTTTTGTGTTTTGAAGGGAGGGGGATGGGAATAATCTATATTAATTTTTATTTATTGCTTCCGAACTGGGTGGCTGTGACCGAGGTCGAAGCCTCAGGCGCAGACAATTTCACCTCCGAGGAGGTGCCAGTCCGGCTTAAGGCGAACTAATGTCGTTGGGGATTAGGCTATTAACCCGCGATTTGAAGATCCGTGTATTGTAGGAGTGGGGAAAGATATTCCCCGGAAGCCCGTTCCACACCTTTGCAGTGCTGCACCAAAAAGATTTAGAGAATCGTGCAGTTCGAAGAACTCTCCTGCCGACTACAAAGGGGTGTTCCGCGAGAGTATGGCGGATTTGGTGAAGGCGAACAGGAGGAGAAGGGGTAAAGGAGCAGCGGCCATAGTAGTACCGATTAAACAGGCTCAATTACCCAACGATGCATCTGTGCTTTACAGGTTGAAGGTCCTTTGCGAGCAATTCATCGAAGAACGGGAATCTGCCCCCTTGTTCTGCTTCAAAAGCATGTTCAAGCGTGACTGGGTAATGACATTCCATCGTTTCTAAGTCACGAGTGGTGTGTGTGGTGTCACACCGCCCCCATCGTTATGTTTGATCTACTAGCATGGTTGCCAGGTGGCCAAGATAAAATGCGAGATTTTCACCAAAAGGTCTCTTTGATTAAAATCACCAATATGGGAGATGGTGATTTAGAAGAAGGAAATTGAGAAAAATATAGACATAGTATTTCAAGGTTTTTTTTTTATATTTCGAATCCTACAACTGCTTTCAAAAATTTGAAAATTCGCTTGAATGTGCGCGCCAAAATTAAAAAAACATGGACACTTCATAGTTCATGTTGCATATTTTTATACGGAGAGAGCATCGAAAACATGGACTGTTCACGGTAAACGTGGATACCTGGCAACCCTGTCTACTAGCGTGGTGATCGATCACTGACGATCAGTGATTAAATGCGGTCACGTGCGGTGACGCGCGTCCCCGCGGCGCGGCGCGTACGACTATGAAGCGGAGCGGAGAATGTGAACGAGATCGCGCCACGGCGGCGCAGCGGCGCGGCGCGGCGACGCAGCCCCGCCAGCCAGCCAATGAACCTGACCTCGGGCACGGGCGGCCTTCACCTACACACGCTTCACACTGCAGAGCGCAGGCAGGCAATGCAGCAGCGAGCTCACCGGACGACGACTCGACACGACGCGACGACGCGCGCCTCTTCATCACTTTCACTACTACACTACCATCTTCGAAGTATCTTTGTTTTTTTGTTTTTTGTTTTTTTTTTTATGGAAACTGACACGGTTGGCTACGTCACCTACAACATCCGTGATGTCAGCCCATAACATCGGGTGAACTAGGTGCCATGTCAGTGCTTCCCTTCGGTCGTGCCGGCTACACTGAACTGGACGGAAAACACAAACTATTTACATAGCCGTTTCGACGGACGTTTCATTCAGTGCGGTGGTACCTACCCGGGCGGGTTAAACCCTACCACCTAGTAAGGTAAGAAGGGAATGGACGTTTTACGTGGAATCTCTACATAGAGTTTCGTACATTCTCGAATTTGTAGTCTAAGCGTTTCCTTATTCCGAATATTGCAGGCGAGTATTTATTGCACGTTCTTTCTTGCCGTGCTGATAGATTATTATTTTTTATATAATCCGGTATGTGTGGCTGAGTCGGAGGGGCCAAAGCGCATGCTCCGACCAGCCAATATCACCTGCGAGAAGTTAGGTGCCATACCGGAGACTTCTATACTGGACTAGATGGATTAAGCTTTATTGAGTTATCGCTGTATAGCTTCAAAAAAATAAAAAGACAGGAACGTAGATTCGACTGTCACTAAAAAAGAAGAATTGTAAAAATCGGATACGGTTTAGGGGGGGGGGGGGGGGAAAGAATGTATTCTGTGTAAATTTCAACCGGCTTCCTATTACGGTTCAAGAGATACAGCACTTTAAATGTAGGACAGGCCATGGACAGACGGACGGACGGACGGGCAGACGGCGTTGGCTTAGTAATACGATACCGTACGGTACGAAACCCTAAATGAAGCAGTATCAAATGGCTCACGGGTCGACTCCGCCGGCGAAGTAGTAGACGAGCCCGAAGAGCAGGTAGAGCAGTCCGAAGCCGACCGGCTGGTAGACGTGTAGGAGCCGCGAGGGGTGTCCCGCCGCCAGCACCTCCGCCAGCATCACCACAGAGTTCACGCCGTGCAGCGACACGTCCAGGAACATGTTCGGAGCGTAGTCCACCAGCATGTCCGCTGCGGGCACACGCACCATCATATTTACACTGTCCTACCAGGAGATGAGACAATGCGGCAGCTTTAGTAGATTCGAGAGGGGTTTTTTTATGTTACCAGGTATGGGTGGCTGTGTCAGAGGGGTCGAATCACATGCACCGATCGGCCAATATTACCTCCGAGAAGGTAGGAGCCATATACAATAGTGCCCTAGGCGCATACAACCGATAATGGAGGTCTCCTTTTGACATTGGAAATGTCTTTTCGTTCGCTCCAGTGTAGGCTCCGATTTCACGAAAAAGTGCGGTCGCCTTATATCTCGGAGAGTTGTGAAGATATGTTATTCAAAAAAACCGTTTAAAAAAAAATACTAAAGGGACGCGTATTCATGAGAGCATAAACAATTATTGGAGAAAATAAAAAACAAAAAAAGTTATGGCCGAAATAGTGAAAAAAACATTAAATTTTTCCGATTTTTTTATTTTGTCGCTCGATATTTTGGAAACAAAGAAATTTGAGAAAAACTCCTCTGGACAATTTAGTCAGCTACAATTTGAGCCTAAAACAAAGACGACCGGGTTAAGGGTTTGCCCTGTAGCCTAACCTTTTTGAAAAAAGTCAAAAAGTCAGAACGAAATTTTTTTCAAATTCCGTAGATTCATTTCCAATGTGCTCGATAGTCGTGTGACGCGTGTGACGCACGAAATCTGTGAATTTTTGATGAAATTTTGAAAACCATGGCTTACAAGGGATCTCTACTGCCTGGAGAGATGCATAGTGCCGACCTTTCCATCTGCTGGTGGATCGCATGCAGTCCAGAAACCTTTCTGTAGGAAGACTTTGAGATCCCTCAAAGTTGTTCTGTCCTGTCAGTCATTGGCTGACGGGAGGCTCTGCGAGTTACAATTTGTCGACCATCGTCTGTTGAGACTCGAGCGAGATCGTCAATCAGTTCGTCTGTACAGTGTAGCTAGATTGGGCGAATTGTCGCCGATTGGGCTACTTCCGAGGAAAAAATCCTCAAAATAGTCGCTCAAATTGTATGATTGGGCTACTTAATTTTTTGCTTTTTCAAACAATTTAAATACATTGGGTTACTAAAAATCCAAATTGGCAACATACACTGCGTCTTTATGCAACTAACAAACACCTAATTTTTATTCCGTGCAATTCTTACATTTCAAAAGTTTTTCATACTCCCGAATATACGAGGAAGTATATTGAAATGAAAATATAATAAAAACATGCTCCTATTCATTAAGTTTTGAATTAGGCAGTAAATTTTTTCTACTTATCATTTCTACTTATGTATCATACACGAACGAGGAAAAAGGAAACTGCGCGACCGCGGTTTCCTTTTTCACCACACATGGTGATTACAATTTGAGTTAGTTATGGCGTTTATCTATCAAACAGGAATTAATCCCTTTATACAATCAGGTCTACACTGCCTAAAGTGCGGACTAAGCGCTCCAGTTCTTCTTTTATCTTTCGCACAGCTAAATTCTGGAATGCACTTCCTCCCAATGTGTCTCCTGCAGTGATGTATGACCATTGAACTATAAGAAAGGTTGACTGTAAGAAATCTCTGTAAGGGATAAGTCCAATGTATTTGTTACTGTTTAATGTTTACTGTAGCAATAAAGAATTTTCTATATATCTATCTAACTATATAAAACAAATAGTTTTATATGGTCGAAGTGTATGACTTAGGATCTTTCAAGAGAAGCGTAAAAGGGTGCCAAAAAAATGTTAGTTTATAGAATATACTCGTAGAATATTATTAACTGACTGACTGTCTGACTAACTGACTGAACTGAACTGACTGAACAAATGGGCAAGAGGGGTAAGCCCACAGAGCATGGAATACCGCGCGCCGCGCCTCCTAGAGACGCCCTGAGCGCGATTTCCCTACAACGCCGTTGACGCCTTTGGGCGTGGCCTATGACTTACATATGTGTGTTGTGCGTGTGCATTTGTTTTGTGCGTGTGCATTTGTTTTGTGCGTGTGCCTAACTTGCTCCTCTTTGTGTGTAGTGTCGATACTAACATACACACACACACATACGAAGCGCTAGCAGCTCTGCGTACGGTTATTGGGTTTCAAATATTATCGCTTAGGGCGTCTCTAGGAGGGGGCGCGCGCGGTATTCCATGCTCTGTGGGTAAGCCTCTTACTCAGACGGAGGAGAAGATCCAGTGCTCACAGGTTCAGTGAGCAAAATTTTTTTGTAAAAAAAAATTCTTTGTTCTTCGAAAGTGATCTATTTCCGATACAGAGCGTACTATTAACCAATTTTGAAAGATGTGTTAGAGCGAAGAGTGTATAAATACTCACACGTGTAGAGGACGGCCCAGTAGAAGAGTGTGATGAGGAAGGCGACCGGGGCGGTGATGTTGAACAGCACCCAGTACGCCTGCACGTACCACGGCAGACCGAACGCCGGCTCTGTAACATGCGAGCACGCCTCGTGGCCATCAACACCGCTTCATCGATGACCCATACCACGTGATCGATTTGGCGGGGAGGGAGGGTTATTCATTGTGTCAAGTGGCATTTCAAAATTTAGTTTAAAAAACTGAAAATAACGCAGCAGACAAAAACAATCACTTCGGTGGCGTGGACTGGCATTGGAAATGCACTGCTCAATTAGTTAAACATGTTTATTAAAAGAAAACCTGAAATTCCAAAAATTTGGTGCTTGGTGTATAGATTTATGAACCCCACACCCCGAGGAGGGGGGCCGTTTAGAGGGGAGGGGGGGGGGGGGGGGGGGGGAGGCATACAAAGTACCTACAAAAAGCGAGCGAAAATGAGAAATGAAGCATATAAAACAATAATGAAGGGAGCAGAAAAAGTTTTTAGTTATTTGCCCCCCCCCCCCCCCCGCCCAAAAAAAAAAATAACGTATAAAAAACTCATTAGCTAATTACGATTGCCTCTTCTCCGGTACTGCGGGAAGTGCATTCCCTCCGTCCTTGCGTAAAAAGCGTAGGCGCCCGTGTGAGCCGTAGCGGCTGAGGCTGGTCGCCGATGGCGACCGAAAAGCCGAAGCGGCAGAGGCGAGCATTGTTACAGCGGACGGGGGCTGCACTCCCTCCGCGCCTCCGGCTTACATAAACACTCTAGGGAATAGCCATACTAACAGGTTATGTCGGGGCGGTGAATTTAGTTTTTCCGCAAAGTAGCCATGTCTGACCAGTGATCTGTTAAAATTTTCAATTTTTTTTTTCTCTGAAAGTATTGATCTCCTCGGGCTAATTCTTTCAATAATATTCTTCTAACATCCTAAACTACAGAATATACGACTTATACCAGTTGGCTTATTCTTGTAAATTCTGACAGCGGACTGAGTTCGTTTTCAGTCAGTAACCAGTGTGATAGCTACTTGGGTATTCCAGTAATCGACCGCAGCGCCAGACGGACAAATGGCACGGAATGAAAACATTCACAAGCGGAATCCGCCGTTAGTTTGCATGGACTATGTCTACTTTGGTATTCCGGTAACACTTCTGACATTTGAAAACTGATGAATTACTTATATTAGCTCACGTAAACCATCAGTAGCTGTCGAGTAACTTTTGCAGCAGAGTTTTACTTCGATCGCGTGAATTGATTTGATTTAAGTAAAAATAAGTGAGAATGTGGAGGTATTTTTGGTGGACGCACATCGTGAAGACCGCCGGCGCGTGTTGTGTGACTATGGGAGCGACGACATGACGGAGAAAGAGTTCATACAGTCGTACCGTCTAACGCATGAGCTCTTTGATCAGCTTATGGAGGATCTGGAGCCCCATGTGAAACAACGCAATCGCGTTGACAACATATCGAGCGCTGTAAAGGTAATAAGTAATCGTGTGTGTAAGTTGTAATGTTTATTTAGATTAGGTTAGGCGCTCGGCTCGTCTTTCAGTGTGGTAATTTTAGCTAAATAATTTTCATGATGGTAGAATGGAAAAAAAAAATAATTTGAGCCGCCTCGACATGGCCGGTCTATGTTAGGTTTCTGCAGATTGGAAATCCCACTATTTATATACTTACTACTACTGTTGTTTTTAGGTGAAAGCTGCTCTTGCGTTCTATGCAAGCGGCGGCTACCAAGCAATAGTCGGCCAACATAGTGGTTCAACTATGTCGCAACCCTCAGTGTCTCGGGCTATAGGAGAGCTGACGGAGGCACTGAACCACCCAGAATTGATACAGAAATACATCCGGTTTCCGCAGAATGCAGAAGAACGTACGGATGTCAAAGCAAACCGGCCACGTAACATACATCAATATATTAATATCCTTATAACTCGATAACCACTTTATCAATTTACGTACGGTTTTTACTGTTACATTCTGTCACTTCTCAATAATTTTAGGTTGTACATCATAACCCTACGTCATCGGCAGCTTGAGCTGCGAGGAAAAAGTCATGCGAAGGTAAGCTGAGAGCGAAAGCTAGTTTATAATACTCGTAATATGCTCGTGTTATTTGAACATTCTTATTATTGTCGTGGTTACATGTGCCATTATTCCATACTAAATATCTATTTGTGATTTTGCACCAAAAATAAATTTATTTATACTTCTTTTATTTAATTTAACTTTTGATTTAAGTACAGGGGACTCCGGATACGCACTGAGGTCCTATATGATGACGCCTACTGTAAATGCTCCAGCTGGATCACCAGAGGAGCACTTCAGCATACTACAAAAAAACCGCATACAAATCGGTCCATCCGTTTGGGAGCTACGATGCCACAGACAGACACACACACACACTCACACACCCGTGACAGTTGGAAAAATGGTGAACGCGTGCTGCGTGTTGCACAATATGTGCAAAGCACATCGTGTGCCGTATACGCCTCTAGCTCCGCAAGAGCTAGCTCTTGAAAATGAGTTAAACCAAAGAGAGCCTGCTCCTCAAGCTCCAGCCCCTGCTGGCAGGGACCGAAAAAGGTTCAAAGGAACCGGTTCGCAACCGGTACGAAAAGGGTTCTAAAGAGGTTACGGTTATTAAAGAACCGGTTCATAAAATAACCGGTTTAGGAACCGGTTTTCTGAACCGGTTTAAAAACCGATGAACCAGTTCTTCAAACGAACCTGTTCCGCAGGTGGGTTCAAGAACATTCGAAAGAACCCTTTAAGAACCAGTTATTATATTTTATAGGATCATATTATCTAATCTTTCATATTTAAAAAAAAAAGTCGGCAAGTGCGAGTTGGACTCGCGCACCGAGGGTTTCATCAGCCTCACTCAATATATTTGTTTTTTTTTATGGATACTGACACGGTTGGCTACATCACCTACAACATCCGTGATGTAAGCCCATAACACCGGGTGAACTTGGTGCCACGTCAGTGCTTCCCTTCGGTCGTGCCGGCTACACTGAACTGGACGGAAAACACAAACTATTTACATAGCCATTTCGACCGACCTTTCATTCAGTGCGGTGGTACCAACCCGGGCGGGTTAAACCCTACCACCTAGTAATATAATAAGAAGGGAGTCATATCCCTTAGTCGCCTTTTACGACATACACGGGGAGAGATGCAGTGGGGCTATTCTTTTAAAGTACCGGCCCCACACGGTTGTATTATGTATGTACAAAAACAATTGTTTTGGAAAATCACGAACCGCCTAAATAAACACTACAGCAATGGTTTGACTGTGCGGCATTCTTCTTATATGGCATAACGACATAATCTACTATAGAAAACAATTTTCTGATTTTTTTTTACTTGTGCTGTAAGACCTTGCTTCTTACCAAATTTCATGATTCTAAGTTAACGGGAAGTACTCTATAGGTTTTGATTTGATTTGCCGGTAGCAAAATATGTGACTTAAATGGGCGTATCTAGTTATTGCGTTGGCCTAGAAGCTTAAACTTTTTACACCTCCGAGGAAACGTAGACCTTAGTATTTGATATTAATTTCAACTTGATACCTCTACCCCTTCCTGTGAAAAAAGGTCTTGATAGACAGACAGCCAGCCAGCAAGCCAAACAGACAGACAGACGGACAACAAAGTGATCCTATAAGGGTTCCGTTTTTTCCTCCTTTGCGGTACGGAACCCTAAAAATGTGAGTGTCTTTTGTTGTCTGGGTTATAATTAAAAGCCGTATGATATGTATCTGTCGCTTCACTACGTTTCCTACAAACAACCTTAGGGGCTGCGCTGAAGCCTTGATGGTCTCATCTTTTTTTATGTATGTAATCCGGTATAGATGGCTGAGTCGGAGGGGCCAAAGCGCATGCTCGGACAAGCCAATATCACCTCCGCGAAGGTAGGTGCCATACCGGAGACTTCCCTGGATTGTTGGCTATACTGGACTAGTTTGTATTGTAATCTATTCTTGTAGTGTTCTGGTGCTTCTCTTCGAGATCAATGAGAAGCACCGGAGAGCCGGATGAGCTCCCTTTCAAAAAAGACACGATAAAACAACTTGGAGCTTTCACCGGGTGTATTGGTATCTGTTGGTTAATTGCGTTTCCTACCAACAGCGCCGGAGCGCTTCGGGCATCGTCCGAACCACCCGGAGGACTGTCCCTGCTGCTGCCACTGCAGTAGCTGGCTGCCTGGAGAGCTGCAGAAGAATTAAAAGTAGCAGGAAGGCAGATGAATAAAACATTTATTTAAAAAGATTTTTTTTATTTATTATTATTGGCGGTGTCGTGCCACGTTCTCCTGCTCGGCTCTGAACCGCTGCTCCTCCAGTGCGACTCTGCGCTCCTCCAGAGTGACTATGCGCTCCTCGAACGTGACTCTGCGCTCCTCCAGCACGAATTTACGCCCCTCCAGCGTGACTCTGCGCTGCTGGAGCGTGAAGAGCCGTGCCGCGCTTTCCAGCTCGGCCGCGAGCCTCTGCTCCTCAAGCGTAAGCCGCTTTGTCTCTGTGGGCGCGCAGCCACTAGCGCTCCCGCTCCAACGCCGACGTATTAGACCGCTGTCGAGCCACACGTCCTATGAAAAAGAAGTGAAACATCACATCTAGGTAATTCGTCGTATTGGGTTGTTTTGTTGCGTGCATGTTGGTGGCGGCAGGACTATTTATAATTAGTGAGCAGCATGCGACTAAGCGAGAGCCTCGATATTGCTGTGGATATTATTGCCTAGGAACAATCTAGGAATTTAAATTTTGTTATGAGCTGAATAGAGAATTGAAATTAGTAGGCAAGAAGTGGGCTGTGGAGGTTAACTATAAATATGTTGCATCTGGCCGTACCGTCCGTAAACACGGTTTATTGATGAATTGAATGGAAATAAGCAGAAAAAAGGATAATTTCTTAAAATCCACTTACTTTGTCCGGCTTCCGAATTGTTTGTAGACAAAGATTACTAAATTATGACATGTGCCATTCACTAATGTGTGCTTTAGCGCGCTACAAAATGTTCCTATTTAGAGCGCGCTCTTCTTTTTCAAGCAAACGAATGAGATAGCACAATAGTATTTCACGCTGCAGTTTGTGACCACTACAAATCACGTTTTCCGAAATCAGTAGAACCATACTACTTCTGTGGTTGAACGATAAATTACGTGTCAGTTTCCGAAAATGCATAAGAATACGAAAAAGTTTACAGCGGAGATAGAGACGAACTCATATCGGACCAGTAATCAGATTTCAGATTTCAGTCAGTTGACAGCCGAATAGACCTGCTGCACGTCAATATAACCTATGGATTGCCGACAAATGCGCGCGACCGAATAAGGATATCGGGCGTTAGGACGAGGCGAGGTGAGGAGCGGATGATTAAAGATTCCAGCGGCGTCTCGTACCCGGCAGCCTTCTGAAGTAAGCCAAGGCGGAGACGGCTGTGGAGGCGCACGTCGTCAGTACCAGCATCATGATGCCCCACTGCGTGAAGTAGATGAGGTAGAGCGGGCCCACGCTGAACATCACCAGCGAGGCGATGAAGATCGCGAGCGACAGCAAGAAGAGAGCCAGCCGCAGCAATAGTAGCGGCAGCGGCGACGAGCCGCGCTGCCAGCCGCTCACGTGGAACTCGCTCGGCGCGTGATGCTGTAGCCCCAGCGCCCTCACCGACAACTCTCGCGTCCAGTAACCCATCCTGACACGCCTCCTCCTGACCTCCAACGCTCACTTCGCCTTATATCCTTCACGTGTTTACTAAGTACAAACGTTCAACTGTGCTCATGTTCACTTTTCATTAAAAAGTAAACAGAGACCGGCGCGCTAAACGACGACTGCTCACGACTGCCACAGCATCGCGACGTGCGACCACTAACAGGATAATACTCTTATCAGCGCGCGATATGATTGTACGCGCTAATCGAAATGATGACCTAACTCAGCAGTAAGCCCGGCTGTTGCTAACACTATGAGTCAAGAAAACCTAAATAACCTGCAATTAGGCACAGAATTATTTAAAACTAGCTGTTGCCCGCGGCTTCGCTCGCGTGAAATTCGTATTTCAAAGAAGAATCTAAGCAACTAACGGCGAGGCCGAAGGTCGAGCTGCGTTCAGGTAAACGATAAATCTTCTCAAATAAAGTAAGCAATTAACGGCGAAGCCGAAGGCCCAGCTGCATCCTGGAAGGCAATAAACCTTCGCGAAGAAAGTAAGTAACTAAGGGCGAGGCCGATGGCCGAGCTGCGTTCAGGAAGACTATAAACTTTCTGGAACAAAGGAAGTAACTAAGTGCGAAGCCGAAGGCCGAGCTGCGTTCAGGTAAACCAAAAACCCTCTTGGTACGTCACCCGTGCGCTTACACACAAACACTACGCAAACACTACGCAAGCGCAATATGTGATAGTGTTAGTACGTGCCAGCTTTGATTAACCTGTACGCTTCACGCATATAAAATATCGAATATTTTTTCCCGCCAAAAGAGTATTCATGGCGGAGTCATCATATTTTCTCGTAATGATGTAAAATTTAAGAAAAGGTCTGAAGTTTATGAAATGATCCAGGAATTTCGTCTAGATTCCACGGCCATAGAAATTCCAAAATTAAATCGAATTATTATTGGTTTATATAGAACTGACAATGGTGACTTTAGCATTTTCCTTAAATTAATTGACACTATATTAAATCATTTCGCAAATGACAATAAGAGCATAATATTGGCTGGCGACTGGAACATAGATTTTTGACAATTAATTCAAAACGTAGCAAAATAACCGACTTGTTAAAATCGTATAACATGTACAATTTGGTGACTTTCCCGACTCGAACTTGTGATAGGTCAGAATCGTCTATTGATGCCATAGCTTCGAACTTGTCTCCAAGATCGATCGCAGTATTCGCACGTGTAACTGCAATCAGTGATCACGACGGCCAGCTCGCCTGTGTCAGGGAGAGCGCTCTGCAGGGCAGGCCGGTCGCGAACCTCCTGCCTCTGTACAGCGGAGGCTTCGCACGCCCGGCAGAGTGAGCCAGTATTGCGAAGCGATCGAATTATATGACTGGAGCAAAATAGTACATAGCAGTAATTATTCTATTGAAATTAAGTTTGAAAAGTTTATAAATGTATTAACCTATTATATAAATATGTATTTTCCCATGAAAATGTCAAAAAGTAGAAATAAGAAAAACGAATACTGGATGAATGACGACATATTATCACTAAAGACAAAACTTTGTCACACATTTGAAATGAAAAAACAATTCCCTGATAGCGACGTTTTAAAAAAATGTATTGAGAAGTACAAGACAGCTATAGATATAATGTCTTGGCAAAGTCGTAGAGATTGCATCGAGTCAAGGATTATGAATAGTAATAATCCTAAAAAAGAGATATGGCGAGTGATTAAAGATGAAACCAACAGAGGGCAGTGCAGGGAAGATGGTATTCATAAGCTTATAACCTCAGACGGAGATGATGTTCCTATTGAAAACATTCCTGAATGTATGAACATGCACTTCCTGAATATCGGAAGTAAGCTAACAGCCCTGAATCCAGCTTCTCCAGGTAAAGCATTGTCCCTAATAGCAGACACTCCCAGTCTTGATGCCGACCGAGTCTTTTGCCTACCATACTATATATCACACCTGAAAAAATTGAAAAATTTATACGTGACAAACTATCTGAAAAAAACAGTCTTGATATTTTCGAGTTGTCAGGAGAGTTGATTGCCAAATGTTCGAATAGTTTGTCGCCATACATATCAGTGTTAGTTAACCAAATGTTTGAGGAGGGTACCTATCCTAATGTACTAAAACAGACCCGTGTATGTCCCATTTATAAGGCAGCCGGCGAAAAAGGTGTTGAGATTAGCCCGAGGTACGTGGGTGCACTGACCTGGCAGGGTGCGCCTTAGCGACGCCGCTGAGATGTACAGCGCTAGCAGGGCCTGGAGCGCGATTGCGGTGATGCCCCAGTGCGTCATGTAGATGCACCAGAGCGCTCGCGGGCCCCAGAAGCCGGCCAGCGACCAGGCCCACACGCCCAGCGCCCACGTCAGCTTCGCCGCGCGCCAGGCCAGCAGCGGCGCCGCCGATCCTCCCCCGCCCTGCCACGCGCTCCGCACAAAGTCTTCCACCCGCTCGTGCTCCATCAGCCACTCGCGAGCAGAGAAATGCTTTTTCCATTGCATTTTAATGTTGACCGGTTCCTTTTCGACACTGGGTTATCGCAGTTCTATTTTTCACTTGAATTTTTCTTACACTAGGTATTGCAATTTATAATTATGTTATTACTCGATTTGAAGAACTCGCTCTAAATAGCCCTTTCTCTGACTGTCTGCGCGCGTAGATTTAACCAGAACCGAGATAATGCATTAATGTTACAAGCCGTATTTTAATGTTGACAGGTTCCTTTTCGACACTGGGTTATCGCAGTTCTATTTGCACTTGAATTTTTCTTACACTATGTAGGTATTGTAATTTTTTTATTTAATTATATTATTATATTACTCGATTTGAAGAACTCGCTCTAAATAGCCCTTTGTCTGACTGTCTGCGCGCGTAGATTTAACCAGAACCGAGATAATGCATGAATGTTACAAGCCGTCCGGTTCAAAATCACGCACATACGAGCATGTACGTGCGACAAGCGTCGAGACAGCACTGCCCTTGCTTGCGAGACGAGTAGAGTTACGTTTACGCTTCGCGGCAAAACTCACGTTTATTTACATAAGGTTGTGTGTGACGACGACGATACAACACGCCGCGTACATCACAACATTTGACTATAAATTAATTCCCACGCCGCCGCGTCCGCCGCCGCCGCCGCGGTGCTTTTGAACGAGTCCAGTTTCTTGCCCAAGAAACCCATTAGAGGACGGTGGTCGTTGGCCGAATAAAGAAACGCTTCTATTTGGCAATTCGGAGGTGAGCGGTCGCGCGCGGGTCGCAGGTCGACGCGGTGCAACAGGTTGATTGCTGTTCCACTAACCGGACGCTCGCGAAAGACAATACGTAAGATATGTATCACAACAACCTTAGAAAGGAACCTACTGAAGAATGTGAGCAAAACTTAGTTACAGCGCGGCGGTGCCGGCGGCGCGAGGATTGCCACTCGTTCTCACTTTTTAAAATGAAAATTACAAATTTAAAAAACGCCCGACCCTTAAAAATTCAAAAATAACTTCCGTTACTTAAAGGAGTCGGGCGACCGCTCAGTAAATACCCTCGCAGTTCTGACTTTTAAGCTTTTTTGAAGCTTAAAAAAAAAAACGCATCCAAATGGGTCCATCCGTGAGACGTAATTTTTTTATTACTTCATAATTACTTTATTACTTGATTACTAAGATAGCTGCAAAGCATCCAGATGAAACCAGCATTAAAAAAACCGCATCCAAATCGGTCCATCCGGGAGCTACGATGCCACAGACACACACACAGACAGATAGACGGAAGTGTCAAACTTATAACAACCCTCCTTTTGCGTCGGGGTAAAAACAAGTATGCGTAGATGTCTCGAGGGACCAAGGGTGCCCGACACCGTCGATTCCACTTGCCCTAGCGAAATCACGCGCTGCGAGGTAATTTGCTGACTATTGTCGGACTGTGCAGCTTGTTGATGCGACGTTTGAAGATCCCCCGCTTGAAGGAATCGGAAAACACACGCCGGCAAAAAATTCCACTCGCAACACTTAAAATTTTTTAAACCTGTCACATGTCATTTCTTCTGTGCATTTCTTTCATCGCCTCCTGGTTCTGTAGATCAGCGGTTCCCAAAGGGTGTTCCGCGGAACCCTGGCGTTCCGCGGAACACCCTTTGGGAACCGGGAATAATAATTTCCAATAACACCCTTTGGGAACCCTGGGGTTCCGCGGAAGGTTCACAGGGGTTCCGTGGGTTACAGCCGGCAAAAGCACTCCCTAATCAAAAACGTGTGATATGTTTTTAATTTCAAACTATACTCTTGCTATTCAAATCCAACATTTTCCAACATTCATCAACAATTTAGTACTAAAAATTTATAGCGATCACATAAATTTAGTTATTATGTTCACAATAGCTAATTAACTTTTTTAATTGACTCGGTGTTCCGCCAACAGAAGGACCATCATTTAGGGTTCTGTAGCCGAAAATAATTGGGAACCGCTGCCGTATATCGCTCAATGCGCTACTTTGAAATTAATGATTTAAACGCGATACGTACATACTTTGCTGTCTCGAACAGTGATACGCAAAAGTCAATGGTCTCGAAGAGCGTTTAGTGTTCGCTTGTTGTCTATCCGCACAATGATCAATGCCCTTTGCAACAAGTGGAACAAATCGACATAGCAGTCGCCGCCGTTCCGTCGTCGTCGCTGTTGGCCCAGTTGATTGCGATGCGCTTCAAGAATTTGGCCCAAAGCCGACAACGTACAAAGATATATTACGTACTAGATCAATCACTCAGCTAACTAACATGTTCCACCGAGTTGCGGTTCACGATCCTCAAGTCGAGCGCGAGAGGCCGCAGCGCGCGGTCGTCGTCGCCTGCCTGCTGCGATCGCGCCTCGCCTACTTTAAACTAATACATTTACACATCTTCGTCGATGCGAAGGTGCGATGGCGAATCTGGAGATGAAGTGTTAGAATGAAAAGACAATATGCACACCGACGCACCAGTGCGATCGTTTTCCTTACCCCTTGCCTCTCTCCCGCACGCTTCCCGCCCCGCGCGAGCCCCCCAGACCGGCCGCCAAACCGTCTCCCACACGCTTCCCGCCCCGCGCGCGCTCCCCTCTACCGCTCGACTCTGCGCTCCGGCTCCCCGCTACCTTACCCCAAACCTCAGCCGCTCGAACACCGCTTCTCTGTATATTTCTTCGGAGCGCGAACTCTATATAATATTTCCTCAAAGACAACGTACAATGTTGCAGTGACTGACACTATGCTGCACACTACACTAAACTGTGAGTGTATATTGTTATATAAATAAACACGACATCGCAGAGACTGTCGCGTGTGTCGTCTGAATAAACGAATAAATAAATTAGCATAACAAACCGACTTAGAACAACAATGCTGGCCGTATCTCTGGTTGTGATCGTAGTCTCATTTCGCGATGAAATAGATCTCATAGCCTCGTCATAAGTATTCTGTGGCCTCGTATAGTCTTGCAAGAACAACAGTTAAGATAGCACTACCTACTTAGTTTAAATCATTAGATTTTACTAGAAAGGTAGCAGTAATTAGCGATCGATATATAGTTCACGATTATACCTTTTTCTCTTTGAACGCGCCAGTTGGTCTGTGGTCGAACAACAAACTTCTCACGAAAATTGTCAGGAAAAGTTTGAACCGTTGGAGGCTGACCGTGGTTCGGATTTTACGTAAAACTGTAGGTCCCTTCCCTTCTTACCTTACTAGGTGGTAGGGTTTAATCCGCCCGGGTTGGTACCACCGCACTGAATGAAGGTCGGTTGAAGCGGCTTTAAATAGTTCGTGTTTTCCGTCCAGTTCAGTGTAGCCGGCACGACCGAAGGGAAGAAATAACATGGCACCTAGTTCATCAAGGTGTTATAGGTTGACATCACGGATGTAGTAGGTGATGTAGCCAACCGTGTGAGTTTCCATTGACGAAAACAGTAGAAAATCTCAAGCTTTTTCATCAAGTTAAAGTAACAGCGAAGGAGAACTCTGTCTAATGAACTTACCATTCACGTCTATTAAAGGTCGAAGCAATAAGCAAAGCTATCATTCTTCTCATGTTCGTAGAGATCCTATCTAACATCGAATTCAACGAACGCCTTCGGGCGATCACAAGTAACTTCGAAGGCGCAATAAATAACATCGTCCATTGTTACCGCACAAATATTGCCACTTGCGAAATAGTTAAATAATGTACATCTGCGTGAGCCGGATGAACTCTTCGTTCCGTCGGTCTAGAGGGAAGTAGCGGCGGTGAAAAAATAACCCTGAAAACCTCTAACGCTCAGGTTCCGGTGTGTTCGCGGCGGTGATCCACTTTCCACGGCATTCGGGTCAGGCTTCCTGACGACGGCTCGTTTCCATCGAGCTCTGCTTAGAACAAGGAGATTGCCAGAACACGCATCACCGTTACAAACAGCTCTATTCCAGCGCTTATTCAGCGTGGCCGAGGAGTTTTTTCCCCCTCTAGCGAATTGCGCAGAACTCCCAGTAGGAATGATGGCTTTTATTATGTTCCCGTCAACTGCCGTCAAGACAGCAGCGAACTAACATTTCTCCGGCCGGTTCTTTTCCACTAGAAAGCTTATTGCTTTGGCTTCGACAATCAGATAGCATGACCAAATTGCGAGTCCTGTTCGCGGAAAACAGGGTGCAGGAATCTTTAACAAGGATATATTTTTTTTTATGTAAACCAGCATGGTTGTCTGTGTCGAGAGACCAATGGTGCAGTCGACAGAGCCAAAATCACCTCTCCTCGCGAAACCACGCTCAGTTAGGTGCCATTACAGCAGATTTGCGGATTGTTGCTAGGCTGTCTAGCCCGTTAATACGACGCTTGAAGACACCCAGGTTAAAGGATTCAGAAAATACACTCGCCGGAAGACAGTTCCACACTCTAGCAGTGCGACAAAGAAACGATTTAGAGAATCGATTGGTTCTCAAAAGCCCAATGTAAACAACAAAGGGGTGCTGAGTCTCTCTGCGACGAGTCATGCGGAGATAGGACGGGTGGCAGGGAATAAGGGATGCTAGTTCCACAGAGCAGCGTCCGTGATAGTATCTGTAAAACAGACTAAGCGAACCCACAAATCGTCTGTGACTCAGAGACTCCAGACCATCTTTAAGTTTCGGGTCACCAACAAGACGGATGGCTCGGCGCTGTATCGAGTCCAAGGACGCAAGCAGATAATGCGGACTACCCTCCCAGATGTGACTGCAGTACTCCATCACCGGCCTAATCTGTGTTTTGTACAACAGGAATAGTTGTGCCGGTGAGAAGAACCGCCGATTGCGGAAAAGTATTCCCGTATATTAGTGTATATATAGTATTAGGATATAGTACAAGGTGGTCGGAAGTCCACACACATTCCGAATATGTGCTCTCAGTCATCTTGATGATAAATATACTCGTTGATAGGAGTTTCGCCTTGTTGGTCAAACCGGGCGACGAATGTGGAAGTAGATACCGGGCGTGACGCGCGGTGTGGCGTGTTGGATAGCCCGACAGAGTGTGTCGTCAATATAAAAACCTCGTCCTTTCGCAAGTCCAGACCGGACTTGGGTGCTACTACTTAATAGCCAAGTTAATAACCTACAACTACTAGGTACTCTATTATGTATGACACAATGTTTTATTATGTGTGAACGGTGTAATGTGTTGTTTATTGCTTACTTACTAATCGTTTGTTTTTCTGTTAGTACGTGTTTCTACGTGTTTTTCTGTCAGAACTGTAATTTTAGCATGAAAAAATCAAATCTACACTTTGTAGAATTAGAAAATAGTGCTCCTAAAAATAAGCTAATTGAATCAAATGCTTTTTTAGGTTAAATTCTGTTTCTAGTGGCCGTGATTCGTTCGGAACTAAGTTAAATTCTTCTAAACATTGTTGTCTATTGAAAAATAAGCTAGTTATCAGTCATCAAAATGTACAGGGTCTGCGCGGCAAAAATCTACTATTAGAATTAATTTTAAAAGAAAATATAATTGATGTTTATTGCGTAACCGAGTCCTGGATAGATTGTAATGAATTAAGCACTCAATGTATTAAGAACTATTCTATTATTAGCAGTAGCCATCGAAAAAACTTTATAAGAGGTGGTACTTTAATTCTGGTGAAGAACGGTCACAAAGCTAAAAACAGACTAGATGTAGTAAAAAAGTCAGTGGAAAAAGAGTTTGAAATAAGTTGTATAGAAATGGACTCAATATTCATAGTATCAGTATATAGGTCACCGTGTGGGAATGTGCCATCATTTATAAACAAATTGGAAGAATGTTTGTGTAAATTGAATACCAATAATAATAAATCAATAATTGTTTGTGGAGACTTTAATATTAAATTCCCCTTAGAAGAAGGAGGGCAACATGAGCTATCTGATTTGATGGATAGTTTTTTGCTTAGACAAACAATCTTCCAATATACTAGAGTGACAGATTCGTGTTCATCGTGCATTGATAATATTTTTACTGATTGTAAAGTACTAGAGTCAAAAGTATTTCCTGGAATATCATCAGATCATTACGCGCAATTAATTTCTATAAATTACTCGACAAGTAAGAATACTACTTCGGGCAAGATGAAACGAATATCAAACAAGGTTCTGATAAATTCGTTAAACTTAGATTTACAATCTGAATTCTGTGGTAATAATATTTATAGCTTTAAAGAATTTTTCAATATATTTATGAGATATCTAGACAAGCATATGCCACTAAAACATATGTGTGTAACTAATAAAAAAACATTTGCCGACTGGGCTACTCCAGCTATTATTATTTCTAAAGACAAATTATTTTATTTATATGATCTCCTTAAAGTTAACAATAATCCAGATCTTAGATCTTATGTTACACGTTACAGCAAAATCTTTAAACAAGTTACCATTAAAGCCAAGCAACTGTTCCTTAAAAACAAAATTATGAATTCAAATAATAAAATAAAAATGGCCTGGACCATAATTAAAGAAGAAACTGGCAAATCTAACGACAGTAACACCAAGCTAGAGTTAAAAATTGGATCAGAAATTATTTCGGATAACACAACGATTGCCAATCATGTGAATAAATTCTTTTCCACAATAGCCCATAGTACTACTCAAAGTCTAAAGTCTAGTAAAGAAGTATCATTAAACTACCTCAAAGCGTTTATCCCTCGGAATTCTGAATCAGCCATATTTGCACCTGTCACATACCTAGAGACTAAGAGAGTAATTAGGGACCTTAAATCTAAAAATTCCCAAGATCTTTGGAGTATCTCACCTGTATTATTGAAATCTATAACAAGTGTCATCGGCCCGCTAACAGATATTGTAAATGACTCTCTAAAAAATGGCATATTCCCAGATTCATTAAAAGTAGCCAAAGTTATACCTTTGTATAAAAAGGGATGTCATAACAATGTTGAGAACTATCGTCCCGTCTCTATATTGCCGGTTTTCAGTAAGGTCTTTGAAAAAATTTTGGAAAAACGGTTAATTAAATTCTTTATTGATAATGAACTTTTAAATTGTAAACAATTTGGATTTCGGAAAGGACTGTCAACGGGTGATGCTATAGCTTCTATGGTAAAATCAATATTAACTTCCCTAGACGACTCTCAGCATACTTATGGCATCTTTTGGTATCTGTCCAAAGCCTTTGACTGTGTAAATCATGAAATATTACTAATGAAACTAGAACATTATGGTATAAGAGACAATGAATTGCGTATATTCCAATCATATTTAGAAAATAGAGCTCAAATATGTGACGTCAATGGCTTAAAATCTAATGTAGAATCAATTACAATGGGTGTGCCGCAGGGTTCTATCCTGGGACCATTATTGTTTCTAACATATGTTAACGACATCTCGAGCTGTATAACAGACGATATAGAGATGGTAATGTTTGCAGACGATATCTCAGTTGTACTGAAAAACAATGATATAAGTAAACTAAGAGAATCCTTTTTAAATGTACTAGAATCTCTAAAATCATGGTTCGAATGCAACAATCTATTACTAAATGTTAACAAAACTAACATTATGCACTTTGCTCTAGGTACTCATAGACGTAATAACACTGATGCCATATTAAAAACTGCAGAAAACTTGTCATTAAACCTTGCTAATGAACTAACTTTTCTTGGGGTAATATTTGATAAAAGTTTTACTTGGAAAGCCCACATAAACTCTTTAGCTGGTAAGTTGAGTTCCGCTTGTTATGCTATAAAAAAAATTAAAGAGCTATGCGGAACTCATGCTGCAAAGACGGTTTATCATGCCTATTTTGAGAGCATCATGTCATATGGCCTTATGTTTTGGGGAAATGCAGCAGACTCAAATAGAATATTTTTATTACAGAAGAGGGCCTTGCGGTACATCCTAAATATGAAAACTAGAGATACTTGTAGGACAGCGTTCGGGGAGATAGGAATCATGACTTTACCAAGTGCATATGTTTACCAGAACATATGCTATGCCAGAAAATACATTAATGATTCCTCTCTTAATTCCGACAATCATAACTATGATACACGGTGTAAGAATAATGTACAACTAATAAGACATAGATTAGCTAAAACCTCAAAAAGCTTTATTTGTAATAGTGTTAGATTTTATAATAAACTGTCTTCTAACATAAAACAATTAGATGATAATAATTTCAAACGACGGATTAAATTAATGTTAATTGAAAAGAGTTATTACACTATTAAGGATGCATTAACTGACCGTAATTTTATCTAAGAGTTTGACTACTGTTTTTTCCACTAACAAACTTTGACAATTTGACATTTGGATACACTTTGTATCATAAATTTTTTTTTTATATGACTTATTACATCTCTTTGTAATAAATGTAAACTAATTTTTATTTATTTTTTGACTTGATATAATATGAAGTATCAAAATTGACGATGGCACTATACACCAGATATAGGTAATTTAAATAGGCAGTGTGGTCAAATTCTTCAGTATTCATGTTTATGCTGTAAATATTAATGCTCCTGTGAGCGGTAGTATGGGTTAATTATTTGTAAGTTACTATAATATAATACTTATAAGGTACTAACAAAACATTGTGACTTGCGAAGTTTGTTTGTCAGTTCTTCTTCGCATTGAATTTAGAACTGGCGGAATTTTCGACATGTCCAAGCGTAGGTTACCTACCTATGGATGAAATTATACAATAAACAATAAACAACAATTAGCCTAATGAAGTGCTCCATAATGACAGTTCTCTTGCAATTCTTTTGTCAGCCTCGATAGCTCAGTGGTGCAGACAATCAACTGTCGCTTTTGAATGTTAAGCAACGCTGGGTGCGGTCAGTACTTGGATGGGTGACCGCTGACCGTTGGAGGCTGACCGAGGTTCGGATTCCTCGTAAAACTGTAGGTCCCTTCCCTCCTAATATTACTTGGTGGTAGGGATTAACCCGCCCGGGTTGGTACCACCGCACTGAATGAAATGACGGTCAAAACGGCTATGTAAATAGTTTGTGTTTTCCGACCAGTTCAGTGTAGCCGGCACGATCAAAGGGGGAAGCACTGACATGGCACCTAGTTCACCCGGTGCTATGGGCTGACATCACGGACGTTGTAGGTGATGTAGCCAACCGTGTCAGTTTCCATAAAAAAAAAAAAAAAAAAATTCTTAGCCCTTAGACTGTTTTATGATATAACCAGGACCGGTGCTTGATGAATTGGTTTCCCTTATCCCTCCTGTCCCGATCTATATCCGCCACAAGCCGACATTCATTAGTATGTTGTTGGCACCCGATTTCTGAGAGAGCATCGTTTTTCGAACGAAATCATCATTCCCGTGTCGCACGACGAAAATATGAGTGTCCCCTAATGCCTGGCGGCGGTCTTCAAGAGGCCTGTCAATAAATTAGACGACGACCTTTTTGTTCGCCTTATCGCTGGCATAGCGTCGTTTCACAAGGAGTGGTGTTATTGGCTGTGTCTGATTATCCAACGGGTTTTTGGGCATAGTACAAAACATGCTATTTAAATTCGGTTTGCGTTTATTGACAGTAAAATTAGATTTAGTTTCATTTAATGCTATAGTGATTTTGTATACTCCGCTGTAATGGCGGACTCCGGAACGCTAAAATGGTCTTATTGTTTTATTGACATTGAGAATTTGGCATTAGCTTTTCGACCTTAGAATAAACAATTTTATTATATCTGTTTCTGATTAATTCCAAATTGGAAATTCCGCGAATAATGTGTGAAGTCAAGGCGCCAGTGCACTCACTGCCACGCCGAGCCGAACGTCGTGGGTTCGGTCGCGATCGTGGGTGTGGAAGTTCAAGGAGGTGAGTCCTCAAGGCTCGATAGACACATTATCATTCCGCACGAGGATACGCGGTTCAACAACACTGACCCATTTCACGTTATTCATCATTCGTGATCTCCAAGTTCGTGATTTATCGTTCTCGAAAGACACTTTTTTTTATTGAAACTAACACGGTTGGCTACATCATCTACAACAGTGCGCCCATACTTTTTTCTATGAAGATCTACCTACTAAAAAATTACGCAAAAAAAATACGTTGTGAGATCGACAGTTGTACAAAAAAGTTTTCGTTGTTAAATAATTATAGTACTTAATTTTTGTTAGACTAATTATAATAATTATTCAAAGTGTAGGTAATATACAATCTATTTTTGTTACTTAACTGTAAATAAACCATTATGCACCTACGTTTTATTTCTAAATTACAATTTTAACAATTGAATTAAAATTAATTAAATGAAATTAATTTAAAAAAAATGAACCAATCTTGCTCAAATGGAATTCATACCCTTAAAAGCTATGTTCATTTTACATCCTTTGCTTTTTTTTGGTACAAAGAACTGCGGTTTTTGCGGAAGACGAAACCACCCGTAAAATTAAATGTTTGATGTTTTTACAAGTCACTTTTTGCTCTGACATATTTTCAGCGATCGACCTAAAAGCCTCTTGCGATCGACCGTTTGAGCACCACTGCTCTACAACATCCGTGATGTCAGGACATAACACCTTGGTGAACTAGGCATCAGGTCAGAGCTTCCCTTCGGTCGTGCCGGCTACACTTAACATTTTATCCAAAATGTGTACCTATCTAAAGTAGTACATTTTTGTTTAATTTTTTCTTTTTTTTGTGTGTGCATAACTGACTGTAATTTTATTTTATGTGTGTTGTTTAGCGTTATTTTGATTGTTCTTTTATTAGTTTTTTTTTTCTTTTTTTTTTCTTAACAAATTACGAGTGTTTTATTATTTATACTAATTTTAGCTTACTTCAAATTTTAATCTGGTCATGTTGTGTTTATCCATAAGTACAGATAGTTCAATCCATGTTACATATATGATGATTTTTATTTTTGTATGTATAGAATGATTATGTGTGGATCTAATGAAAAAATAAATAATAAAATACAAAGATGTAATTCGGTAGCTCGAAAGAGTACTAGTAGGTCGACATGCTTGCAAAATAGTTTAGACAATCGACGATTTGATATAAAATTCTATTAACAATTTACTAGAAATCCGTCCATTGTACAGTTGACTGGTTGCGAAAGTCTTCTTACCAAATAGCGTCAATTAATTAAGCAAAGTACGTAAGTACTTGTCCCTGTCTGTACTCACTGTGGTACCCACACACTCATCGGTTTCGCTGAGTGCGCGGATGGCCTCGTGTGAATGATTAATTTTTCAAAATCGCACGTCGACGCGTGGATGGAACATTCAAATGCTTATTGTCGTCCAATTGTGTTCGGCGTCGGTCGAGGTCGATCATGCGCAGCTGAGGCCGTGTGGTAATCGCTTCAGAGATAGCTCATTTTTATTATTTTAATATTGCGAAAATCCCTTACGGTGAGTTCATCTGTCCATCTAATAAATGTCGCTGGGTGTCACAGATTGATGATGTAGAGAATGTTGATGATGAGAAATAAATTCATTACAGTTTTTTTTTTACATTTATAAAATATTAAATTTTTAAAACCGACCAAGTGCGAGTCTGACTCGCGCACCGAGGTTTCAAAACCACAAAAAACCTTGAATATACACGTTTCTTATATGGGAACCCCCACTTAATTTTTCACTTTTAATTTTTTTCTGTGAAAATTTCAACCGGCTAGCTATTACGGTTCCAATGATACAGCCATCGGACAGACGGACGGACGGACGGACAGACAGATGTTGTAGGTAGCTCAGTGGTGCGGTCGGCCTACTGTCGGTCGTGCGTGCGTGATCTAACCGTGTGCAAATCTGGTGGCGGTCTCTATAAAAAAAAATAAAAAAACTTTCTTATGTGGTAGGGTTTAACCGGCCGGCCAGTTTCCATAAAAACAAATATAGGTTTCTATGTAGTACAGTTTTCGGAAAATAATAATTATTTAAATACTTTTTTGTTTAATACAGGGCGTTGCAGCAGTCACTGCAGTAACTTTTGGTGATTCCTGCGATCAACAGGAACGAAAATTACGAGCATTTTTCAAGATTTAAAAAAAAATACAATTTCCAGCAGACTATTTCACGAACTTAATGTAAAAACAATCTAATGCTCAAATGCGATAACAACGTCTAGTGCATGTGATTCGGACGTTCGTTTTGAGTTCGACCTTGGAGTAGGTCATTGTGAGCAGACCGTAAATAAAAAATCTAAAAATATACCGGAAACTAGACACTTTAGAGATATATTTTATAATTATATTTTATCTTTATCAGACTCTACTGTGTTTACATAAATACAGAGTTAACTAACTTAAAAAATCTGTCAAAGTCAAGTGCGAGTTTTACTCGCGCACGAAGGTTTCCGTATCTATCCGCTATCAATAATATCCGCCTATCTTTTGTCTTTCCACAATGCAATGTATAAAAGCCTGTGGCGCCATCTATTATTCAGTAGCGTGACTAATCGATTTTTCGCACGTTTGTTGTATGGGAGCCCCCCTTAATTTTTCACTGTTTCTATTTTTTATTATTTGTTGTTATATCCGCCATAATCAATTTCAACGGGATACCTATTACGGTTGAAGAGATAAAGCCCTCGGACAGACAGACGGACGGACGGACGGACAGACAGACGGCGTAGGCTTAATAATAGGCTTCCGTACGGGATACGGAAACCTAAAAAGAAGATGGAGAGATGATAAGTAGAGATGCAGTGGGGCTACTACTGCATGTCCCCGTGCACGTCGTAAAAGGCGACTAAGGGATTGAGGAAAAGATGCCGTGCTTTCTGCCGGAAAGGGCGGCAGGGTAGCCACCTCTCACCTTGGCACGGTCCTTCCACCGAGTCGTAATGTGGCTTCGTGCCTTACTTGCTGCTTGATAGTTATCTTGTCCGAATACTATGCTAAAAGTGGTGGCCGGTGTTG
The DNA here is from genome assembly GCA_946902875.1 of Nematopogon swammerdamellus. Taxonomy (NCBI): domain Eukaryota; kingdom Metazoa; phylum Arthropoda; class Insecta; order Lepidoptera; family Adelidae; genus Nematopogon; species Nematopogon swammerdamellus. The sequence goes on from OX336333.1 coordinate 4,053,097, forward strand.
TGCTGCAATTTACAAGATTACTTGCAGCACAACACCGATTAATCTGCTCACGCCGATTGTCGGGATACAGCGTGTGGTAATATTTTTACGTGTATGTATGAAATATAGCTATACTAATATAACCATATTTATGGTCATGGTCTAGCTACATAATATATTTCGTGTCAACTTTTTATGTCAGAAACTCGCGTAGTTTCATGGCTGACTCGAGGGCGAACCGTTTTAAATTATTCTAGTTCGAAACGTATAAATGCCCGTATTTACCTGTATTATAAATATTATATAATTGATCCACCGTAAGTAGTTTGACACAGTTCACTTGCAGTTGGAAACGTTTTGTATTTGCATGGTATTAATTACATCCTCGGTGGTCACATTTTTCACATTTGAAATTCACTATAAAAGGCTGGAAATTATGTTATTTATTACCCTCACCTTGGACATATTTTCTTAATTAAAAAATAATAAAAATAAAAATTCTACTTCATAATGAAGACATCATTATGAAGTAGAATTTTAATTCAAAATTAATCAGCTAGGGTCACAAAAATTATAAAATAATTATAATATAATATATAACAAAAAGAGAGTTAAATGAGATTAAATTAAAAAAAAAAATCATTTATCATTAAAATAAATACCTAGCATAAAAAAATTGTCATGAAAAGTATTATTAGAGATTATTAAAATTCTACGATAAAAATAAATACCTAAAGTTCTAAAATATACAATATCTATCACACACAGTAGCTGACTTTTAGGCTAGCTGCGACCGCCGCTCATGGCCTCCGCTGCCCGACCCTTACGCAAATAATTACACACATTTTCTTCGACAGGTATGTACGTACGTAGTAGAGCCGACAGAACATTTGATTTTTAGGTTTCCGTACCTCGTACGAAAGCCTGTTACTAAGCGTACTGTCCGTCCGTCAGTCCCATGGATATATCATCGCAACCGTAATAGCTATAGCCGACTGATTTTTTCACAGAATATGTGTTATTAATAATGGCGGACATGACAACAAATAATAAAAAATAGAAAAAGTTAAAAAAATTAAGAGGATTCTTCACACAAGAAACTGGTATTTTTTAAACTTTTTTTTGTGGTGCGGAAACCTCGGTGCGCGAGTCCGACTCGCACTTGGCCTTTTTTAATTAATACGTGTGGCATCGCGGATATGAGCGATAATGGAGCCAGCCGCCTCAGCACAGCGCCTCCGGCCGGCGGCGCGGCGTCTCGGAGCGTGACGGACGCCAGCGGACGAGCCTTATCAACGAAATAGTTGCGTACGAACGAGTTCAACGCCTCGTCGCGCGCACGAAGGAAACCCGATTGAAGAGCGATTTCCAATATTCAAGAAATATTTCAATGTTACTACGCTTTGAGTGTTGTGTTGTTTCAGTTTTAAACCGTCTATAGTACAGCCATTTGGCTAGTTTAGACGGATGTGAATACTTTACCAACATCTAGAAACTTACAATGTGGCTATTAATGAATGAATGGTTGATTAGGTACTTACCTGATTATAATTTTCTTTTAAGTATAGGTACAGTTCAATCAGCGGTGAGGGGTGGATGTGGGAGAATGTTTCAATACTGGTCCCACATACATTTCTCGCTTTGTCTGTGATGTTGCTTTTTCTTGTGTATTTTTGTGTATTTTCATGTCGTTTTGTGTAGTTTTGTTTTGTTTTGTTTTTTTTTTATTTTTTTTTATTGCTACCGAACTGTGTGGCTCTGTCCGAGGTCGCAGCCTCAGGCGCAGCCAATTTAACCCCCGTGCCAGTCCGGCTTGGAGGTGGACTAATGTTGCTGGGGAATTAGGCTATTAGCCCGCGATTTGAAGATCCGTGGATTGTAGGAGTTATGGACTAATTTTCCGAAATAAAGAAGTTTTATTATTATTTATTATTAAAGCTTATATTTGTAACATAAGAGGATAGTTTTAATATGATAATATAAGTCCGTACAATTAGAACGCTATCCTTAGATTATATTTATAAAATAAGTACCTGCCAATATGTTAAACAAAAAATTAACATATCGATACGCATTCGCGGTAAGTCCAGCGTATAGGGATGCAGTCCCTGACCGGTGCTCGTGGTGCGGAGGTGAAAAGGTGACGGCGGAATCGCGTTAAACAGCTCCTCCGAGCACTCCCCATGAAATAAGCGATAGAACACACTTAGGGCGCCGACACCCCTACGCTGTTGCAGTGTTTCTAGATCGCGGGACACTTCGGGGCCACCCACTAGTCGCACGGCTCGGCGCTGTCATGACATTGTCAATACGGATGCAGCAAACGCATAAACATGTTAAGAATCGTTTCCTGTCCTTACTGAAGTAAATAAATACATCAGTTCTTACAGCACAACACCGATTGCTCTGTTCACCCCGATTGTCGGGATTCAGCGTGTGTGATATGTATATATATATCTTAACTCTCCTCTTAACTGATCAATGTACATAATATAAGTCTACATATTACATATAATATAATATTATATATAATAATAATATACCTAATATAATATAATATATGCGTATTAAAGTATTTATGTAGTACCTATGCGCTCGTAGTTTATCACATTTTTTTACAGTTTTAAATTAATATGTATACACAAACAGTGGGTTAAATAAATTTCCATAAAAAAATTGGTTCAAACAAATTCACTTAACCCTTTAAATACTTAACACTTTAACGAGCACTTTAAATTATCTATAAATTATCTTAAATTAATATTGTTTTTTTTTCGCTACTTGATATTAATTTTATTTATCACCGTTTTTGTTTATAACTTTGGTCCGCACTACGTGAGTGAGGCTCGCACGTCGCGCGGGTGCGTGTTGCGCGGAGTGGCGCGTGTTGCGGTGCGCTTGCGCGGCGCGGGCGACTCGACGACTGTTGCACCGCCGCCGCTCCGCCGCGCCGCGCCTGCCACCGACCGCTCTGCACAGCACTGCAGGGCGGCACGCCCCGCTGACACCGCGCCCCGCCAGCGCCTCGGAGGCGGAGTAGTGCACCGCGGAGGAGGCCGTGAACGCGGAGTAGTACTCGCACGAGTAGGTCAGTTCAGTTGCACCCAGGGTTGCCAACTTTTTTTAGAAGAAATAAAATATTTCTGATTTCAGGGATGGTAATATAAAGTACAGTCTCATAAAAAAATATTATTTATTAAAATTTTTAAATATATACTTTTTAGTGCTCTTTGCACATTTCAGCAGTGATGACGAATTTTTGAATACTAGATGCGTATGCCCTGCACTTAGATGTTGTTTAAGTTTCTTTTCAGGCATTGTTTGTTTGTACCTAAAGTTGCTATAAAAGTTTAAAGTACGGAGACCCCAAATAACGTAAGATACTTTATTTTAAAGTGGGTACGGTTGGCAAATATTATTTAAAAAAAAATCGGCTCTACTCACGGTCGTCTCAGCTCAACCATCGCACCGGGCAGAGCGCTCGTGAGGATGGACCATACGTATGGCCCGAAGCGTCGAGCCACATAGCTCGGAGATGATCGTGAACATTTTTGTAATAATACGGTTGGCAACCCTAGTGGCACCTGCCTCATGTTCATTGATTGAGGCACAATTTACAAAAAAAAAACCCCTCCATGTGTGAACAACTTAAGGTAATTATTGTTAATTTATTGTAGGTAAGTATGCTACGGGCGATGGGGCACCGTTCCGCTCAACATGGCTCAACTCAGTGGTTACACCAGTGCCAGTATACATGGAGTGCTGTTGTGTCCGTGGAACATTCGGTTTGCTGGGGTTTCCAACGCCATGCCGCCGGCCTGACAGCCGGTGCCTATGTACACCCCTCTTCAAGGACCCCGAAGCTGTACTTGGGAGGAAATATGTGGCCAGGGGGGAGAAGTAGCTTCAGTAAGTTATTAACTGCATATATGTAATGTACCTGTAAATTGCGTATTAGTAAGTGGCGGTAGTGGTCCAAAACGCCTACCAGAGTACACGCGGCAACGGTGTTGGCCGCCGCCGGCGTGCGTGGTGTTCGACAGGGTGAATGCCATATCGTGTGGCCGGGTTGGTGGCCGGAATGTTTTTTTACGTCAGTTCCGTCTAGCCGACACGATCAAAGGAAATCGCCGACGGGCACCGATTTTTGATGGGAACAAAGAGATTCAAATATTTAATAGATTACTGAGTGAGCATTGGGAACATTTTCATACAAAAACCAACGAGGTATTATGACAAAAACTTTGATCTCGAGCGCCAATGCGTCGTGCATCGAACGCCAGGTGGGCGTGGCAAACTAGTATGAGCGACATTATTTTTAAAACACAACACTCACGGTTTTTTTCCGAGCTATGTGGCTCGACGTTTCGGGCCAAGCGTATGGCCCATCCTCATGAGCACTCTGCCTAGTGCGACGGTTGACAGAGAACACTGTTCTGGCAGAGTGCCCATGAGGATGGGCCATACGCTTGGCCCGAAACGTCGAGCCACATAGCTCGGAAAAAACCGTGAGTAAAGCTGTTGTGTTTTAAAAATAATGTCTAACAACCACGGTAATTTAAAAACCCATATAGTATGAGCGATTTGTTACCAAGCTAACAATTGAATGGGTTACGATTTTGTTCGCTTTACATGCTTAGTTTTTTTTATGTATTTTATGTATGGGTGGCTGAGTCGGAGGGGCCAAAGCACATGCTCCGACCAGCCAATATCACCTCCGAGAAGGTAGGTGCCATACCGGAGACTTCCCTGGATTGCTGGCTATACTGTTTTTACCTGTGCTAGCTTGAATATCTATGGATGTATACAAACAACAAAATATATACCTACAGGTCCAATTGAGAAACCCCTCCTTTTTTGAATCCATTAAAAACCTCTAATTTACTTTAAATTCATTAATGTTTAACCCTAAAAAAATCATTATAAAAACGCTTAAAACCAACTTTAAAAATATGGAAAAAGCATAAAACTCTATTTCTTGGAGAACATCTGTTTGATAATCAGTGCAGGCAGTGACCATTTATAATGTACCTTCTATCTAATATTGTTTTATTTATTTACACTTCTTTTTATTATTTGATCTTATTTTATTTACATTAGTCTTATGCCCCTCCATGCGCTTTTCCCACATCCCAAAGGTTGGTTTGTCAAGAATGCCTCATGGCATTAAACGCGTGAAATTATTTATTTTGATTTCATTGGATTCATAAACATACGAGTAGGTTCAGATAATTAATTCCGATTTGCGATGTTGAGGAAGAAGGAAGTAAAAGACACAATCAGTTTTGTTTTGTTTATTGCTCTTCAGAATAGACCACACTATTTAGTTTAGATGGTTTAGTTAGATTATAATATAATACATTTCAACATGGTGTGCGGATAATTGTTTGTGCACACATGCATCGGTACTGTCGGCTCTACAAGTGTGGTACCAGGCTACACGGCCACCCGGCTGCATATTTCCAAAGTCTAGTATGCGAGTTGCTCTAATTGGTCGTTCTCAACTTTGGCGGGAAATATAAATTTCGAAAGTATTTCCGAAAATAAAGTTCTCTTAGGTGGATATAAAAAAAAATAACCATAACCTAATTTTAACACCCTAACATTGCTTAAAAAAAGTAAAAGAAAACAAATTTCGACAAAAAGGACACGAACCCATGGCCGAGATCGAAAAAATAAAAACCCTACACTCTACCACTGAGCCACCAAAGTACATATGCGACCAAACGAATATCGGATTCAGTAGGTTCGCTGGGGGCGCCGGAGGCGGAGCCAGACTCGTCTCTCCACCAATCAGAGCAACTCGCATACTAGACTTTGGAAATATGCCACCCGGCTCTTTGGCGGTTCAAAAGTACCGTAATATTATAAATCCCCACATTCACACGCGCGCCCGTACCCTGGATTTATCGCTGGCGACAAATGCGCGGAAAAATCTGCGTGTCAATGTCGCACGGTGAGGCTCGGCGCGCAGCTCGTGGGCGCAATGGCAAATTTGTACGGCGCCTCCACGGTCAGCCTCCAACGGTCGAGCGGTCACCCATCCAAGCACTGACCGCGCTCAGTGTTGCTTAACAACAGTCGACCGACCGCACCACTGAGCTACCGAGGCTGAAATTCTACTATATGTATGTAATTTCATTAGTAGTTTCAAAGAGCGCACACAGATTGTAATCTTAGATTAAAATTGTAATAGATAATTAAATTAAATATAATTAAAGTTTTGTAGTGCCTACATCACCCATCACAGACTATGCATGATACTACCTCGCCTAGACTAAGTCCGGAGAAGGTTAGGAACTGGCTGCTATTAATTAAGTAAATAATATTATTAATAATTTAAATATATTATATTTTTAGTAGGTAGTGCTGAGCGAACTGCAGTAGCGAACTCATTAATGACTAAAACCCATACATAACACGAATTATAGAGAACATCGGGGGCAAGCAGAGTAATCTGTGGTCGGTACGGAATAAGGTGGACGTGGAAATACCGTTAAACGACCGTACTATTCAACTTGTACGGAAACCGTCACCGGGTGGAACGTGCCAAAGCGACAGGTGGCTATCCTGTCGCCCTTTAGCACGGCATCTTCTGGAATCATAAATGCGAAGAGAGAAAAAAAAATTACACTATGTGCTGACTGATAAGGACTAGATGCCGTGCTAAAAAGGGCGGCAGGCTAGCTGCCTCTCACCTTGGCACGGTCCTTTCACAGTCATGCAGTAGTTAGCTACATAGCTGTCTTTGTGCCCTACTTGCTGTTTGATATTTTGTCCTAAGCGCGGTGGTCGTTGTTGTGCTGCAATTTAACCGAGTTCTTGCAGCACAACACCGATTACTCAACTTACCTCGATTGTCGGGGCACTATGTGTATATAATTTTTTATAGTTGTATTTAGTATGCAGAAAACAAAATTGATTCGTTCAATATTTGGTACAGCTCATATAATTATCGTTAATTTGTACTAGAACCTATATACCTACATACTATACTGTAACATAATACGTATAAAGCTGAGTATAATATCATTATACTTACATATTTGCAAATTTTACAAATATACAATATTAAATATAACACATTGATAATTATAAAATATTAAATTTTTACTGATGATTTTTTTTCTGTTAAGATGTGTGGCGTTAATTAAATTGGTACATAAAATAATCGAAACAATAAAAAATAGGAGCGGGGGGGGGGGGGAGGGAGACTGATGAGGTTAAATGCCAGAGGGAGCGGGTGTGGGGTGAATAGTAATACGGCTTGAACCAATCACAGTGGAATTAGTTCCAATATGTTCAACCAGTTGAACAAATTGGACAACTTTCGTCCAATTTTGTCAACATTGTGCTGGCGGGCAAGGGGAGCGGAAAAGGGAGGGTCCTTGGGGAGGGAGGGGGTTTTTAATCACGCCAAAGAGGTATAATACACGTACCCATATGTTTTAAGTGTTGAAGACTTCAACACGTATTGTTCCGCGTCGGAAATTGGAGCAGAAACATTGCGAATGTAAACATTTCAGCCAGTATCAGATGTCTGAAATTGGATTCAAAACTACGACCTACGTACACTGTGTTTATATTCTACTCGGGTAACTACGCCTAACTGTAATGGTACTAACCTATACTAATGGTCCTAACCACACCATATACCACACTATATCCAGGGTGTTTCAGGATAGGCTTGAGAAACTTCAGCAATAGAAAGTACTCATTATTAGAAGAAAAATATCCTTATCACTCAAATCGAAATTGCGTATTTTCTTTTCATACAAAACTTGAAAATTGTAATAAAAACTCGATGGACAGTGCGTATGGGGAGGTGCTGTCTAGGTGTAGGGAGTGCAATGAACTAGTCTAGTCCCTTTTTCTTTTGATGTCATTTAAATTTAAGTGTTTGGAATTTACCTACATGCAGTTCAATTCAAGTAGTTAAAAATAGCAATTTAGTAATTTTATTTTTATTAAAGGCGGATGTTAACTGTCCACCATATCTCGATGAAACGGTTTTCACCAAAAAGTACTATAAAATGACCGAATCTGGGAAAAAGTTTCAGAGCTTTTCGTTTTCAAATATGGACCTCTTTCGAACCCTGAAGTTACGAAACCCTATCCTGAAACAACCTGTATATAATTATAATAAAACAGAGAGCTCGTCTTTGGACTGCCAATCCCACATAGGGTTACCATTTCGAAATTTGAAAAGTCCTGACAAATGTCCGGAACTTCATTCAAAAATGTTCCATCTAAGTCAAAAATTCAGACGACTTAAGTCGGACATAGTCCGGACGGAAGGCCGAAAGTGTGGACATGTCCGGACAAATTCGAACGGATGGCAACCCTAATCCCACCCGCCGCAATACTGAACACTCGGCTCTTCTTTTTTGATAACATAAAATAATTTTTTTATTTACACAATTCACACTTTGTCTTCTAATTAACACAGACTAATCTCACTAAAACTTTGAATATACCTTATTTTAACATGCCATATTGTCTTAGATTCTCTCGAAAATCTTATATAGGATTCTATCACTGGAACAATGCACGCCCGGCGTCGCCCGGGAAATGTTTTCTCCATACACAATGCACCTAGTGAGACAGTGAGGAGTGCTTTGTAAATGCAAATTCAAAATGTAAATCAATTGATAACATTAAAACCTAAGATTAATGGTTAAAACTAAATATATTCACGCACAGTACGAATAGGGTTACCATTTCGAAATTTGAAAAGTCCGGACAAAACGCCGGACGTTAAAAAAAGTCAGGAAATTTTAGTCACAAAATGAAATAATAAATCCCATGCGCGAAAATGAAACATTCATTAAAAAAATTCCATCTACGAGTAAGTAAAAAATTCGGACAAATTAAAAAGCCGGACAAAGTCCGGACGGAAGGCATAAATTCCGGACATGTCCGGACAAATTCGGACGGATGGTAACCCTAAGTTCGAAACGTTAACAATTCCTAGACATCGCCGACTGTGAAAGTACCGAGTAATGAAAGACACAGAAGTCATTTCTACTTAAAAAAAATTAATATAGGTCGATCAAAATTACCCCACGCGAGTAATACACGGTTGGTTGGTTTTTTAGTGGTGACAATATCCTTTCAAAATATTTCATTTAAGCCTGAAATGACCCTGCAACTTTCTCTACTCTTAGTGAGCGATGATACGCTTCTATAAAAATATTTTTGACAACAACAAAATGCAATAAAAGTATTAGAGATTTGCAATATTCGCATTTTTAAAACCCTACCTAGCCTACATGTGAACTCGATTCCTGTCGAGTACATCCATTGAGTTACATATAATAATTTAATATTTGGATTTATTTTGGAACGTTTGTCACAAAGTTAAAAGTTTATTTAGGTATCTACACACCTTACACGATGCGCGCGCGCTGAGATTCAACTGCAGTCTGCGCCGCGCGCGGTCCGCCATCGCCGAGCATCGTGCGCCGATTTCATACTCATGCATGTTAACTGAACTCTCATCAGCGGGTCTACTGAGTTCAGGAACAACTCAACTCGCTCAAAACCTTGTCGATTTCAACCAATAATAGACGATCAACCATTAACCACAGATTACTTAATAGTTACTTCGTAACAGATAAATGACACCATGGAAAAAGTTCCATACCTTCGGCTTTAATAGCCTACTGTTTCACGTCGTCAATCGCTGCGTGCGAAAATGTACCTAAACGATCGAGTGTAAAGTGATTATTGCTTTGCAGCTGCGCGCAGTTGCGTGGGCGAGCATGTAGATATGCTTCGCGCGGCTGGCGAATTTCCACCGAATTAGACCGCCGCCAGCGGCCCGCTGGGCGGTAGGTAGTTAGCGCGCGCAAGTACATAGAGTGCGTGAGGCCTGCATTAACTAACGCTTGGTTGAAATCGAGCGAGTTGTATGTAGGTGAATGAGCTGAATATCACAAATAATATTTTATGCAATAAGCAATTAGTTTCACATAGTTCCGCATTCTCACTTGCTCAGTGAGAATGCGGAAGCTTCCGTACACCGCCCAACCGAGGTGGGGTTGCGTGCTCTACCGGTAGAGGGCGAGGCGGCGGCGAGGGTAGCGATGCTGGCGTGGGTTGCGCGGGCGGCGGGGCCGGGGGCGCCGACGACGAAATCACTCGACAGTCTCGAGCACGGACAGCTTGTCGAGGTGCGGCGACTGGCGAGCGTCGCGCGGCGCGAGGCACAGGTGGGCGATCCGCGCGCGCGCCGCGGCGAGCAGCGCGGCGAGCGCGTGCGCCGCGCACATCGCGCACGCGCAGACCGCGACGAAGCCGAGCGCGGAGGACGGCGCGCGCCAGTCGAGCGAGCGGTAGATGGCGGGCTCGCCGTGCCGGTCGGTGCCTCCGGCGAGGTAGTAGAGCGCGCTGAACGCGCCGTACGCGGTGCCGAACGCGATGGTGTAGAGTGCGTGGAGCGGGCGCACGGGGTGCGACGTCACCAGCACCTCCGTCGCCATCACCAGCGAGTTGCAGCCGTGCACCAGCACGTTCAGCGCGTTAACCCGGTGCACCTCTGTACACACACACATACACAACACGCATCACTACTCCGCACACACACACTCGCCTTTTTTTATGGAAACTGATTTGAAACAGACAACACGGTTGGCTACATCACCTAAAAAATCAGTGATGTCAGCCCATAACACCGGGTGAACTAGGTGGAATGTCAGTGTTTCCCTTCATTTCAAGTCTGCTGCACTGAACTGGACGGAAAACACGAACTATTTACATAGCCGTTTCGACCGACGTTTCATTCAGTGCGGTGGTATCAACCGGGGCGGGAAAAACCCTACCACCTAGTAAGGTAAGAAGGGGAGGGACCTACAGTTTTACGTGGAATCCGAACCACGGTCAGCCTCCAACGGCCGAGCGGTCACCCATCCAAGTAGTGACCGCGCTCAGGGCTGCTTAACAACAGTCAATTAAATGAAGGGAAGCACTGACATGGCACCCAGTTCGCCCGGTGTTATGGGCTGACAATACGACCGATGTTGAAGCCAACCGTGTCAGCTTCCACAAAAAAATCAGCAAGGCCGCGGCGCGACGGTACGCTGGTGTAAGGTCACGTACTGGGGTCGTGGACGAGCGTCCAGTAGACGAGACTAATGACGAAGGCGAGGTCGGTGGCGATGGTGCAGGCGAGCCAGTACGCGCGGCACAGCAGCGGCGTGCGGCTCACCTGCCGCTCCGACACCGAGCACGGCTCCTCCGAGCACTCGCTGCCGCCAGACTCGCACGCTGCAACACACCGCAACAATATCGTTATCCATATCGGAGCACTGGCACTGTACCAATTCATTAGATCAATTTCGTACACCTACTTCTGAGCTCCGGGGAGGTTCTGCGTTTGTCGTGTATGCTTTTTGAGATGGAACGCACGTAAGAACCTGATGCAATGGAATGGTCTTCTTGTAAGAATTTATATTGAGTACTAGCTTTTGCCCGCGGCTTCGCTCGCGTGAAATTCGTAGTTAAAAAGAAGAAAGTAAGTAAGTAAGAAAGAAGGCCGAGCTGCGTTCCTGAACAATTCGGTTTGTATGAAAGCCCTTAGCGTAACCGAAACTGAATTTTATTTATTTTATCCTGCTGTGTCACGTATAGTTAAATGTGCTTGTGCTAAGTTTAATAGAATTCAGATGATCGGTCTAAGAGTTATAGATGAACATACTCTACATACAGATAATATTTCTAAAAATTTTCAATTTAGTTTTAGTATCATACATAGAGTCTACAAACGAAATATCATCTCATCTCACTATCGTACCATAAATGCGAAAGTACGAGTATATTTGTTTGTTTGTTTGTTCCTCTTTCACGCCTGAACGGCTGGACGAGCGGCTGGAAGGATTTTGACGAAACTTCGTATAGGCGTAGTGTATATCCCGGAGTAATATAATAAAAAAAAAGTGGTCAAGTTCGAGTCGAGCTCGCGTAAAGAGGGTTCCGTACCATCCCGTTTTTTGTGAGAACTAGAAGGATTAGGATTTTCGTTTACGTTTTCCTTTAAATTAGTGACATAATTTAAAAAAAAAGTGGTCAAGTTCGAGTCGATCTCGCGTAAAAAGGGTTCCGTACCATCCCGTTTTCTGAGAGAACTAGAAGGATTGGGTTTTTCGTTTACGTTTTCCTGTAAATTAAGTGTATATCCAATGGTAACATACATAATAAAAAAAAAGTGGTCAAGTTTGAGTCGAGCACGCCTAAAGAGGGTTCCGTACCATCCCGTTTTCTGTGAGAACTAGAAGGATTATGATTTTCGTTTACGATTTCCTGTAAATTAAGTGTAGTTATTTCCCATAGTAACAAATTAAAAAAAGGGGTCAAGTTCGAGTCGAGCTCGCGTAAAGAGGGTTCCGTACCATCCCGTTTTCTGTGAGAGGGATAAAGGGAGGGAGGTAGAGAGGGAGGGACGGAGGGAGGGGGAGGGAGGGACGGAGGGAGGGAGAAGGAGTAGGAGAGAGGAAGGGAAGGAGAGAGGGGGAGAGAGGGGAGACGGGGGAGAGGAAGGAGAGGGGGAGAGAGGGGAAGAGAGGGGAGAGAGGAGAGGGGTAGAGAAGAAGAGAGGGGGAAAGAGGGGCAGAGAGGCGGAGAGAGGGGTAGGGAGGGTCGAGAGGGGCGAAAGGGGGAGAGAGGGAGAGGGGGAGAGAGGGAGAGGGGGAGAGGGGAGAGAAGGGAGAGAGGGGGAGAGAGGGGGAGAGAGGGGGAGAGGGAGAGAGGTATCATATTGCGTTTAAATCGGATTTGCTGTTAAATCGAGTCTACAGCAAGCGAAGCCGCGGGCAAAAGCTAGTACCTCATAAAACAAAGTAACTTACTCCATCACCATCCCTTACAGATTTATTATTAATTAGTATTGATGGTTTTCCTCGTTCTTTAATGTCATAATTTCACCGCGAGCGAAAACATGTATGGAGACGTTGATCGTGTAGATATAGCAAGCTCTAAGAATGGCAATAAACCCATTAATGATGCTAGCAAAATACATCGGCTAATTGGTTCAAGACCGCTCCGGCGATCTGAAGACTCACAGTCAGTGGGAGTGGACTCTGATCTTGAAGCGAGCACTTCAAGCGATCGCTTCATGTTTGCACTTGCTGTAGAGGTCGGTGTCTTCTGCTGACTAAATATTCCGCTCCGAGCGTGTGGAGCGAACGCAAGATCCCTTGCCCCTTAATAGGAGGTAGGCTCAAATTGTGGCCGAATGGGTTCGTTCCACCCACCATATTGGACGAAAGATGCCACTGAGTTCTACTCTAGTCCAGTATAGCCAGCAATCCAAAGGGAAGTCGCTGGTATGGCACCTTCAGAAGGTGATATTGGCTTTGTAGTCAGAACACTCAGCAAAATTGTTAATCTTCCTCTCAAGCTGTGTTTCCAAGCTGTGCGAAGTTTCTTGTCGGTTCTTCTTCGTGGGTGTAATCGAACCGGATACAACAAATTGTGACAAGTTCGAGAGCAATCTAACTGCCATATGAATGATCAATAAACAATACAATACAATACAATGCACTGACTGTTACTGTTCTGACTCAGTCAACCATACCGGATTACGTAAAAAAAAGGTCCGTTCTAGCGAGAACAGGATCATCCTGGGGACGAAGTAACTATTAAGTAATCTGTGCCTGGAGGCAGGGCGAAGTCAACACTAAGGGAACGTTCCCATACCACGTGGCTGATTTTAGGCCACTTTTGGAGCACCCCTTCCCTGTAATTGAACAGTGCCTGTCGAGTTCTTGGGGAAAATGAGCGAGAATGAAACAAAATGAATATTGAAATGTTATTTTGAATTAAGTGTTTATTTTTTTAATTAGTAATTCCGAAATACCACGTGACAGGATGAATACCCCCCCTCCCCTGTGACCCTGCGTGGTATTTTGATAAACCCTCAAATCGCTCACGTGGTATGGGGACGTTCCCTAACACGCTCTTCAGACTGAGACGGTGTAGTCCGATATGAACTTTTCCGCGGACAAGACTTCAAAAAAGAGGACTGTCCGCGGTAAAAGCGGACACCTGGCAACCCTGTTCCTTTCGTCCGAGGCGCACAGAGCGATATGAAATCGAACCAATAGAACAATTATAAAACGAAGGCCCTTCATTGACGCGGCTAGCAACGCTGCTCGAGACGGCTGCGAAATGGTTCTTAATTGACACCGAATTTGTACCAATCAACCTCCATTGGATTGTCGCATTCAATGACGGGTGTGCGTGTGCTATTAGATGCGTACTCGGCACCACTTCGCCTTCATTGCTGATTCCCAAGACTGAATCATCAAAATAGTCGCTCGCCCCCTCCTTTGCAATGCGATTTCTTCTTAGTCCCAATTGCCAAACAGGCTTCAAAACAAGGGCGTAGCCAGGATTTTGTTCAGAGGGGGGCAGACAAGGGAAAACTAATAGGTAAGTACGTTTATTACTTAATGGACACAATCAATGTTCAGTATCAGTATCACAATCAGTATTCCTGGTATATCGAGGTTCATTCCATAGTTTCTACCATTTTGTTCGGCTCCATAAACAGAGAATTCTAAATGGTAGTATTGGCAGAAACTTTGCGATTTTTCTTTAAAATCAACCAATGGCAATTTAACATTGGACTGCGATTTTTGAATGATGAATTTTTTAATTCGGTTAAGAAGCACTCCGAGCACTTAGCCATATTTGTTTTATGTAAACCAGCATGAGTGGCTGTGCCGAGGGACCAATGGTGCAGTCGACAGAGCCAAAATCAACTCTCCTCGCGAAACCACGCTCAGTTAGGTGCCATGCCAGCAGATTTGCGGACTGTTGCTAGGCTGTCTAGCCCGTTAATACGGCGCTTGAAGAGACCCAGGTTAAAGGATTCAGGAAATACACTCGCCGGAAGACAGTTCCACACTCTAGCGGTGCGACAAAGAAACGATTTAGAGAATCGATTGGTTCTCAAAAGCCCAATGTAAACAACAAAAGGGTGCTGAGTCTCTCTGCGACGAGTCATGCGGAGATAGGACGGGTGGCAGGGAATAAGGGATGCTAGTTCCACAGAGCAGCGTCCGTGATAGTATCTGTAAAACAGACTAAGCGAACCCACAAATCGTCTGTGACTCAGAGACTCCAGACCATCTGTAAGTTTCGGGTCACCAACAAGACGGATGGCTCGGCGCTGTATCGAGTCCAAGGACGCAAGCAGATAATGCGGACTACCCTCCCAGATGTGACTGCAGTACTCCATCACCGGCCTAATCTGTGTCTGTGCGACAAAGAAACGATTTAGAGAACCGATGGGTTCTCAAAAGCCCAATGTCAACAACATATCCTGTTAGATGGGGCCAGCGCCCCCCCCCCCCCCTGCCGGTACCTGGCTACGCCCTTGCTTCAAAATCAAGGCCGCAAGAAGAACGGTTGGCGAGCACAAGTGAGAAGCATTCAGGAAATATGTTGGATTTCGTGGAGCCTTCTCTATCCCTTAGGGAAGCTGGGCCCTAAGGGATGGAAAAGATGAAGCGGCTGATATTAACAAACTATTGTTAAAAGCCCTAAAAATTAATATATAAAAAAAAGTGGTCAAGTGAAGCATGTTCACGTGCCGAGGGTCCCGTAACCGCTGCTTCACTTTCATCTAAATATTTTCTATTAAGGTGCGGTCAGGTTTCGGATGGGTGGCCGTACGACCGTTCAACTTGACCGTGGTTCGGATTCCACATGAAACTGTAGTTTCATCCCTTTATCTTACTATGTACCTATTTAGCTGGTAGGGATTAACCCGTTCGGATTGGTACACCAGGACTGAACGAAGGTCGGTCGAAGAAAACGGCTATAAAAATTATACGTATCTTCTGCCCAGTTCAATGTAGCCGGCACGACCATAGGAAAGACTGACTTAATTATGATTTTGAGATATAAATAAAAATAAAGCGAAGTTTCTTATATTATTATTTTTTTATTGAAAGCGCAACATGTGGCCCTGAGCCACCCATAAAGTGTCTAACGACGCTCATGATTTCGCTTGGGATGGTTTTGCCAAATACCGGCTTGCACCTCTGGACTCGATCCAGCGTCGAGCCGTGCGACTATTGGGTGACCCCGAAGTGTCCCGTGATCTAGTCTAGAACCACTGCAACTCCGTAGGGATGTCGCCTCCCTAAGTGTGTTCTATAGCTTATTCCTTGGGGAGTACTCGGAGGAGCTGTTTAACGCGATTACGCTGTCCCGTTTCCACCTCCGCACCACGCGTACTGGGCAGGGATTACATCCCTACACGCTGAATTTACCGCGGATGCGTACCAATCGGTTCTGCTGATCTTGCCTCTACAGAACCTGTAAACTCTGGAACGCTCTCCCTGGCCATATATTTCCCCCCAAGGGCAGTCTCGGATCCTTCAAAAGAGGAGTGAATAGGCGCCTGTCAAGCCGGCATGGTATTCACAACACCCGCATACGACCGAATGCCCATGGGCATATACCTATATGAATATCCTTATAACTCGAGAACCACTTTATCGATTTACATATGGTTTTCACGGTTACATTCTGGTATGTAAATTGTTTTATTTTCGTCTAGTTCAGTGTAGCCGGCACGACCGAAGCATATTTTTTCTGTCGTACCTAGGTGCCATGTAAGTTCATTTATATTTATAAGTATTTTAATAGATCATAGTCTTTTATTCTTCTGTCACATACTTTATAGGAATAGGAAAAATAAATATATACAATTGTATATACCTATACGCAAAAGACAATTTACATACATTGTACATAATATACTTGGAAAGACTATACGAAATACTCTGTTTCCCATAACACATGGAATCCCAGCTTGGGAAGTACATAGGTCTCCAGGAAAAAATACAGTCCACGATAAAAATAGATTATTTTAGTTTAGGTATTATTGTTACTAACTACAATTTTTGTTCCAACTTATAAGGAAATTGTATCTTACCTAACTATTAAACTTTCGGCTGTATGGTATTTTGGTTTAATAAATACTTAAATATGATTTTCATTTGAATTGAAGTGACTTCGTTTGGTAGATAATCCTAATTAAAGCGAAGTTTGTACGGGCGACCGACCGTGTAACGTACGTCAATATATGAATATCCGTATAACTCGACAACCACTTTATCGATTTACATACGGGTTTCACTGTTACATTTTGTCACTTCTCAGAATAGTTTTAGGCTATTCAGAGGGGGCAAACAAAATACGTGCTCCAACCAGCCAATATCACGTACAATACAATTAAGGATTGAAAATGGCGACGCTCCTATTTGCCACTCGCTCACACAGTATTGCCGTCTATATTCGCACGTATAGACAGGAAAAAATGTTCTTTCAGTAAAAAACAATTCTTGGTTTTGACCTAAGATAATGGGCGTTTCTAGGGTTCCGTAACCAAATGCAAAAACTATAATTATAATTTTTTTTCGTCCTGTCCTTCCGTCCGTACATCACAGGAGACTTAATTTTACTCGGCTACATACATAGATTAAATTTGGAAGGAACGTGTGTTCTATGAACCGCTATACAATGGTGATAAATTACTGGCACGATGTAAAATTCAAATTTAGAATGTTGAATAAAATAAAAATAAAAAAAGTAGTAGGCCACTAACGAGGCGCCCTGAGTATAAATAAATACATGTAAATCCTAAGACTTTTGTAAATCAATTGTTCCAAGACAAGAAATTACAAATAAAAAAATATACTATGCAAAAAAAAAACACTCATTTGCATGCCGACTGTACAGCTGTAAAACGCCGCCATTTTCAATCCCTTTCTTTAAATAACCAGGTTATACAGGCTGTTTGATGATTATAGGTCATAAAGCAAACCAGGTACTCCTGAGACTATTTAGAGCAAAAAAGTTAGATGACCTTTTGTTCTTTATTTAGTTTAGTATGGAAAAAACATACGTAAATAAATTTATTTAGTATAGTATGAAAAAAAAAGTTCATCGTAGAACAAAATGTCATCTAACTTTTTTGCTTCAAATAGGCTCAGGAGTACCTGGTTTGCTTTATGACTTATAGTCGTCAAACACCCTGTATATTATTATGTCTAGTCGGTGGGAGTGCGACGGCGAAAGGAGCGAGAAACTCACAGATGGAGAGTGATCGGTGCGTGCGGCTGACGAGGAGGACGAGGAGGGCTAGCGCGGCCTGCAGCAGGCACAGCATGAAGCCCCAGTTGGTGAGGTAGATGAACCACTTGAAGTAGTTGAGCGGCACCCGCGCGCCCTCATACTCCGCCGGGTAGAACACCTCCTGCCGCGCGAACGACGCTATCGCCGTCGACGCGAGGAACATCACCAGCAGCGATCTGCAACTCCCCATTCAATCAAACAAATCAGTCTTCCGGCTTCCAACCAGTATTCACCTGAATACAGATTTGAATTGCACGTGCCCAATATTTTATTGTACATAATATGTATATATAGATATATAATATATTCCAATGGTTATAGGCACTACTGGAATAATAAATAAAACTACAGAGAAACACATAAAACAATTTGACGCTGGTATAAAATTAGAGATACTTCAACAACAGGCTGCAATTGAAACTACAAAAATAATGACGAAATTTCTAACTGGAAATCTACCTTGTGAAGATCAATAGACAATAATATGTAACTCAAGACTGATCGGTGGGCCCGTCTTCTATCTTGGAAGGCACTCGAGCGAGAACGGGTGGCAGACCGGCATGCGAGTACAAATGTTGTATCGCCGACGACTCCGATATTTTATATTTAGCACGGCATGTGGCGCCGAGCCACCCATAAGGTGTCTAGCGATGCAAATGGACAATCGGTCGCATGCGGGGGCTACGAATGCAATGCCGGCCTGACAGGTGCCTCTCTTGAAGGACCCGACACTGTACGATCTGCAGAAACGATTGGTTACCTACGCATCCGTGATAAGTCTAGCAGGGATGCAATCTCTGCCCAGTGTGCGTTGTACGGAGGAGGAAAGAGAAAAATTATACATCTGATTATTAGCGTAGGTATACCTGTAGATGAGATAGACGGTGCTGGGCCGTGACGAGGTCTGCCACTGGCAGCGAGCGAAGCGCTGCGGTGGCACATCGTGCAAGCTAAGCAGCCGCCGACTCAGCCGCCAGGCGCTCGACACCATGCCCGACCGCCACGGGCTCCGGTGAGGCACTGCCGACAGACAGACGACACTTCAGTATCTCGACCCCGCGGCGGCGGTGGATTTTTCGAAGAAAGTAAGTCACTAAGGGTGAGGCCAAAGGCCGAGCTGCGATCAGGTAGACGATATAAAATTATCGAAGTTTTTTTTATTTTTTATTGAGTTATTTATTACATACACCCCGGGTGTCAATCCCGAACTCTTTATAACTTAATTTACTAATACTTAAATGCTTAAACCTATAACAAATATACACATTTTAGCTATTATTTTACTAATTTACAATATTTAATATTCTTACCAACTGCCTATCTTACTTCCATTAATATTTAATCATATCTACACGAATTGCTCCTACTCATTTATGTTATATTAGTATTTACATTACACATAATATATTTGACTTATTTATTTAAAACAATTACATTTTCTATGACATATTCGCAGTACTTAACAAATTCTTTGCTTGACCTTTTTCCGGACAAAAGGGCCGGCCAAATTACCGCACGCGACTTCCATCTCAAACTCCATCTCTATCTCCGACCTCTTGGCGGAGAATCTTGGACAGTTGTCGAGCAGGTGTTCAACTGTCTCTTCCGCGTCTCCGCAGAAGCCGCAGATCGGGTATTCCTTTAATTTGAATATGTGCAGGTAGTGACCCAACCCTCCGTGTCCGGTTCAGGCCTGTGTGCGGTAATAGTTTGCAGGGGTTTTCAGGAGGGTTCGATATTCCGTGCGAACGTCTGGAAAGAACTGTTTGATGACCGTGCCCGTGGAACTGTCGCTGTATCTGTGTTGTCATTTCTCCAGAGTGCGTTCACGAATGCACCTTTTTGCGTACGATAGTGGGAAATTTGAGTAATCTGGGGCAGTATTCTTCTTCATAGCTGCTTCTTTAGCCAGATAATCGGCTCTCTCGTTTCCCGGCGTACCCACGTGGGCACGGAGCCAGAAAAGTCGAACACTGCACCCCTGCTCAGAGATTTTCGAGATGGTCGAACGTATTACAGCTACGAGTGGATGGAGGGTGCTGGAGTTGGCAATGAGATCGAGAGAGGACCGGGAGTCATTGGGCAGACAGACCGACTCAGTTGCGCCACGCTTCAGTGCCCAGTCAGTCGCTTGTAGCAGGTTGGTACCACCACGCACCCACCGTACCAGATGTCCGCATAGCAATTTCGTTTCGTTTTCTGGAGTGGCTGTGTTTGATCTTTTATTATTATTTTTTCAATTTATTTAATCATGAAAAGAATATACACAAAATAATGCGACACAAATTATTTTTGGATTTTCAGTTTTGTGTGTGTGAAATTTGCATCGATTATAAACGACGACAAGGGCACACCGAGGCCTTGAAACAAAGTAAATTAGATGGTTTATACAGAGTGTCCCAAAATTCAACGTCAAGCGGGAACCAGAGAGTAGGCCAGTTTATAACTACTCAGGGAAAAATAAGAAAAAAAAATTGAGTCATTTATTTTTTATGATATCAGCATTTTTTGGGCAACATTTTTAGGTACTACGACTACAAATTTGCAAAATATATAATTGTTCAAATGTTTATATTGGAAGCCTAAATAACTCTGCTATTGATGTAGCCTGTAGTTTTACCACAAAAAATATTCATATTTTTCTGAAACAACAAAATGACTCCGATTTTTGTTTCTTATTTTTCCCTGGGTAGTCATAAACTGGCCTACTCCCTGGTTCCCGCTTGACGTTGAGTTTTGGGACACGTTATATTAATTTTATAACTATTTCTTCGATTACTATTGCGATGTAATATAGCAATAGTCATTCAGTTCTAGCTCATCGGGAAGTTAGTTTAATATCGATTGCAAAATTTGTACAGAAAAAACAAATAAACAGACAGACAAGAAAGCGAATTAATAAAACTTGTAATATACTTTATTGTGGAGCAGTGAAGCCTGAAGGATTGGCCGCAACTGGCGTCCCGCAATCCAGCGGGGTAATGCCGCGAGTGTTCTGAACATTTGAAAATGCCCTTTAGTTTTAATTATTTAGTTATTTTTATCACTTTTTTATATTTTCTTGAATAAAGATCAGATAGTTACTTTATTGTCTGTCAATATAATTTTGCTGTTGTTGTTGTATACATTTGTTGCACTCAAATAGAATATGGGCAAAAGGTAACACTTAATGCATCAAGGCATTTTCTAACAGAATACCTTTTGGGTCATCGATGTTTTGGGTACGATAACTGCTAGTTGAGTGGCGGAAAGAGATATTAGAGAGAGAGAGAGAGTTGCAAAATTCGCTTTCTTTACAAACTAACCTGCTAGTGGGGGATAAAGTTGAAATAAATGGGTCCTTGCGTCGCGTCGTCGCTCGGTCAAACACACAGCGGAACTCCCCACGACACAGTCACATACCCACAGACAGTCCTGTCCGAACAACGCGTGACAGTAGGTGGTGTTCAGATAAATCTAACGTATTACTTAGATTTGCCTGAACACGTAATGTTACGCTTATATTTATTACTTATCCTCATCACGGCCGCCAAGCGACTGAAGTCGGGCGAGTGAAAAACTAATGAGTTTCATATTGTGTGATTTCCTTAACGTTAGTGTGGTTCTGCAGTAAAGCAATGCATTAACTCACCGTAATTTTGGTAAAACCCTGGTTCTATATGTAAATAAGGGTAGGCTGGTGGAAAATGCCATAGGCATTAAGTGCTACCTTCTGTACAACAATTATGTGCAATAAACGTTTTTTGATTTGATTTGATTAATTTTATCTAAGAGTTTGACTAGTGTTTTTTCCACTAACAAACTTTGACAATTTGACATTTGGATACACTTTGTATCATTAAATTTTTTTTTATATGACTTATTACATCTCTTTGTAATAAATGTAAACAAATTTTTATTAATTTTTTGACTTGATATAATATGAAGTATCAAAATTGACGATGGCACTATACACCAGATATAGGTAATTTAAATAGGCAGTGTGGTCAGATTCTTCAGTATTCATGTTTATGCTGTAAATATTAATGCTCTTGTGAGCGGTAGTATGGGTTAATTATTTGTAAGTTACTATAATATAATACTTATAAGGTACTAACAAAACATTGTGACTTGCGAAGTTTGTTTGTCAGTTCTTCTTCGCATTGAATTTAGAACTGGCGGAATTTTCGACATGTCCAAGCGTAGGTTACCTACCTGTGGATGAAATTATACAATAAACAATAAACTGCCATAATCATCATATGCATCCCTACACGCTGGACTTACCGCGGATGCGTACCAATCGATTCTGCAGATCTTTCCTCTACAGAACCGGTAAACTCTGGAACGCTCTCCCTGCCCATATATTTCCCCCCAAGTACAGTCTCGGGTCCTTCAAGAGGGGCGTGAATGGGCATCTGTCAGGCCGGCATGGCATTCGCAACCCCCGCATACGACCGAAGGTCCAAGGGCGTCGTTAGACACCTTATGGGTGGCTCGGCGCCATATGTCGCGCTGTCAATAAAAAAAAAAGAGATAATTTCTTGTGATGATTCTAATAAATGTCATTACTTTTGTTTTATTACGGAGATAAATATCAATACGAAGTAATAATACTTAAATCTCGCGTGATGCGATCTTGACGTCAATCCGTGCAGTAATAACAACATCGCTAAGTTGAAAAGTTTAACATCTTTGGCTAAAGTAATCCAACAGAAACCTACTTGTATGTATTTATTTTTCTTCATCATCTGTAGGTACACGAAATACACTTAGGTTCGTCAGTAATTTAGTTTTAAGCAAAAAAAAAAAAACATAATTAAAAAAAAAACATTGAACCGGCTCCCCTAAAAAGTATTAAATGATCTTGAGTAGAAGGCGGTACAAATGCACAAAAAGGATCCATCTATAAATTTTCAGGTGTGCTTTTGTACCGCCTTCTACTCAAGATCAAAATATTATAATAACATACAATAATAATAACATAACATACAGACGAATTTGAGAACCTCCTCCTTTTTGGAAGTCGGTTGAAAGCTAAGTTATTTCAGTCACATTAAAAATATAAATTAAATTAGAGAAAATTGTAAATGACTATATAGAAATGACTAGAAAAATTTATCACAGTTGGTGTCCGTCAGTTTAGTTAGTTAGAGTAATATTTAACTATTAGCAAATTTTTCACTTTGACCTTGAATTCGTAATCATTGAGATCACGAATTATTGCCGGTGGTAATTTATTATAAAATTTTATACTATTGCAGACAAAACTTTTAGAAACCTTCGTTAGTCTATGCTGAAGAATTCTTAATGAAGAAAGAAAGAAAGAAATCTTGAAGAACATTTAAAATCTCACCGTTTTCAGATGAATAAATGAGTAAGTTTATAAACTATTTATATTTTTATAAAATGTAGTATGTAAGTTATATAAAAAAAAAAACTCTATTAGGTTACTAACACAATTCTTCCTTATAGATAGCATTGCTGAACGGGACCCGAAAAAAAAATTTATGACGAACCGCACCACGTGTCATGTATGTGCAGGTGAATATGCATGTGTCTCAATTAAATATTGTTAATGTTGTGTGTTCTTTATGGCGAAATAAATATCTGAATCTAAATCTATTGTATAATTTCATCCATGCCTACTGTGACGAACCTCAAATATTATAACAATATAAGTAACAAACCCTACTTTAAAATTATAAAACATTAAAAACGCCATCTAGTAGCTAATGTAAGGAACCTATTCAAAACATAGAGGTAACACCGTACGTAACTCGCGAGCAATTATCGACTAAAAGGAAGTACAAGATTGTAGGGCTAGATGGCGCGCTAAATGAAGACGAAATTAATTTGACGGAACTAAGACCATAAAAATTAAATCACTTAATTTGAAAATTAATAGATGACAAATAACGATAGTCAGATTGCACTGTTAGCGGGAACCATGGTTCAGTATCAAGCCAAACTGAACGGCGAGATGGCCTGATGAAGGACATAAAAAGGGCTGCACAAGGGTGGAGCGGGCAGTTAGTTTTCGATATCCTGAACCTTGACCAGTGCTGGAAGAATTTCGCGGAAGCTCTGCTGGAGAGGTGAGCAACGGGGTCGGGTTCGCGCGCGTTTTGGGAGTGTTGTTCCGAGCTAATAAATTTTAATTTATATTGGAAATTTATTTTCAATATATTCACAAATTTTTCTGTTTTGTGAATTTTGGGGTATGAAAATTTCAATCGTGAAAGCAGCCGAACCGCTGAGGCGAAAGCCGCAAGCAAATCTGCCATCTTCAGAAATGAAGGCTTTCCTTTTGAAATCGAATACCAATGGAATTTACACACTGAATCTCGAAGAATTCGCTACAGAAGGCTTTCGAATTCACGTGGGTAAAAGCGATAGGGCTTACTAAATTCATTATATTGCTCGAGAACAATAACTCTGTTAGTTCCGTAAATTCAGCGAAGTAGCTTATTATCCAAACATTTAATAATATGTAGAGTGTAGAGCGAATGTATAGCAAAGTGATTTGGTGACGTCGTATGGGGTTTCCTGGGTCTGCAAAGTAGGATTTAGAGGTTTCAAGTTTTTTTTGGGGTTTTAATTCATGCTCGGTTTTGTGTTAACATGTAGTGAGAGTTATTAATACGCGGAGAGGGGCGATTAAATAAAATTTGCAGTAAATCCGTGTAAACTACATAAGATTAGGCTTATTTTGCGTTTTAGTAAATTCTGCTAGGCCGTGAACAATATTTGGTATAGATTAGTATAAATTAGTTCAACAGAAACCGCAGGGAAAGATTGGTATAGCCAACTCCAACATAACGTGAAACAAAAATATAGTAAACAATCATTTTGTTTAATTGAGTAAAGCGTTGAGTCTTTTGTGTTTCAAAAAAAAAAAAAAAAAAATGCTTTCTACTTGAACAGATGCAAACTTAGTTGATCGTTCTAGTAAGAAAGTCGTAGAGATTGTTTCTACCCGTTGGTTGGTGAAATGATGCAATAGAAGTAATATAATTTCTAAAATATTCTTTCAAGAAAAGATCTTGAAGGAAGATGCGGGGTATTTGTTATGTCGCAGGCACACACCTACACGTAGGGTTTGGAAGCTCGCTATGAGATTTCGACCACATTACACTGTACGAGATTAAAATAATCAACTAATCCCACATTGGGAATCGCTTCATTTGCACCGAGTAGTAAATGGAGGTCTTTAGGTACAATCTTAAAATTGTAATATTAAAATACAATTTTATGGTTGAAGACCACAATGATGGGCGTGGGAGCTAAAAAATAACAGCTCATTGGGGCCTATCATTTTGCCCTTCGGGGCAATTGTTTTATCTTTTGCGAAGCGAACAAATAAAATTTACTATATTCATTAATACATTCGGACGTAATTTAAGTAACAAATTAGGAGAATAAAACCGCAAAACATCTTACACGAAGTATGTAGAGTCTTTGGTAGAGTCGCAGTAAAAATAGGCGGGCTTATGCTCTTTTCTATGAGTCGGGAGAAAGAGTTTAATATTCGTAAAATAGCTAGGAGCACCGCGAGACGAGCATACATAGAACACTGCGGCGATTGAGTAGATAGTAGTGTCACGAAGAGAGAAGCGTAAAAT
Organism: Nematopogon swammerdamellus; assembly: GCA_946902875.1. Classification (NCBI taxonomy): domain Eukaryota; kingdom Metazoa; phylum Arthropoda; class Insecta; order Lepidoptera; family Adelidae; genus Nematopogon; species Nematopogon swammerdamellus. The sequence continues at coordinate 4,078,830 of OX336333.1, forward strand.
AAACATTACGGGTGCATTAGTAGAGGGAATTTAGAAAATTTCGAGGATAGGGTATAATTACTGTAGAAAGGTATAGTTAGTACGCTGGGTAATACGGTTACACAACGCTTTCTTGAAAAGAGAATGAAACAGGGTCAATTAATTCAAATACTTTAAAATCATTAAAGTATGATATTAGTTGGATTTACCTAGAGATCACTTGAATGCGAAACAGCAGGCCATATTTCATTTAAAATCGCTTGTATAACAAGGGTTGAGAATGATTTTTAACCAAACCTCTTCCGGAAAGTTAATTCGAAAAATTAAATAATTAATAGACGAAGGGGGGTACAGTTCAGTGGTGTTCGTGACCAGGATAAATAAAATATATATATATATATATATATTTAGATAAATAAAAAAATAAAAAAAAATCTAAATTAAATAAAAATATTTATATTACGTGTAACAAGAGAAGGGTTAGACAGAATGCGGAATTTATTTGCCATTTAGACGGGAATATTTAGGGGTTAATATAAAATAGGTAAGAGAGTTAAAGGGTAAGTGAAATTTGCGGAGTGTTAAATAAAAAAAAACCTAGATTTTAGGGAAAAGTGCTAAAATAAAGTGGTTCCTGAGAACGAGCTGATTTTCCAGTGGCTGAGCTGCAACGACATGTTCCAGTATGTGAGTTATATGTATTATTCATATTTATCACTTACTTTAGGTCATGAAAGAGTACAGTATTTTGTTAAAATTCAGTTTACAAATAACCACGGAATAATGTAAAAATCTACATTAATGTTCAGTTTTTTTAAAAGGGGAAACGAGTAAATTAACATCATAATTTAAATAAGTATGAAGATTTATCCTTCCAGAAAATCCGTTCTAAAACTTATGAAAGTTCTATGGTAGAGCTAAAAATAGATTCAAGTAGAAAAAGTTTTGTTTCAACTTGCAATTCTACCGCATTCCAGAGAGATAGCATTTGTACAATAGACGCACGGAATCGTTCGACACATCTCTCTCCCACTAGTTTGGGGTGGGTGCAGTGCAAGCAGGAAATTTGCAGTGGGACCGTGGACTAAAGCTCTAATTTTGTCTTGCTTTTTTTAGTGAGGTATGAATGAGTGTGAGAGAGAGATAAAACTTGAATACGAGACTAACAAAATTAAAAGAATTCAACCACGTGATCGCTGCAGGTGTTCAATTTTAAAAAATGCACATGGTTTAGCCTAGTTTTTGTAAGTTGTAATAATAACAAATATTTAGTGTTTAGATTGTATAAGAGAAAAATAGATATAGGTAGATGTTAGTAAGTATTTATTTAATTTAAATTAGCAAATCAATAATAATTTTGGAATAAAATAAATGAGTATATAAAATAGGTATGTTGATTGGGGGCCCCGCTGCATCTCTCCCCGTGCATACCGTGAGAGGCGACAGGGGATAAGGAACATTGATTTATATATTACTAACGTTACTTTAGCTACTACTTTAGCCTATCACTGATAAGGAAGGGATGCTGCGCTAAAGAGTGACAAGACTAGCCACTTTTCACCTTGGCACAGTCCTTTCATCAAAGATATTTACATTTTTGCCTTCCACCTAGTCAAGTAGCAAGCAGGTGTGTTCTTCGTGCCTTATTTGCTGCTTGATAGGTTGTCTTGTCCTTATTCTGTGCTAGACATAGTGATCGGTGTTGTGCTGTAATTTACCGGAGTCCTTGTAGCGCAGCACCGCTTATTCTGCTTGCCCTGATTGTCGGGATACGGAGTGTGTTATGTATGTATGTATGTTGGGTCTCAGTGTTGGTCGCGTGAGTACAGTGATCGGTGTTGTGCAGTAGAATTATTGATGGATTGCAGCACAACTCTGTTCACCTCTCTTAGTGAAGCTTGAGGAGTAGATATCTATCAGGCTTGTAGGTATCCATAGTGAGCATCAGAGCTTAGGGAGCGATCGTAGTTGCATGATTCTGTATAGGTGCCATATCGGAGAAGAGAGAATAATTTATGTCACTATTTGCGAGGCTCTTTGACAAGGCATTTTGTCTTTATTTAATTTGATGGAAATAGGTGGTTTGATAGATATGAAATAGATATTTATATTCAAAAGCGGCCAAGTGCATGTCGGGCCACGCGCATTGTAGGGTTCCGTATATTTGTATAATTTTGTAGGCGAAATAAATGAATGTAAAATTGAATTAACAGCCTACTTAAGTTGTGATAGTTTTCCTTTTAATTCAATATATACCTATAATATTGCTCAGAAAAAAAAAAAACATTTGAAAAAAAAAAAAACGTTTCTTGTATGGGAACCCCCTTAATTTTACTTATCAATTTTACTATTTGTTGTTATATCCGCCATATTAACACATATTCTGTGGAAATTTCAACGGGCTACCTATTACGGTTCAAGAGATACCTACAGCCCTCGGACAGACGGACAGACGGCGGCGTAGACTTAGTAATAGGCTACCGTACGGGATACGGAAACCTAAAAATGGAAGAGTGAAATGCCCCAAACCTGACTATTTAGATAGGTATGACCAGGTATACACATACGAGTGTTATTAAATTAAATTTATGTAGGTATTTATTTACCTTCGTTAACTTAAATTCGTTAAATTTGGTAATTGTACAAAATTTACTTATGTATTTTGCGTGTAGGATAAGCAGGTATTTAAATATTTGTATGAATGCTGTGAAGATTGGTAAAGAAAATTTTTAAAATTAAAATAAATAAATACCTAAATAAATAAAAGATTAAAGGAACGGATTTACTGGAAGGAAATAGAATAGATATTTTCCACAAGAACGCATTGGGGTTGTTGAGAGTTTTGAACATACGCCTCGCGCGCGCCTCGTCCGCGCCGCGCGCCGTGCGAGTAAGATCGCAGCTCGCAACTCGTGCGCGCGGTTGCTGCACGTGCGTCCAGTCAGCTTGACGCGGAGTCGCGGGCGTGTGATGGGGCGACCGGTGAACAGCGAAGGAGGGAATTGCACGAAAATGTTGACACGTGCTACTTGATTTCATAGTGATAGATAAAGCTTTATTTTCCCGGATTAGTTTTCAATGTTTGAAGACGGGAATATTACTCTGGCGGGCGTCCGCATGCAGGCATACGGATTTTCACCGAAATGTGTCGCGCGCTCGCGCCTCCGTGCCGTCGTCGTGTCACGCTCACGCGCCGCGCGCCGCGCCGTGCCGGGGCGATCGAGACGCGTGCGCTCTGTGTATCCGCAGATATTCGGTAGCTATTTCCAATGGAGAAGGAAAAGATAGGAAAATAAAGTTTGTGTAGAAAATGAATTAGTAAATGGATGGATTTTCGGGATTTTCTTTGGGTCACTACCTGTTTAGAAAATTATTTCTCTAATTGGAACTATAACGATGAAAAGCAGAGTAAATTAACAATTTTGTATATAGAATAAGTTAATGCGGAATTCCATGATTCGTGCATAACTAACAGAACGGATTCCTTTACCGTACGTCGAGCGAGACTGGCTTTCGCCGCGCACGCACGACCCACGCACGAGCGGGGCGCGCCGCACGGAGCTGGCTTGCGTGCGGACTACGGGTGTCTCGGCTGCGACCGCGAATATGCGCCTCCTCAGTAGCATGCAACAGCATCGATCACATTTTAGGACCACAACAAAGAATTCATCATCATCTTGCGCGATTACACTCGTCGTACGACCTGCGCTTGCCGAGTCGTCACCGTGCGTGCAGGCGCGCGTCTACCCAGGGACGCTTCACGTGGAGTTCACTCGTGGGCAGATTTTGCCTCTTCCGTAGCAGATTTTAGCGTAGTGACCGTGATTTTAGCCTTTTCCGTATCTTCACGCTGTCATCGGCACTTCCTCGCCAGTACAAAGGTTCATGGCTCTGACAACTCGTCGCGCGCACGCGGGCACTTCGCCCAAGACGCTCGTGTTCGTTCCGACAGATATTTGGTTATTGGGCTCATTTTGGGTGTAGTTATATTAAATTGATAAGTATCTAATTTATTATCGAAAACAGAATCGTGAAGCGTCCGGAGGTAAATGTATATTTCCGGGTATTAGAGGTTGACCAACATATTTAAATAGGAACGCCATCTCTGTGTGAAATTTTGAAAAAAAAAAATATACAAAGAAAAATGTTCGATTTCGTAATAATTAATTTAAAATTGCGCTAGGTAGGGAAAATAAAAAAAATTAAAAAAAATAAAAATAAAAAAAATATATATATTATAATAAATATCTGTATGTATCTCGGATTTTGGTACATATAAAGGGAAATGGAAAAAAAAAATATAAAGTACTTAAATAAGATTCACTAACGCCATCTCTGTACGGGATAGAAAACCTCGATGTTTGTTCTGCTTCAGATAGAGTTCGCGAACCGACATTTTGGACTCTAATTTCTAGTTAGACGAGTTGGTTACATGAAAAAAAAAAAGGAAAAAAAAAGAGAAATAACAAACAACCAAATCGGCCAAGCAAGGGTGAATCGGATGAATTCGGATGTGCATTGAGAAATCTATATCGATGTATGGTGGTGGGCGTCGCTCGCGCTACCTATGGCGTGAATGTGGAACGTTTTATGTTGGACGAAATTAATGAATGGTTGAGAGCCCATTTTGGTAGATGGCGCGCATACACTTTAGCTTTTCTGGGAATTTTTTTTATACGGAACCTTAAAAATAACGTAGGTTAAATTAACTAGGAATAATCGGAATTTATTTAACATCTTAATAATTGTATATGTAAGGATATTCACAGCATTACGAGTTCTTCCAGTTATAAATATTTCTGAATAATATACCTAATTAAATGTAACAATAACTGTATCGCTATGTTCCTATTAGGTACATTTGAAAGCGTTTGTTCTATCCCTACCTATAATAAAATCCAGCGTCTGCTTTCTGTCTGAGTGTCTGAATGTATGAGTGTCTGAGTGTGTGTCTGTCTGCCCGTTTGTGAATCGAGAGCCGCTGAACCGATTTTAATAAAACGGGATTCTGCGGATGGCTTGGTTCTTCCCATCAACTATGGGCTGCTTACTATCACGCTAAATGGCTTATGAGGTTGGCAGTGGGGTGAAGTATGAGAGCGGACGGAGCCGCGGGCACAGCTTGTAGAAAATATGTAACAGTCATATGTAATCCGGTATGGGGTTATATAAGGCATGTGCCAACAGGCCAGAGTGTCTCCTCTGAGAGGGTGGATGCCATGTCGGGGACTTTCCTGGGATGATGACTGTGCTGGATTGGAGGGGAGCACGACCGGGGCTGCTGTGCGGCTATCTTTTGATCAGTGCGAAGAGGTGCCAACTCAGTCGGACATAAATTTGGGATACCACTTAGTAAATAGAAGTATTTTTGCATTATGTTTATGGGCGAATTTCGTGTTGATAATTTGTTTAGGTCCGATTGATAAACACTATGTTAAACATCACACGCCGTATAATGCGAATAGGAGAAGGATGGGTGATTGATGTTGTGCTGCCGGTGTCCTGGTGGAGGATAGCATAGCGCCGACCGCCGTGTTTGACGGGTTGTTCAGGCAATTGTCGGGCGCCTGGCACAGAACATGCAGCAATAAGAGTACGAATAGATAAAATTTTTATATGGCTCCCATAGGCGAAGTACACTTGGTGTTAAACGATTGATAGTATCAAACAATTGGAGGGGTGTGGTAGGCGTCGCATCTGGGTGTAAGAATGATGGGCTAGACTGAAGTTTAACACGGTATATTATGGGTAGTAGGTATATATTAGTAATTTAATAAAAAAATAAAAAAATAAATAAAAGAAAAAAAAAATCATTGATCAACTCAGCCACAGTCAACTCAGCCCGTGGGCATAAATGACCCCTATGAAATATGTATTTATTTTTCATAGTTAAATCAGTCGTGGGCCCAGTTCACCACTTTGAAACTCTAAATTAGTCCTTAGCCTACTCAGGCCGCTGGTTCAAATAATCATATACGCGAGGAGAGATGCTATAGGTCTATAGGTTGCTTGTAGATCAGACACGCATAGCATTATGTTGTAATAATTACAATATGATAAAGTGTATAAACCATAGCCTCCATTCGAGCACCCTTTTTCTCTATCGGTTGTCAGGTCTACTACAGATGTGCCCAGCCCACTGCCACTTCAGCTTGCTTGTTTTCTTAGCAATGTCGACTACCTTAGCTCTCTACCTTATCACGTCGTTACGGATTTTATCGGTCAAAGAAATGCCGAGCATTGCTCTATTCATAGCTCGCGGAGCGATTTAAATTTTGGACATCGTCAGGCCTCATGTTTCCGCTCCGTACGTGATTCATTGTTGGCAGAACGCACTGATTGAAAATCTTCGTCTTCAATGACTGTGGAATGGAGGATGAAAAGATGTGGTGGAGTTTCCCAAATGTATCGCGATGTACCTATTTAGTTAGAATGGATACAGACTAATTATCGAGTGGCGGGCGTCAGATATGGCCGAAGACGAAAACACTGTTGATACATAACTTTTGAATTACATAGTTATTGTGTTGGTTTGAAGGCGGCTGATTGATTGATAGATAATATTTAGGCGCGGCGGCGGTTTACTTTTATTCTTCGATCAGACTTGAAGTTTACTGGAAACTATTGTAGAGAGGAAAAGTACCTATTAATCAAAATAATTTTGAGGAGCGACGTTTCTAGATTTAAAAAAAAAAAAAAAACAAAAACACACACAAACAAACAGCTGTTTGCGTTTTGGCATGGTGCGTTCATTGGCCCCGGACAGTGCGAATTGCCTGTTGCACGCGAGTCTGTTGACCTTGTGATTTGTGACGCGCTTGCAACGAACAGCTGTTCCGCGTTAGAGTGTATATAGTGCGGTCGTTGACCTCGTTCGTACGCAGCAGGTTACCTACTATTACAGATGCGCGGGTTGATTTGTTTAAAATTTAAGCAGCAAACATGTTTTGTTAGATTTCTCGTAAAGTAATACGAAAACCATTTAATTTTTTTTTGGTTATGTGTTTATATGGGTGTATTGGTGGTCCTCCCGGGGTTTGTAAAGTGGCTGGCGTGACATTTTGAATATATATAAAAATAAAGATATAGAAATAAAATAAAAGAGATAAAAAGTTTTTTTTACAATACATAACATTTTCTTGCTCGAGTTGGTACATAGATGGATTTTAGCATACTGAGTTTTACACGGTTAACTTAATATTAATAACTATTTCAGGATTCAGTATTTAATCAACATGAATTCAATAAGAAACAGTTGTTGTCGTTTATAATGATTGAGTGAATTACCTATATAATCTTGTAAGGTTGCAGGAAATAACGACCTCGACAAATATACTATATAGACATACAAAAAGAGTGTAGTAGGTATTTTCGGAGTTGGTTGTTGTTCGCGTAACCAGATGAGATCGGGTGTTAGTGCACGTCGAGTAACACAAATACGGATCTTGAGCAATAAGAGTTGCATATAAAGAAAGAAAATTTTATAGTCACCAAATCACAAAGTTAATAAACTATTGTTTCTGTTATATCTCGTGACTTATATATATATACATTATATATTTGGATACTTATATTTATATATTGGAGGTTGGGTTAAATAAAGTTTAGGTTTGACTTTGAAGGAATAATCTAAAGTATTTAATTGTTTGGTACTTTTGTCATTGGGTTGTGGTTCTGTAGTACATACTAAACACTTTTGTAATATAAATTCAAATCCTTATAGTTATCTATGCGCTTTTATTAAAGATTAAAATTGGCTTCAAGAATAGTAATTCAGCTGTAAAATTTTGGGCAAGGGCTTATTAATCATAATTACTAATATGGTACCTGAACTAACAAAACATACCTAACTAATAAATTTGCCTTGCGTCATTTGTTCTAGCTATTTGTGGAGTATTCACTGACGTACCAGGTAAATAAACCATAAACTAAATGGAAAAAAAAGGGGTCAAGGTAAATACAATAAAATTATAAACCTACGAACAAATAAACAATACGTAATAATTTAATCCGAGGGAATAATAAAAAAAAAAAAAATGTCATTTCAATTGTTTTATAAATCAAATTTTACTGAACAAATATATATACTAAATAAAAATAAATACTAAACAAAACAAAACAAAAATAATTGTTCCAGAAGTACCTATGGAACAAATCAGAAAGGAGGCAGAGAGGAGACTGGCGACCATGGAAAACCTGAACAAAACTATCACGGGACTAGAGGAAGCAGTAATTAAGCGAGCGTCGCAAATAGAAGTACTAAAGAGCATGATGCAAGAGGTACAAGATGATGCGGCAAATGCAGGAAAGAACAAAGAAGAAGAATGGGAAAAGGAGGAGATAAAATTTGGAAAAGAGTTAAAGAAGAGGAGCAAAAGAGTACGGACACAATTAAATAAAACAAGAGACGAATTAAAAATCACCAAGGCGAAAAGAGCAGAAAAAAATAAAATAGAGAAAAACCACTTACTAAACCTAATAGAATTTGCAAAGACTCACTCGGACAGGTTAGAACAAATAAATCAAGATAGAAGAATTCAAGAAGCGAATAACAAAAACTGCCTAACAGGGATAAACTGTAAAGAACAAGAAGCACAAGATTTACTAGCGGTAGAAGAAGAACCAGTGGGGGAAAAGAATGATACAGACTCCGTGACAATATTAAAATTAGAGTTTGATGTGGGACCATCTATAAGCCCTTACGAAATTAATAATAATTTTAACATAGAAGATTACCTTTAAAATTCAACTAAAACGTTTGGTACATTCGACTAATTGTGTGTTTTATGGTTTTATAAAAAAAAAAAAAAAAAAAAAAAAAGAGAGAAGACATTTTTAATTTGTGTTTGATAAATTTTCCATTTATTTTAGTTTTAAGAATATATTAAATAAGAGAAATTAATTTTGATTTATTTTCAAACCCTAACATTTTCAGGGAAAGAACAAAGAGAAGGTGAGTGATATTTTGATTGTTCTATATCCAAATGTTTAAAATTTTATTAATCTTTTAAAACTTTTTAGGACTCAAGATAGTGTTCAAAATACCGAAAACTTCAAAACTGAAAACGAAAGAAATGAAGAGACAAGAAAAAAAATTAAAAAAACATTGTTACAACATCGAAAAGATTTGCAAGATGAAGTAGTAGAGCCTTTATTGATTTTAATGAAAAATTATGTAATTACTGCGTGATAAAAAAAAAAAAAAAAATAAATAAAAATAAATAAAAATTTTTAAACATATAGAGATAATTTAATTTTATATTAAAGAAACGGAGATTATCATATTAACATTCCTCCAGTATTTAAATTATTTCCACTTGTTCATTACTTGTGGAATTAATTTAAGAATGTAAGGTTGGTAAAAGGTAAAGGTTGGTAAAGGTTGGTGAAGGTTGGTAAAGGTGTGTAATGGTAAAGGTTGGTAAAAGGTAAGGTACGGTAAGGTATGGTATGGTAAGTATATACGACTTTAATTTGATTAATAATTTTGGAAATTGTGTCACGTTATGTTGGAGTCGGAAGTGTTAGATAATTGTCATATTTTCGTTTCAGTTTTACCTAAAAGCAGGTAAATAGGAATCCGAGAAACAAATTCATTTACATTACAATTCTTTTCGGGTAGGAATAAAATTGTACGGTTCAAAAATTAATAAAAAAAAATAAAAAATAAAAAAAAATAAAAATTAAAAAAAAAAAAAAAAATTATTATAATAATAATAATTTTACGATTAAAAATTTTGGCGGGCGAACATTAAATAATACAGTATGTAAACAAATAATAAAAAAAAAAATTAATATAAATAAAAAAATAAAAAAAAAATATATGTTTCGCGGGCGGAAATATGTCGTCATTTATTTCGATACTTTAACGAACCTTACTTCAAATAAAAAAAAATAAAAAATAAACCTGTTTAACGAAAATTTTGATAGGGTAGTAAGAGCTAAACATTTCTATGAGCAGGTTTTCCTTCTCAAAGACTTAGAATGGACTTGTTGATGGATGTTGGATTCGGATGGTGGTGTATATAAAAGAAATACATGAGTAAACCAGAGGATGCTTAGTGTCCTATCATGGAACTTCCTTTTAACGAGAGCAGAGCTCTGACTTGAAGGGATTTTCATCAGGGGACTAATGATTTGACCTTGAGTACATATCTCGTACTTTGCTCCGAAAATAATGTGACGAGTAAATACGATGTGACTTGAAATATGTGAGGTAAGCCAATAGTGCGTAACCTTGCATTCCATCGAGTCAAATAGCTCACGCTTGGGAAGGAAGATGACGTCGCCAGTATGAATATTGTTCCACACACATAAAAAGGGAGCAATTGAATTTAGGGATGACATCTTCCAGTCTATGAAAATGATAGAGCATAGTGATTTAAATCATTGCTCGGAGCAAAGATGGGCGAGACTAAATAAAATTTTTCAATCAGACCGGATTCATCCATTTGTCAACAAGCAAATGAGTTAGCAAAGAGGGGTTTGACTTAAAAGAAGCAAAATTCAATCAGAAAATAACTATCCTGGATACTCTGCCTATACTGGAAGCTTGATGTGCTGGAATACAAGCATAGCCTAAGCCAAATGGTAAGGTATGTTAAGTGTTCTTCACGGAAAAGTACTAATCCTGCCCCGGACTGCTTGCATATGCCTACGCCAATGGTAAGGTATGTAATGCACTCTACGCGGATAAGTATTAATCCTACTCAATTAGCAAAGAGTAAGACTACAGGTTTCTGCGCTGTTGAGAAATCCTTTAGAGGCAGGAAAAGGGAATTGGATCCCTATTAAAACTTATTTTAGGCTTCTGAAAGTCAAACCTGACTAGATATGAACTAACTGTGTTGTGTGTTCAGGACTACTAATAAAACCCAAACTAAATACCACAATCATTCTGGGAGGGGACAAACACCCTATTAGAAGAAGTTGTCGGTACTACGGACTATCTGGGAGGGAGGGAACACCCTAACAGAGGCCCAACTACGAGGAGTAGAATATTACGGACCTTTTGGGAGGGAATAAACACCCTAACAGAGGCACATCTTCGAGAAGCAGTTCTGAAACCATAGCACAGTTGTGTTGGTAACAGAATGTTCATATTACTATAGGGAATTTTTAGAGACGCTAATCGAGATCACACAGGTAGAATAAATTATTATTCCGGTTGTCTGATTCGATAATCTTCTCTAGGCGGGCGACTGTGACGAACCTCAAATATTATAACAATATAAGTAACAAACCCTACTTTAAAATTATAAAACATTAAAAACGCCATCTAGTAGCTAATGTAAGGAACCTATTCAAAACATAGAGGTAACACCGTACGTAACTCGCGAGCAATTATCGACTAAAAGGAAGTACAAGATTGTAGGGCTAGATGGCGCGCTAAATGAAGACGAAATTAATTTGACGGAACTAAGACCATAAAAATTAAATCACTTAATTTGAAAATTAATAGATGACAAATAACGATAGTCAGATTGCACTGTTAGCGGGAACCATGGTTCAGTATCAAGCCAAACTGAACGGCGAGATGGCCTGATGAAGGACATAAAAAGGGCTGCACAAGGGTGGAGCGGGCAGTTAGTTTTCGATATCCTGAACCTTGACCAGTGCTGGAAGAATTTCGCGGAAGCTCTGCTGGAGAGGTGAGCAACGGGGTCGGGTTCGCGCGCGTTTTGGGAGTGTTGTTCCGAGCTAATAAATTTTAATTTATATTGGAAATTTATTTTCAATATATTCACAAATTTTTCTGTTTTGTGAATTTTGGGGTATGAAAATTTCAATCGTGAAAGCAGCCGAACCGCTGAGGCGAAAGCCGCAAGCAAATCTGCCATCTTCAGAAATGAAGGCTTTCCTTTTGAAATCGAATACCAATGGAATTTACACACTGAATCTCGAAGAATTCGCTACAGAAGGCTTTCGAATTCACGTGGGTAAAAGCGATAGGGCTTACTAAATTCATTATATTGCTCGAGAACAATAACTCTGTTAGTTCCGTAAATTCAGCGAAGTAGCTTATTATCCAAACATTTAATAATATGTAGAGTGTAGAGCGAATGTATAGCAAAGTGATTTGGTGACGTCGTATGGGGTTTCCTGGGTCTGCAAAGTAGGATTTAGAGGTTTCAAGTTTTTTTTGGGGTTTTAATTCATGCTCGGTTTTGTGTTAACATGTAGTGAGAGTTATTAATACGCGGAGAGGGGCGATTAAATAAAATTTGCAGTAAATCCGTGTAAACTACATAAGATTAGGCTTATTTTGCGTTTTAGTAAATTCTGCTAGGCCGTGAACAATATTTGGTATAGATTAGTATAAATTAGTTCAACAGAAACCGCAGGGAAAGATTGGTATAGCCAACTCCAACATAACGTGAAACAAAAATATAGTAAACAATCATTTTGTTTAATTGAGTAAAGCGTTGAGTCTTTTGTGTTTCAAAAAAAAAAAAAAAAAAATGCTTTCTACTTGAACAGATGCAAACTTAGTTGATCGTTCTAGTAAGAAAGTCGTAGAGATTGTTTCTACCCGTTGGTTGGTGAAATGATGCAATAGAAGTAATATAATTTCTAAAATATTCTTTCAAGAAAAGATCTTGAAGGAAGATGCGGGGTATTTGTTATGTCGCAGGCACACACCTACACGTAGGGTTTGGAAGCTCGCTATGAGATTTCGACCACATTACACTGTACGAGATTAAAATAATCAACTAATCCCACATTGGGAATCGCTTCATTTGCACCGAGTAGTAAATGGAGGTCTTTAGGTACAATCTTAAAATTGTAATATTAAAATACAATTTTATGGTTGAAGACCACAATGATGGGCGTGGGAGCTAAAAAATAACAGCTCATTGGGGCCTATCATTTTGCCCTTCGGGGCAATTGTTTTATCTTTTGCGAAGCGAACAAATCAAATTTACTATATTCATTAATACATTCGGACGTAATTTAAGTAACAAATTAGGAGAATAAAACCGCAAAACATCTTACACGAAGTATGTAGAGTCTTTGGTAGAGTCGCAGTAAAAATAGGCGGGCTTATGCTCTTTTCTATGAGTCGGGAGAAAGAGTTTAATATTCGTAAAATAGCTAGGAGCACCGCGAGACGAGCATACATAGAACACTGCGGCGATTGAGTAGATAGTAGTGTCACGAAGAGAGAAGCGTAAAATAAACATTACGGGTGCATTAGTAGAGGGAATTTAGAAAATTTCGAGGATAGGGTATAATTACTGTAGAAAGGTATAGTTAGTACGCTGGGTAATACGGTTACACAACGCTTTCTTGAAAAGAGAATGAAACAGGGTCAATTAATTCAAATACTTTAAAATCATTAAAGTATGATATTAGTTGGATTTACCTAGAGATCACTTGAATGCGAAACAGCAGGCCATATTTCATTTAAAATCGCTTGTATAACAAGGGTTGAGAATGATTTTTAACCAAACCTCTTCCGGAAAGTTAATTCGAAAAATTAAATAATTAATAGACGAAAAGGGGGGACAGTTCACTACCTATGACCTATACTATAACTATAACCAACGCTTGGACTTACTAAATTCCGCCAATACTATTTCAACGCGAAGAAGAACTGACAAACTTAGCAAATCACAATGTTTTGTTAGTACCTACGAGTACCTTTTATCGATTATAGTAACTTACAAATAAATAACTCATACTACCGCTCACAAGAACATTAATATTTACAGCATAAACTGACCACTCTGCCTATTTACATTATCTACATCTACATCGTCAATTTGTTTCGTAAATATATTCAACATCAACAATCGTACAAGTTTATTACAAAGAAATGTAATAGGAGCATTACTTAGTACAAGGAGAAGATGCCCTGCTAAAGGGCGACAGAATGGCCACCACTCAACTTGGCAAGATCCTTGCACCGTTATTCCTGTCCCACTATTGTGCGTGTATGTTATTTTCATGATATAAATAAACTGAAAAAAAAAACATTAAAGATCAAACACATGGCTGTGTTTTCTGTGTTGCTCTTCGCGAAACCGAAGCGAAGCTGCTATGCGGACATCTGGTACGGTGGTACCAACCTAATCGGCTACAATCCGAGCCTACCACCTAGTAAGGGGCATTGGAAGGGACCTACAGTTTTACATCGGTTTCGAACAAGCAGAAGGTGTAGGTACGCATGCAAATTTTTTCGTCAGAAAATACTAATTTGTACACGTCGACCGGAAATAAACACGCCTACACTTTGGGAGACTATTCAGAAGAATGTAGTATTAAATCTGTAAAATTGTGTCGAAAAAACAGTGTGATCACGCCCGATCGTGCAACAATGGGCATGTAGGATGTTTTGTCGTGCGGATATTCAGTTCACGCCGCGCGTTAGGCTTGTAAATCAATTATTTTTTGCATTTTTTTTTATGGAAACTGATCACCTACATCTTCCATTATGTCAGCCCATAACACCGCGTAAACTTGGTACCACGTCAGTGCCGCCTTCGGTCTTGCCGGCTTGCGGTCTTACATTTTCACGTGTGATTTTGTACCGCCTTCTACTCAAGATCAAAATATAATTTAATACTTTTTAGGGTTTGAAGTCGGTTCAATGTTTTCTCAAAACAGTTTTTTTATTTCACTCTTTTTATATTACATAATATTAAAAAGCTTTTTGTCCTAATAAATAAAATAAAACTAAAATAAAACGGACCGACGGACGGACGGGCAGATAGGCGAACGACGGACAGACAGTCCCGTATGGATACGGAACCCTAAAAATGGCACTGTCGACCAGCCAGACTAATGCAAAAATACATATCCGTAATTTGATGATATCTGTTTGTTTAGTATACAGGAAGGATGGAAGGCGACACGCGGTGTGGCGGGGCGCGGCGCGGGGACAATTAGATCGCTGATTACCTGGGGACATGTTTTATTCAGCGCCAATGCCACATTGATCTAGCTATATCAGTCTAACCAGGCACTCCACCACCGCGCCGGCGCGCGGCGCGTCGGCCATTATGTATGACCTAGGTTACTCTAAGGCACGTTATATTGCCACATTTTTGCTTAAACATGCTTTAATTTGCTTCCCTTGTTTTTATTTTTTTTTATTTTTTTTTATTGAAACTGACACGGTTGGCTACATCACCTACAACATCCGTGATGTCAGCCCATAACACCGGGTGAACTTGGTGCCACGACAGTGCTTCCCTTCGGTCGTGCCGGCTACACTGAACTGGACGGAAAACACAAACTATTTACATAGCCGTTTCGACCGACCTTTCATTCAGTGCGGTGGTACCAACCCGGGCGGGTGAAACCCTACCACCTAGTAATATAAGAAGGGAGTCAAATCCCTTAGTCGCCTTTTACGACATGCACGGGGAGAGATGCAGTGGGGCTATTCTTTTAAAGTACCGGCCCCACACGGTACGATTTAGTTTTTTGATTTAGTTTTTTATTAATTTTTTTTTAATTGATTCCGACCATGGTGGCTCTGCCCGAGGTCGAAGCCTCAGGCGCAGCCAATTTCACCGCCGAGGAGGTGCCAGTCCGGCTTGGAGGTGGACTAATGTTGCTGGGGAAAGGCTATTCTACCCGCGATTTGAAGATCCGTGGGTTGTAGGAGTTGGGAAAGATATTCCCTGGGAGCCCGTTCCACAGCTTTGCAGTGCGGTAGAAGAAACGATTTAGAGAATCGTGCAGTTCGAAGAACTCTTCTGTCGACTACAAAGCGCTGTTCCGCGAGAGTATGACGGGTTTGGCGAAGGCGAACAGGAGGAGGAGAGATAAGGGAAGCAAGTTCGTCAGAGCAGCGGCCATAGTAGTATCGATAAAACAGGCTCAATGACCCAACGATACGTCTGTGCTTTGTTGAAGGTCCTTTGTGAGTACAGAGTCACCAATGCGGTGAATGGCTCGTCGCTGAATAGAATCCAAGGCTGAAAGAAAGTACTCAGGGGTGGGTACCCAAAGATGACTGCAATATTCTACTTGCAATAGTCTTACTTATGCTTTACAGAGTGTAAGCAGTTGGAACGGCGTGAAAAATCACCGACATCGGCAAAGGATCCCTAATTTTCGAGACGCTGCTAGTTGAGCTTCAAAAGCTGAATTACTAATTGATGCAGTAGACATTTTTTGCGGTCTTTGCAACACTGATTCCGGATATTCTATCAATACTAATAATAAATCTGTAAGAGATGGTCAAGGAGTGAGTTACTTTGTTTTAGGAGATACTGCGTTTGTAGACTCAGTTCAGACTTCAGTTTCGGTTACGCTAAAATTTGGCTCTCATACAAACAAACCGAATTGTTCCGCGCGCCGAAATAAAGGTACGCAGGAACGCAGCTCGGCCTTCTGTATTACTTACTTACTTTCTTCTTTTTTAATACGAATTTCACGCGAGCGAAGCCGCGGGCAAAAGCTATTTATTCATATACATACAAACATGAATAATAAATAAGTCTCCTTCTATTCTATTAATTATTCTCTCTTCAATTTTCTCACACTCAACTCTTTTGCTACTACCTACTTACATTTAACTATATTAATCGATCTCATGCAGTAAAGGATAAGTCTTACGGATAAGCTTTGAGTACCTACTGCTCGCACTTGTGGGATAGCGCGATAGCGCCGTAAAATACCAGCTTGCGCCTCTGGACGCGATCCAGCCACAGATGATATAATATGTGTTACATTCAGCGCTGAGCCGTGCTACTAGTGGGTGACCCCGAGGTGTCCCTCGATCTAGAACCACTGCAACTCGTAGGGATCTCTGCGCCCTGAGTGTGTTCTAGAACTTATTCCATGGGATCCCGCCGTCCCCTTTCCACCTCCGCACCACGCGCACTGGGCAGGAATTGCGTCCCTACACGCTGGACTTATCGCGGATGCGTATTATTATACCAATCCTCGTACCAATCGGTTCTGCAGATCTTTTGTTTAGAGAACTGCTAAACTCTGGAACGCTTTTCCTGCCCACATATTAGGTCGGGGAAAAAGTTTCTTCGCATTTTATATGAAAACTCAAGAGATTTTTTTTCAAAGTTTGATTACTTTTAATTATAATTCCGAATTAACCGTTTTACGATTCTCTAGTGGCATTCCAGTGACAGCCACATGTCCATTTATACCAAAAAACAGGTGACAATTTGCTTCAAAGTGCTTTTTGCACGAACAACTTTTGTTGGGTTCGGATCAATGCACCCACACCGTTCTGTTGTTTAGTTTCGGGGTCATACGAATAGATCCAAGATCAAGACCTGTGTAGATATTATAAACAGCTTTTGACGCATCACCATTGTATTTTTTTTTTTAATATCTTAGTATGCTCGTCATACTTAATGCCCAGAGACGTCTCTATTTCGCGACATGTAACATGACGATATTTCATTATTAGTTCGCGCATAGCATCGATTACAACAACGATACAACAACAGATTTAGGACGACCTTCTTTAAATTCGTCCGTGAGTATACGACGCCCACGATTAAACACACTGAACCAGTGATACACTACACATGGTATTCGATGGTGATTTATCCCCAAAAGGCGAATTGAGTTGATCCATGCACTGTTTTTGAGTTAACCCACGCCGAAAATCGTAATAAATCATCGCACGAACATTTTCACGAGTTAAATCCACGGTGATGATAAGACACACAATTTTTAAAATGACGCGTTAGATGAATCAAACTGTATTCTACAGCCAAAGAGTTCCATTTTCAAATGTTGTAATTACTTTTTAAATATTGATCATGTAAGTGGCCAGTTCCGGATTCATAAATAGCAGCCTAGTACAGTCTCCTTCAAAAAGACAAAAGAGTCCGCCTTTGAACTTCGTGTAAATGTTACATTCTGATTATTTCTATAAAAAATTTCTTAGTGCAGGCTCCAATGGGTTAGTCGTTTGAAAAATATGAAGGGCGCAATCTGACCTATGATATGTGTTGTAGTGATCCCAGACTTTGATATGACTGAAGATGCCAGTGGGTATTGTTGTGCCTTAACCCCTTCACCGCGGGTCAATATTGTTAATATACTTCGAAAACGGCCAAGTGCGAGTTGGACTCGCGTAGTTATGTTTCCGGACCACCACGTAATTGGTCGGTTTTATTATTTTTATACTTTACAAGTTTGGACTATAATCACAGCTACTTGAAGCTTGTACCTAAGAGCAAGCAAAAAAATTAAACCTTGAAAAAATTATTTCTTGTACGGGTACCACCGATCTGTGGGACCACCCCTACATGTTAACAATTTTTTTTAAATTATTTGTTAGTATATACATAAAAACTGTAATACATAATACATAATCCGGCTCCGCTAGATGGCGCTCATCTAGCGTAAACAGATTATCTGTAGCTCCGATTTTATTAATTTAAAAACATTGTTTAAAGTGGTGAATAAGTTCTGCAATTATAAAATCTCGAAAATCCACTACGTTCAAAACCCAACAAAGTTGTAGAATTTGGTGAATCAGTGAAATTAACAAAAAAATCAGTTAAAAACGACAAGGTGCTAATTTGGAAAATAAACACAAAATACGCAAAATTCGAATAAACCGCCTAAATAATGTTGAGTGTGTGATCAAGGGAAGTGAAATCAAATATACAACATAAGTTTAATCTTAACTAATTTCAAAATAGTACTATAATTATTGTTGGTTATATTTTTCTCGCATACCTACATTCTATCTTGTTGTATAGACAACGCCATCTATCGTCGAGTAGGAGAAACCGAGTGGAAATAATCGAAGCTGCTGATATAACCTCATATAAATCGAATACCGCGTCTAACCTGCTCACAAATACACACAATACGACTCACACCGACACACAACGATTAAATAAAATAAATGAGTATTATGCTGGCGTGGGTGAGAATTATGCACAAGAAAACCTAGACCGATTGAATAAATCAGAAGATCAGCTGAGGCAAGATTTTGTGAAGGGCACTAATCCGACGAACATTTCCTTCTATGTAGGCCCAACGGATGCGTTTGAAATTCGCAACGATAGCGCACTGAGCTGGGATACCATCACTAATAGATGTTTAAAAACAATTGCGCCAAACATTTTAGGACCACTAACACATATATGTAACTTGAACCTTTCCACAGGCATTTTTCCAAAAGTATTTAAAAAAGCTGTAATTTGTCCGATTCACAAATCAGGAGACAACAATGAAGTTAAAAACTATAGGCCTATATATATAGGACTATAGTATCTTTGCTGCCAGCACTGTCAAAGATCTTGGAAAAAATTATGAAAATCCGACTATCTGCATCCCTAGAGGGAAATAAACTGCTTTCGCCAAATCTAAATCCGAATTGATTTAGACCAAAAAAATCTACAGAAAATTCAGTATGTACGGTCACTGACTATGTTACTGAACACTTGGACAAAGGAAACTGTGTAGCAATATTTTTGGACTTGGCGAAGGCATTTGACACTGTCTCAATACCTATACTTATGACCAAATTGGAAATGATGGGAGTGCGAGGGATACCACTTCAATGGTTCGACACGTACCTAAATGGAAGAACCCAGCAAGTAAAAATAGGTGACCTGGTTAGTGACTCTTTGCAGGTAAAATACGGGGTACCACAAGGAAGTATTCTAGGGCCTACTCTATTCCTAATTTATATGAATAGTTTGTGTGGCTTAAAACTAGCTGATGCGCAGCTATCTTATTCTCTGGCACTAGTTGGTCTAGAATTTTCAAAAAGGCAGAACAGGGTATGGCAGATGTTAAGAACTGGCTTGATCAAAACATCTTAACACTAAACGCGAGCAAAACAAAGTACATGTGTTTTTCAATTTCTAGAGCGAGAGGAGTGCGAGATGATTACAAACTAAGACTACATACGTGTACAGAACCGGGAGCGTGTACATGTGAGACCTTGGAGAGAGTCACACATTTTAGGTACCTAGAAGTTCATTTGGACGAGCACCTTACGTGGCAGGTACATACTGGATCAATCGCAGGCAGAATTAGGAGACTTATATTCTTCTTTAATTATTAAAAATGATCTATTACGCGATTGGCGAATCTATTATGTCCTACTGTATTACTGCGTGGGGAGGAAGCGCTATGTCCTACTGTATTACTGCGTGGGAAGGAAGCGCTAAGACTAATCTAATCATTTTGGAGCGAGCACAGCGAGCGTCTCTCCGTGTCCTTTTTAAAAAACCCTATCGCTACCCTACTCACGCTCTGCATATAGAGACTGGTATTCTGTCAGTGAGACAACTGTATATAAGCCGCCTTCTGCTTAAATATGAATATAAGCCTGAGAGCCGGAACCAGTCAGACCAAACACAAGAGGGCAATACAAACCTAAACCAAGGCACTGCAAAACTAAATTTGCACAAAATTGTAGGTTATTCCTGGCACCATACCTATACCGGGTGTTAAAACGGCGAGTACATTAATTTCGCCAGCGCAATCCTCATGTTTTTCCTAGACAAAAAAGTAAATAAAGTTTTTCTCTAAAGTGTCTAGTTTTCGAGATATGAATTTTTGAAATGTATGCTTTCGTCTAGTGTAATTTAACGCGTGGTTGCCGCTCCGCACCCTCCGCCTGCCGACCTCCAGTCCTCCACTCACACAGCTAACCCCCGGCCCTCCCGTCGATACCTCCGTCCGAGGCGCTTACATCTCACCCTTTCTTCTCCCCTCCGCGCCGCCCTATTGTCATTAGATCATTTTTACACTAAAATAATCAATTAGTTTGTATGAAAACTGTAACTTTTTATTTAAAGGGAATTCAGAAAAAAGTTATTTGACTTTTTTGTTACTCTTGGTCCCAATAATCATTTCCTAAATTTAATGTACTCGCCGTTTTTACACCCTGTATAATAAAGTTAGTCTAGCGTGTGGTTACAAGAAAGAGACTGTACCCAAATATAAGAGAAAATCTTTAGTGAAGTGGCTAAGAAGAGTGAAGTGGCTAAATAAAGTAATGAAAAATAATGAAGAGAAGTGGCTAAATAACTTAGACTACGGCAAAACTGAGAATCTATTCATAGTTCCAACCTAAGGTGGCAAAAGAAAATATAATCATAGAAGTTAAATTATACATACAACATACCTATACATATATACCTATACATTCATATATAACATACCTATATACATAAATAACTGATATCTTTAATAAATTACACTTACTTAGAGCCTAAGTCTTAGATCTAAGCCTAATTTTCATGAATTTCAATTTTTTTTTAACTGTTTAACAAAAACGAACCTGAACTAAAACTGCTAAGATGAGCGCAAAATTGATAATGTCACAATGTATATGAAACGGCTCCTTCGTTGTTCGAGACCAAAGACATTAAATTCGAGACAGATTAACATCTAGTGACGGAGTCAATGTTTGTTATGTGCCGTTTGTATTACTGAATAAAATAAAATTAAATTAAATTTAATTTCATTTAAATTTCATTTCATTGCAATATTAAATAAAAAATTAAATTGAATTCTTAAAACGGGGCGAGGAAGAAAACAAGGATTATTATAAGGTGTTATTTATTATACAAATCAAATAAAAAAGTGTTTATTTATCAGGTACAGATACATACATTACAAATGTTTTTTTTTACATAAAAATTTAAAATCCATGATAAATAGTTGACTTACTTATACTATATATATGTAACTATCTATTTTTACTTCGGTGGATAGATTATAGTATGAAAATGTGATTAATTAGGAGAGGCATATAGAGCTCGGATTCGTATTATTCGAGCCAATTTCCTACGATCATCGAGATCATGTTTCACATACCAGCAGAATACGACGAGGCGACGCACACTGTGTCGCGCAGTATGGGAAGCTTGGTCAAAACTCCATGATGATGTTTTGTAACTTCTTTGTTCATGATTATTTAATATATACAATATAGTTAATTTTCATGTAGGTAAGGTGAGCAAAAAAAACATAATTTTTTTTTGTACTTTTTATTTATTTTTAATACACCTAGTTATTTCTTGGAAGAGTATTAATCGTATTCACCTTTCAGCCATTCTTCATATTTTGGATCACTGAACAAACGGTCTTTTTTTCGTTGCACTCTCACATAATACCATTTAAAAGTATATTTAAATGTAATTAAGTTATTTTTCAAGCTTTGGCTATCTTCCTCCGAACATCGAGTTTTCTTCATCACATACTGGATCAAATGGTTGAACTTTGTGTCTATATTTTTTGCTGGATCCTTAAAACATATTTCGATCAATTGCCTCCGCGTACCTTCTGCAGGATCTGAAAAAAAAAAACTGGTAGAGTGCGAGTCGGACTCACGCACCGAGAGTTTCGTACCACCACGTCAACTTGGTGATAATTTGGGTTTAAAAAAAAATAAAATTAATGTAGAAAATGTAAAAAAAATTTTTTTCTTAATCGTTTCAGTTTCATGCCAGGAACAAAAAAGTCTTCCAGCATATAGATCTCTTTCTTTCAGAAATAGTGAAAAACCACAATTTTTGTTTTATTAGTATGGAATAGAAAGAATTTGATTTTTTTTTACCAACTTACACGTGTTACATCATAATGGTAATGAAGACTTTTTTGTTACTGCTATGAAACTGAATCGGTTAGGCTATAAAAATCAACCACCTATTTTTTCATTCAAATACATAAAAAAATATTTTACATAAAAAAAAACCCAAGGTCCAAAAAAAATTATATAGGTTTTACTCCCTATATGATACAGAACCCCCCCCTTAGCGTACTATTAACTAATTTTGAAAGACCTAATAGTAATTATAATTTAAAAAAACTCGCACTGTTACCTAGGTCACATTTTTACCTTTTTTTTTCAAATGCGCAAATTTGCGCAAACTTTCTTTAGTGATATGACACCTGTATTAGTGTACCAATTATGCCTTATTTATGTTTTACGTGGAAAACGCTGGAAACACGTACTAAATGCTTAGATAATTCAGAAAATACAACATTTTTAAAGGTTACCTTTTAAAATATATTAATAAAACATTACATGCTTATATTTAAACAAAAATATATTTACAATGATGTACGTACCTTCCAGATTATTCTCCATTTTGCAGAATTAAAAAATATGGAATACGAACAACGATACACCTCAAACGAAATCATGAACTTTTCTTTAAAACGTACGCATCGCCGAGAAGGCAATGTTCAACTGTCAAATACACAAATGCTAGTGCATCCTAACGCGTCCAATGACTGAAGGGGGGTGGAGCGGTTACTAGTCCCCACTCCTAATTAGGTTGCGACGTTGTAGAACCACTTTCGCGTTTTTTACTTATGACCAAGCTTCCCATACTGCGCGACACAGTGTGCGACGACGCGGCGTCGGCGGCGCGCGCGGCGCGACACGACACCGCAACACAACACCTATTGAAGGTGCGATACTCTTCCACGTATTCTGTGCGCCGCGTGCTTCATCAGTTTATTTAGAATGTAATCCGGTATGGGTGGTTGAGACAGAGGGGCCAAAGCGCATGCGGAGCCAGCCAATATCACCTCCGAGTAGATAGGTGCCATATCGGAGACTACTCTTTGGATTGCTGGCTATACTGGTGGACAAGATAAGAACACACACACAGCGACACACAGCCGAGGCTGCTATGAGGCCGGTCAGTGAAATTATTTGCATTGCAGTGCAGTGACATTAATATACCTACCTATATTATATGCAGGCACGTATCCATTAGAAAATAAATAAAAAAATAAATAAATAAATACAAATCTGAACCACGGTCAGCCTGCCACGGTCGAACGGACACCCATCCAAGTTCTGACCGCGGTCTAGTGTGCTTAAGTGTGTGAATTTGATGTTACAAAATTTGGGCTTTTCCATCGACACCTGTATATAGACTCGTCTTTCCCATACATCATTCCCGAAAAAGTATGTTATCGACCAAAGTTACGGAACCACTGCTTTCCGCACTAGTTTCGATATGTGCTCCAATTCGTAAATTGTGCCTCAACTCGGCGGAGCAATGCCCGTAGCCCGAGTAAGCCTTCCCTTGCCCCTTACTACGTGGTAGGCCCAAATTGTAGCCGACTGGGTTGGTTGGTACCACCGTACTGGATGTAAGATGGCCGCATAGCAGCATCGGTTGTGTTCTCCTCTAGTCCAGTATAACCAGCAATCCAGGAAAGTCTCCGGTATGGCACCTACCTTCTCGGAGGCGATATTGGCTGGTGGCCACCCATACCAGATTACATAAAGAAAAAAGAACTCTAATAAAACCTCGTTGGGTGAAACTGATTTTTCGCAGTGACCAACAACAAACAAGTGTGTGTGTATGAGCGTATCGTAATCGCTCAGTCGCGTTCGACCTCACAAAAGCGAGCCTTATCTCCTACAATGTTTTTTTCATTGACGGATTTTATTGGCGACGTTTAATCGGAAGTAAATATTTACATTACACTATTAGCGCTAAAATTACATTATTTTTGCATCGCGAAGGCAACACCGCACTGCCAGCAGATCGGGAGTCAATCTACATCTCAAGCTCTTTATCGATAAGTCTGGTGACCGACGATCTGCCAAGTCTTTCTTCTTTCAGCGAATAGGGCTAGCCATTCAAAGGGGCAACGCACGCTGCAAGCGTATTGGGCACTGTGGCGGAGCGGAGTCGGCCGACGAAATATTTTACTTGCAGTAGGTAAGTAAAATATTTAAATCGTAGACTTTATAATACATTATTTTAATTTAGTTTAATTTACTTTAATCGCTGTTTGATCTAATTTACATCTACACTATAATCTAATTTAACCTAATCATCATCAATGAATACCAATCATAAATCTGTAAGGGATGGTCATGGAGTAAGTGTTACTTTTGTTTTATGAGATACTGCGTTTGTAGTCTCTATGATACATACTTAAACTAAATCGAAGATTTTTAGAAATCTTTTCTGTATGTATGTATGTATGTTCCTCCATAACTCTTAAACCGATCATCCGAATTCGATGAAACTTAGTACAAGCACATTTAACTATACGGGACACAGGATAGGCTACAGTTACGCTAATATGTGGCTCTCATATTATGTACAAACCGAATTGTTTCGCGCGCTGAAATAAAGATACGGTAGTGCAGCCATTCTCAAAGTGTGCTCCGCGGAGCCCTAGGGCTCCGCGGAGCCTCTGTGGGGGCTCAGCGAGAATACAAGAAAAAAATGATCAAAAATACACCTCTCCTCTCTGGCTCGATTCAGCTCGGCTGCGCAGACGAACTCGACTTAACTCTCTTCTATCAAACCTGATATCAACCAATTGATGAAAAAAATAAGAAACAGTTTCATCCCTCCCATTAGATATTTAATTATTGTTTTTCTTTTTTATTATAATATTATATAAGTAACTGTTACGTTGTAATATGATTATTATAGAATGCAGAAAAACAATGTTTTGTTTATTTTAGGGCTCCGTCAAATATTTCCCTTTCCAAAAGGGTTCCGTCACCAAAAAAGTTTGAGAACCGCTGCGGTAGCGGGTAGCGGGTTTACCTACTTACTCAGTCAGTCAGTCAGTCAGTCAGCGTGTAAGCGTCCACTGCTGGACATACGCCTCTCCAATTTTCCTCCAGTTCTCCCGGCCTTCAGCGGTACGGAACCACTGCTTTCCGCCGATGCACTTGATGTCGTCGTCCCACCTGGCGGGTGGTCTTCCCACACTCCGTTTTCCTGTCCACGGCCGCCAGTGTAGAACAAGGTTACTCCAACGGTCGTCGTCTCTTCGGCTGACGTGTCCAGCCCACTGCCACTTGAGCTTAGCCACCCGGTATCCAATATCGACTACTTTGGTGCGTCGGCGGATTTCCTCGTTACGCACCATATCACGTAGCGATATTCCCAGCATGGCTCGCTCCATTGCTCTCTGGGCAACTTTCAACCTTTGGACTACACCGACCGTCAGAGTCCACGTTTCACACCCGTACGTCATAACCGGGAGGACACACTGGTCATATATACGGGTCTTTAAATTTTGCGGAAGGTCAGACCTCAGGGCGAATTTTAACTTTCCGAAGGCAGCCCAACCCAGTTGAATCCGTCTTTCGACCTCCTTTAGCAGACCTTGTCTACCAAGCCGCAGAATTTGACCGAGATATACGTACTCTTCGTGATACCTACTTACTCAGCCGCGGGCAAAATCTAGTAATATTATAAAGAGGTAAATTTTGCAAGTTTGAATGCAGGAGGTAATCTCTGAAAATACTCATCCGATTGAACAATATTTAGAATGGACCTTCAGGATGGAGGCTATGCGAGCGAAGTCGCGGGCAAAATCTAGTTTGTATTATACACGGTGTTGCAGCTCCAACCGTAAAACCCGAAAGGGGGTGATTCTGTACGTGAAATAGAACTTTTGTTCTACGACTTTTTTTTTTGAAGAAAAAAAAATTTTTTTTCTCTGTACATTTTGAGAAAAGGTATTAAAATTTGTATGGAAAAAATATTTTTTTTTTGTTTCAAAAATGTTTTTTTTGCCACAGAAGTTGTTTAGTTTCGCATATCGAATAACCCCCTTATGTCAGTTAAATATATTACGGGGGCAACTGCAACACCGTGTAGATGTGATTAGGCAGGCAATAGTGATTGAAGCCAATTTGTTGACGTGACGCGCGAGTCGACCTGTGCATACCTGTGCGACAAACTCAATCACACGTCATGCATGAGGTCTACACGAGGTGATGTATGCTCAGCTGCAGTTCAGATAGTAGGTATTATGGGTGCGTGAATCGACCTCGTTGCTTCAATCTTTTTTTTTTTATGTAATCCGGTATTGTTGAATGAGTCAGAGGGGCCAGAGCACATGCTCCGATAAGCCAATATCACCATTGAGAAGGTGCCATACCGGAGATTCCCTTTGTTTTGCTGGCAATACTGGACTAGAGGAGAACACAGACGAGGCTGTATCAACCTAGCAGGTTAAAATTTTAGCCAACCACTTTGAGGGAAGGGAAAGGACCTAACAGTTTTACACGGTTCCGAACGGTGAAGCGGCAGCAGTGTATGTATGTATGCGCCAAAGAGTTTGTATTACGTCGCTGCAAACTCTGTGGTATGCGCTTATCAGTTTGAAATGAGTCATTGGCGCTTGTCGCATTCGAATCTCTGACCGTGAGATTAACAGCCCGGCTTCAAGGCCGCCGTTCTTTTAACATAATGTGAGCTGAGCACCCCTAGGATCTCCACGAAATTATTTCCGCAGCCTCCGTCGCTCACCAGAACTTGATAAGGTTGGGCACATCGCACCTAGGTGAACTAAGTGCAATTTCAGTGCTACCCTTTGGTCGTGCCGGCTACACTGAACTGGAGTAACTAGTGCGGCGGTAGCAATCCCGTCGTGTTAAAAACCCTACCACCTAGTTCAGGTGAGCAAGGAGGGACATATCCGGTTTTACGTGAAATCTGAACAACGGTCAGCCACAAACTATTCTTGTTCGCCTGCATGTACTTCTCTCACATCCCAAATCTTAGAATATAATGCCTCGCGACATTAAGCTCGTCTATTGTGTCTAATTTGTACGACATACATACATACACGGTGTTGCAACCCCAACCGTAAAACCCGAAAGGGGGTGATTCTGTACGTGAAATAGAACAACTTTTGTTCTACGATTTTTTAATTGAAGAAAAAAAATATTGTTTTTCTCCATACATTTTGAAAATAGGCATTTAAAATTTGTATGGAAAAAATATTTTTTTTTTGTTTCAAAAAAATTGTTTTCGCCACAGAAGTTGTTTAGTTTCACATATAGAATAACCCCCTTATGTCAGTTAAAAATATTACGGGGGCAACTGCAACACCGTGTATAAACATACATTCATACACTTGCATCACCGACACAGCGAGTTTGACAGGTGTCCTGAAGCACCCCGCTGCTCCTCTGTACAGAGGCGAGGTCACGAAACAATTTTTTTTTAAATGTAAAAATCAATTGGATGAGGAAACTTCAGCCATAGTTGCGTCGAGTGTCGCACAAGTGAGGTCAGTCAGTCATTCGGCGTGTATGCGTCCACTGCTGGACATACGACTCTCCAATTTTCCTCCAGTCCTCCCGGCCGTCAGCGGTACGGAACGACCGATTTCCGCCGGTGTACTTGAGATCGTCGTCCCACCAACCTGGGGGCGGTCTTCCCTCACTCCGCTTTCCTGTCTGCGGCCGCCATTCCAGTGCACGCTTACTTCAACTCTCGGTCTCTTCGGCTGACGTGCCCAACTCACGTCACTTCAGCTTAGCCACCCGGTGTCCAATGTCGGTGTCCAATGTGGTGCTTTGGTGCGTCGGCCGATTGTCTCGTCACACGATATCATCACGTAGCGACATTCCCAGCATGGCTTGCGCCATTGCTCGCTGGCCAGTTTTCAACCATTTGGACAACAGCGATTGTCGGAGTGAAGAAACGCGATAGCGAAAAGGGGTACAAACTTTTTTGATAGCGCGATGTCCATTAACGTTCTATTAGTTAACACATTTGAGAATGCACTAAACATGTGATGGTCTAAATTCATTTCATTTGTTTCATCTAATGAGACAACTGTTGACAATGATGACAACCATTGTCACTTCACCGCGAGTGTAGGGCACAGTTACTCCAACAACGGTCGCCGACTCGTCGTCTCTTCGGCTGACGTGACCAAGAGTGCGTGAATGAAGCGTGCCATATAATTTGCCAATTTAGAGAGCTGCCGAAATAGATTGCCACGCGCGAGGCGTTTAATAGTCGCGGAATAAATTCGATAGATCGCAGTCTTGTTTAAGTATGGCCGAGATCCGTTGGGAGTAATTGAAATTGGAATTCACTCATCTAAATATTGGCAGCAAATGGAATATTCAATCAATTGAAATTGCTCCTATTGATCTCGAAGGCCTCGACGATAGACAACTCGATGGAATATGGGATGAAGCCGGTATTGCCAGATGGTTCAGTTAAAAAACCGGACATTTTTCAAAAAACCGGACAAATGTCATTTGATTTTTCAGGTACAAATGTTTAAGAAAAAATTAAAGTTGATTTTATGTACAAAATTTTTCATGGCCTTTAATTTTTAAAATGGATGCGAGATAGAGTAGGTAGTAATAAAAGGGTTGAATTGATCGAAGTTAATACTGCAAATCGAAGAAACACAGTAAGATTAGTATTAAAATGTTCTGAAAAGGTAAATATTTGCGTTATATGAAGAAAAAATCGAACGTTTTGGTGTCCGGGTTTTTCATAATTTTGGAGACCGGACACATGCCTGAAAAACCAGACTGTCCGGCCCAAAACCGGACATCTGGCAACCCTGGCATGGGCGGGCATGGCCTTCTACTATTGCGGGGCGGTGTGAAAACGAGTGAGAGCGAAGATGCTTTGAAAAGGGCTATGGAAGAAGGTCCGGCGAAGTCTCCGCACAATGCTGCGGGTCGCATCACGCGTCACAAAAGGTAATCAACATAGATAGTGAGTTCGCAGAAGGCTCGCTTGTTCGCGTTCCAGTGTCAGTCTTCACTTAGGCTTCACTATCGCCTGCTGTTGTTATTCCTTCCGGCTCGCCTTCCGGAGCGGAGAGCTAACGTACCCATCTCAATCCTACTCAACCCTGAAGCAATTATTCAGTGTCTGTCTACCTATTCGAAATGAACGATTACCGTGGAATATTCAATGAAAGGCTTACTTATGTTTTTTTTAAATAGTATATTATCACGTGTCTCAACCTCAGACCAAGATGTTGTCATAGCCAAACTCCCTGCGAACCACGCTCAATGAGGTGAGACATACCAGCAGATTTGCGGATTGTTGCTGGGCTAGGTAGTAGGTCTATATAGGGAACCACACTAGCCAATAGACAGTTCCACACCCTAACCGAGCGTGTGCCTAAATAAATAAATAAATGAATTATGTGACAAAAAACGATTTTGAGAAACCAATAAGTGATAATTATTATCAACAACAAAAGGGCGCCAAGCCTTTGCGACTGACCCTGTTGTGTGGAACTGGCGTATCTTATCTCACTGCTGAGCATAAACTTGATGTCACATTTTGAGTGGTTTTATAAAGTTCCGATCGCGATTGCTTTCATTATTTCCCTCAAAATGCGTTTCCGCGTTGTCCGAGGCATGAGGGCATTATGCACTCGAATTGTCGGCACGACCAAAGAGAAGAACTGAGACGTCATTTAGTTTCGACGGGAACAATAAATAATCACGGATAGAGTAGTGATGTGCACCATGTTTTTTTCAAATCTATGACATTTCACGCAGACTTTCGAACTCAAAAGCGCTCCCACGGTATGTAGAAACCATGTAGGAACCGACAACGACGACGATCGCGTCATTTTGTAATGATCATCAACGTCTTTCATTATTTTACTCAGAAACACACAATAGCATCAGCATCGTACGTCAGACTACAACAGGGATGGGGGATATAAAAACCCCTTCGCCCAATGACGAATTCCTGGCTGTGAAGATCTCATGGAGACATTTAATTTGCTGATTAGTTTACTTGCCTCCAAATATACAATATGCATAGTGCACTTGATATTTTTAAATATATTGAAATATTTTGTGAGATTAATAAGCTGATCTTCATAGTTCCGTAGGTCATAGGAGACTTTAAACTCGATTAGATGAATCAAAACATCTTAAACAGGTTCGAGTGAATCATGACGTTCTGCGAATTTGTTCAACATAATTAGGTTGTTAATCGAGAACATCACACTCTGGGCCTTGAAGTCAGAGCTTGTAACTGTACAACACGATCCTGTGGGATTGGTTAGACCAGACCACTACCATCCGCCGCTAACATTGACCATGACGTTTTCCTCCGGTGGTGGTATCGAGGCTGCACTCGAGAGCCCATACGTCGAATGGAACTTCAGAAAAGCTGACTTTCACACTATATCAAGCTTTAGGGGAGATGGATTTTAGTAGGTTGTATACGTTCGTGAACTAATCTGTTTCCTACTTCTTCGATGTAATAACCCAAACCTTAACACTAAGGCTTGGTATCACAGACGGAGTAAATGAACTTCGTATGCCGAGGTCAAAACCATGTTTCGGTCTCTCCGTAACAGTCTTAAAGCCGATATTAAATCATAATTTGCCGAAAACAGAGCTCAATATAAAGAAGGTACTTCTGAAACGATCGAGTAAAATCTTACCTGTTCAGGCTACATTAAAGTAGTTCAGGGTTTTGAGGCAGCTCAAGCATTTGCTGTATATTTTCTTTCTTTTTTGAAAACGAACCAATACTGGATGCGAACTCCGCGTTTGCTGCTGTTACTGTTGTTGCCACAGCGAACCGTGTCCACAGAGACAATATCGATTTCGGAGAGTTTTATTTTGCACTCAAACTCTTGAAATCTAAATATTCGACCGGCCCTTATGGTCTCCCCTACTATCTGTATCCGGCCCTTATGGTCTCCCCTAATATCCTTCTATCTGACAGCGCCTCGGTACTCCAAGCCTTAACCAGTAACACCATTAAATCAAGCCTCATTTTGGAATGCCACCAAGCACTAGAGGTTATCGCCAAACATAACAGAGTCACCCTTCAGTGGATAAAAGGACATAGTGGGTGTTCAGGCAACGACGCAGCAGACGAACTGGCAAGGAGAGGAGCAGGATGGGCGGTCGAAGGACCTGAGCCGTTAGTGCCCCTCCCGTTTAGCCAACTGAGGTCATGGATCAGAAGACACGCAAAAAACCAACACCAACAGCAATGGTCACAAATAAACGAGTGCAAGCAGGCAAGAGCGGCAGTGACAACCATCAACAGGAAGCTCACGAAGGGTATACTACATCTAAACAAAGGTAAAATCAGATTGGTGGTAGAAACTCTAACTGGACACTATCCACTAAACAAGCACTTATTCATTATAGGTAAAACAGATAACCCTCTGTGCAGGGGTTGCATGGGGGCTGAAGAAACGCCATCCCACGTGCTGCTACAATGCGAGGGGGTGGCAAATGAGCGGGCAAACATCCTCAAAAACCCGAGGACACTCCAAGAGGCCTGCAAGGACGTCGGACGCCTGCAGGACTTCTGGAAGGAGCTGGGCTGGATGGAGTAGCGGCCGGGGTAATACGCACAACGGGCCCAAACAGAGAGACCTACATGCGGAAAATGCCCATCAAGAAGAAGAAAAAGAAGAATGGTCTCCCCTTTGTCGTCAAGGATTTTAGAAGTGTATTTGTAAAACTTCTTGCTTTAAATTTAACTTGAGTCTTATTAAGTCCGAATATCAGTCAATCAGTACCGTATGGGGTCGGTACTTAAAAAGAATAGCCCCACTGCATCTCTCCCCGTCGCATGTCGTAAAAGTCGACTAAGGGATAAGAAAATTCGTCAGCCTCGGTAGCTCAGTGGCGCGGTTGGTTAGTCAACTGTTATTAAGCAACGCTGAGCGCGGTCAGTGATTGGATGGGTGACCGCTCGACCGTTGGAGGCTGACCGTGGTTCGGATTCCACGTAAACTGTAGGTCCCTTCCCTTCTTACCTTACTAGGTGGTAGGGTTTATCCCGGCCGGGTTGGTACCACCGCACTGAACGAAACGTCGGTCGAAACGGCTATGCAAATAGTTCGTGTTTTCCGTCCAGTTTAGTGTAGCCGACATGAAATGAAGGGAAGCACTGACATGGCACCTAGTTCACCCTGTGTTATGGGCTGACATCACGGATGTTGTAGGTGATGTAGCCAACCGTGTCAGGTTCCATAAAAAAAAAAAAAATCAGTCTCGGTGGAAGGAATCTAAAGTTCCTCCCATTCATAAATCCGGTGACAAGGCTGAACTTGTTAATTAATTACAGAGTTATTACAGTAATAACAGTTCTCTCTGTGTTTGCAATAATATTTATACCATTCACCACAGTCGCATCTTCAGGCATATTGACTCAAAATTGGTGAACCAACAACATGGTTTCCGTTCAGCTCGCTCGACCGTGACGAACGTTACCACCATTATAATTATGCAACTGCTAGTTTGAACGCCGATCGCCAAGTTGATGTGGCATATTTTGATTTTAAGAAGGCCTTGGACAGAGTTGACTGCGAAACTTTGCTCCAGAAACTGCTGCAAATTCATTTGTACATAGTAAACTGGAGTCAAATGCAATTATTTGGTTTCCATATAAAAGTAGTTATTCTCTCATAGTTGAGAAAGTGCAGAGACGATTTCTAATATGCCTCTTTAAAAAACAGTATAGTTACTATCCTTTTCTGTATCCTTAACTGTATAATTATGTCCCTTATTATCTTATTTTTTTCTTTATTTACACGTTTTTTTAAATATTAATTTTACATATTTACAAGTAACTTAATCTAAAATTAATATAAAAAATAAACGGAGTTTCCACTACCGGCGCGGCGGGGCTGGGCGAACCCAGGCTACCGATGGTCGGGTCCCAAAGAGAGAAACCTCCGGACGATGCGTCCAGTGTCGAGCAGGGCTGCCTTCTGGATCTGGCCCTTGACCCTACCACTCAGCGAGAGCCACTCAAGGCGGTCGTCGAGGCTCTTCGCTATCAGCCCATGCGCCGAAACGACTATGGGCACAACGATCGTCGAGTCGACGGGCCACATTTTGGTAACCTCGTGCTGCAGATCCAGAAACTTTAACATCTTCTCTGCTTCCTTACTGACGAGGTTACCATCATTTTATTTATTATTATGATTATCTTATTATCTCTTTTATTGCCAATTCTGGATTATGCCGATGTGTGTTATCTTGACCTAAATGATCTCCTCAACCAACTCTTGCAAAACAAACTTTGCATTCGTTATATTTTCGCATATTACTTAATATCGAGCTCGCCTTCAGTGGCTCGTTGTTCGTGGTCGCAGGAACTTTCACGCCTTCTCCCTTCTCTTCCGCACACTTAATGATCCTGCTGCTCCCAATTAGTTTAGTTTGGTTTGGATTTCTTTCTTCTCATGGTCTGGCTTTAAGATCTGCTGACAACTTAATCTTGGCAATACCGGCTCACTCAAGTTCGTGGTAAATAGACTCTTTTTACAGTAGAAACAGCTCGCCTCTGGAATAATCTGTTCGTGCATTTACCTCCACTACGTCTATGAAGAATGTTTTTCTATCCTTACTGAAGTAAATAAATATATCTTAACTCCTCTCTTCATCTATCTTGTCATTTAGTTGATTGTGTTGTACAACAGTTCCACTGTTTGATATATTATAATTTGGTAAATTATGTAATGTCATAAGTAATTACAATAAATAAATAAAATTAAATAAAGTTATAGAAGGGCCAAATTAAAAGAGGACACATTTTGGCGGGAAGAAAAACGTGCAAAATATGATGTTAACGCCTTAGACAATATTATAATTTATATAAGGTATTTTCTTATCAACAAAAATATGTATATCAAATGTAATAAATAATATTCCAACTTAGGGAATAGTGCAAGTTTCATCAATCGGTTAAGTAGTTTTCAAGATATGGTGAAATAAAAACTGTTTAAAAAACCGGTCAAGTGCGAGTCGAACTCGCGCACCGAGGGTTCCGTATCGCCATGTCATAGCCAGCGCAACTCACGCCATCTATGGCGTGTTTATGAAATCCTTCTTATTAGTTAAAATTCATGATTAGTTAAAATGATTCATACTATTTTTGATAGATGGAGCGCGCGCATACACTTTTTAGTTTCTTCTATGGGAACCCCCTTGAATTTTCACTTTTTCTAATTTTTATTCATCATCATCATCATCATAATCATCAGCCTGTATCGGTCCACTGCTGGACATAGGCCTCTCCCAATTTTTATTATTTGTTGCTATATCGGCCATAATAAATAACACAATATTCTGTGAAAATTTCAACGGGCTACCTATTACGGTTCAAGAGATACAGCCCTCGGACAGACGGACGGACGGACAGACAGACAGACAGAGAGACAGACAGACATACGGCGTAGGCTTAGTAATAGGGTCCCGTACTGGAAACGGAACCCTAAAAACATTGCACCGACTTCAAAAAACAACTAGAACTTAGTGTTAAATTATATTTTGATTCATATTCGGACCCTTGAGTTGAAAGCGGTACAAAACCCTAACTAAAAAAATTATTTTGATCTTGAGTGGAAGGCGGTACAAAATCACAAAAGGGTCAATCTATTTTTCAGGTGTGCATTTGTACTGGCTTCTACTTACTCAAAATCGAAATAATTTTTTTAATACTTTTTAGGGTTTGAAGTCGGTTCAATGTTGACGGGAAGTGTGTGATTGAAAAATTATTTAGTGTGAAAGTGTTTATCCCTTAATTTCCCACCCTTAGGGGTGTTATTCTTTCATACAATTTATGAAAATACCACCCCTGAGATATACCCTACTCATGAAAGAATATTAACCTTTTGCCGTTGGAGCGGCCGATATCGGTCGCTTTATAGATTAAAAGAATGATTAAAATCTTGCGAAACGTGGTGGTCGGTGTTGTGCTATAATTTACTAGAGTACTTGCAGCACAACACCGATTACTCTGCTTACCCCGATTGTCGGGATTCAGCGTGTGTGATATGTATGTATGTATGATTAAAATCGGTTGAGAATTGGCGGAGAAATCGAGTAACATACCCACAGAAAAAAACATAAGACGAATTGAGAACATCCTCCTTTTTGGGAGTCGGTTGAAAAGCACACCTGAAATTTATAGATTGACGCCTTTTGTGCTTTTGTGTGCCTGCCTTCAAGTCAAGGGTTCGAATATGAATCAAACGAAATATTATTTAACACTTTTAAGGTCTAGTTGTTTTTTTTTTAAGTCGGTGCAATGTTTTTTTTTCCTATACCTGTACGTCAACATATTGACTTAACATACACAGAATACCCTCATTCCATTACGGTATATACGAATATTTTATATTCTAAATGTAAAAACAATAATAATACTCACTTCCGTTCAACTCAGGTCATCTCGTCTCGCTCGATACGGTGTAAGTTCTCTTCGTGAATATAACAGAGATCGAATTTAAGTTTATTTATTTTAATACAATCTACAACATCGACAATTCGCTTCACAAGAAATTGTCATTCAACTTTTGGGCACCGACAAGAATCGATGAAAAGCAAAGGTGTAATCTCTCTGCATGTAACTTCGCGTGCGGAAGAGTAGGAAGCAAGCGATAGTCGCGTCTAGGTCTGTGTAACGCGGCGCCACCTAGCGAGGTCCCAGCTGCACTGCTGGCTGGTTGACGACCGGGCTGTCTGGTCTGGGCAAGTGTGTGTGCGACGTGACGACGACGTCACGGCGCGGGTGGCGCGGGGGCGGCGATGACGACGCCGGCGCCGCCGGGGCGGCGGCGCGGCGCCGGCGCGGCGGCGGCGTCGGCGCCGCACCGGCTCACATCGCCGCCCAACTATCAGAGATTGGTATTACTCGCACACGATGAGAAGGCAGCAGAACTTTGTCATGCTAATTTTTTGAAGTACGCAGATGGTACAAGGTGGGAAGCGTAAAGTGGGATGCATGTAAGCTTAAATCGGATCGAAGCCTTACTCGGGGGGTCGCCGGCAAAAGGAAAAAGGCAAGGTTTTACACTACAATTTAGACAATTTCAGTGAAGGGTTGGGCCTGTTTATTTTTCAAAATTTTTTCAAATCGTGGTTCTATTCTTGAAATGTTAACAATCAAATCATTTTCTAATAGAAGTATATTTATTTCTTTTTTTAGTTTTAATGTTGAATTAAAGAGAACGTCAGTTCACATAGTAATAATGAATATAGGTACCAAAATAGATAAAATCATATACACGACGTAGTGTTTTAAATTACTAACTTTTTTCTGTCTATGGCCCAAGGGGGTCGCGAGAATTTTTCAACCTGTAAAGGGGTCGCGTATTCAAAAAGATTGAAAAACACTGAACTAGTGTAAACTGCCAAACGACCACGTAGTCCTCTCTCGCTCTTTTCAGTGTGACAAAGTTCTGGGTGTCTTCTTATCCGCCACGAGTAATATGAACGCACCCACACACCGACTGACTGAACAACACACGCGTAGGTACGCCCACTATTCCTAACGGTAAACGGAGACGATCTTCGTCCGTGACTGTCGCCCCATGCCCATGTCAAGCGAAAATACGCGGCTGCCTCTGATCGTGTTGTCGGAGTTGTCCGATTTGATAGTCTCTCCTTTTTTTATGGAAACTGACACGGTTGGCTACATCACCTACAACTTCCGTAAATGTCAACCCATAACACCGGGTGAACTAGGTGCCATGTCAGCGCTTCGCTTCATTTCATGTCGGCTACACTGCACTGCACAGAATCTCTGCAATTCTTGTCAAAGTAAAAGGGCTGTGTGTCTCGTAAACACAGTTCTCCGCCGCCGCCGGGCTACTGCTTTGCACTTTTTCGAAGATAAATTTTGAAAAGTAATGTTATAAATTACGGTTCAAAAGATACAGCCCTCGGACGGACGGATCGATGGATAGACAGACAGACAGAGACGGCGGCGCGCGTAGACTTAGTAATAGGCTTCCGCATGGATACGGAACCCTAAAAATCAATTAATTCTGAGATCATTGGATCAGCAACGTTCGCACGCATCATACAACTCGCGAGCACACGCTTGATGCCAGTAAAATGTCTTGTCCAATTTATACCATGCGATTAATATTAATTTGTCTATAAGTGGTCGCCCCTCCGCCTCCGCCCGCAGCCCCCGCCGCCTCGTCACACCAGATTTCTAGGAAATTTCATTCAATCAAAGTAGTCATCAGATGTGTCAACGAAATATTAGAACCAATTATTGGAACCTTCGGCCGGAGATTTGACCTCGATAGAATGAAATAAAAGCCTGTTAAGACGAGACGGAAGTTAACTTTCTCCATACAAAATCGTCTTTCGGCATTTATGTTTTCTTGCCCCCTAAACCTTATCCGATTTTGAAATTTTTTTTTCTTGTCTTAAGGACAATACTGCGAATCTCTCCCCATGCATGTCGTAAAAGGCGGCTAGCCCTCGGCGTTCAAGCGGCGAGGCAGCTCGAAGGGTCCGGGTAAAGGTCAAATACTATAATTATTCTTTGCTTTTTGAATTTTATTAAAATTACATGAAGAATTTAAAAACATAAAAAGATTGGAACGTAGATTCGACTGTTCTTATTGGTTTGGCATACGTTCCTGTCATTGACATTCTACCTATAAAACCGGAGCTAAAAATTTGTATACCGACCGAAAAAAAAAATGATTTTTTAAATTTTTTATGTCATGATCATGAATGAAGTTCATTAAGCTTTATTGAGTCATCATTGAGTGAGCATCACTTTAGATATAAAACAAATAAAAAGACAGGAATGTAGATTCGTCTGTCCTTATTACAACAAATAAATAATTGTAAAAGTCGCATAATAGGGGGGTAGAAAACACAAAAATGACGAAAGACGAGTTTGTATTTTTTTTTATGGAAACTGACACGGTTGGCTACACATCACCTACAACATTCGTGATGTCAGCCCATAACACCGGGTGAGCTAGGTGCAATGTCAGTGCTTGTATGGAGAAAGTTA
This sequence comes from Nematopogon swammerdamellus, assembly GCA_946902875.1. Taxonomy (NCBI): domain Eukaryota; kingdom Metazoa; phylum Arthropoda; class Insecta; order Lepidoptera; family Adelidae; genus Nematopogon; species Nematopogon swammerdamellus. Next base: position 4,117,307 of record OX336333.1, read on the forward strand.
ACTTCCGACTGCGAACGTCGTCGTTCACATCACAGGGTTCCGTAGTCCGTAGTTTCCTTCTTGCGCGTATAATGAGTGTGCGCAGTGGTAACCTCCGCCAGGCCTCCCTCACGCACTCTATGTACTTGCGCGCGCTAACTACCTACCGCCCGACGGGCCGCCGGCGGTCTATTTCAGTGGAAATTCGTCAGCCGCGCGAAGTATAGGGTGGATATGCCAAATACCGGCCCCCTCAAGGGTTTTTTCACTTTGAAACTCTGTTGCTGCCACAATTTACGGTCTTAAAAATATCGTTGATGCAGTTTTGGGTAGCTTCATTAATCATTTTTTCGAAAATAGTACTTAGTTTTACGTATTTTTTTGGGAAAAAAATTGGCAAGCGTTTTAATGCACGAAGGGCGAAAAACCCTAATTCCGGCCGTCTGTGCCCTAATATCGGCCGGATTTTTGCCTAATTCCGGCCGGGTACAGGAGGTTACAAAATAAAACCACAATGTTTGTTCAAAATGAAAAATTGTTCATTTGTATTTAATAAAAAAACCAGTATGAACTAAATGAACTGATTCGCTGTCCATACAATAGTAGTGTAATGATAATAATTTGGAAAACAAGATAAATATTTGTTTATTTACGAGAAGTTAAGCCTGAACGTCCATTCCTATTTCAAAAAACCTGTAAATGCTGAGATATAACGGTCTTAAGTTTTTAATACAAAATTTTGAACCGGTAGGTATTTATAGGATTTTTTTTAAAAGGCAATTTCCGGGGATAGATTTCTGTTATTCGATCGTAAATAAACAAATCCTTTTATAAAACAATTTTATATGCTAAGCCTAAAACAATAATTAAAACCATATTTGAGAACAGCCTGTGTATTGCTGTAAAGATTTGATGGCCGGCCGACATTAGGTTCCCATATAATTCTAATATCGGCCCCTAATTTGAAGAGCAAATAACTCAGGAATTAAGCATTATTCACCCGGCCGTATTTAAGCTATTGGATGCAGGATAAGTAAATCTAGTTAATAGCACTTCAAATTTCAGCCGTAAGACGAGCAAATGAAGATGAATTTAATTTTTGAAACGAAAGTTATTTGCCCGACATCGGCCCCCGGCCGATAAAAGGATTTTATGAAAAATCACCAACCTAACTTCAGCCCCCCGATTTTCTCTGAAATTAGTGAATTTTCTTACAAATAAGTAATCCTAAAACGTAATTTATTTAATCTATTACTAGTATTAAAGATTAAAACCATAAAAATATAGCATCTTACCTTCGTAAACTGACTTCCCAAAGATCGGGTCGGCCGTTCTCTTGAGCGTTTTTTGGGAGAAAAGCACTTTCTTTCGGCCTCAGTGACTACTAATGCTCGTTGTGTGAATTGTAATTTGACGTATCGGGGTAATATATATCTTAAAACTTAGAGGATTAACTGGAGTTGTGACTCCATTAAAAAGTTTTAGATTGTTTATCGTTTTTTAGTAAAGCAAAGCAAAACTAGGTGGACAGATGACCTAAAAAAAACCGGACAAGTGCGAGTCTGACTCGCGCACCGAGGGTTCCGTCGGCGCCGCGCGCCGCCGTGCCGTCAGCGTTGATTGTTGTGCCGATTATTAGAATGAACGTAACGAAAAGCATCCCTTAAATTAATTTGAAATTTTTTAAGTTTTCTTTACATTCGCGGGTGCGCGCACAACAACCCACGAAAGTTTCATCATAATCGGATAGAAGACGAACGAACGAACGAACATTAATTTTTATAGTTAAAGCCGAGATGACAGTTCTTCGTTGTAAAATTGAAATTATTTTATTTTTTTGTGTTCCATGAATCCAATATTTTGTCACCGGCCAGTTGACGCAAAAACAACGACCAAGAAACCTGTGCTTTGGACTGCGTGATTTTAAACGCGCAACAATTTTAATAATATAATATTTAATTTTTTTTTTATTATTCTCCCTGCCGCCGCCGCCGCGGCGCCGCCGGTGGTATTTCAGCTTGATACCTTGACCCGTTCCTGAGAAAAAGGGTCTTGACATACAAAACAAGCAAATTTTTTTTTATGTGATGTAAGTAAGAATTTACAATTTTCGGATTTTTTCCTTTATTTGCGCTGTGAGACCTTGCTTCATACCGAATTTCGTGATTATAGGTCAACGGGAAGTACCCTGTAGGTTTTGATTTGTTTTGAGTGAATTTACGAGTATCAAAATCTGACATCAATACCCGTATCTTTTGATTGTGTTAATTTAGAAGCTAGAGTTTCCTACATCTCTAAGCGATCGTAGATGTTAATATTTTGTATTAATTTGAACTTTATACCTTGACTCGTTCCTGAGAAAAAGGGTCTTGACATACAAAACAAGCAAACGTTTTTTTTATGTGATATAACTGCAAATTTGCAATTTTCGGATTTTTTCCTTTGCTTGTGCTATGAGACCTTGCTTCGTTCCTAATTTCATGATTCTAGGTCAACGGGAAGTACTCCATAGGTTTTGATTTCATTTTCCGGTAGCAAAATTTATGACATAAATGGCCGTATCTTGTGATTGCGTTGACTTAGAAACTTAACTTTTTTTTTACACCTCCGAGGAAACGTAGACCTGAATATTTGGTATTAATTTCAAATTGATACGTCTACCCGTTCCTGAGAAAAAGGGTCTTGAGGGACAGACAGCCAGCCGACGGACAACAAAGTGATCCTATAAGGGTTCCGTTTGTCCTCTTTTGAGGTACGGAACCCTAAAAAGGTAGCCGGGAGTGGATGGATGAGAAGAGCGGAAGACCGCGTGTGGTGGCGTGCCTTGGGAGAGGCCTATGTCCAGCAGTGGACCGATACAGGCTGCTGCTGATGATGATGATGAAAGCAAAAATGTTTTAGGGGCCAGTATTAGGGAGGGGGCCGGAGTTAGGCATATCCACCCTACATAGACACTCGCCCACGCAACTGCGCGCAGCTGCAAAGCAATAACCACTTTACACTCGATCGTTAAGGTACATTTTCGCACGCAGCGATTGGCGACGTGAAACAGTAGGCTATTAAAGCCCGAAGGTAGGAACATTTTCTATGGAGTGATTTATCTGTTACGAAGTAACTAACTATAATCAGTGCCGCTGAGCCGCGCGGAGCTCCGCACGGCACGCCGCACGCGCAGTCCACTAGAATGTTTTGACATGGATGGAATCAAATGGCATATTATTGTCTTACCCGCACCTATTTTGACTTTGCGCTGTAGTCGCTGTAATTTGAATTTGACCGTAGTCTTATTTCGAAACGAAGTTTAATGTTTCGAAATACGCGAAATAATAAGGAAACGTGTGCCGGGAGAATTTGTTACATCTCGGAAAATATACAAGCAACGAGTATGTTTGAAATACCATACTATAGAGCAGCGGTTCTCAAACTTTTTTGGTGACGGAACCCTTTTGGAAAGCGAAATATTTGACGGAGCCCTAAAATAAACAAAATTTAGTTTTTGTGCATTATTTATTAATAATCATATTACATTGTAACAGTTACTTACTTAATATTATAATAAAAGAGAAAAACAATAATTAAATATCTAATGGGAGGTATGAAACATCAGGTTTGAGAGAAGAGAGTTAAGTTTGTCTGCGCAGCCGAGCTGAATCGAGCCAGAGAGGAGAGGTGTATTTTTTATTTTTTTTTCTCATATTCTCGTGGAGCTCCCACAGAGGCTCCGCGGAGCCCTAGGGCTCCGCGGAGCACACTTTGAGTATGGCTGCTATAGAGGAAGGTTGCGTTGCGATTTTGTTCGTGTGTTAAATTAAAGTATTATTTACTAGTTTAAGATGCGATGAACTGATGAGCGAGCTGATGAGTAATCAAAGTTTAGATTTTTTCCCATTAAATACAATATTCGCTGCTATGTACCAATTTACTTCGCAAATATACGTAAACACTACTACTTATAATATTCATTAATAAATTTTGTAAATGCGCACCGTATTTTGCTTCCTAGTGTTGTAGTAGTTAGTACCTACCGGCTACCAGCTAAATAACTACTATTGTTGTCCAGATGGAAGACTGGCTACCCATAGCACAGGGAATCCTAGTTTCGAGTGGAGGGGTCGAGGGGTCGCGATTTTGACATTCGATTCCATGTTCGGCAGATGTCCACAAAAAGCGATCTGCCTGGGGATTTTTTTTCTCAATAACTCGTTTAAATACGAGACAGAAGTGAACTTTCTCCATACAAAATCGTCTTTCGGCGTTTATGTTTTTTAGCCCCGTAAACCTTATCCGATATTTCATCTAAACAAATTTCAATGACAGGAACGTAGTACCTACTGTCCTTCAGACAAGAAGTAGTAGTAAGTAGTACAAGCACTTTTAACTACTTATACGTGTACGTGACACAGGCAGGATAGGTTAAATAAAATTCAGTTCCGGTTACGCTAAGATGTGGCTCTCATAGGTACAAACCGAATTGTTCCGCGCGCCGAAAAAAGGTAAAGGTGACGTAGGAACGCAGGAACGCAGCCCAGCTCAGCCTTCTTTCTTAGTTACTTAGGTACCTACTTTCTTCTTTTTAACTACGAATTTCACGCGAGCGTAGCCGCGGAACGCAGCAACGCAGGAACGCAGCCCAGCTCAGCCTTCTTTCTTAGTTACTTAGGTACCTACTTTCTTCTTTTTAACTACGAATTTCACGCGAGCGTAGCCGCGGAACGCAGCAACGCAGGAACGCAGCCCAGCTCAGCCTTCTTTCTTAGTTACTTAGGTACCTACTTTCTTCTTTTTAACTACGAATTTCACGCGAGCGTAGCCGCGGAACGCAGCAACGCAGGAACGCAGCCCAGTTCAGCCTTCTTTCTTAGTTACTTAGGTACCTACTTTCTTCTTTTTAACTACGAATTTCACGCGACTCTGCTAGTGAAGAAATATAAAGACTGCATCAGCTACTCATTGTATTGACGCTATCGATGATTGACGCGCGCATTGAATTCTCGTGAACGGACTCCAGTGACTGCTCCAGTTACAATAGGTAGGTGTGTGAGTATACAGGAATGCTTGTTGCCAATCGCTTCGCCTCCAATAATCCGATTACGTAACGAAGCGAATTTTTTTCAAAGCCATACAAAAGCATGGTGGGGGCACTGGGGGCGTTTAGGTATTCACAAATACACATATACGTTGGTGGTCGTCAGTCAATACGAATAAAGAAGATGCCCGTACGTACACGATAAAAAAACTAAAAAAAAAACAAACATTGAACGGACTTCAATCAAACCCTAATAAAAAGTATTAAAATAATATTTTGATCTTGAGTAGAAGGCGGTACAAAAGCACAAAAGGGTCCATCTATAAATTTACAGGTGTGCTTTTGAACCGCCTTCTACTCAAGATCAAAATATTATTTTAATACTTTTTAGGGTTTGAAGTCGGTTCAATGTTTTTTTATTTCACTCTTTTTTAGTAATATCACATAATATTAAAATCGGTTGACTGGAAGTGGATAAGTATTGAAAAATTACTGGAAAGGACCACACCTGAGATATGTCCTACTAATAAAAAATAATCATTAAAATTGGTTGAGAATTGGCGGAGAAACCGAGTAACATACCTACACACAAAAAAACATACAGACTAATAAATTGAAAACCTCCACCTTTTTGGAAGTCGGTTGAAAATATTATTCTGAGTGCTACTTGTAGGTACAGAACAGAACCTAATATTGATAAAAATAATTATCGTGTAGGTACTGCAGTTTCCTAGTTTACATCACCTCCATAAAACATCCGTGATGTCTGCCCATAACACCGGGTGAACTAGGTGCCATTTCAGTGCTTCCCTTCATTCCATGTCGGCTACACTCTGAGCTGGACGGAAAACACAAACTACCTATTTAGGTAGGTACATAGCCGTTTCGACCGACGTTTCATTTCATGTTCATTCAGTGCGGTGGTAGCAACCCGGGCGGGAAACCCCCTAGCACCTAGTAAGGTAAGGAGGGAAGGGACCTACCTACAGTTTTACGTGGAATCCGAACCACGGACAGCCTCCTAGTTCCTACAACAACGAACTGAGCTCACCTGGATCGCTGCGGTGGCCCGTGGACAGCAGAATTGACTCCATTCTCCTGCACATGATTGCGGCGAGAGCAGCGACCTTCACGATCGCACGCCGACACCGACCGGGCCAACGGGAAACGGGGACACAGGGGACAAGGCAACACCGCCGGCGGCGGCGTGGACACCCCGGCATATACAGACGCACCGACGACGACGGCGGCGTTTATGTCCGAGAATACAACGTTCTGTCTGAGTTCTGAATTAATTACTACTTATCGATTTACACTTATGTTTCGACTGAGTCATCTCATGGGGGTATTTTGTGTCACCGTGTTAAATGTACTTCAAGATTACAACTGTCATTATCTCGTCGTCGTCAGCGCCTGCCGTGTGTTTCTAGTGCACCGAACGGATCAGCTGACGACCCCGGTGGTCGGTGCCTGTGACTGACTCTGTTTGACAACCGGGCGCCGGCGCGGTGGTGGCGCGTGGGGGGAGGGGCATGGAATGCGAATAGGCTGCGGTGTTGGCGGGAACTTTTTGACAGCTGCGCGCGCACGTGCCGCCCGCAGCGCACGGCGCATCGGGGTTGCCAGACAGGACGTGCACGGAAGCGGGGGAATTTCAATAGGCAGCAGCAGGGAGTTCCGTAGACAAATCATTAAATAGGTTTTGTTTTTACTTTTTTTGTTATGATTCACACACAGGCAAAAATCATAGACCGTACGAGCCTTAAAACATAAATAATAAATAGTGTTATGTCAAAATGTGTTGCTATAATTATTTGTATTTACTTATGATACAGCTATAATAATGCTCAATAAACAATTTAGTGTGTATGTCAAACATCTACTTAAATACCTACTTTGAAATAAAATAAAAATAAAAATACTAAAACATTTTCAAAAACTACTTAATTTGGAATAGAAATAATAGAATAAATAGAATATCATTTATTTCCTCTTTCTCATAGATATAGAATATTAGAACAACATAAATAAGGAGAAAAAAGGTAGCCAGCTCAGTGCTACACAGCCCCCTCCCTCATGTTGAAAGCGCTGCTTGTTTTCCCCTGCAGGGGCCTGGTTCCAACACGCGTATAAGCATATGACAACATTACAAAACTATTTAACAAAATATAAAAACCGCCTTCAAAAATGTATGAAATAAAAAAAAATCTAACCCTAGAGTTGAAGGCGGTCGCTGATTTTTCCTTGCTTTAGCACCGCCTTCAACTCTATGGTTCGATTTTTTTTTATTTCATACATTTTTGAAGGCGGGTTTATATTTTGTTAAATAGATTTTTGTTTTTGTCACAGTTTTTTTTTGGTAATTTCTTGCTACAATGTACTCGGCAGAATCGCGAGGCCGAAGGCCGAGCAAGCCTCGCTTTCCAATCCGACCTAGACCAAATTAAAATGGGACCACACGGGAAGCACCAGCTTTCAAATAAAAAAGAATTTTCAAAATCCGTTCACCGATTCGATTTCAGTCGAAAGGAGGGGGACAAACATAAAAACAATATAGTCGAATTGAGAACCTCCTCCTTTTTTTGAAGTCGGTTAAAAATAGTATCACCTATCACAATTTAGAATCACACGCACATAAAACCCCCGCATACGATTGAATGTTGGCGTCGTGGGCGTCGTTAGACACCTTATGGGTGGTTCGTCGCAACATGTTGCGCTTTAAAAAAAGGCACAGAAACCAAATGGGAAGAAAACAAAGTGTACTTTTTCTAGTTATAGAATGGCCAATGTGGAGAAGGTAGCAACCATGTCAGATTACGTATGCAAAATCCGGAAATGAACTGGAGGACCAGAGGAATAGTGAGACCCTTGCGCTCCCTTCCTTTTCAATGCGCTTACTTCCATTGACTCCCATGCCAATTTCGCCGCGCGGAAATTCATGCATTTATCGATCAAAATTAAATATAATAAACTAAACTGGAAATATTGTGAAAAGCTAGCTAGCAACCCTTCAGCTGTCAAATGGGAGCTGGCTGCGTGCACCCCCCCCGCCCCGCGTCACCTGATCCACTCGCCGCTTGCTTCCGGCCGCTCCGCCGCGCGCCGCGCCGCTCAAATGGAGTCGGGGGTGCCGCCACCGAGATCCCCCACTCGATCTCTCTCACGCGCCCTCTACTACTCCGGCCTCCGGCCTCCGGCATCGATTGGGAACTTGTTCAAGTTTGACATGACCTCATAAGCGAAATTACTTCCTACTTCCCAACATGGTCATATACATATGGAGGTAATTTTTTAACACCTCCATTCACCCTCCATTGGTCATACGAGTACATAGTTGATGCGCAAATGTATTGAGTAACATTATCAATTTGAAACCACTGGAACGGAACATTGCGCTTTGACATTACGGTGATACAGGATGTTTCAGGGTAGGGTTTCGTAACTTCATGGTTCGAAAGGGGTCCACATTTGAAGACGAAAGCTCTTAAAACGGTAATTTAATAGTACTTTTTGGTGAAAATAGTTTGATCGAGATTTGGTGGACGGTTAACGTCCACCAAATCTTCTTCTTCACCTTCATTAAATAAAAATAAAATGACTAACTTACATATTTAACTAACTAACTAACTAGAATTGAACTGCATGTAGGTAAATTCTAAACACTTAAATTTTAATGACATCACAAGAAAAAGGGGACTGGACTAGGTCATTGCACTCCCTAGACCTATGAACGGCAATTTTGCCAAATCTCCCCAAACCATCCATCCATCGAGTTTTTATTCCAATTTTAAATTTTTGTATGAAAAAAATAATACGGAATTTCGATTTATTTGAGTGATAAGGATTTGTTTCTTCTAATAATTGTGTACTTTCTATTCCTGAAGTTTCTCAAGCCTATCTTGAAACACCTTGTATAAGTGCTCTCTAAAAAAACTAGGGAGTTTGGGAGCTACGATGTCACAGACACACACACACAGAGACAGACAGACGGAGGCGTCAAACTTATTATATATATAACACAACACCCCTATTTATCGTCGGGGGTTCAAAAGTAGATAAAACGGAAATATATTTCTGTAAGGGATAAGTCCGTCTTGGCACCACATGTAAATTTTGCATTTTGTATAATGTTTTTGTGGTAATAACGTATCTATATATCTTTTCTATGTATCTATCTATAAAATGTTACATTAGATTAAAATAGTATTTATTTATATATTTAGTCCGGTATACTAAACATATAATGTCCCAGGTCGACTGGATTTTCTTACCACCGCGGGATTCCTCGTTGAATAAGCTTAAAAAAATATCCGTAATTTTTTTTTCTAGTAGTCGTAAGGCCAGTTTCCGATGTTGGACATGGTTTCAGCGACCCTTTCCTAACGCATAAAACCTCGATTATCTCGAAAAATACGAGTAGGTACTAGAAAAAAATGATGCTTAGGTTTTTTTAAGGATATTAAAAAAATCTGGTTGAACTCCGACACCTGTATGCCAAAGCCAAATCGTCATATTTATAGGATAGACAAAAAAGAACAAATTATTCAACTGAAAGAATTAATTAACTGACTCTTGATTTTATGAATTTTTATGTAGCGTTACCTACTCTTTAATTAATCCCCGAAGCCAAAAGAGGGGTGTTATAAGTTTAACGCGTGTGTATGGGTGTGTCTGTCTGTGGCATCGTAGCTTCCAAACGGATGGACCGATTTGCATGCGTTTTTTTGCATGCCGATTTTAATGCGTATTAGAAAGCTGGTTTAATCGGAATGGTATTTATTAGTTACTAGCTGTTGCCCGCGACTTCGTCCGCGTGGATAACTGAACGTGACAAATTATTCTTTCAGAACCACATGTAGAGGAATAATTTGTGATTATTATATAAAATTTACAGAATTTCTCTGTACACAATGTTCTCGGTCTGATGGTTGGGAGCAAGTAAATAAAGTCGTTCGTGGCACGTCACACGTGAGCAGGCGACGTACAGCTGTCCGTGTGAGAAGCATCCCGTCCTCAGATCAACACCGGCGGCCTGGAGAGTCTGACCCTGCGACTTGTTGATTGTCATTGCGAAACAGACGCTCACAGGAAACTGCACGCGCTTGAACTGGAACGGGAAGTTGTTCGGGATGAGGGTAATAGAGTGCGCTGGGAGCCCGGATGCACTCAAAGAGTTCAGAAATTCTATAGGGTATACTGTAGCGCTGCCCTGGTCTATGACGGTATTAATCGATGTGTACACAACCTCGTCACCCTCGATCTCGCTGAGGATGCGATCATTTATAGCCGCCGCCTGCTCGTTTTTAGGGGTGAGTATTGCCCGCTCACACAACCAATAGTTTTGCTGGTGCGCTATTTGACCAAGCTCACCGTATACGCTGTGGATCAGTTCCTCGACGGACGGTACAATTTGACACAGAGACTGTGGCAGTGGTATCAGTCCGTTGGTGTTTGGTATTCGCCCCTCTCCGATCTTGAGGAGTACGTCTGAAAACTCTTGAGCGTGAGAATTTCTTCCAAGTTGGACCCGCATATTTTGTGTAAGGCGCAATTTCACTACTCCCGGCCATAGAACAGAGCGCTTGAGGCAGGCGTTCACCTCATCAGCCCTGGTACCCCGCGTCACCACCGGCAACGTCTGGCGAAAATCACCGCAAAAGAGAACAGTGATACCACCCATCGCACGATTCTCTCTCCGGATGTCCTGGAGCATTCTGTTCACAGCTTCTACAGCTTTTTTGTGCGCCATAGTGCACTCATCCCAAACGATCAGACAACAGTCCTGGATCACTCGGGCTTTGTCACTGTTACGTGATACCCCACACACAGGTGTTTCCGTGCTGTCTAAATCGATGGGAATCTTAAAGGTGGTATGGGCCGTTTTACCGCCAGGAAGCAGTGTGGCAGCGATCCCTGAGGACGCTACAGCTAGGGCGATCTTCCCTTGTCGCCTGATTTCCGCTAGAAGTATGCCAGTGAGAAATGTTTTTCCGGTGCCTCCCGGTGCATCAAGGAAAAACGTTTCTCCGATCTGAAGCTCCACACTTCTTACTACTTTGTCGAAAGCCACTTTTTGCTCAATTGTGAGTCTTGGGATGTTGTCAACCACGATCGCAGACATTTCAGCTGTACTATAATCGGTTTCCGCAGCGTACTCGCGGTTTATAAGTGGCTGGTCTGGGAGTTGTTGCGGTACAGGTAATCCGTAACGGTTCAGCGTATTGCCACCGATCGAAATGACAACATCTTGGAGCATTGTAAGGCAGCGGTTTACTACCCTCTCGTCAGATACGTCCACGTCCAGTTCAGCATTCCTCAGAGCACGCAGGACATCTTCGGCGAGATGGGGTCGATACTTCTCCCACAGTTGCACTGGGTTCGAGAGCCCACAGAACACCAGCATTACAGCGAACAAATGGCGGAGACGTCTTGGGCTATCACTTACGATTGCCTCAGCGAGAGTTTCGTCCCAATTTCGATCGTCATCCAAGAGGTGCCTTGCGCTACAGGCCGCATGGAACGTTGGGCATTCAACACCTTCGACCGTTTTGAGAAACGCAAATGAGGAAGCGCCGCGAACAGTGTGCAGTAGCAATCGTAAGTAATAGCATTCACTGTTACTCGGATGAACAGTGTACACCCTGCCTAAAGCATGCTCTTTGTAGATACCCGGTGCCCCTTCGACTTGTTGGCCTCGTCGTCGTCGATTAAATACACCTGTTTGTTTGTTGTATGTGTAATACGACGGCACCTCGGCATACATAAGAGTTTTGGCAAAATCATCCTCTTGACACAATCTGAAAAACGCCAGAAGTGTGGTCTGCCGAGGATTTTCAAGACGTTCTCTGACGTTTTCCGGGTCGAAGTAAATCCGTTGGCCATTATCCAGGTGAACATCTAAATGTACGACTGTAGGGTGCCTTTCGTGAATAGGGAAAGCCAGAATGCGCCACACCGCTTCAGAGGTACTAATATACCGACCGGACTGGTAGGTTGTTACCTCGTCTCGATTTTCGCTCTGTATACCAAAGGTGGCCTGGTCACTTCCCTTGTTGACATACTTACAGATGTATTTAATAGAGGCGACGCTTGCACATGACTCAACGTTGATATGAGTCTCAAATGCCCGAGAGAGAACTGGTGAGTACGGAACAACCCATCTGTTATCGACTTGCAAGGATCGACCGCGCGAGTTTATCTCGATGGTGAGTCCGCCTTCCTGAGGCGATCGCCGTCGATAATTTGGGTATCCATTCTCACCAGTGACGGTTTCGCTGGCGAATGCTTTCGGAAACCTTTTGGAGCAACGCCCGTTGTTCATGCACGGTGAATTTGGATTCACAGTGCCGCAGGGACCGTGAATCATGTGCGCCTTGATAATATTGTGCAGTCGTGGGTCAACATCTGGGTCCGAAAGCTCAGCACTGATCACTTCGTCAAGATCGTTAGGTCTGATCTTATCATCAAGCCACAAAAGGTTATGCGAGTGTGGCAGGCCACGCTTTTGCCACTCAATAGAGTACATAAAGCAGCGGACATTGCCGAACACTTTGCCTTTTGTGAGGAGCTCGATCAAACGCTTTTGCTTGAGATGGAAAACTCGAGCGACCAAGTCATGCCTGTCGGATGGTGTTTGGCCCGGTAGGAGCATGGATGTAATTTCGGGCCATTTCGGGTTAGTGGTAAACGTGATAAATAGGTCGGCTCCCCCATACTTGCGCACGTAGCACAACGCGTCCTGCGTCCGCTCGTGCATGTAGCGTGGCCCACCAGTGAACGTGGAGGGGAGTATGACCATGCGGCCCACGTTTTCTACATCCGAGTCGTGCTGCATGGCGTCACGTAGAGTAATATAGTTCTCCGCTCTTAGTTGACGTTGGTTTGTGCGAATGAATACCAACCGCTCTGTTTCAATTTTGGCATAAACGTCTACTAAAAACTGACTGAATAACCCCTTGAACCGGTGCAGATATATGTGTCCACCCTGCCGCAGCTGCAAGTGGAAGCTATAATACTGCATTGCGGAGGTTTTCTTTGTGTAGTTCGTCGCGCCGGTCTGCGGGTCCACGTTATAAACTGCAAAGTGGTAGCCATCCTCTCCACGACAGTGGATCAACGGATACTGTAGCGCATCGTACGCGCGGTGCGTTTCGCTGATGCGTTGCAAACGATCATCACGCGTGCGTAATACAATATCCCGCCTGTCGCACTCTTGCTCCATCAAGAGGAGAGCCACTTCATTCGTCGTGGGAGCATTATAGCGACCTGCGTGGGCTGCAGCTGGTCTGCGGTCGGCACTAATGACGAATTTTAAGTTACTGTGGTCGCCGTCTGGCACAGATTCGAGTGCAGCTTTGAAACTGCTGACGTAAGCGTTCACGCCATGCAGCATATTTTGAAGCCCAGTAATGAGATCAGGGTTCAGGTTCGGAACATGTTGTTGTCGGACATTGGCTTGCTCCTGGTAATCAGCTACAAAATAAATTTGTAGGAATTTAGGGACATCTGTAGGTAGCAATGATCCGATCAGGTGGTACACTTGGCCTTGTATTTTAAAAGTCGGCATGAAACCGGGCTCAGTAATCTGTTTAGCACCAAATGAGGTCATTTGAAATGCACTATTGTACGCTCGGATAGAATCCAGAAATTGTTTGGACTGGGGGTGGTCTCCGTACAATAGAGATGTCAATGGCTGCGGTGGTTCCGAGAACGGTTCCAAGCGAACTTTGCCGGCAGAGCAGCACATTCCGTTGGGCTCTCCCTTCCACTTTAACGCCCGGCAATGGCGACACACTTCGGACATGGAGCCAATATGTGTGTCACTGCTGTACATAATGTAAGGGTTGTATCTGAATCCTGATCTCTCTTTATTTGTCCATAGCAGTTCTTCAGGTTCATAAACCATGGATTCGTTTACACTGGCCGACAGTCTATAAACAACGTGGCGCTGGCGATCTGACTCGAGTTGTTCATCACTCTGTTCAGTAGACTGTGACTGACGTACTTGATCTACACGGTCACGCTCCTGAGATCTATGAGACGTGAGTTCGCTTTGCGACCGGTGATAACTCTGCCTGGCAGACTCCAATCGCAGCTCATATTGTGTGAACGTCTCCGACACGCGTGACTCAGCGCGACGTTCACGCTCGGCGGTTAAACGTTCCTGCTGTTCCGTGAACGTTTCAGAAGCGCGAGACTCAGCGCGACGTTCACGCTCAACAGTTAAACGTTGTTCGTTTTGCGTGAAGGTTTCCGAGGCGCGAGACACAGCGCGACGTTCACGCTCAGCAGTTAAACGTTGTTCGTTTTGCGTGAAGGTTTCCGAGGCGCGAGACTCAGCGCGACGTTCACGCTCAGCGGTTAAACGTTCTGCGTTTTGCGTGAAGGTTTCCGAGGCGCGAGACCCGGCGTGATGTTCACGGTCGGCGGTTAGGCGCTCCTCACGATCGACATCAGACTCTTGTGACCTCATCGCTCTTAACCTTTTAGCAGCCCTAGAACCCTGCGAAAGATTAGATCTTTTTCTTGCTGGCATCTCAAGTTAAATAAAGTAAAGTAAATGTTGGCAACGGCCGCAATCCTTTTAAGAAAAACTGGAAAGAAAGAAAGAAAGGAATGTGGAAAATTGGAGAGGCTATGTCCAGCAGCAGTGGATGCTTACAGGCTGATTTTGCCGCAACCCTTTTCACAAAATCTGGAAAGAGGTGTAGTGGTGTAGGTAGACGTAAGAGTAATTTTTTAAGGTTATATCATATGCATTGAAATAACGGAGAGCACAAATAAGTCAATCATCATAATGCAAGCGAAACTTAAGCAATGAGACAGAACGTCGAATTTAAACTTTTAATATTTTTGTGTGTTTCAAATTTAAAAAATGCTATCAAATAATTCTTCACCAGCCAGCCGCCGCCGAGATGAAATTTTTTATTTTTTTTTGTGTTCCATGATTCAAATTTTGTTCACCAGCCAGCTGATGGCAAGAACAACGGATACTTTGTTTTTAATTAGAAAAATACAAATCGAAAAACATTTGAAAAAATACATCCCGACCAGGATTCGAACCTGGGTCTCTGGCTTGAGCCGCCAACGCGATATAAAGCGAGTACGTGCTTAGTACTAACAAACATAAAATATTATAACGGATACTTTGTTTTTCATTTCGCCATGGTTGGTTATTTTTGCTTCAAGGCATTGTTTGCGGTGCAATCTCCAGTGTGCTCCTATGACAGCGACAGACCGTCAAATTTTAATTTTGTATTTTTTCGTGTTCCATAAATCAAATGTTTCGTCACCGGCCAGCTGTCGCTAATGTAACTGTCAAGAAACCTGTACTTTGGCTGACGTGATTCTAAATGTTAATGATAATTATATATATTTTTTTATTTTTGTTATTTTTTTTACGTATTATGTTAACCCGGCATATAAACTGCCACCATACAAAGTTTCGTCTAATTCCGTTCAGTGGTTTTTGCGTGATGCGCGTACAGACAAACAAACAAACAAACAAAAATTTTAAAAACTGTTCTAACATGTTCAGTATCTCATTTTAAGCCACCCTGGTTAGTTTTTTTCCGAATACATTCAATGTACAGACTTTCTTACCTCTACGATTTTATTATATGTATAGATGTTTGTAATCAATGAATATAGTAATTATGCCCATAGATGGGCCGATTTGGATGAGGTTTTTTAAAAAAAAAAAAAACAAAGTACAAATTAAAAAAAACCCGGACCCTTAAAAAGTCAAAAATAATTTCCGAAAGGAGTCCGAGGACTTTTTAAGGGTCGGGGGTTTTTAAATGTGCGATTTAATGAAGCAATAGTTCGTCGAGGGAGCCGAGGAGGGCTGTTTTTTTATTTAATAGGAAGCACGCGTGAAGCACGACATATGTTGCGCGCCAGACTAAAGCGCGGGTGCAGGCCGACGGCGCCCACGGGCATTGGGATATTGACGGGGGCCCGGTGGCTGCGCAATGCGCATACCATGTCGGCCGGCTATGTTTGAGGCTCAGGCTTGAAGGACCCGAGGAAGGACCCCAGACTGTATATTGGAGGATAGGATGCAGGTGGGTGGGTGGGAGTACATTCCACATGTTGGCAACCCTGTAAATAAAGGATTTATACTTACAGGATCGATTTGTCCTAAGTGGGGGAATACCGACAGTGTACGGATGCAATCTCAACTTGTTGCGCGTGGAGCGATGATAGAATAGAGATAGAGGGATCGCGTGGTACAGCTCCTTGGAACACTCTCCGTAGTACAGGCGAAGGATAAAACACACACATTGGAGGAGGAGAAAGAAGTAGACTATTATTACAGAACGAACACGCATGAATTAATGGGAGTACCTAATTAAAAGTCTGTACAACCTCACATATATGAACAATACTGCAACAATCACTATGTAATAATTATATGTTTTTTTTTGTTTTTTTTTTTATGGAAACTGACACGGTTGGCTACATCACCTACAACATCCGCGATGTCAGCCCATAACACCGGGTGAACTTGGTGCCACGTCAGTGCTTCCCTTCGGTCGTGCCGGCTACACTGAACTGGACGGAAAACACAAACTATTTGCATAGCCGTTTGGACCGACCTTTCATTCAGTGGCGGTGGTATCAACCCGGGCGTGTTAAACCCTTACCACCTAGTAATATAAGAAGGGAGTTATATCTCTTAGTCGCTTTTTACGACATACACGGGGAGAGATGCAGTGGGGCTATTCTTTTCAAGTACCGGCCCCACACGGTACAAACTTACGTACGTAGTCGTACTATTACGTACTATTACGTACGTAACATGTACGTATGTTAAAGTTGAGTACTAACGCTAGTTATTATTATACATGGAGAAAATACAGAAAATATTTCTAAAAATAGTCAATTTACTTTTTAGTATCATACATAGAGTCTACAAACGCAGGATCTCATAAAACAAAGTATGTAAGTTACTCCATGACCATCCCTTACAGATTTTTAGTATATTGCACAGAGCATCAAATGCGCGCGCCCCTCCTAGAGGCGCCCTGAGCGCGATTTCTTTACAACGGCGTTGAAGCCTGTGGGCGTGGCCTATGACTTACATATGTGTGTTGTGCGTGTGCATTTGTTTTGTGCGTGTGCCTAACTTGCTCCTCTTTGTGTGTAGTGTCGCTAGCACACACACATACATACGAAGCGCTAGCAGCACTGCGTGTAGTTTTTGGGTTTCAAATATTATCGCTTAGGGCGTCTCTAGTAGGGGGCGCGCGCGGTAGGTATTTGATGCTCTGTGGTATATTGATTAGAGCTAGCAACAAGTTCTCTCTGCGTTCTTCTCCGTGGTAACACCGTTCCAGCCAGGCGCCATAATATTGTATACTTTATGATGGGTTATGTTATGGTCTCTGTCTACCGCACCCGCCTCTCGCCCCGGAGCAGCTCGCCTTGGGCGACGCCTAATTGCGTGGAAGGCGCCTGGGCGTCGCGACGCCTCTGCGTCCTCGCGGCGCGGGTGGAGGCGGCGGCCTTCAAAGACGACACAACGACGGGGGGTAAGGGGGAGGCGTTGGGCGGGAACATGCAGGGAGGTAGGGGAGGTCGCGGGGGAGGTCGGCGGTCGCCGTATCATCGCGCTGGCGCCGGGATATATTTCATTATGGAAGCACTCTCGACTCTCGATGAGACATCTCTTTGGTGATCCGCCACCGAATATATATTACTAACGTAAAACCAGAAGCACAGAATACTTAATAGGTACTATGGTCCAGAAGCGTCACTGTTGAATGAATGCGCGTGCGTATGCGCTCGACTATGTGTGCGTGAGTGCGGAGCGACGCGGGGTGGCTTTACGAACTAATTAGTTACACTATTAGCCGGTTTTGTTGAAGCTGGTGTAATGTTTTTTTAAACAATTTGTTGTTACATTATTAAACATTATTGGTTATCTATCAAACAATATGTTTATTAAAAGCGCTCATTCAAAACAATTAAAGTTGTTCATTCGTAATTCCTATTCATTACCTAAACGAAATACTCTTATATTTCGAAGCATAATGGGAATATTTTTTTTTATTCCATCGTCTTAATGAGATGACAACCCTACCAACGTTACATGACGTACGTACAGGGAGTGTTCCAGGCCAGGCGCTCGCGATCATTCTGATAATAATAAAAAAAATATTTATTTTTATTTTTTTATGTAATTAATCCTGTATGGGTGGATGAGTCGGAGGGGCCAAAGCACATGCTCCGACCAGCCAATGTCACCTCCGAGAAGGTAGCTGCCGTACCGGAGACTTCCCTGGATTGCTGGCTATATATGGAACCTTATTATGGTTAACTTCTTCACGTGTGACGCCAGCCCATCACCCCTTTGAATAATAATAATCATAATAATCTTCAATACAAAAATGCTGTATTCGGTCGGACCACAGAGCATCAAATGCGCGGTAGGTATTTGATGCTCTGTGGGTCGGACGTTCTGTCTCTAATCCAGGGATTTAACGCCTAGACATCGCACATAGCAATACAAAGCCCGCTCTACTAAACACTGGATCGCATTGCTGCGTGGCGCTTCTTCCTATGCACGCATCTCTCCTTTTTATCACGCCATCTCCATTAGCTTCAGCATCCGTCAAGGGGAGATGAGCTACTAGCCTCCTTCTTTCATCTCATCTTCGCGCGCTACCTACCATTTATTTTCGTTTGTTCTCTCCGCGCCGCTATCACATCACCCTTGCCCGTCCCACTCGGAGCAGTGGTTAAGTGACTTTTTTAGGGTTCCGTATCCACACGGAAGCCTATTACTAAGCCTACGCAGTCTGTCTGTCTGTCTGTCCGTCCGTCCGTCGCTGACCTGATTGTCATCAAACATAGCTATTTACACAGCCGTTTCGACCGACGTTTCATTCAGTGCGGCGATATCAGCCCGGGCGGGATAAACCTAGTAAGCAAGACGGTTAAACCAGGCTGGTTTAACCAGCTTTCTAATAAAAAAAAATCAATTCAAATAGGCCCATCCGTTTGGGAGCTACGATGCCGGTGGTGTCAACAGACGGAGGTGTCAAACTTATGAACCCCTCTTTCTGCTTCGGGGGTTAAAGATATTTCTACGTTGGTCGCATAGCTCGCCCCCCCCCCCCCCCCCCGCGGCCCCCGCGCCTGCTCGTGGCTTGCTCCTTTTACATATTTCATGCAATTAGTTCTTGAATAAATGATGAGGAGCGGCGTTGTAGGCGAGCGGTGACGCTGACAGGGGGCTGGAGGGCGGCTCTTTTATTAGGATTCCGTATCCATTCGGAAGCCTACGCTGTCTGTCTCTCTGTCTGTATATCCGTCCGTCCGTCCGAGGCTTTGAACCTGTTGAACTGTGATAGGTAGCCGGTTGAAATTTTCACAGAATATGTGTTGTGTGGAAGATATGCCAGCACCACATAATAAAATGCAAAAATTTTAAAAATCTCTGACGCGTAAAATTCTAAAATAATTTCCGTTGACTTACTTAAAGGAGTCGGTGGACGGTCGGTCATTTTTATTAATGCACATTCGGCATATCACTAACTAACGAACCGCTCAACCAATCCCAGCAAACCAGGTGTCAGGTGATAGAGTCACTCGGCCGGTCGACTGTTGTAAAGCAACGCTGAGCGCGGTCAGTACTTGGATGGGTGAACGATCGACCGCTGGAGGCTGACCGTGGTTCAGATTCCACGTTAAACTGAAGGTCCCTTCCCTTCTTACCTTACTAGGTAGTAGGGTTTATCCCTGCCGGGTTGATACCACCGAAACATCGGTCGAAACGGCGATGTAAATAGTTAGTGTTTTCCGTCCAGTTCAGTGTAGCCGACATGAAATGAAGGGAAGCACCATGTCGCACCCAGTTCACCCGGTGTTATGGGCTGACATCACGGATGTTGTAGGTTATGTAGCCAACCGTGTCAGTTTCCATAAAAAAAATACTGTCATTAACTCATTACACTACTGTCATTGGGTGGTCATATATCTATGACTCAGATAATAATATGATCAAGATATGATAGTCTCATGAGGGGAGTGCTGAGTGCTGACGCGGCTGCGGCGGCGAAGCGAGCGGCGGCGGCGGCGGCGGCGCCAGCCGAGGCGCTGACCTGCTTCTGGGGTGGTGTGGTGTGGTGTGGTGTGGTGTGGCGTGGCGTGGCGTGGCGCGGCGTGGTGCGGTCACCGGCTGAGCCACAGCCATACTCGATCAATACTTTATATTTATATTGTCTGCACAGCTCGTGACGTCGTTAGTCCACTCTTTGAAAAGAATGAATGATACATGAAATTAGACTGTAAGATTTCAACCTTTTTTATTTGTTTTGTTTTACGTACCTAGGTTTCTATTTTCTATAATAAAAGTTATTGTTAAATTTTATATTAACAGGGTAGACCTTACCTACATACATATTTAAAAAAGCGGTCAAGTGCGAGTCGAATTCGCGTGGATAGGGTTCCGTTGCATTTGGTTTTCCGTGAGAACTTTAAGTCTTAGGTTTTCCTGTAAATTTATAAGAGAGGCCCTATATTCCCAATTTTTTTTTAATTTTAGACTCACTTTTTCGGAGATAAGGGGGGGGGGGGAGGGGGGGGGGAAGGGAATGCTCTATTATTTTCCTATATTTTCTTGAATATCTTTTAAACGGTGCACTTTAATATGCAATTTAATATGCGCTGTGATAGACGGATAGACAGACAGACAGAGGAGTGATTATATAAGGGTTCCTTTTTTTTTTCCTCTAACTAATATAAAAACGAGAGAAATACACATGCAAACACCTAAAGTCAAACTAAAGTTAATTAGTTAACTGGGAACCATCCCGGGGACGACGCCCCTTGAGGAAATATATAATTCATAAGTTAGTTTTTAGTTTTTAGTGGTTTTTAGTTATGGTTTTTTTAATTAGATAAATTTGTCTATTTAATTTGATAGGTAGTTATAGTTTATGTAATTTCTGTATATTTAATTCAATAAAGTTTTCCTTATTTAATTTAAAGAAAATATAGTTAATTAAACACTCATTTATTTATTTATTTACTTATATCAAACACCAACAGAGTACACACGGCATTAAAACATAGAAGACTCATGCATGACACAAATAGTACATAGTAATATGTGCACCCCAATGACAGGGGAGCACAGCAAGCTTAATATGGATATAAACTAATATATAAAGCGAGAGACAGAAATAGAGACATCAAAATAAAACAACAACAACTACATCTTCAATACAAAACTAAAAGGATTAAAAAAAACAAATACAAATAAAACGCAAAAAACTTAATAAGGCCAATACAATTATTTAAACCAAAAATAAAAAAACATGTATACTATAGTACCTATATATATATAGAATAAAAAAAACCTAATAATCACTAACATAAAATCATGAAAAGAATCGGTCCTACAGTATTTTTAACCCCCGACGCAAAAAACGTAGAGGTGTTAGATAGATAGAAAATTCTTTATTGCTCCAGTAAACATTAAACAGTAACAAATACATTGGAAAATTTACATAAGGTGCAAAGGCGGACTTATCCCTTACAGAGATTTCTTACAGTCAACCTTTGGATGTTTGAGATTCGATAATATAGTGGAATGTAAGTAGGTAGTAGCAAAAGAGTTGCGTGACAATTGGATATAAAAATAATAATAAGAATACTTATTAATACATACATATAATTACATGCTAGTAAAATATAAGCCATACATGTTTAATACATATAAATTACTAAATATATAGAATATTATATACAAATAAATATACATACGTACATACTTGTAAAATATAAGCCATACATGTTTAATACATATAAATTACTAAATATATAGAATATTATATACAAACAAATATACATACGTACATACGTGGTTTTTGTTTTTTAGGTTTTTACTTCACATTGACGGTGTTATAATATGTAAACTTTAAAGATGCTCTGGTATCGTGGAATAAGTCCACATTGCATTTTCTGTTGTTTCATATAAGTAAAGTTAGATGTTTGTGTGTGCCCCTGTTAGTGAACTCACTGCATTGGTTGAGTAGAAGCGCACATGTAATGTAGGTATGTAGGTACGCTACTGCCTAGCTCAACTTTCATGCGGCCGTTATGTCGCGTCGTCGTACAACTTCATAAATGTTTCAGGAGGTTGCCCTACGAGCCTCTCCCGCGGGAACGACCGACGACGGGAGGCCTCTCCGCCGCGCCGCCACCCTCTCTCCCCCGCTCGCACCCGCGCGCGCGGCACCGCGGCGTATAGCAATTTAGCTTGTGTTGTAAAAACATCATTAGTGTAGAGTACACATCGCGCCGCGTCACCGTAACCGCAACGCAAAGGGTGGGTTGCGAGCGGTGAGGATCGCAGGGTGCGGGGGGAGCAGGCAACACGCCGAGCCACAACACAACATCGCGCAACACGTTCGAAAACTGAACCGCTGCGCTGGCCGCCCGACCCGCGGTATAATATATTCGGTAGCTCGGCTACCGAATATATTATACAGACTGTCCGCAGTGGGTGTCTATTCTCCAAAGCAGCCGTTCCCGAAAGGTGTTGCGCGGAACCCTGGGGTTTCGCGGAAGGGTCACAGGGGTTCAGTGGGCTACAGCCGGAAAAAGCCCAAAACGCTCTCCCTAATAAAAAAAAAGTCGGCAAGTGCGAGTTGGGCTCGCGCACCGAGGGTTCCGTATCATCAGCATCACTCAATATATTTGTATTATGTAGGTATGTACAAAAGCAATTGTTTTGGAAAATCACGAACGCCTAAATAAACACTACAGCAATGGTTTGACTGTGCGGCATTCGTGAAGTTATACAAAAATATATTTCTTATATTATGACATAACGACATAATATCTAAAATTTTCGGATTTTTTCTTTACTTGTGATGTGAGACCATGCTTCTTGCCAAATTTCATTACTCCAGGTCAACGTAAGTACCCTATAGGTTTTGATTTCATTTGAATGAGTTTGCAAGTATTAAAATTTGCCATAAATAGCCGTATGTTTTGATTATATTAATTTAGAAGCTTTCATTTTATATAACCCGAAGGGATCGCAGACGTTAGTATTCCATATTAATTTCAATTTGATATCTTGACTCGTTACTGAGAAAAAGGGTCTTGACTTGACACACAAAAAAATCAAAATTTTTTTAATATCATAACTACAAGTTTACAATTTTAGAATTTTTTCCTTTACGTGTGCTATGAGACCTTGCTTATTACCAAATTTTATGATTCTGGGTTGACGAGAAATACCCTATAGGTTTTGATTTGTTTGGAGTGAGTTTGCGAGTATGAAATCTGACATAGATGGCCGTATCTTTTGATTGCGATGATTTAGAAGCTTGCATTTTCTATACCGTAAAGAGATCGTAGCTCTTAGTATTTCATATTAATTTCAATTTGTTATCTTGATCCGTTCCTGAGAAAGGTGGTCCTTGACATACAAAACAATATATTTTTTTTAATGTCAATAACTACAATTTTACAATTTTCGGATTTTTTCCTTTACTGGTGCTGTAAGACCTTGCTTCTTACCAAATTTTATGATTCTATGTTAACAGAAAATACCCTACAGGTTTTGATTTGATTTGAGTGAGTTTGCGAGTATGAAATCTGACATAGATGGCCGTATCTTTTGATTGCGTTGATTTAGAAGCTGTAATATTCTACACCTTAAAGAGATCGTAGATCTTAGTATTTCGTATTAATTTCAATTTGTTATCTTGATCCGTTCCTGAGAAAAAGGGACCTTGACATAGAAAACAAACAAAACATTTTTTTAATGTCACATAACTGTAAATTTACAATTTTCCTTTACTTGTGCTGTGAAACCTTGCTTCTTACCAAATTTCATGATTCTAGGTTAACGGGAAGTACATACTCTATAGGTTTTGATTTGATTTGCCGGTAGCAAAATATGTGACTTAAATGGGCGTATCTAGTGATTCCGTTGACCTAGAAGCTTGCATTTTCTACACTTCAAAGGGTTCGTGGACCTTAGTATTTGATATTAATTTCAACTTGATACGTCTACCCGTTCCTGAGAAAAAAGGTCTTTACAGACAGGCAGACAGACAAACAGACAGACGGACAACAAAGTGATCCTATAAGGGTTGCGTTTTTTCCTCCTTTGAGGTACGGAACCCTAAAAACGTGAAATATGTTTTTAATTTCAAACTATAGTCTTTCTTTTCAAATCACACATGATAATCCGCCAACAATTTAGTATCAAAAATTAGGTATAGGTCACATAGATTTAGTTTTTATGTTCACAATATCTAATTAACTTTTTTAATTGACTTGGTGTTCCGCCAACAGAAGGACCATCATTTAGGGTTCCGTAGACGAAAATAATTGAAAATAAACCGCTGCTCTAAGCTACATCACATATTAAACTCGCCTTATGTGTCCATGTTTTTATGGTGTGTAGTTAAGTATATTTGATTGATTGATTGATTGATTGGTTGATATTCTCCATACATATGAAGGCTTGTGGGGTGGAGATTGGAAAAAAAAATCGGCCAAGTGCGAGTCGAACTCGTGCAGCGTGGTTTCCGTACCACCACGTAAATGGTCGGTTTTTATTATTTGTTATTTTGTTTGAGTAGCACTCGCACTTAGTCACGCCATCTATCGGTGAAAGTTCATACGTTTGTTGTTAAGATGTTTGGATAATTCGGTAGATGGCGCTTTTCCGAAAGGATATTTTTATTGGACCGCCTTTAATATTTAAATTTTTCTATTTTTTATTGTTATTTTATTTGTTGTTATGTCCGCCATAATAACACATATGTGAAAATTTCAACCTGCCACCGATTAAGGTTCCAGAGATACAGCCATCGGATGGACGGACGAACAGACGGACGGACGAACAGACAGACAGACAGACAGACAGACAGACAGACAGACGGCGTAGCCTTTCCTTTAGTAATAGGCTTCCTTACAGGTTCGGATACCTAAAAAAGGTGAGGTGTCGTGGAACACCCGGCAGAAACGAAGCTTCTTACGCTTTGTATATATACAGCGGCGGGTGGCCGAGTGGTTTGAGCATCGGCTTCTCATGCGGGAGGTCCGAGGTTCGAATCCGGTCGGCGTGTACCAATGAGTTTTTTCTGACGAAAAAAATTTACGTGCATACCTACACCTAGCATACCTACACCCATACCTACGGCTAGTCAGAGCATGTGCTTTGGCCCCTCTGACTCAGCCACCCATACCGGATTACATAAAAAAAATACAATCAAATTATTAATACATTTTACTTTCGATCGGGATAGCGCATCAATTCGATATTCTTTCAACTCTCTCAACAATACGCGCTGCCCAGCCAATGAGGAGCGTCGCAACTTCCGTTCATACTTTCGTGACGTTTCACTTTTTCGACGCCTGAAAGAAGCGAAGCTTCTACGCAAAAAAAAGAAAAAATGGAAATGAAAAAAAAAAATACACGTAGAACTCAGGATTCGAACTCGTGTCTTGTTCTTCGGAGACGACTTCAAAACTTCAAGGGCTACCGACGACTACGAATTAATCTATCCGACAGCACCGCACAATACCTATATTCGAAACAAAAGACCACGGTGACGGCTGACGGTTTTTCGGTCTCGGATTCCCCGGCGGCAGCGGCGCGGCGCCGCAGCGGCCGAGTGCGCCAAGATGCTATAGAAGCTTCGCTTCAAAAGTTGTAAAACAAAGTTATTTAATTTCACGTACACAATCACGATATTTCACTTTTTCGTTGAGTAAGTACTCTATACTTTACTGTGTTAAGTAATAGCTTCGTGCCCACGCCGCGCCGGGCGCCACCATGCCGCCCAAGCGAGCCGCTTGAACGCGAGACAGTCTAGTGTAGTAGTGCGCTTTCATCGCTGACCTCTTTTCCCGTGTCCGCAGGCGAGCGCAGGGCGCGGGGCGGGCGCGGCGAGCGGCGCGCGGCCGCCCGCCCCGCGCTCTGGGCGGCGCCCGCCCTCGCCGTTCCGCCGCGCAGCCGCTACAAATAGACGCGCGCCGGCACGTGCGGCGCGACGCACGGACTGACCGCGCGCTCCGCGCTTCTCGCGAAACGTGATTTCACTGCTCTCGATAAATATGATTTAACGAGTCGCACGCGCAAACCGCACACAACATTCCTGAATACGTCCAAAACCAATCGAAAAAGTGGCCGACCTCGCGCGGTTGCTTCTGCCTTTGTTTCGAAAGCGAAAAAAACAAACTATTTTTACCGACAGTTCCCGGCGGACGGCGAAAGTGATTGTTGGAGTTTTATCTACGGCTGGCGCGGGAGCGGGCGCGGCGCGCGCTTAGACCTTTAAACCCCTTATCGGTTTTGCTGGTGGCTGTGAAGTGTATTTTTGTTTTATTCGGAAGATTCGCCGCACGATTCCAGCTCGTCGCACGCGCAGCGACGAGAACAGGCGGCAGAAGCGGCGCGGGAGCAGCATCGGTCCGCGTGTAGCCGCACCCGGCCGGTTACTCCGCAACACGCAACTATTGCAAAACTCGCCTCTCACTCACTATTATAGTGCCTTATATCCTTGTTACGTAATTAATAAAGTGTGTTATTAAAATGATAAGAAAGTGAGAAATTAGTTAAATAATGAAAAGGAATACGTCGATGAGATCGCGGAGTAGTCACTAGTAAGTGAGTGAGTGAGTGAGAGGACAGCGGGATGGGCGGGGCGCGAGGCTGTTGCGCGTTAATCGCGCTAGTGGGATTGTTGATACTTCCTCAAGCGACACCTGTGTCACGCAACGCCGAGATGTGAGTACTGACCTGACATCGTGCACGGCTTGCCGTCCGTCGCATTGTTCTCTAGTCGTCGTATCAATTAATATTCTCGTGAGTGAATCGACCATCACTCGACGTATAAAAATGATATATGAATTAAATATAGCATTTACTTAGTTCTATAAAAGTATTTTTTTATGGTAACTGATAGTGTTGGCTGCATCACCTACAACATCCGTGATGTCAGCCCATAACACCGGGTGAACTAGGTGCCATGTCAGTGCTTCCCTTCATTTCATGTCGGCTACACTGAATTGAACGAAAAACACGAACTATTTACATAGCCGTTTCGACCGACGATTCATTCAGTGCGGTGGTACCAACCCGGGCGCGATGAACCCTACCACCTAGTACGATAAGATGGGAAGGGACCTACACTTTTACGTGGAATCCAATTTTTTTATTCCTTATTTGGGTTATCAATATTTAATATCAACAATCACAAGAAGCGTTATAGTAGTGTATTAGTGTGATGTGACGCAAGGGTGTGACGTGTTGTGACGTGTGCGCAGCGTGCAGGGGTGGGCCGATGTGCTGGGCGAGGAGCTATGGCGGCTCACTGTCAAGCTCACCAACATCGACGAGATCAAACGCGTAAGTACACCCGCAATCTCACCTATACCTAAATACCTCTACGCATCCAGCTCTACACATCCTCACCCACCTCTACACACCCTCATCCACCTTAGCACATCCTCACCTCATCTACCTCTACATATCCTCATCCATCTTCTACACACACTCAACTACCTCTACATACTCTCATCCACCTCTGTACAACCTAACCTACCTCTACACACCCTCACCCACCTCTATACACCTTCACATACCTCTAAATATCTTCATGCACCTCTACACACCCTCATCCACCTCTACATAGCTTCATCCACCTCTACACACCGTCACCTAACTCGACACACCCTCATCCACCTCTACATAGCCTCATCCACCTCTACACACCGTCACCTAACTCTACACACCCTCATCCACCTCTACATAGCCTCATCCACCTCTACATAGCTTCATCCACCTCTACACACCCTCATCCACCTCTACATAGCCTCATCCACCTCTACACATCGCCATCTACCTCTACACACCCTCATCCACCTCTACATAGCCTCATCCACCTCTACACATCGCCATCTACCTCTACACACCCTCATTCACCTCTATACACCTTCACATACCTCTACATATCTTGATTCACCTCTACACACCCTCATCCACCTCTACATAGCCTCATCAACCTCTACACACCGTCACCTATCTCTACACACCTTCATCCACCTCTATGCACCTTCACATACCTCTACATATCTTTTTTTTTATGGATAGCGCGACATGTGGCATCGTTTCACCTACAAGTAGGTGTCTAACAATGCCCATGGACATTCTGTGATGTACGGGGATTACGAATGCCATGCCGGCTTGACAGGCGAGCTTTTTACACGCCCCTTTTGAAGAACCGTTTGGTGCGCATCCGTGGCATCATTCACCTCGACACACCCTCACCCACCTCGCGCACCGAAGAGTTCCTCGCTGCTGTAGATGCGTTAGTGTTCATCGTGTGTTCTTCTTTCTGTCTTTTCTTTCTTCTGTGACTCTTTTCCTTTATGACTAATAGCTTTTGTCCGCGTCTTCGCAACGCGTGTTTAGGATTTTACTTTTTTGCTCATAGCTCAGGCCGCAGATGATGAAGCCTTATGATTTATAGGCTAAAACCATATTGAGAAGTGACAGAATGAAACAGTGAAAATCGCATGTAAATCGATAAAGTGGTTCTCTAGTTATACGTCAGTCAGTCAGTAAGCCTGTCAACTGCTGGACATACGCCTCTCCAATTTTTCTGTAGTCCTCCCGACCTTCAGCGGTTCACTGGCGGCCGTAGACAGGAAAACGGAGTGTGGGAAGACCACCCGACAGGTGGCACGACGACATCAAGTACGTCGGCGGAAAGCAGTGGTTTCGTAGCGCTGAAGGGCGTGGACACTTACACGCTGACTGACTGACTGACTTGACTGAAAGAGGATGCATTACAGAGCGTTCACAGTAACTTGTCCCTTGAAGTGAGCAATTTAGATCTCTATTGCCGAAATCATAAGGACTACCGTGAAGGATAAGTTACGTGAAACAAACTGTAGTTTACCTTTTCCCATAGCTGCTAATACGATTGTATTTTTAGGGTTCCGTATCCGTCGTACGGAACCCTATTACTAAGCCTACGCCGTCTGTCTGTCTGTCCGTCTGTCTGTCCGAGGGCTGTATCTCTTGAACCGTAATAGGTAGCCCGTTGAAATTGTCACAGAATTAGTGTTATTATGGCCGATATAACAACAAATCAATCATCAATCAATATCATAAATCATCAATACTTATACAAGGTGGGCCAAAAGTAATCACCTGATGTTCTTTGGCTGTAATTTTTTTTAAAAAGGAAAACATTGGTTCTAATTATGGATTACATTTATGTAATGAATTAGAATATTTTTCATTAAATCGAGAAAATGATATCGGTCAAGTGTCCGCCGTCAGAATTAATGACCATACGGGCTCGTTTTATGGCATTTTTCATCACTTGTGTCAGAACTTCCGGCGATAGGTTCTTTAAGTGCTTCAAGAGTCCGAGGATTGTTTACATAAACCCGGGACTTTAAGTAACTCCACAAAAAATAGTCTGGAGCGGTCAAATCGGGTGATCTGGCCGAAGTCGGAAATCTTCGACGAAATTCACGCTGCGTCAATACCACAGACGAATTATAGCGCAAAAAAATGGATTCAATTATTCCGCGTTCTTGAGGAGAATAGCGTTCCATGCCTTATTGACGTGTATTCTGCATCTGTTTACTTCACAAATATCAAAACAGAATTTACATTTGCCGCCATTTTGAAAAGTTATAGCGTCGTCCAATAGGGTGATTACTTTTGGCCCACCTTGTACTTACTAATAATAAATCTGTAAGGGATGGTCATGGAGTAAGTTGCTTTGTTTTATAAGATATTGCGTTGGTGGATTCTATGTATGATACTAAAACTAAATTGACGATTTTTAGAAATCTTTTCTGTATGTATCTATGTATGTTCCTCCATAACTCTTAAACCGATCATCCGAATTCGATGAAACTTAGTACAAGCACATTTAGCTAAACGGGACACAGGATAGGCTAAGTAAAATTTTGTTCCGGTTACGCTAAGATGTGGCTCTCATACAAACCGAAATGTTCCGCGCGCCGAAATAAAGGTACGGTAGCGGGCTTACTTACTTTCTTCTTTTTAAATACGAATTTCACGCGAGCGAAGCCGCGAGCAAAAGCTAGTAATAAATATAAGAAAAAGTAAAAAAATCACGGGGTCCCCACACAAGAAACTAAAAATGTATGCGCGCCATCTATCGAAAACAGTATGAAGCATTTTAACGAATCATGCATTTTAACTAATATGAAGCGTTTCATAAAACACGCCATTCATGGCGTGAGTGGCGTTAACCATAACATGGCGATACGGAACACGAGGTGCGCGAGTTCGACTCGCACTTGGCCGGATTTTTGCCTGGAGTGACTCATACGGAGACGACGTCGTCTCAGTGCAGAAACTTTGCAGGAATTTCAATTGGTGTAATTGACTCACTCCTCTATTTTCGCATTCATCGTTATGTTTTTTTTAATTTATTTTTTTAATGGAAACCGACACGCTTTCCTACATCACCTACAACATCCGTGATGTCAGCCCATAATCCCGGGTGAACTAGGTGCCATGACAGTGCTTCCCTACATTTCATGTCGGTTACACTGAACTGACCGGAAAACACGAACTACTCGTATTTAAGTACATAGCCGTTTCGACCGACGTTTCATTCAGTGCGGTGGTACGAACCCGGCCGGGATAAACCCAACCACCTAGTAGGTAAGAAGGGAAGGGACCTACAGTTTTACGTGGAATCCGCACCACGGTCAGCCTCCAAGGTCGAGCGGTCACCCATCCAAGTACGGACCGCGCTCACGGTTGCTTAACAACAGTCGACCGACCGCACCACTGAGCTACCGAGGCTGACGTAAAAAAAGCAATTCCTCTTCGTCTTCAATAATAACTACATACGTGATGGCACCTGTTTTAATTTGTAAGAAAGTAATTCCTCTTCGTCTCCAATAATAACTAGACACTTTACGGCACCTGTTTTAATTTGTAAGAAAGCAGTTCCTCTTCGTCTCCAATAATAACTACACACGTGATGGCACCTGTTTTAATTTATAATAAAGTAATTCCTCTTCGTGTCCAATAATAACTACACACGTGACGGCACCTGCTTTAATGTGTAAAAAAGCAGTTCCTCTTCGTCTCCAATAATAACTACACACGTGACGGCACTTGTTTTAATTTATAAGAAAGTAATTCCTCTTCGTCTCCAATAATAACTACACACGTGATGGCACCTGTTTTAATTTGTAAGAAAGCAATTCCTCTTCGTCTCCAATAATAACTACACACGTGATGGCACCTGTTTTAATTTGTAAGAAAGTAATTCCTCTTCGTCTCCAATAATAACTACAGACGTGAGGGCACCTGTTTTAATTTGTAAAAAAGCAATTCCTCTTCGTCTCTAAAAATAACTACACACGTGATGGCACCTGTTTTAATTTGTAAGAAAGTAATTCCTCTTCGTCTCCAATAATAACTACAGACGTGAGGGCACCTGTTTTAATTTGTAAAAAAGCAATTCCTCTTCGTCTCCAATAATAACTACAGACGTGAGGGCACCTGTTTTAATTTGTAAGGCTGGCTGGCGGTCCTCTCAATGAGACAATTTAAATATTCCTATATTTACACATTCTCACCACACGCTGCATCCCGACAATCGGGTTAATCAGAGTAATCGGAGTTGTGCTGCAAGTACATACTTAGAGTCACGCCTGTTTCCCAGTGGTATAGGCAGAGACGACGTATCTCCACGTGCCACGATCCTGACACACCTTTGCCACCTCTGCCGTCTCTTCCACTCTCATAATATTCTTCATACATGCTCGTCGGTTACGGGTCTGGGTACGTGCATCTAGGGCGACTCTTCCAGACTCTTCGGCTCACATTCGCTCCATAAATTTCTTTGTTTCGTCTCCTTTAATAATTCTTCCAACAGGACCGAACCATCGAAGCATTCCTTTCTCAGTCCTTGTCACTATATTATCTTCTTTCAGACCACAGCGCACTCGCACTAAACTATTTCTCAATCTATCTCTCATTGTAACTTCCCACATACTCCTCAACTGTACATCAGTGTAGGGGTCAACACTCTTCACCATGGACAGCCAAATGCGCCCTAGTGGACATACGGCATGCACGGGGAGAGATCCAGTGGTCCTATTCTTTTTAAGTAGCGGCCGAACACGGTATAAGGCCACACCCTATATTTACAGAACTGTAAGTAGAGGCTTTCAAAGAGGATTCAATGCAAATTTAATTTTGGAATGTGAATATGGATCTGGCAGACAATTAAATGATCGTCCACCGGGTCAGATTAGACTTCCCATCCGCAAGCCGCAAATAGGAGTCCCCGTCCCGCCCTGCGCGCTACCCCCGCCCGCCCTCACACCCCACCCGACCGAACGGCATCGAATGGAATTTAACGAAATTATTCTCTACATGAAAAGAGCTGACGTTGAATGCTAACGCATTTATCACTGTATAAAAGTTAAATTACAAATTTAAAAAAAACCTCGACACATAAAAATTCAAAAATAATTACTAAATAAATAATAATAAAGGAGTCGGAGGACCGCTAAGTGAATACCCGCGAAGCTCTGAGTTTTCATCCGACTTCAAAAGGAGGAGGTTCTCAATTCGACTGTATGCTTTTTTAGGGTTCCGTAGTCAACAAGGAACCCTTATAGTTTCGCCATGTCCGTCCGTCTGTCCGTCTGTCCGTCTGTCCGTCCGTCTGTCTGTCCGCGGCTTAGCTCAGAGACCCTTAGTACTAGAATGTTGTAAGTTGGTATGGGTATTAATATTAATAACGCCGACAAAGTGGTGAAATAAAAAATTTTTAATATTTTTTTTTTAGGGTAGCTCCCCACACGAAAAGTGGTGATGCATTTTTTTTTTCACGTCTACCCCATTGTGTGGGGTATCGTAGAATAGGTCTTTGGAATATATTGCGGGTTTGTTGAAAGCATTTTTCGATTTAGGGATCCGTTTGCGAATTATTAAGCTTTTAAGTGCAAATTTTTGTTAGAGTCAAGTGTCCCCCCCCCCCCCCCCCCCCCTCTGCCAGCTGAACGGTTGTTATTAGATATGTGAAAAAATTCACAGCAGTAGCGAATTAAAAGGAAAACTATCACAGCTAAGTAGGCTGTACAGGTTGACGAGTAATAGTGAACATTCATTTATTTCCCCTACAAAATTATACAAATAATCAAATAATTTATTTTGATAGGGTTCCGCAACTACGGAACCCTACACTGCGGCCCGACACGCACTTGGCCGCTTTTTTGTATGTTTGTTACGCGATTACTCCGCCGATTATGAATCGATTTTCATTATTCTTTGTTTGGTAGGTCATACTTCAGAGGTGGTCCCATATAAATTTTATCGAAATTGATTCGGCGGTTATTGAAAAATCAACAAAAAACTATGGTTTGTTAAGCACAAACTTCAGCAAAACTTTTTTGATGTGGACTTTTTCAGCAATTTCAGCCGATTCGGTCGGAGTGTTCGCGATGCGTAGTGCGTGGATGGTGGGCTAATAAGTCGTGCCTCCACCCGCTACTTTCCGAAGTGTCGCGTCCCGCAAATGCGTTACTAGAAATGCGAGTTAGCCACACCTCCTCTCGACCTATCTTCTCCGTGGTACTGACTGACTCATTATTACGGACTGTTCCTTAGTAAATATTGACCGATGCCGGCCGGCTCTAGACAATGTGGTAAAAGTAATAAGTAACTCCGCTGGCGTTACTATAGGCGCGTTAAGGGGGCTCCTTCCTAAATCTACCCTCTCCTTCTAACATTGGCCGTTTTTCATACATTTTATTTTATTATGAAGAAACTATACAACTTATAAAAAAATCCTCAGGGAGAAACATGCATGATAAAATTATTAATGGTTTTCGATAAAAAAAAATTGGTACTCCACATATAATATTTGAAAAAAAAAAACAAAAGTGTATTAAGTTTTTGTTTTATATTTTAATTATTATATGTGGAATACCAAATTTTTTTATAGAAAAACATTAATAATTTTATCATGCATGTTTCTCCCATAGTTTTTTTTATAAGTTGTATAATTTCTTCATAATAAAATAAAACGCGCATTGTTAGAGTGAGAGGCACAATTTAGGGAGGTGGCCCGCCTTAACTATGGATATATCCCGCTCCCCCTTCACGGTGCTCGCTTGCCGCCCAAGCGGCGCGGCCGCGGCCGCTCTCGACGTGGATTTATTGGTCACCATTTTGTAGGAATTACGGCGTAATTTGGTGCGATGTGTGGGACCGCTCTGCTGAGCTAAGTGATATGTCTTCCTGCCGAGTGCCCAATTAGCCCAAGTCCTTCCTATTTCCGAGCGGCTGCAAGCACACAAGTGTTTTAGGCTTCGCTAACGTTGTCGAGTTATTTACGGACGGTGTAGGTTGACATTGGGCTTTTGAGAACCCATCGGTTCTCTAAATCGTTTCTTTGTCGCACCGCTAGAGTATGGAACTGTCTTCCGGCGAGTGTATTTCCTGAATCCTTTAACCTGGGTGTCTTCAAGCGTCGTATTAACGGGCTAGACAGCCAGGCAACAGTCCGCAAATCTGCTGGCATGGCACCTAACTGAGCGTGGTTTCGCGAGGAGAGGTGATTTTGGCTCTGTCGACTGCACCATTGGTCTCTCGGCACAGCCACCCATGCTGGTTCACATAAAAAAAGGGTTTTAATGCCTTAAACTAAAACCTAAAAAAGTTAAATTACAAATTTATAAAATCCCCCCGACCTTTAAAAAGTCAAAAATAATTTCCGTTTACTTTCTTAAAGAAGTCGGGGTAGGACCACTAAGTAAATATGCGCAGCTCTGAGTTTTTGTATTTTATTTACTTAGCGGTCCCTCGACTTCTTTAAAGTAAGTAAACGGAAATTATTTTCGACTTTTTGAGGGTCGGGGTTTATTTTTATTTTTAATCTAACTTTTATTTCAAGCTTTTTTTAAAAAAACCGCATGCAAATCGGTTCACTTTTTAAGATAATTAATGTTTTCATTACTTAATTACTTGATTACAAACATAGCTAAGAACCATCCCGATTAATTAAACCAGCTTTCCAATAAAAAAAAAACCGCATCAAATCGGTCCATCCGTTTGGGAGTTACGATGCCACAGCAGACACACCCTGCCACACATACAGACATACTCACACACACGTTAAACTTATAAAACCCCTCTTTTTTTCGTTGGGGGTTAATAAATAGATTGTGCCAAACCGACACAGCGAGTAATGAGCAGCTGGACTGGACGCGATCTTGAGTTTATTCAGGTTCAAAAGGCGTTTGTAGGCATCATAATATCTCTTCAAGGAATAAACGTAATTTATTTATCACTAGACTTTTGCCCGCGGTTTCGCTCGCGTTAAATTTGTATTTAAAAATAAAAAAGTAAGTAAAGCCGCTACCGTACCTTTATTTTGGCGCGCGGGACAATTCCGTTTATAGGAGAGCCACATCTTAGCGTAACCAAAACAAATTATTTAGCCTATCCTGTGTCCCGAATAGTTAAATGTGCTTGTACTAAGTTTCATCGAATTCGTATGATCGGTTTAAGAGTTATGGAAGATCACACATACTTACATACATACAGAAAAGATTTTTAAAAATCGTCAATTTAGTTTTAATATCATACATAGACGGAGGTTACACGCTAGGTTTGGCATCAGTTCAGTCCGTGACCTTGGTAACGACCAGATTGACGCCAAATGCATTCGCACTATCAGTCTGCCATCAGTCTAGTACTCGGTCTAGTATCAAATGATTTTAAAATCCGTCAGTCTGGTCCATCATTACAATCCATCCATCCATCAAAGTAGATTGAACGGTCAGTCTGGACCATGGTTTAACCAGACTGATGGACTGAACTGATGCCAAACCTAGCGTATAACCTCCGCCATAGAGTCTACACACGCAATATCTCATAAAACAAAGTTACTCTCCATGACCGTCCCTTACAGATTTATTATTAGTATTGATGATTGATGATTTGAAAATATATCTAGCTAGGTCGGACAAGGAAGATTGCTTAGAGACCATTTTTCGAATTTTTGTCCTTTGTTTGAATGTTTGTCTCTTTGTTTGGTCAAACCTCACGTAAAAACTAGGTAACCAATTTGAATGGAGTTTTCAGAAAAAAATATAACATTTTAGGCCATATTCATATGAGCTGAGTATATGAATCGAAAGTGAACGAACGAGGTCGGAAAAAATCTACCAAGCTTCCATTTTGATTTATTAGAAAACTACTAAACCGATTTACATATAGAGTTTTCGCCGACTTTACAGCGAGCGGAGCCGCGGGCACAGCTAGTATACTCGTATATATAATCGCACCGTTTTAATGTCAGTCAGTCAGTCAGTCAGCGTGTAAGTGTCCACTGCTGGACATACGCCTCTCCAATTTTCCTCCAGTCCTCCCGGCGCGGCGGCCTTCAGCGGTACGGAACCACTATTTTCCGACGCACTTGATGTCGTCGTCCCACCTGGCGGGTGGTCTTCCCACACTCCGTTTTCCTGTCCACGGCCGCCAGTATAGGACATGGTTACTCCAACGGTCGTCGTCTCTTCGGCTGACGTGTCCAGCCCACTGCCACTTGAGCTTAGCCACCCGGTGTCCAATATCGACTACTTTGGTGAGTCGGTGGATTGCCTCGTACGCACCATATCACGTTTTAATGGTTTCCTAACAATAGAAAAATATATTGATTTGTGAAGGACAATTTGGTCTGTGTACATAGATAGGAGGTAGATAATGCTATCGGGTCGTCGTCGCTCAGTCGTGTCGACTGCTCTAAGCTTATCGCACCGATGGGGCGGGGGCGGGGGCGGGGAGGGGCGCCCGTTCTATCGATGACATTTTCCGATTATCTTTTGGTAACTGATTTGTGAAAAAAAAAACCTTTTCTGAAACCCCTTTCAATAGTATCGGACGAGACTATAAGTAGGTACGAGACAATTTTATAGGGATTCCGCTGTGCCCGCGACTCTGTTCGCTAAACGAAAAAAAAACTAGGTTAATCGATTCGAATAGTTTTCGAGTCAATCACATGAAAGTCATTGACCGACTTCTTAAAAAAGGAGGTTATCAATTCGACCCGTATGTATGTAATATCGTTGGAATTGCACAATATTCGTATACCTATTATGTTAGTCTATGTGGGCTTCTAAGCAGGTGTGGCCAATTTCATAAGTGTATGTATGTTTATATGTACATAATTATGTATGCAATGTTTGTCCACGAATTTTTCGGAAACTAAAAATCGAAATGCCTTTTATTGGATTAAGTATCTTCCAACTTAGGAATAGTTAACGTGTAATCAAAATCTGTTCAGTAGTTTTCAAGATATGGACTGTTAAGTGTGTGGGCTTAACGCCCAATTCTACACATAACTTGTTATATGATATAATAATAGCTAAAAAGAGTTTAAAACACTTTGTTACCGACTTCAAAAAACCACTAGAACTTAAAAGTTTTAAATCATATTTTCATTCATATTCGGTCCCTTCAGTTGAAGGCGGTACAAAAGCACAAAAGGAGTCCATCTATCAATATTCATGTGCGCTTTTGTACCGCCATCAACTCAAGGGTCCGAATATGAATCAAAATTAAGTTCTAGTTGTTTTTTGAAGTCGGTTTTTTTCCGACTGCGTTCACTTTTGACCCCACTGCTCATCTCATTTATGAATAATCGCGTGATGCTATATAGCCTATAACCTGGCGGAGGTATGTCGCACATTACACAGGCAAAAACTGCAAGCGAATAGGAAAAATCTACGGTAACGGGTCAGTCAGTACACGGTACGGTACGGTACGGCTACAGTACACGGCTCCTTTACATAAAAACCGGCCAAGTACGAGTCGAACTCGCGCACTGAGGGTTCCGTATCGCCATGCCATAGCTCGCGCCACTCACGTCATCTAGATGGCGTGTTATGAAATGCTTCAATATTAGCTATGCTTCATAATCCATTCGGCAGATGGCGCGCGCGCATACACTTTTTGGTTTCTTCTATGGGAACCCTCGTGAATTTTTCACTTTTTCTTATTTTTATTATTTTTTGTTATATCGGCCATAATAATAAATAACACATATTCTGTGAAAATTTCAACGGGCTACCTATTACGGTTCAAGAGATACAGCCCCCGGACAGACGGACGGACGGACGGACGGACGGACGGACGGACGGACGGACGGACGGACGGACGGACGGACGGACGGACGGACGGACGGACGGACGGACGGACGGACGGACGGACGGACGGACGGACGGACGGACGGACGGACGGACGGACGGACGGACAGACGGACAGACGGACAGACGGACAGACGGACAGACGGACAGACAGACAGCATAGGCTCAGTAATAGGGTCCCGTACCGTATACGGAACCCTAAAAATCTACGGTAACGGGTCAGTGCACGGTACGGTACGGTACGGCTACAGTAACACGGCTCCTTTACATAAATAAAACATCAATGGAACTTTATTATTTTTATAGTACGTTTATTTTATAGTGCGGTCTCGTGAGACGGTGTTGTCGGGAGACTCAATGCGGGCGAGCTGGGGGTGGAGCGGGGGCGGCGCTGGGGGCGTGACGTGGGGGGGGGGGGGGGGGGGGGGGGGGAGTGTGGGGCGAGCGCGACTTGCGTATTCTTGAAAAAGTTCCGGTCTTCCTTCTTGTTAGCGAGTGTGATGGAGGAGCAAAACCAATAATTTGGTGATATTAAAAAAAATATTCCGTCATCAAAATAAAGCGCATTTTTACAGCTTCAGCTTTTTTTTTTATGTAATCCGGTATGGGTGGCTGAGTCAGAGGGGCCAAAGCTCATGCTCTGACTAGCCAATATCAACCTCCGAGAAGGTAGGTGCCATACGGGAGACTTCCCTGGATTGCTGGCTATACTGGACTAGAGGAGAACACAACCGTGGCTGCTATGTGGCCATCTTACATACAGTACGGTGGTACCAACCCAGTCGGCTACAATTTGAGCCTACCACCTAGTAAGGGGCAAGGGAAGGGACCTACAGTTTTACACCGGTTCCGAACGGTGAAGCAACAGTTGTAGGTATGCACGTAAATTTTTTCGTCAGAAAAAAACTCATTGGTACACGCCGACCGGATTCGAACCGCGGACCTCTCGCATGAGAAGCCGATGCCCAAACCACTCGGCCACCCGCCGCTCAACTATACAAAATGAACCTTTGTGTTGTGATGTAACATGAAAGCAGATATTTATTTGCAAAGTTATAATGTAATGTAAGTATAATGTAAGTATTATGTGCCCGGCCGGTACTTAAAAAGAATAGCCCCACTGCATCTCTTCCCGTGCATGTCGTAAAAGCCGACTAAGGCATAAGGACAAGATGCCGTGCTAATGGGCGACAGGCTAACCACCTCTCACCTTGGCATGGACTTTCCACCGAGTCATGCAGCAAGCAGGTGGGCATTCGTGCCTTACCTGCTGGTCTGTTTCCATTAAAAATAAAAAATTATTTATGAGAAAGGCTCACCTAGTACTATATATAGATCAGTGCTTCCAGCCAGCACACCCTTAGCAAAAATAATGAGGTCGAGGCGAGAGGCTACCTATAACAGTTAACTCATACTGCGTGTTATGCGTGTAAGTACTCGTAGTATTCCCGTCGCTACGCGACGCGTGCCAGACACTAGCGGCAAGCTACGAGTAATACTCGACCACATTAAAATCAGACTCCTCCACTGTTGAAGGTGGAAATAAGACTCAAAAGGTCAACTTCAAACGAAATTGTTGAGCTATTGGTAAATATACGGTAAATATAAATATGCGGTACTTCACGGCGGGCCAAAAACTGACGTTGTCTAAAACGCAGGTTAGGTCTTGCTTGGAGTACTGTTCGCACCTGTGGGATGGCTCAGCTAGATACCAGCTTGCGCCGCTAGACTCAATCCAGCGCCGTGCCGTGCGACTTGTGGATGACCCTGTGGTGTCCCGCGACTTAGAACCGCTGCAACTCCGTAGGGACGTCGGCTCCCTAAGTGTGTTCTATCGTCTATTTCCCGGGGAGTGCTCGGAGGAGCTGTTTACGGCGATTCCGTCGTCCCCATTCCACCTCCGCACTACGCGTACTGGGCAGGGGATGCACCCTTATACAATCGACCTACCGAGGATGCGCACCAACCGGTGCTGTAGGTCTATTATTCACAGAACCGGGAAAATGTGGAACGCACTCCCTGCTCATCTATTTCCTCCCAAGTACAGCTTGGGGTTTTTCAAAAGGGGCGTGAAAAGGCTCCTGTCAAGCCGGCATGGCATTCGCAATCCCCGTGCATCACAGAATGTCCATGGCCATCGTAAGTCACCTCCTCGTAAGTGAAACGATGCCACATGTTGCGCTTTCTATAAAAAAAAAATATATATAAAAAATCTGTAAAAAAATATATGTTATATATTGGTCTTTAATTAACAAACATAGATAAAAAAATATATTTTACTACTGTGGAAAGGTGTTAAATAAATCTCCAAAAAATAACGAAAAGTACGAAAATTGTACTTTCAAGTTAAATTCTCTTGAGAACTATAAATGGAACAGTGCCTACGCGGCTCTTACAGCGAGCGGACGTGTCGCGCGTGTTTTGAGTCTTGTGTTGTGCGGCCATATCAAAAACTAAATCGTTGTCGCAGTTTTAGTCTCAGAACCTATATGAATAATAATCCATGTCGGAAGACCGTACGGTTTGGTCCAGTTCGGAGTTAGGGAGTGAAAAAGCTGATGAGAACAGGATGGACGAGGAAATTATTGAAGACAGAGGTTTTAGGGAGTTGGCGGGCCGGAATATTGTGAATGGCGAGGAGGACAGAGGAGAAAAGAGAGGACGCGAAGATAGCGAAGAGAGTGAACTTTGGGAAGGTTTCACAGAGGTAATAAGTAAGAAACAAGCGAAGAAGAGGTTAGCGCTGAACAACTCACCCCCGCTTCCTCCCCCCGGGGCGGGCGGCTCGGGCGTTGCGGGAGGCGGCGGAGCGCGCGGGGAGAGCGGCAGTGTCGGCGCGGGCGACTGTCTGGCGCCAGCGGAACATGAGACATTCGACGTATGCGTGTCAGCGACAGAATTAATACCTAAACAAATCAAATTTGCGAAAATGCTAAAGGATGGAGGGATTGTGGATATTGTACAGGTAAAATATAAAACTCCATATAAAGTTTTATTGAAATTTAAGAGCAAGATGAGCGCTAATAAGTTTATTTCCAGTGAAATGATTAAACAATCCAATTTTCGTTGTGTAAATTCTACTGAAAATGCAATTTCATATGGAATAGTACGAGACGTGGACTTAGAAGAAAAGGAAGAAAACTTACTACAAATAATAGAAAGCGATCGCGAGATTATCTCGATAAAAAGATTGAACCGCAGGGCAGACAAGGAAGTTGGAAATGGATGGGAACCTAGCGAAGTTATTCGTATAGGTTTCGGGAGTTCCACTTTGCCCCCATATGTACATGCATATGGGCAACCGTGCAAAGTGGAAAGATACAACTTTCCGGTAACGCAATGTTCCAATTGCTGGAAATATGGACACGGTAAACGCTCGTGCCCAATGAAAAGAATTACCTGTCCTAAATGCACTGGAGATCATGTAAATTGCGAAGTGACAAATTTCAAGTGTGTCAACTGTGGGGGCAAACACATGGCACTCGCAAGGACCTGCCCAGTATTCACAAGAGAAAAACAGATTCGAGAAATAATGTCGCAAAGAAACTGCACTTACAAAACAGCACTGGAGTTGGTAAACAAGGGACGAGACATTGGTCACACCAAACCACCGTTACTCGAAGAAGACTTCCCAGAGACACTTATCCCAAGGACTTTGGAAAATAACACGGGAATCGGAATCATTGACAACGGAGACCACCGAAGGAAACATGGTCGAGGAGTATACGTCGATGAAGGAGGGAGCGGAGATACGGCAGCCACACCAGGAACTTCTAAGACAGTCGAGCATCAGGTCGCATATGCCGAAGTTGTGCAAAATAAAGCAATGAGTAATCGAAAGGATGTAGATCGAAGTCGCAACTTAAGAGGACGTAATGTTATCACAACGGCTTCAATAAAAAAGAATACTGGACTCAATAACCAATCAGGCGAAAGGAATTTTGAAAACACTGATACGACAGATGACTCGAGTGGAGCTAACAAAGAAAGCGAGGAATGTAAACATCGTAAAAACAGGAAAGACAAGAATACGTTCTCGGATACGTTCATAAGGCTAATAACAAAACTGAAAAATATTGTCTTTTCCAATATTAGTGCAGCCGAAAAAATCCAAAGCAGTGTTGAAGTTATCATAAGTGAAGTCGGCTCGTGGTTGATCAAGACTTATTTTGAAGGCGCTACACTATCTAGGATTTTTACTAATGGATAGAAACAGCAACAAACAAATTAAGTGCAATATTATACAATGGAATTGCCAAAGTTTACAGCCCAAACGGGCAGAATTTGAACTATTGTTAAACAGGGAAAATGTTCATATTGCGGTGCTTTGCGAGACCTGGTTTGTTCCAAATTCCAGTTTTAGTATTCAAGGGTATGACATATTTAGAAGGGACAGGGCAGACTCTTATGGAGGAGTCGCTATAGTATGTCACAAATCTCTTAACGCTAGATACATACAAATAGATGGTCGCGCTGGGATGGAGGTGGTTGGGATAGAAACATCTAAATGTGTAGATTTTAAAAATGTTATCGCTGTCTATTGCCCTCCATCAGCTCGCACATCTCAACAAGATTGGGATCATTTATTCTCAAAATGGAACACTTCCACAGTAATAGCCGGGGACTTTAATGGTCACCACACGTCGTGGTCGACCAGAAACGATTCTAGAGGGAACCAAATATTCGATGCAATCGTAGACAATAATTTTGTCTACTTGAACGACGGTAGCCTGACTAGGATCAAATTAGTTAACGGTGTCATACAAAAATCATCACCGGATATCACATTTGCAACGGTAGACATCGCTTTAAAATTTTATTGGAAAGTTACCAATGAAACCTTAGGTAGTGATCACCTAGTGGTAAAGTTTACTCTTAATTTTAACAGTCACGCCCGTACGCTAAAACGGAGAAATTTTAAATTAGCTAATTGGGAGGAGTACAATAAAAAATTAGAGGAAACATTTAAAACATTCAAGTTAACTGATAATCCACAAGTGAACTACGATATATTTATAGAAAAACTTGAAAAATCCGCTGATGTGTCTATCCCTGACATAAAATTCTGCACAGACCCATCACAAAACTTTAAACCAAAACCATATTGGACACCAGAGTTGTCTAAAGTCGTTGCGAAACGTCGTCTGGCATTAGCACGAGTCAGAAGAAATCCCACACCTCAGAATTGGACTCACTACCAAGAATGTGTCGCAGAGGCGCAACGAGCCATACGCAAGGAAAAAAGAAAAAGTTGGCAGTCCTTTTGTGATAATATTGACGAAAATACATCCGCATCGGTAATGTGGAGTCGGATGAGATGGTTAAAAGGTTACAGATCAACGAGGATGCCAATAACCGCAACTATAGCTAACGAAATGTTATGCAACTTAGCACCTGACTACGTATCACCAAATATGCAACATTTTAATTCAGAAAATGACAAATTGGAAACAGAATTTGAAGTCCACGAACTAGAAAACTGTATGAAAAAGAAGGATACCGCACCGGGCGAGGACGGAATTTCGTATTCAATGATAAAAAACATGCCGATCGCCGGAAAGCAAATTCTGGTGGGTTTATACAACTCTTTTTTTCGTACTGGACTTGTTCCGATACAATGGCGCAATATTAAAATTCTACCAATACCAAAACCGGGTCGTGATCCAGGATCCATATCAGCACTGAGGCCGATCTCACTTATATCGTGCTCTTGCAAGATCTTCCATTTAAT
The DNA here is from genome assembly GCA_946902875.1 of Nematopogon swammerdamellus. Lineage (NCBI taxonomy): Eukaryota > Metazoa > Arthropoda > Insecta > Lepidoptera > Adelidae > Nematopogon > Nematopogon swammerdamellus. Next base: position 4,161,256 of record OX336333.1, read on the forward strand.
GATATCTAGACGGTTGGAATGGTTCCTAGAGAAAAATAAGATGTTTTCAAAATTCACTGTAGGATTTCGCAGAGGGCACTCCAGTCTAGACAGTTTGACCCGGCTGTGCACAAAAATTCAGATTGGATTTACAAAAAATAAACCAATGATTGCTTGTTTTTTAGACATAGATAACGCGTACAATAAAGTTGATATTAACCAAGTTACGCAGAAGCTGGATGTGCTTGGCGTCGGCAAAAAATTTTGCACTTACCTACACAATTTTCTTAGTGAGAGACGCCTGGTACTACAAACTGAAGACAGCACGATTTGTAGGAGCACTCACCAAGGAATAGCGCAAGGAGACCCACTGTCACCATTACTGTTTAACGTAGTCACGTTACAAATTGACACACAATTGCCTCGGGTAATTCTTTCACAATACGCGGATGATTTTGTTATATATGGAGACGAAACTATAGATCAAATTTCAGACATACAAAGAGCAGTGAACACCATGCAGAGAATATTGGCTGAATTAGGTTTAGAGTTGTCTGGCGAAAAATGCAAAGCCTGTTTATTTAGCAGAGGCAGAAGACAAATCCAACAAGCTATTAAAATTGGGGAACATGCGAACATTTTCACAGATAATGTGAAGTACCTAGGACTGTGGCTGGATCACTCACTAAGATGGGGCAGACATATCAACGAGATGCAACAAAAATGTTCCCGTTTCTTAAATGTACTAAAAGTACTCGCTGGTTCAGGTTGGGGACTTCACCCAAAACATTTGAGACGATTATATATAGCTTCAATAAGAAGTCGTATGGATTACGGGTCTTTCCTGTACGATAACAGTGCAAAATCACACCTAGAGAAGTTAGACAAAATTCAGAACCAGGCCATGAGGGTAATAGGAGGCTTTATAAGAAGTACCCCCATACATGTCATGGAGACGGAGTTGTGCGTGCAACCTTTGTACATACGACGACGTTACCTGGCATATAAGTATATGTTAAGGTCCAGATCATGGAAAGACAACCCTACCATAGATTTAGTTAAACAACTCGCTTTATTGAGTGAATTGAGGTACTGGAGAAACAAGAAGAAACCGTTAATTATTGCGGCCCACAACCGGTTTAGAGAAGAGTGTATATATTCTAATAGTCTATTAGATATGTTCACTTTAAATACTTGGGTAAGCAATATTAACATTAAGGAGCTCATTACGACAAATTTAGAAGACCTACCTACCTTACCTAAACGTAAAACGGACAGCCAACAAATCAGACAGGCGTACAATGGAATGATAATTAAAAAATATAAACATTATCATATTATGTTCACCGACGGATCGAAAGACAATCACAAAGTAGGAGCCGCATTTTATGATCCGAAAACCAATTTAAGAGCGAAATTTTGCATTCAGAACGGAAAAGTGTCTATAATGACGGCGGAACTGGTGGCCATTAGTGAAGCGCTAACATATGCAAAATCCCTGACCTCGAAGAAGATTGTTGTCATGACAGACGCTAAGAGTGCTCTCCAGGACATCGAACGATGTGTGACAGGAAAGCGCAGCTCACCGACGGCATATGAGATTATACAAATAGTAGAAGAGCTCAAACAGTCGGGTAAATCTATAGCGCTTCAGTGGATTCCGTCACATGTCGGAATCGACGGGAATGAAATAGTGGACACCGTTGCCAAGAGCGCACTTGGAGAAGGCATTCCTACAGATGTAAACCCGGTGTTCACCAGTTTTATTGGTGAAGCAAAGCGTGCATGCTTTGAGGAATGGAGGACAAATTTTAACAATATTTCAATGGAAAAGGGGATTTGGTACAAAACGCTTCAGCACGAACCTACACAAGTACCCTGGTTCGAAGAAAGCAAATTAAAAAGAAATACACTTGTAGTTGCCTTTAGGCTGCGCTCCGGTCATATTCCACTTAACGCGTTCGCATACTTAATGAAGAAGGTTTCCTCACCAAACTGCGAAGTTTGTGGGGTGCCTGAAAATGTTTATCATGTCCTAGTGGAGTGTGCAAGGGGTGCGGCCGAGAGGCAACAAATATGCATACCTAATATTAATGTAGGAGGTTACATACCAGCTCTCGCAAAGCCCACGTCAGAAGAAGCTGTACAGATTTATTCTTTAGTACAGACAATCATTGCAAGAAGGTAGAATAAGTGATTAAGAAAATTTTTAGTTTTAGTAATGATGTCTTTATTTGTCTTTGTGCGTGTTATTTTATGTTTGTTTATATCTGGTAGGTATGTTTGGGACGGCACTTCCTTCCCATTCATGTTTTTGTGTTTTTTGTGTTTTTTGTGTTGTGTTTTGTGTATATACTGTGTAATTTAATTTGTTTATGATAATATGTTGTTAAGGGAAGGGGCTGATATATTCGTAAAAGGAATAAAGCCCAAAATTAAATAAAAAAAAAAAAAAAAAAAAAAAAAAAACTATAAATGGTTTCAATACAAGACCCTCATAGAAATATAGATAAAACCTACAATCGTAGCTACAAAATATTTTTTTCCGTCTTTCCAACACGTTAAATTTAATATATTTCGCGCAACTGTCATCGTCGGCGCGACGTATCAACCACCGCACGAGTAGAATGAATCTCGCACCTATTTACATCTGCATACAGTTCGTGTTTCAATCATCAGTGCTCGGGTAGCACGGTTTGAGTCTTGTTTCCGCAACAAAATAAACGTTACCGACCATAGTCAGTAACGCTGCGCAAAAAATCGTTTACAAACCTTTTTCTGCATTGCAAAAGTTTTGTGAACATAACATAACATAACAAAACCTTTTGGAACATAACAAATTTATTGGATGAAGAAGAAACACTTCTGCCCGGGTCGAAGCCTCGAAAGAAAAAATTTCACCGCCGAGGAGGTGCCAGTCCGGCTTGGAGGTAGACTAATGTCGCTGGAGAAAGGTTATTAACTCGCGATTTGAAGATCCATAGATTGTAGGAGTGGGGAAAGGATATTGGAGCCCTGGGAGCCCACGAGTCAGTAAGCCTGGATACGAAATACGGCATCGTTTGTATGAGAACCGAGGTAGCCGCCAAAGGGGTGTGAAGTCTGAGGCGGGAGCGGCGCATGGAACGCCGTGATTGGCCGAGCGAGTAGGTAGCCAAGTGACGCCAGTCTTCCATACATTTGAACGGGATTCATACAATAAGTCGCTCATTGTGTCGATTCGCGATGAAAAGATGAAACGGATTTAACAATATTTAACCCTTCTTTACATCAAGGGAATAATATAACTTTCTCTTAAATGAACAAAGGCAACGCCCCTTTCACAATTTTGCGAATTTGCAGATTTTCGCATAAACACGATCATAGTTCTAAGTTCTGAGATACCTCGGATACTTTATTATAAATCTACAATTGTGTATTCCATAATAAAAATTATCAAAATGTATGCGAAAATAGTTAAGCATAAAGATTAACTTTTTACGTTAGGAAACTGATACGGATGGCTCCATCATCGTAATAATGCTTCAGTTTGGTACCAGCGATGATGGGAGCCCAATATATAAATAATAAAATAAAACTACAATAAACTAAAATAATAAAAATAATCAAGATCGATAAATACATTAAAAAAATAAACAAACAAACCAAATAAAATAAAAAATATGAAGAAAACCCGGATTTAGACACATCAGCCAAGGCTGCCTGTCTAAAATAAATAAATATACCTAGGTGAATTAGGTACGTGCCTTGTCACCGATTCCCCCTAATCGATCCGGCTATACTGAATTGGATGGAAAACACGTAGGTACTACTTTTCATAGTGACTTCGACCGACGTTTATTTAGTGCAGTGGTACCAACACGGGCGGGTTGAACCCTACCATCTACATATACATCCTGTACATTTATATACGTTCTATACATTCTGAATCTCTGACATTAAAGGCAAACGTTTAAACTATTACGTCAATTATTTTTAATTCTCCTAAATATCCGCGATCTGATATTCCCGGTAGACGCATGACCTAAAGAAATTAATTCCTTTCTCCTTAGAGTCGCTCAAAAGTAAAAACCGGTAGGTACTGGTTGAATGAAAAAAGCGCGATAAACGAATATTGAACGAGGAAACCTGCTGAGGTTGACTAGAAGAAATGTCCTTTTTCAATAAGGCAGAATGCATGAAATATCTGTATACATTTAACATACATATTTATTATTAATAAACAAAAAAAATTACAAGATTTAACTGCATCCAACACGATAGTCGACCTTGGGTAAGCAGAATAGAGCTCTCCATACATATTTACGCCGATGTTTGTTACTGAAATTCAAGCGAAAAATGCTATCAAATTGAATGAAAGTACTTACTCGTGAAAGGTGACTCCATCTGTGTTCAAGTTTGAATTTTTCGACGACTTTTTGCACCAAAGCACTGCACAATGAGGCATTTTGTGACAGACGCGCACGTTCGCTCCTCCTGAGCGGCGGACGGAGACTAAGATCGGTCGCCGGCGCTAGACTGACGCGCTGGCGCGTTTGCGCTGGCGCGCGGCTACCCCTGTCCTCCTATGTATAGCGCATCCAGGCTTACTGACTCGTGTGGGAGCCCGTTCCACCCCTTTGCAAAGCTTTGCAGTGCGGCACAATTGCGATTTAGAGAATCGAGCAGTTCGGAGAACTCTTCTGTCTACTACAAAGGGATGTTCCAAAAGAGTATGGCGGGTTTGGCGAAGGCGACCAGGAGGAGTAGGGATAAGGGCAGCGGCCATAGTAGTACCGATAAAACAGGCTCAATGACTCAACGATACGTCTGTGCACTCACGTCAGTCACCAATGAGGCGAGTGGCTCGTCGCTGAATAGAAATCAAGGCTGAAAGAAGGTATTCAGGGGAACCTCCCAAAGATGACTGCACTATTTAATTTAATTCCTATTTCATTTCACTTCATTTCACTTCATTTCACTTCATTTCACTTCAATAACTTCATTTCACTTCATTTCACTTCATTTCACTTCATTTCACTTCATTTCACTTCATTCACTTCATAGTCACTTCATTTTACCATCCATCCAGACGAGAGCGGGCAGCGACGGGCAGCGGGAGAAGGGACAAGGGCTCGAGTCTGGTTTTAACTTTACCGTGTTCTAGCGGACAGTAGCGGGTTGTACGCTCCACTACCCGCGAGTTATCTCTGCGTCCCGGGGCACCGAGAAACGAAACTCCGCAAAGTGGAAACCGGAGCAGGCCGGGTGCCTTTGATGGCACGCTCCGCCGCGCGCCGCTCCGCCGCGCCGCCACCGCCCCGCGCCAGGCACGCACGTGCGAGAGCTCGTTACGACCCCCCCGCACTTGAAGTAGAACTTTCGGAGTATATAGTCCGGTTCACTTAAGACTCACGTGACTCCACGGAATAGAGAGTAAGCTGGAACGGCCATGGAACGGACTCACCGTACTTGAACTGTACCCTAATCACGAGATTTAACCTACTACGCTACGCTGTGTTCTCCGCATCATTTTGTATGGAGAAACGAAGTTCGCAAATCTATCACTAAAGACGTTGTTCCGTTTCTCCATACAAAATGATGCGGAGAACACGGCGTAGCGTACGTAGCGTAGCGTAGTAGGTTAAATCTCGTGATTAGGGTACTGAAGCCGCAACGTCTGTGTCTGTAGTTCGATAAAAGTATTTTACTTACACTGATATACAGGTGTTGTAACGGCCAGTACATTAAATTTACCGAATTATGTATTTTCTCAATTCGCATAAGCTTTTTGAAAAAAAAATCGAAAACGTAAACTTATTCTATTCATTTTAGCACATGGCTTAAATAAAAGCTCGTTTATAAAAAGGTGTTTTCTTTATTATTTTTTCGTTTGAACCGAGACCATGACGGACTCGCAGACGACACCGACCGAACACTGAGCCCAGGGACCACACATCGCGTGCTTCCTGTCTAGCATTTACGCGCTGGAAGCGCATTAAAGTTGAGGATGTTATGTGGTAAACGTGAGGTGTGTGTTGGTTGTGTTCGCAGAGGTACGTGGACCTGCACATCAAGGTGAGGCGCAAGAACGAGACCTCCATACTCAACTCGGCCGTCGGCTCCGTCACTCGTATGCTGCAACGCAAGATAGACGCCGTCAAGGTACACTACGCTACGCCGTGTTCTCCGCATCAGCAGGGCTATCACGAGATTCGCTACGCCGGCTACGCCGAGGTGTAGCGTGCGTAGAGAACGTAAGCCGCTGCGCGGAAGCGAGTTCGCAAATCTATCGCATTCGCTTCCGCGCAGACGCTTACGCTCTCTAAGCACGCTACACCTCGGCGTAGCCGGCGTAGCGAAACTCGTAATAAATAACCCTACAGTACCTTTAAGTGTCACCAATGTCTTTCGCTGCATGTCACTAATTGCGAATATCCTCAATAGTATAAATAGCGAGTTTCGTGTCATTAGCATCATTACTCTTTCAGTAATTGAACTGTGAACATCGACGTGTCTGAGCCATCCGCGTATTGTACGAAATTGGAGTACCGAGCCGTCTTATAATTCCTCACAAATAAGAACAAAACACAGATAGAAATATTTGAAGAGATGTCTACAGTTTATAGCGAGTCTGGACCTTCAATTGCCACCATAAAACCGAGAATTCAAGCATGACAGGGAGTCGCTGGAAAATATCCCAGATCAGGGCGTCCAAAGACTGCCGTTACCGAAGAAAATATTGAAAAAATAAAAAAAACTTGTTCTAGGTCGTTCGATAAGTAAGGTAAAAAGGCAAGAAAAAAAAATTTTTTTTTGTATTTTCATATTTATTTCTCGACATAGTCTCCTTCGAGGTCCACACACTTGATCCAGCGGTGTTCTGAATTTTTTATCGCCGCGGAAACGTAGGAAGTCTCGAGGTCCTGAAAATACTCATCCACAGACGCGATGACTTCTTCATTTGACGAAAATTTTCTTCCTCCGAGCCAAATCTTCAGGTTTGGGAACAACAAGAAATCACACGGGGCCAAATCTGGACAATAGGGTGGATGAGGCAGCAACTCGAATCCTCATTCGTGCAGTTTAGCCATTGCAACAGTCGACTTGTGGGATGGTGCGTTGTCCTGGTGGAAGAGCACTTTTTTGCGTGCCAATCTTGGCCGTTTCGCCAACAGCTGTTCGTTCAAACGGTCCAGCAGTGTTGCATAGTATGCTCCTGTTATCGTTTGACGCTTTCGCAAGTAGTATATGAATATGATTCCTTGGGAATCCCAAAAAAATTTTGCCATCACCTTCCCGGCTGACAAAGCGGTCTTCGCCTTCTTCGGCACACTTTCACCGGGTTGTGTCCACTGTTTCGACTGCTGTTTCGATTCGGGTGTATAGTGGTACGCCAAAAATCTTGGGGAATGTGAGTAAGCATCGACAAACATAGCTTCGAAATGTCTTTTCGCAGGCGTTTTTGATCGATCGCGTAGCAATCGCGGAACCCATCGTGCACACAACTTTTTCATGTGCAATTTCTCATGCAGGATATTGTGTATTCTTTCTGTTGAGATGCCTACGATCTCAGCTATCTCACGCACCTTCATCCGGCGGTCTTCCAAGACGATACCATGGATTTTTTTGATCATTTCCGGCGTGGTGACTTCAATTGGACGTCCAGGGCGCGCTTCGTCTTTCGTTGATGTCCTGCCACGTTTGAATTCATTAATCCAAAAGTAAATGGTCTTTAACGTTGGTGCAGAGTCCCCGTGAACTTCGTTCAACTCGGCTTTGATCTGCGCAGCCGTATTTTTTTTTTTAATAGAAATGTTTTCTTCTTCATCTTCTTTTTATTTCTGGCGATTAGCCGATATACGTTCGACTTATTACGCCAATATCAAGTCTTGAAAGATCCACGATAATAAATAAGTACTACTTCTCACATAGAGAAATGTTTTATCACTGCACGGAACTCGTTTTTCTCCATTATTGCGACAACTGCCGAAACACGTCATTCAAACGTCTGTCAAACGTAAACTATCTGTCACATTCAGCTGAAATTTGGTATAACGTAGTTTAAAGAGTGTTACTAACTCGCCGTATTAAAGAAATTTAATTTTGAAGGCCACTCTCGGAAAATTAACCATAATTATCGAACGACCCTAGTAGAAGTTCGGCGAATCAAGTTAGGGCAGATAACTGAAGCCATAGTCATTCATTAGCGAGGAACGAATCGGCGACCTTTTTCATAATCATTTGCACATGAAAAAGGTGTGCGCTCGGAAAGGCAAACTGGCGAAAGGAGTCCTGTTTTTGCAGGACAATGCGCCCGTGCACACTGCGCGAGTTGCAAGGCGTGCCCTCGGAGGAACAGGATTTGAAGAAATCAACCACCCACCATACTGTTCAGACCTAGCCACCAGCGATTATTTCCTATTTTTAACCGACTTCAAAGAAAGGAGGAGGCTCTAAATTCAACTGTATTTTTTTTTATGTTTGTCCCCTCAGACTGGGTGAACCGATTTTGATGATTATTTTTTTATTTGAAAGCTGGTGCTTCCCGTGTGGTCCTATTTCAATTTGGTCAAGATGGGATTGGAAAGCGAGGCGGAATCGCAAGGTCGAAGGCCGAGCGATTCCGCCGAGTACATTAATATAAAAAAATTACTAAAAAAAATTACTAAAAAAAAACTGTGAAATAAAAAACCATTAAAAAAAATATAAAAACCGCCTTAAAAAATGTGTGAAATAAAAAAAATCTAACCCTAGAGTTGAAGTCGGTGTTAAAGCAAGCAAAAATAGCCGACCGCCTTCAACTCTAGGGTTCGATTTTTTTTTATTTTATACATTTTTTAAGGCGGTTTTTATATTTTTTTCCAATTTGAAGAAAAACCTCCGAGTACGAAGATTTTCGAGTCATAAAGAAATGAAGGCGGCGATAGACGAGCATTTCGACAAAGGTAAAGACGGTGAAAAAACCATTATAGGACAAATGTAAGAAGTGCATTGAAGTAGAGGGAGATTATATAGAAAAATATTTTTTTATACATTTCTATCAGCATTTTTGATACCCCAGGCTCTAAACTTTTCAGCTGCCCAAGTTCGTGCTTTCCGTCAAGTTCCACCACTAACTACTCGTAGTAGGTAATGTATTGGTAAAATCTTGCAAGTAAATTTTCAACCGGTTCCACTTAACCGATTGAGGTGAAATTTTGCACATACTTTTGATTCTGGCGACAATGCATAATAGTATACTCAAAATTGTAAACAAAAACTAAAAAAAAAAAAACAATTCCAACCATTTATTTAACTTTAACTTCTTCAAATCTTAAACCAGTTCCACCCAATCAATTGAGCTGAAGTTTTGCACACCTTTTGGTTCTGGTGACAATAATCTAGTATACTAAAAATAATAAAAAGCGCAAAATGAAATAATAAATAATAAACCAAATAAGTTTAGGTTTTCGATTTGTTTTCAAAAAGCTTGTCTCGAAATATTCATAAATATAGGTACCAATGAATTTTATTGGATAGCGATTGGTTGATAAGCAATTTAAAAAAAAATTAAAATCTGTACTTACTGAAGTATGTATTTTCTTTGCAATTCGCGCGACAAGCTTTTTAATCTAATTAAAAAAACCTAAACGAATTTATTTTTTGTTTTGGTACATGGGCTTAAATAAAAGCTTGTCTTTAAAAAGCTTTTTTTATTTATTATTTTCTTCTATACGTAGGTAGTCCGAAAATTAATTACTTGTCAACAAAGTTAAAGTTGAAAAAAAAAACAAAATTATTAGGCGCGTAAGATAAGTAATTGATCTTATAATTACTTGTATCGCGACAGGAGGCCTTCCCAATAATTATTCCCTGATATCCATTTCTCTCCGTCACCGCCCCGCCCCGCGCCCCGCCGCCGCCGCCTCTACTCTCGCAAATAACTTTCGTGCCTCTTCCGTCGCGTCGCCCACTCGCCGGAATGTCATTAGTGGACAGAAGATCTCGTTAGATTACGCAAGAACAGCCAGCGGCAATGAGCTGCCTGCCGTTGTACTCTCACCTCACACCACACTATATCTCTCGTTCATTAGTCTCGTCCATGCGGTGCGGGGGATCCGAGCGGCGGCGGCGCGGGCGACGGCAGCGGCGGGACGGGCAACGAGGTTCCAGCTCTTAATATTAGATAGTACCTATTAAATATTCTGTGCTATTAGCAGCCACGGCTGCTGATACGTGACACGAGATTATAGTACCATAATGTGTTGCACACGCGGGCTAACGAGACGAGACGGCGACCGTCGAAGTAGCCGTGTCTCAGGAAAATGTATTAGTGAGAGAAGACATTATCATCAAGTCGGCGGAAAGCCGCTGGTTGCTGTAGGCCGGGAGGACTGGAGGAAAATTTGAGAGTCGTATGTCCAGCCCAGCAGTGGACTCACACAAGCAGACTGGACTGACTGTAGCACACGACCTACTTTTAATAGGCGAAGCCGACTACCAGCCAAGCCTGAAGTTAGATATTCTTGATGAGTTCCAAAGCAACGAACCGAACGCGAGAACGACCGAAAACTCGGAGCAATGCATGAAGTGAACTAAATCGGCCGGTGGGAACTAGGGTGGGGTAAGCTAAGCGCTATACCCACATACGGTTTCCATCTGTAATAATGCCCTCCCTGTAGAACTCACGCTAGTAAGCTCGCGCTATTCAACCACGCGCTTAGACAGGGGGGGGATATGAGGGTCGTATCTCCCCCGAAATCTTTGGAAGTCCAAAAATTCCGAAGTGTTTTTCGGCGCGTTCGAACCTTGCCTCCACCGCGCCGCCGCGCCGCCGCCGTTCGTATTTGTATCGCGAAATGTCGCAACCCTTGTGATCTTCTAGCTCTGATTCTGCCCAGGGATTCATAAAAATTTTATTTTGAAGAAGAGTTTATTTCGTATGAAGATCTTTTCTCTCTCGTTCTCTTTCGCTTCACTCCCACGCTCGCTCTCGCGCTCTCATTCTGCTCCTGTTTCGCGTGAGTTCACCTTTCGCCATTGACTCATTGCCTTAGGAATATGTATACCCTTGATCCAGCCACTCTATGTCCGACGTTGCAGTGCATCCACCACCAGGCTGAGGAGGTGGCGCGCAATTACTCCCGGACGCCGCCGGAGGATAAATTCAAGTACTGCTCCAGCAAGTATTCCTGCTTCACGAGGTATAACGACACCGAGCCCGAGCCCGAGCCCGATCCCGATGATGACGAGAAGACGCCCCAGAACTGCACCATCGACATTCCGGAACGTCGTCAATACGTCAATGTCACGCTAAACGAGGACTCGCACTTCTACGACATCTTCGTTGACACGAGTGGTTCCTGCGTGCAAGTCCCCACCAACATCTATGACCAAGGTACGCCCAATCTGCACTCAGAGCTTCTGTGCGGTGCGGTAGCAGCAGAATGATTGATGTCAGCTAGATGTATATTTCTTAATCGAGATAGTTTCTTCGATGAGGTTGTACTATACTGTGTGTCTTTACAAATTGAGTGGTTTCACGGTTTATAGGTGCGATCGCCGATCAACTGACACCAGATTCGACCGTTCGTCTTGTAGGTGGTGTCATTGGATGAATGATATATTCTCTAACTATCTACGTTGGTCATTTTGTTGGAATAAGCTCCTCGCTGACCCATTTTTCAGTCAATCTCGGTAGCTCAGTGGTGCGAACGGTAGACTGTCGGTCGTGATCATAAGCACACCTAGGCGCGGTTAGTACTTGCATGCGTGACCGCTCGACCGTTGGAGGCTTACCGTGGTTCGGATTCCACGTAAAACTGTAAGTCCCTTCCCTTTTTACCTTACTAGGGAGGTGGTAGGATTCAACCCGCCCGGGTTGTTACCACCCCACTGAATGAAACGTCGGTCGAAACGGCTATGTAAATAGTTAGTGTTTTCCGTCCAGTTCAGTGTAGCCAGCACGACCGAAGAGAAGCACTGACATGACACCTAGTTCACCGGGTGCTATGGGCTGGCATCACGGATGTTGTAGGTGATATAGCCAACCGTGTCAGTTTCCATAAAAAAAAGTGTATTACAATATCACATGGCCATACAATATGATATACCGCAAGATAGTACGTCAATATGTTTGTTTGGCGCCGACTCAAAAAATTAGTTACTTACATTAGTTTAGGAGCTTAGTTATTAAGACTCGTCATCACCATCAGCCTGTGTCGGTACACTGCTGGCAATAGGCCTCTCCCAAGGCACGCCACCACACGCGGTCTTCCTCTTCTCATCCATCCACCCCGGCTACCTTTTTTATTAAGACTAAAAAGGTTTATTTGATTTTTCGGTTTTTAGTTTCTTTTTTCGTCAGTTTAATTTTTGATTCAGTGATGTCGAAATTGCTGCCCTGATTTATTGTTTGCAGAAGCCGACGCTAAGGAGGCGATCTTGTGGTCACAGCGACTGGACGAGACGTTCCTCCAGAACTACGAGTCGGACCCGTCGCTCTCGTGGCAATACTTCGGCAGCTCTACCGGTATCCTGCGACTGTACCCCGGCATGCCCTGGCAGACGCTGAGGACGGACGTGTTCGATTGCCGCGTTCGCTCCTGGTACATCGAGGCGGCCACCTGCTCCAAGGACGTCATCATCCTGTTCGACGTGTCCGGCTCGATGACCGGCTTCAGGAACTACGTCGCGCGCGCCACGCTCAAAACCCTCCTGGAGACTCTCTCCAACAACGACTTCATCAATGTATACACGTTTAAGAACGAGACGCGCGAAGCGGTCGGCTGCTTCACCGACCTCGTTCAGGCCACTCCTGAAAACCTCAAGACCATTACGGACGAGCTCGAACCCACCGAAGGTGGCAAGAAACACAAAGTGCCTTTGGAAGGATACGCTAACCTCACTACCGCTTACATCACCGCCTTTGAAAAACTTAAAATTGTGAGTTAATCTTCTGAAATGAAATTATGCACAAATCCTTTCCTCGCAACTTCTTTCGGTGCTATACCAGCTTGACTGTGCCCGAACGAGCCACCCAGCTTCTCTCTATCTAGTATCTAGTATGTCCTTCCTAATTCCTCAATCACCCGGTCATTCCCGATTCAGATTCTGTTCGGTCCGGTGATGTACAAGCACTCGTCGAAATGTTTGTGGGTCGCATTGAGTGGATCCAAAATAAAAGTACTATGGTGGATGAAAGAAATCGGGCAAATGTCAAAACAGGGCAATGAAAAACAGCGCGGCGAAATAGTCGTGAGCCGCGTTCGCTTGCTCTGCAACCTTCATCTGTCATACTTATTGACCCCGAGTCTTGAATTTAGGAATTCCTTGCCCCAAGTATAGGTACAGCACTACATTCCTTGCACATCTCTACTGCGCATACTATGTAAACGGGTCAGGCGAAAGGAGCACTCGGCTGTAAAATATTTTCACATTTCATAAGTCTTTTTAACCGACTTCAAAAAAGGAGGAGCTTCTCAATTCGACTGCATTTTTTTATGTTTGTTACCTCAGAACTTTCGACTGGGTGCACCGATTTTGATGATTCTTTTTTTATTTGAAAACTGGTGCTTCCCGTGTGGTCCCATTTCAATTTGGTCAAGATCGGATAGGATAGCGAGGCGGAATCGCGAGGCCGAAGGCCGAGCGATTCCGCCGAGACATTAATAGCAAAAAATTACTAAAAAAAACTGTGAAATAAAAAACTATTTAAAAAATATAAAAACCGCCTTCAAAAATTAAATAAATAATAATAAATAATAAAAAAATCGAACCCTAGAGTTGAAGGCGGTGCTAAAGCAAGCAAAAATAACCGACCGCCTTCTACTCTAGGGTTCGATTTTTTTTATGCAATAAATTTTTGAAGGCGGTTTTTATATATTTTTAAATAGTTTTTATAATAATTTATCGATATTCTCTTACAACATATTGCGCGTGTGTGTGTGTGTGTATGTGTCGGAGTAGAGGCGGCAGAACTGCAGCACGCTGGAGGAGAACCAGGGCTGCAACCAGCTCGTGATGCTGATCACGGACAACGTTCCGGGCAACCTGACCGAGGTGTTCGATAACTACAACCGCGAGCGCGACGGCAACGAGACCCGGATCCCCGTGCGCGTCTTCACCTACCTCATTGGCAAGGAGGTCACTAATGTGCGCGAGATACAATGGATGGCCTGTCTCAACCGAGGTACCTCCTCCTCTATCCTTTTCATCATTCCACATCCCCATACTGTGTGGGTACGGTACTAAAAAGAATATCCCCACTGCATCTCTCCCCGTGCATGTCGTAAAAGGCGACTAAGGGATAAGGACAAGATGCCGTGCTAAAGGGCGACAGGGTCGCCACCTCTCACCTTGGCACGATACTCCCACCGAGTCATGCAGGAGGTGGGTCTTCGTGCCTTACTTGCTACTTGATCGATTGAATATTGTTCGAATACTTTGCGAAACGTGGTGGTTGGTGTTGTGCTGTAATTTACCAGTGTTCTCGCAGGACAACACCGATTACTCTGCTTACCCCGATTGTCGGGATTCAGCGTGTGTGATAGATATGTATGTATGTACATCCCCATACCATCTAGGTACTCATTGCGCTCTCTAACTTTGCCAGCGCGTGTACAGTACAGGATGAGGGTGAGATGCGCGCTACACTCACATCCGGTTTTCACCGGCAGAGTTGCCTCACTAGGGGAAAACGGCCGCCGATTGCTATTCTCTGTGACCCCTACCATGGTCAATATCGGCAAAGTTGAGTGAGCGATCTGTAGAGTATTTTTTTAATATTTTAAATTTGTTCTTTCTCGTTCGCTCCCCACACAAACTTTCGGCACTAACGTGCGTTTAATAAGCGTGTGAGACGCCTTGTGAAGCGGCTCCTTCACAAGACAAACTATGTATGGGAAAGGCTATATAATAGTAATGTCGATGGTTTTCAGCACATTATTTTAGAATTCATACATACGTCTTGAACATTCTCACATAATGCCTCAGTGTTGTGCAATACCTACGTGTTACGGAAGTAAAAATTATTATTAAAAACAAAAAAAACCCGACTACGAAAAAGAAAAAACATGTTACTTTTGCAATAGATTTGGGCAAAGAGCAGCTTAGAATGTTAGCAAAACTTCGGCAGTCGGACATTTGGTTCTGAAAATATATACTAATTATAAAATATAGTTAAAAAATATAGAAAATATCGATAACAATTTTATTATGTACTTGATCATAGTCAAATGCTTTGATAATATGGACGAAAGGTCACTCGAACACCATTCAAAATACATCCGGATTCGGAGTCAGCAACATTTTCAAGAACTTTTGCTGACTGACCACACGCATTTCAATTCCATTTCGAATTAATAATCTCAACGACTGAACAGTTGGGTTGGACAGAAATCGGCCGTCATGCTCAACTCAACCCTTTTCGCTTCCCACCTATTGAATATGCTTATCCTCTTTGACTTCCAGGTGCTTTCGCGCCGACCTTAACATAACCTTTAATATTTCGTAAACTAGTGAAGTTAGGTCAATAAATTCGCGCGGATACCAGGGAAGGCTACTAAAGCAAGAAATCTGGTATCCGCGCGGATACAAGGGAAGGGAACAGGCACTGATTAGTTTGGTGATGCAATTGGCAGTGTAGAAGTCCGTCTCACGGAAGAAGTCCCGCAGACGCGGCGCTACGGTCATACCTTCGTCTCACGAAAGAAGTCTCGCGGCAATAAGTGGAAGTGAGACGGACTCTACACTTCCACTTATTGCCGCGGGACTTCTTTCGTGAGACGAAGGTATGACTGTAGCGCCGCGTGTGCGGCACTTCTTTCGTGAAACGGACTTTAGCCGAGCCCTTGGACCTCATTGAGAAAATACGTTGTTTGGTGCGTGTGCGCAGGGTACTACGTGCACATCCACTCGATAGAGGAGGTGCAGCAGCAGGTGCTGAAGTACATCAACGTGATCGCGCGGCCGATGATCCTCGAGGGCGCCGAGCCGCCGCCCACCTGGACTCACGCCTACATCGACGAGACCGTGAGATTCACACTTGTTACATTTTTAGGGTTCCGTGGCACAAAAGAGGAAAAACGGAACCCTTATAGGATGACGAGATGAAAAAGTTGAAATTTGGTACATATATGTAGTATAGAGTTTGCATGACACAAACACGACGTATAGCGTAAATGAAATAATTTCGATTTTGGGTGTCAATTTTGAGGGACAAATTAGAAAGTATAAAAAAATATATTAGAAATAGAAAATTCTAAATGCCAAAGTTCTCACGAAAAACGAAATGGTACGGAACCCTTTCCACGCGAGTTCGACTCGCTTGACCGCTTTTTTTTTTAACTGACCTTTACGGTGGGTCTCTCTCTAGGCCCTAGGCTGCTTGAGTATTCGGACTAGATAGGTAACTATCTAGTCCGAATATAAACGTGGCGGTCGGTGATGTGCTATATAAGAGTCCTTGCAGCATAACATCGATTACTCTGTTCACCCCGATTGTCGGGATACAGCGTGTGGTATGTATGTATGTATGTATGTAATTATAATATTAAAAATATTAATAAAACTTCGGGACACATCTCATTGTTCCTGAACGGCCCGCGGCCGCCGCATTTCTTCGCTGGATGGCGGGGAAACTTGTTTAATTTACCAGTACCTCATTTATCAAATTGTTTTGGGTTTGAGCTAAATTTCTCGTTACTTTACCTAATTAACAATTCCCAAGAACTCTCCCTCTCGTCTGTAAGACGAGACGGAAGTTAACTTTCTCCATACAAAATCGTCTTTCCGCATTTATGTTATTCTAGCCCCCTAAACCTTATCCGATTTTTACAATTGTTTTTCTTGTCTTAAGGGGGGGTACTAGGCAAAACATCACATAATATTATCCTAACTATAGCCATATTTCAATAGATATAACTATAATTTATATGCTTATAGTTAGGTAAAGGTTCAAGGTATAATATGTGATAGATTATTGTAATTTAATCTTGTAAATTCTCTGAAAAATAAGTGGGCGAAAAGTGGTAAAAACGTTCGAAAATGCATTTGCTATTTCGTCACAAATATGTCCATACAAAAAACGCTCGCGCACGGCAACGGCCCAAAATTTAGAATGTTCAAAGATAGTTCAGTGAAAAACCATTTATTCTGTAAGCGATTGAGTTTATTTAGATGATTCTTAGTCTTATTGACTCTAAGCTCAATGAAGCATTTTTCGTATTAGATGCATTTGTAAAAAATGGCGAGGGAAATAGCAAAGTCATTTTTTAACGATTTTACCACTTTTCAATAACATATTTTAAAAGGAATTTATAAAATTAAATGAAAAATAATGTATTCACATTATACCTTGAATCTTTACCTAACTATAGGCATATATATTATAGTTAAATCACTTGAAATATGGGTATGGTTAGGGAAATACGAAGTGCTTTTGCCTAGTACCCCCCCTTAAGGACAGTCCAATCTACGTTCCTGTCTTTGTCATTTTTGATTAGATGAAATATACAACACCGAAGCTAAAAATTTGTATTTCGACCAAAAAAAAAAAAAATTTTTTTATTTTTGATGTCATGATGTTCATTGAGCGATCACTTTATACAGGGTGTAAAAACGGCGAGTACATTAAATTTAGGAAATGATTATTCGGATCAAGAGTAACAAAAAAGTCAAATAACTTTTTTCTGAATTCCCTTTAAATAAAAAGTTACAGTTTTCATACAAACTAATTGATTATTTTAGTGTAAAAATGATCTAATGACAACAGGGCGGCGCGGAGGGGGGAAGAGCGGGTGAAACGTGAGCGCCTCGGACGGAGGTGTTGGCGGGAGGGGCGGGGGTTAGCTTTGTAAGTGGAGGACTGGAGGTCGGCAGGCGGAGGGTGCGGAGCGGCAACAACGCGTTAAATTACACTGGACGAAAACATAAATTTCAAAAATTCATATCTTGAAAACTAGACACTTTAGAGAAAAACTTTACTTGCTTTTTTGTCTAGGAAAAACATGAGGATTGCGCTGGCGAAATTAATGTACTCGCCGTTTTAACACCCTGTATATTCAAACATTAAAAAGACGTAGATTCGACTGTCCTTATTACAACAAAAAAAATTATTGTAAAAATCGTATAAGGTTTAGGGGGGTAAAAAACATAAATATGCCGAAAGGCGATTTTCTATGGAGAACGTTAACTTCCGTCTCGTCGTAAGCGTGTGAATATCTCGCTAACTGGCTCGGTGCTGTCATAGTTTAAACAGACTAGTTAACCGTCTTCATACAAGCGCGCCGATTTCGCACTCACACAAGCGCGCGCCAGCGCACGCTGTCCGTACACAACCACTACTTACATTCTCACTTTCCTCGCTTGTAGTCAGTGATGGCCGCCCCGCACTCGGTTTTTTTTGTTTTCTCTCTCTCTTTCTGTCTCTCTCCTTTTCTCTCTCTCGCTCCCTTTCTCTCTCTTCTCTCTCTATCTCTTTCTCTCTCTCTATCTCTCTAACTCTTTCTCTCTCTCGTTATCTCTCTATTTCTCTCTCTCTCTCTCTCTCTCTCTCTCTCTCTCTCTATCTCTCTCTCTCTCTCTCTATTTCTCTCTGGAATTGCATTTCCATCATAATGGGCTCACTACCTGTCAATTGTGTTAGTGTTGTGAGTTGTGACAGCCCTGGTGGCTCGGCGCAGGGTAGGTAATAATTTTAAAGATGGGCTCCAGTTACCCTACTCGTCTCCTTTTACTATGGTTCTGTCCTGGCAGACAGCTTACTGTATACGTTTGCATATTGATATTGTTTGTTTGATTCAGCGTACGAATACATGGGGAGTCAGCAAGCAAATTTCTATGGTGAGTAAACTAATATAATAATACTCATAATAATTGTTTTTGTTCATGTCATGCGAGAGGTCCCAGGTTCGAAGCTGGTCGGCGTGTACCAATGCGTTTTTTCTGATGAAAAATGTATTCGAAGGACTCATTTCGGCACGGTTTTATAAACTAAAGTAAATGTTTGATTATCAACCGTACTTACTCCAGAAATAAAGGACGACAAAAGCCTGGAATCCCAACCACCACGGTCAGCCATTCATTCGCTGACCGCCAGACCAGGTGTACTTATGATCCGACAGACAGTCGACCGGCCGCACCACTGAGCTACCGAGACTGACAATAGATATCGAAAGCACAGTAACTCGGGAACGCCATCAAAGTCGGATGGACATCGGACTGTGCTGACGTGTAACTCCTCTTCTAGTTAAACAATTCATTTCTTGGTTGGACCACAGAGGGTTGGACGCAATTGGAACAATCGGTTCTCTTAGCCTGTTCTATAGGTACTACCATGGACGTTGCTCTGATGAATTGGCTTCCCTCATCCCTCCAGCCCCCATCCGTCTCCGCCATATCCGCCGGACTCGCTCGGAACATCCATATGTTGTTGACACCCAACTACTAAGGACACATCTTTTTTCGAAATCGTTCCTGTGTCGAACGGCGAAAATATGGAACGGTCTTCCGGTGAGTGTGTTCCCCACCACCTATAACCTGGGAATCTTCAAAAGGCGTGTCAATAAATTAGACGACAACCTTTTTGTCCGCCTCATAGCCGGCATGGCGCCTCTCTCAGCGTGGTTTCGCGAGGAATGGTGTTATTGGCTGTGTCTGATCTTCCGTTGAAGTATTGGTCACAGACACCCGCGCCGGCTGTCTATAAAAAAAAAAAATTTAGGGTGACCCTATTTCAGGATGAGTGAAGCCTACCCTCGCCCAAAGAACATCCCTCGCCCTCATAGAGAAATAATACGTCTATGCTCGCCCTTCTCTTCCGCCGCACCGCCGAAGCCTGTGTTTCCCAAAGCTAACTGAACAAGCGACCGGACGTGCGTATAGATATAATAGTGTGCGCACTGCAGATAGATGTGGAATATTATATACACCTACATTACACTTATACAAGAAATCTATGTGTATATGATGATAATACCAACACTGCATACCATATATATTAATTTATGTCTATTATGTACCTATATATGTATTTATTAAAATGTATGTTGTACCGATTGTTTTAGGTACATGCATGTATTTTCATTCGCACTTTTCGCAATTTTAAATTGCCAACCCTAGCGCAGGACGTCGCGCTAATCCTTCCTTCCTTACCTATAATAAAATCCAACGTCTGCTTTCTGTCTTTCTGTCTGTCTGTCCGCTTATAACTCGAGAACCACTGAACCGATTTTAATAAAACAAAATTCTACGGATAGCTTGATTCTTCCC
Source organism: Nematopogon swammerdamellus (assembly GCA_946902875.1). Classification (NCBI taxonomy): domain Eukaryota; kingdom Metazoa; phylum Arthropoda; class Insecta; order Lepidoptera; family Adelidae; genus Nematopogon; species Nematopogon swammerdamellus. The sequence continues at coordinate 4,181,467 of OX336333.1, forward strand.
ATCAACTATAGGCTACTTACTATCACGCTAAATGGCTTATGAGGTTAGCAGTGAAGTGAAATATGAGAGCGGGCGGAGCCGCGGGCACAGCTAGTTCAGAAATAAAACGAAATACTGTTCCACATATTTACAATAATTTGTATACTGTACTGTACCTACTGTATTAGCATGTAATTATTAATTCTTTGTGCATTAAATTCATTTCATGTGCCAATGAAAATAGGAGGGAATAGAGTGGTATGGTTTTTTTTATGGAAACTGACACGCTTGGCTACATCACCTACAACATCAGTGATGTCAGCCCATAACACCGGGTGCACTTGTTGCCACGTTAGTGCTTCCCTTCGGTCGTGCCGGCTACACTGAAGTGGACGGAAAGCACAAACTATTTACATAGCCGTTTCGACAGACCTTTCATGGGTGGCCGAGTGGTTTGGGCATCGGCTTCTCATGCGGGAGGTCCGAGGTTCGAATCCGGTCGCCGTGTACCAATAAGTTTTTTCTGACGAAAAAATTTATGTGCATACCTACACCTGCTGCCTCACCGTTCAGAACCGGTGTAAAACTGTAGGTCCCTTCCCTTGCCCCTTACTAGGTAGGCTCAAATTGTAGCCGACTGGGTTGGTACCACCGTACTGGATGTAAGATGGCCGCATAGCAGCCTCGGCTGTGTTCTCCTCTATTCCAGTATAGCCAGCAATCCAGGGAAGTCTCCGGTATGGCACCTACCTTCTCGGAGGTGATATTGGCTAGTCAGAGCATGTGCTTTGGCCCCTCTGACTCAGCCACCCATACCGGATTACATAAAAAAAACGGTGCGGTGGTACCAATCCGGCCGGGTTAAACCCTACCACCATTAGGAGTCATACAGGGTTGCCAGATGGTCCAGATAAAAAAATAGGGCATTTTTCACCAAAGGGTCTCCCCTTTGATTTTTCGGGTAAAACTTTTACAAAAAATCTATCACCCCTTTGTTTTATCCGCGGAAGTCTAAAACTTTTCCGCGGACAAGACTTCAAAAAAGAGGTCTGTCCGCGGTAAAAGCGGACACCTGCGGCAAACTTGGTCATATCGCCTTTTACGACATACACGGGAAGATATGTCAGCCTCGATAGCTCAGTGGTGCAGTCAGTCAACTGTCGCTATTGAATGTTAAGCAACGCTGGGTGCGGTCAGTACTTGGATGGGTTACCGCTGACCGTTGGAGGCTGACCGAGGTTCGGATTCCTCGTAAAACTGTAGGTCCCTTCCCTCCTAATCTTACTTGGTGGTAGGGTTTAACCCGCCCGGGTTGGTACCACCGCACTGAATGAAACGTCGGTCTAAACGGCTATGTAAATAGTTTGTGTTTTCCGACCAGTTCAGTGTAGCCGGCGCGATCAAAGGGGGAAGCACTGATATGGCACCTAGTTCACCCGGTGTTATGGGCTGACATCACGGACGTTGTAGGTGATGTACCCAGTCGTGTCAGTTTCCACAAAAAAAAAAAAAAAAGAGGTGCCTGCAGTGGTATATACTCACTCACCCCGTTCCACACCGGCGGCGGTGGAAGGTTTAGTGTGCGCGCATTCTTATGTAGCGGTCGCTTGGGGACTGGGGAATGGGGTTTGCAGGCGGACTCCGACAAGCTGGTGACGTCTGTGGCGATTCCCGCCTTCAAGTTCAACGAGAGCGGCGACAACGTGACCCGAGCCGAACTGCTCGGAGTCGCCGGCACCGACGTGCCCATCGACAGCATCACTAAGCTCGCCCAGCCTCACCAGGTGCCCCCCACCCTCCACCGGTCACCAACCGCCACCTTCTCCTACAAAATATAGCCTACTTTTGTTTAATTGACAGCGCGACCTATGGCGCCGAGCCACCCATAAGGTGTCTAACGACGCCCATGGACATTCGTCGTATGCGGGGGTTGCGAATGCAATGCCGGCCTGACAGGTGCCCATTCACGCCCCTCTTGAAGAACCCAGACTGCACTTGGGGGGAAATATATGGGCAGGGAGAGCGTTCCAGAGTTTACCGGTTCTGTAGAGGAAAGATCTGCAGAATCGATTGGAGTTTTTTTTTATGAATACGCGAGACACTTGGCGCCGTCAACGTTGATTGTTGAGCCGACGACGACGCCCAAAAAAGCATTCGGTTTAGAACGGGGGCTGCGAATGCCGTGCCGGCGTGACAAATGAAAGAACCCAAGTCATACACTGAAGGAAACTCATCGGGAGGAAGTTTATTGTGTGTCGTAAAGGTTCCCGCACGGATCTAGAGTAGGGTTGCCATTCGTCCCGGTACACCGGGACTTGTCACCGGTTTAGAATCACAGTCCCGGTTGTCCCGCCTGACCATCAAATGTACCGGTCCGGAACCAAAAGCCAGTTAGTTTTATCCATACTAAAAATAAAAATAAATCTTCAAAGGGTTTAGTGTTGCTTCTTATATCCTAACACTCCTTACAGAGCGTTTCAGGCATCATAAGTCCGCAGATTTCATTCGCAGATGTCAATTATGTGTATACATAGACAACGAACGTTCAGTGGAGACTTTTGGCTAACTATCTGCCCTTAAATGTAAAAGATACCTATCATCTAAAATTTAATTTAATATTCATAGAACAGGTGCTGCATTTCCTCGCTCAAAGACAACCAACTTTTCATAGGTTTTGATATAGTGTCTCGGTCAGTACCTGCACCTTTATGGCAACCCTACTAGAGGATAGTTGCGCATCCGTACAGTTACGCTCAAAATTAGATACATATCCCGATTTACCATTACCAATTATATATGATTCCTCCCCTAATCCTAATATTCAAAAAAATATTGTTTACAATATTTTTCATTGCGTTTTCAATAATATAGGTACTATGAAAATATGTATGAGTATGTACTACATTAAGAAAGCGTGTACTTAGTTACTTGAAAAAAATACTTAAAATAAAATCGTTTAAGTACTAATTTTTCTTGTACTTAAAATTTTCTTCTCTATAAAAATATCAGTGCCAAATGCGATCCGTATATATGTTTTGATTTTTTCTATATTCATACTGGGATTGATTTCAGCTCGGAGTGAACGGATACTCGTTCATAGTCAGCAACAACGGCTACCTTCTCCTGCATCCTTTTCTCGTGCCTTCGGTGAGTGCGCTTAGATCGCGCGAGTGGTTGATTATTTAGTTTAGTTTAGACCAGCTGTTCTCAATCTATGGTACGCGTAACACTAGTGGTACGCAGAATGCTTCGAGGTGGTACCTCGACAACATTTAATAAGCGGCAGTAAAAAGTGTCATAATTCAAATTTAGAAAGTTTTGTTGATGAACATAATAGAATTTGAATTCTGATGTTCTTAGCGATATAAAAACCCACTGTCAAATGTTCATAGTGAGTTCCGAAGAATATTTTAAACAAGATTTTTCAGAACTAGGTAAATTCGACAAAAAATAATTTTTTAGGCTCGCTTCCGAGATCACTTGCATTCGAGGAACGAGAATCATTAATTGCTACATAAAATGCTAACCTTCAAAGATAATTTAATAGAAGATAAGTATTATTATTAGCTTCTTATAGGTATAACTTTTATTTCAAGCTTTTTAAAAAGATCATCATGAAAATCGGTCCACTTTTTAAGATAAATAATTTTTTATTACTTAATTACTTGATTACTTGATTACAAACATAGCTAAGAACCATCCCGATTAAATAAGCTTCCTAATAAACAAACCGCATCCAAATCGGTCCATCCGTTTGGGAGCTACGATGCCACAGACACACACATACACACACACACACACCCTCACCCTCTCTCGCACACCCTCACACACACACGTCAAACTTAACACCCCTCCGTTTTTTTTTTTCGTCGGGGTTAAAAAGTGGTACGCCGCCAAACGGTCAATTCAGCGGTTTTATTTATTACTCTTATCTCCCATTAATTTTCACAAGTAAAGGTCATGGAAAAATTTTTATTTGACAATCAAAGACACTTTGATGAATAATGTCCAGTTTTTTTTTCAACTGAACCATTTGGCAACCCTGCATGCAAGAGTAACAAAGGCAAGCACAGCGGCGATGTTAAAGTGCATGATAAATAGTTTAAATAGGGAAGTCTCCGGTAAGGCACTTACCTTCTCAGATGTGATATTGGCTGGTCGGAGCACGCGCTTTGGCCCCTCCGACTCATCCACACCCATATCGGATTACATAAAAAAAGTTATTTTTTTTTTATGGAAACAGACACGGTACTTCACCTACAACATCCGTGATGTCAGCCCATAACACCGGGTGAACTTGGTGCCACGTCAGTGCTTCCCTTCGGTCGTGCCGGCTACACTGAACTGGACGGAAAACACAAACTATTTACATAGACGTTTCGACCGACCTTTCATTCAGTACGGTGGTACCAACCCGGGCGGGTTACACCCTACCACCTAGTAATATAAGAAGGGAGTCATATCCCTCAGTCGCCTTTTACGACATACACGGGGAGAGATGCAGTGGGGCTATTATTTTAAAGTACCGGCCCTACACGGTACAAATGTGTTGCTGCGTTGGTCGCAGATCGACGGGCGACTGCAGATGAACCTGAACAGCGTGGACATCGTGGAGGTGGAGCAGGTGGACGACGGACTGTCGGCGCGGCAGCTGGGCGACCTCATCCTGCGCCTGCGCTCCGCCATGGTCAACGGCGAGAGCGGACACCTCATGGGAATCCCAGTGCTCTTCCACTACGACAAAATGAGGCGAGTTCCAAAATGGTCGGCCTCGTTATATTTCATGAATTAAATACTTTTTATATAAGGTCTTTCATTAGTAGGTAACGATACGCTAAGGGGTGTTTGTGTATCAGATACTGATCACGTTCCCATACCATTTTTTTTTTACTAATTAAAAAACCTACTCACTCCTCAAATTTAATACGTGAAGTGCGCGTATGGACGTTTTTTATATCGTACACATACGCCCTTAGCGTATCGTTACCTACTAATGAATATGAAACACCTTTTATTATTATGTATATTAGAAATAAAAAATACAATTTTTTTTATAATATTTCGACTTATTGTCGTCGTCAGATAACAATGTTTTATACTTAACAATCAATTATGATTTTTCATTGTATTTCAAGTACCTAATTACTTTTAGAATTATGAAATTATACGACAAACACGGATAGAATAGTATTTATTAAGTTTAATTTTTTTATCGGTTGGCTACATCACCTACAACATCCGTGATGTCAGCCCATAACAACTTGTTGAGCTAGGTGCCATGTCACTTCCCTCTGGTCTTGCCGACTATAGACAGAACAGCAGGTCTATTCTTGTAAATTCTGACAGCGGAATCAGCGCTGATGTGGCGCTGAGAGCCGCTTTGGTAAGTGGCTCTCAGCGCCACAACAGCGCTGATTCCGCTGTCAGAATTTACAAGAATAGACCTGCAGGACGGCTGGACCTCGGGAAGGACCTATAGTATTACGTGCTATCGGAATCATCGGTCAGCCGCCAGCTGTCGAACTGTCACCCATCCAAGTTCTGACCGCGCTCAGGTGTGCTTAAGATCACGAACGACAGCCGACCAATCGCACCACTGAGCTACCGAGGCTGAACTATTGAGCTGAGGCTGAGTATTAGCAAAAAAAAAAACTGTTTTAAAAACCGGCCAAGTGCGAGTCGAACTCGCGCACCGAGGGTTCCGTATCGCAATGTCATGGTCAGCGCCACCCACGACATCTATGGCATGTTTTATGAAACGCTTCATGTTAGTTAAAATACATGATTAGTTAAAATGCTTCATACTCTTTTCGGTAGATGGCGCGCATACACTTTTTAGTTTCTTTTATGGGGATCCCCGTGAATATTTTACTTTTTCTTATTTTTATTATTTGCTGTTATATCGGCCATAATATATCAATCATCAATATATTATATTATATTATATATTATACTAATAATAAATCTGTAAGGGATGGTCATGGAGTAAGTTACTTTATTTTATGAGATACTGCGTTTGTAGACTCTATGTATGATACTAAAACTAAATTGACGATTTTTAGAAACATTTTCTGTATGTATGTATGTTCCTCTATAACTATTAAACCGATCATCCGAATTCTATGAAACTTAGTATAAGCACATTTAATTATACATGAGACATGACACAGGATAGGCTAAATCAAATTCAGTTCCGGTTCCTCTAAGATGTGGCTCTCATACAAACCGAATTGTTCCGCGCGGAAATAAAGATACGGGAGCGGGCCTCGCCCTTAAGTAGCTATACTTTCATCAAGAAGGTTTATTGTTTACCTGATCGTAGCTAGGCCTTCTTTCTTACTTACTTTCTTCTTTTTAAATACGAATTTCACGCGAGCGAAGCCGCGGGTAAAAGCTAGTTATTAATAAAATAACACATAGGTATTCTGAGAACATTTCAACGGGCTTACAGGCTACCTATTACAGTTCAAGAGATACAGCCCTCGGACAGACGGACAGACAGATAGACGGCGGCGTAGGCTTAGTAATAGGGTCCCGTACGACGGATACGGAACCCTAAAAAGGACCAAGTAAGAGTCGGGCTCGCGCACCGAGAATTCCGTACCACCACATAATTAACAGGTTTTTATTATTTGTTACTTTATAATTTGCTATATATAATCAAATCAATCACATAAAGTGTTATGCTTGTATGTATTAAAACACTACTAAAACTATAACACTCATCACGTCAAAGTTTTTTACAATTTTGGCACCGAACACCAAAAACTACGAATGTCTCTGTTCGGTTTTCAGACGGATAGCGCAAGTGAATCAAAACTATTTCTACAACAAACTGGAGGGAACGCCCTTCTCCCTCGGCATCTCGCTGCCGGAGGGTTACGGCAACACTTACTTGGACGTGGACGAGGGCGACATCTGGGAGATGGACTTCGGCGGCTACATCGGCACCATGATCACTCGGTTCTTCAACAGCAGCTACCGCGTCCACCCGGACTGGTGAGCGCCTCCCAGCCAGCGCCGCGCCTACCGTTTCCTCCCGGGACGCTAACCCGCACCTTCCCCGCCTACCTGCGCCTACCCGCAGCTACCAGCGCCTACCCGCAGCTACCAGCGCCTACGCGCACCTACCGTCGTCGTCTACCTGCACCTCCCCGCGCCTGCCTGCACCTACCCGCACCTACTATCGCCTACCTGCACCTCCTGCTGCGCCTACCAGCGCCTGCCAACACCTACCCGCGCTATCCGCACCTACCCTCACCTCGCCCGCCTACCTGCGCCTACCCGCACCTACTGTCGCCTATCTGCACCTCCTGGTGCGCCTACCAGCGCCTGCCAGCACCTACCCGCGCTATCCGCACCTACCCTCACCTCCCCCGCCTACCTGCGCCTACCCGCACCTACTGTCGCCTACCTGCACCTCCTGCTGCGCCTACCAGCGCCTGCCAGCACCTACACGCGCTATCCGCACCTACCCTCACCTCGCCCGCCTACCTGCGCCTACCCGCACCTACTGTCGCCTATCTGCACCTCCTGGTGCGCCTACCAGCGCCTGCCAGCACCTACCCGCGCTATCCGCACCTACCCTCACCTCCCCCGCCTACCTGCGCCTACCTGCGCCTACCCGCACCTACTGTCGCCTACCTGCACCTCCTGGTGCGCCTACCAGCGCCTGCCAGCACCTACACGCGCTATCCGCACCTACCCCCACCTCGCCCGCCTACCTGCGCCTACCCGCACCTACTGTCGCCAAATCTCAATGTCATAAAATTTGGCAATGAGATCCTATCCCTTAGCCCTTAGCAGTCACACGAGAGACGTTCAATTCAACCACTGAATCACAGACGCATCGTTGGATCATTAAGTGTTTTATTGTCTGTACATAAATTTTTTTTTTTTTTTATGGAAACTGACACGGTTGGCTACATCACCTACAGCATCCGTGATGTCAGCCCATAACACCGGGTGAACTTGGTGCCACGTCAGTGCGTCCCTTCGGTCGTGCCGGCTACACTGAACTAGACGGAAAACACAAACTATTTACATAGCCGTTTCGACCGACCTTTCATTCAGTGCGGTGGTACCAACCCGGGCGGGTTGAACCCTACCACCTAGTGATATAAGAAGGGAGTCATATCCCTTAGTCGCCTTTTACGACATACACGGGGAGAGATGCAGTGGGGCTATTCTTTTAAAGTACCGGCCCCACACAGTACTACTATCCGTAGGTACTATAGTAGCTAAACTATGGCCGCTGCTCTGTGGAATTTGCTTCCCACATCTCTTTTCCCCCTGTTCGTATTTACCCGCCACACTCTCGCGAAACATCTCTTTGTAGTTGACAGAAGAGCTGTTCGAACGGCATAGTTTTTATGTCGCACTGCAAAAGTGTGGAATGGACTTACGCAGAACATGTTTACTTACTCCTACAATCCACGGCTCTTCAAATCGTGGGTTAATAACCTCTCCCGAGGAACTTCTTCGCCTACAAACCTCCGATTCAGATTCAGATTCAGATATTTATTTCACCATAAAGAACACACAACATTAACAATATTTTTTCGAGACATATGCACATTTTCAGTATAGTTCGTCATAATTTTTTTTTTGTCATGTCCCGTTCAGCAATACAATCTATAAGGAAAAACCGGGTAAGAAATCTTATAGAGCTTTTTTTTTTAATATAACTTACATGATAGGTACTAGTTTATTAAAGGGAAAAGAAAATAAAAGATAGTAAAAATACAAAGAAAATACAAAGGGTTCAGTCCAGTCATCCTCGGGGTTCAAATCGGCTGTGCCCGAGGCACCGGCTCGACTAAGCGAATGAAGGTCTCAACCAGGGTTTACTGCAAGTACCACTACCTGGAGGATCACGAGAAGGAGAGCCCGGAGCAGGAGGTGTGGCACTTCCTGCGCAAGATGAACGAGAAGGGCTGGAAGTGGAGCGAGCAGTACAGCAACGAGGCCCACTCCTCCCAGCAGTTCTCCAGAGAAAGTAATTATGTTCTTTTGTTTTGAGCGTCTTCACTCCTATCCATTGAGAAGGCAAGTTCAAATAGGGTTGCCAGATGAAAAATTTAAAACACCTGACCGTATAGGGGAAAAGTCCGGACTTTCGGCACAGCGCGGCGGCGGAGACGACGACGACGGTGACGTCACGACCACGCCACGCCAGCAGTGGAGACAAAAAACATTTATTTTGTTACACGTTTTGAAATTTTATTTTATTGCTTCTGTCATCAATTCCTTACTTAGCTGAAATTTTTTTTATGTAACCCGGTATGCGTGACTGACTCGGAGGGGCCAAATTGACATTTTTATTTTCATAAGTCTAAATTAGTATTACAAAAAACAATATAAAATCTATGTATATTAAAATATAAATAATGTAGTTATTGAAATCTTTTATTTTTATTTTTTTTAATTGTTGTTTTTGCAATGGCCTGGATCTAAATAGAATGAGAAACATTTTATACAGTATTTTGGCTTGTCTCATTGTTGTATCAAAGAGATCAATAAAGAAATTGAATTGAATTGAAAAATATGAAATGTCGTCACAGTCGCGTCGCGGGCTTTCGAATTCGCCGGTCGACGAGACTGCGGTGACGTCACCGTAACAGCTGCCTCCACTGCTGCGGAGGTAGCGTGGCCGTAACGCATCCGTAACGCCTCCGCGCCGCCGCGCCGCCGTGCCGTTAGCCAATCACCAACGAACACTTCCCTTCTTTTTCATATTTGACTCCCTTCTTATATTAATAGGTGGTAGGATTTAACCCGCCCGGATTAGTACCACCGCATTGAATGAAAGGTCGGTCGAAACGGCTATGTAAATAGTTTGTGTTTTCAGTCCAGTTCAGTGTAGCCGGCACGACCGAAGGGATGCACTGACGTGGCACCAAGTTCACCCGGTGTTATGGGCTGACATCACGGATGTTGTAGGTGATGTAGCCAACCGTGTCAGTTTCAATAAAAAAAAAAATCATCTTTCCCAGGCTGCACGCAGCGGGCGAAGCTCGACAAAGAAGACTACTACTGCAACAGAGACTTGGTCCAAATGCTCGTCTTCGACGCCAAACTGACGGACCCATCCTTCAAGGAGTGGGCTGGGAGCGCGCAGGAGCTGGAGATGGCGAAGCTATACAACGTGACCGTGCGCTTCGTGTCCACCTCCAGCGGGCTAACGCGCTGGAACTACCTCTTCGACAACGGCAGGAACGAGGTCGTGGACGACGACGGACACCGCCGCTACATCGATCCTCATCTAAGCGAAAACGACAAGTACGTTTTTGTAAGCTTTCTTGCCCAGTACTTCACCGGGCAAGAAAGCTTATAGCCAATTTTTTTATAGTTTTTAGGGTTCCGTATCCATACGGAATCCAGCCTATTACTACCCTACAGTACCATAATCTCGAGATTTAACCTACACCGCGTACTACGCTACGCCGTGTTCTCCGCATCCTTTTGTATGGAGAAACGGAGCAGCGCCTCTAGTGATAGATTTGCGAACTTCGTTTCTCCATACAAAATGATGCGGAGAACACTGGCGTAGCGTAGTACGCGGTGGAGGTTAAATTTCGCGATTAGGGTACTGTTCCGATAATCAAAACTGAAACTGCAAATATTACTCCATAACATACGATAAAAATTTAGAAAGAACCGCGCTATGTTTCCATACTAACTGCAAAGGCATGTGCAAAGGCATGCACCGTGTACTAATGGAGAGTCAATGACGCACGGGGCGCATCGCGGCCATGACAGTGTCCTCAAATAATCAGCTATTTAGATACCCAGTGGCACGTTTTCATCGTTAGAACATAGACATATTTTGTGAAATTTCTTGAAAACTAATGCTAAAAATATCATTGTTATTTCCTTAAAGAGTTTATTGTGATGGGTATGCATATGCAACAATGTTTGCAGTTAGTATGGAAACACCTTATACAGGATGTTTCAGGATAGGGTTTCGTAACTTCAGGGTTCGAAAGGGTTTCATATTTGAAGAGGAAATGCTCTGAAACATTTTTCCAGATTCCGTCATTTTATATTACTTTTTAGTGAAAATCGTTTCATCGAGATTTGGTGGACGGTTAACGGCCGGCTTTATTAAATAAAAATAAAATTACTAACTTACATGCTTAAATAGTAGAAATTAACTGCGTTTATGTTAATTCCAAACACTTAAATTTGAATGACATCAAAAGAAAAGGGGGACTGATTGCACTCCCTAGACCTAGACAAATCTCTCCGTACTCACTGTCCATCGAGTTTTTATTAAAATTTTCGATTTTTGTATGAAAATGAAAAGTACGGAATTTCAATTTGAGTGATAAGAATTTTTTTTCTTCTAATAATAAGTGCTTTCTATTACTTAAGTTTCTCCAGCCTATCCCGAAACACCGTGTATATCTCAGCCTCAAACCCCATAGACTGTACGTATGGTATAAGAAACAAAGGCTAAAATTATAACGACACGTTTTCCAGGAGCTTTGGCGACATATATCCGCGCGCAATAGAGGAGACCTGGTACATGTCGGCCGTGCTGCAGCATGTCATCAGTGACGAGACGCTCGTGGTGGCCGTCAACTTCATCGCGGACGAAGGCGGCGACAAGGGAGCGGGCAACGTCAGTCGCGCCGGCAACGAGACTCGCGCCGGCAACGACACTCGCGCCGGCAACGAGAGTCGCGCCGATAACATCACCGTCACGGCCAGCTACGCGATCTTCGCCAGGCAACACGAGGAGGAGTCCCCCGCCTCCGTGGTCGGATTGCAGTTCCAATACGCCAACTGGCGAGAGAGATTCAAACGGGTCACCGAACACACCAATATCGGGGTTTGTTTGTTTTTTAGGTTTCTGTACTTACCTCAAAAGGAAACAAGCTGAACCCTTATAGGGTCACTTTGTTGTAAATCCTTTCGTCTGTCCTTCTGTCAAGACCATTTTTCTGAGGAATGGATAGATGTATCAAGTTGAAATTCATGCTACGGTTTACGGTCCCTTGGACGTGTAAAAAAATTTAAGCTTCTACTAAGTCAACGCAATAATAATACGGCCATTTATGTAACTTTTTTAATATTTTTATTGTTCCGCGCCCCGAAATAAAGGTCCGGTAGCGGGCTTACTTACTTTCATCTTTTTAAATACGAATTTCACGCGAGCGAATCCGCGGGCAAAAGCTAGTAAAACAAATAACGCCAATAGCGATTTATTTATCTGGATGGAAAACAGTGTGGGGAGTGCATCGAGCGGTGCGACGCTGCAAGCGGCGTGGCTTGCTACCTGATCGACAGCTCGGGCTACGTGGTGATGGCGGAGGAGCCGCGCGATGTGAGCAAGTTCTTCGGCGTACGGCAGCCGTACGTCATGCGCCATATGACCAAGAAAACATTCTTCAAGGAGAAGATCGTGTACGACTACCAGGCGCTCTGCGGTCCCGAGGATCTCAACCACAACAGCTCTGCCGGCGCCGCCTGGAGGCTAACCACGGTAAGCGCTGTCCCCCTCTCTCGCAACGTAGCGCCAGCCAGCGCAGCGCCACACTCTCGCCACGGTACGCACTCGTGTATCCTAATTCCTACCCCCCCCCCCCCCCCCTCCCCCCCCCCCCCCTCACGCCACGTAGCGCCAACGCAGCGCCACACGCTCGCCACAGTAGGCACTGGTACCCTCTCCCCCTCTCTCACCACGTAGCGCCAGCGCAGCGCCACACGCTCGCCACGGTACGCACTCGTACCCTCTCCCCCTCTCTCGCCACGTAGCGCCAGCGCAGCGCCACACGCTCGTCACGGTAGGCACTCGCACCCTCTCCCCCTCTCTCGCCACGTAGCGCCAACGCAGCGCCACACGCTCGCCACGGTACGCACTCGTACCCTCTTCCCCTCTATCGTCACGTAGCGCCAGCGAAGCGCCACACTCTCGCCACGGTACGCACCCGTACCCTCTCCCGTTCTGAGTGTTGGAGACATATTTTTTTTCTATTCTCCATTCATTTGCAGGCCCATATCTTACTGCGGACACCCTGTATGTAAAACACCTCTCTATTTCTTATTTATTTGAAGTGGTACTTTCATGCGAGCAGTTACTCGGCAGTCATTTTTTAGTTTTGTTATAAGTGGGTAGCAGAAATTATATATATGCCAGCAAATATTGAAGGAGGTGTTTGTCCGTCATTGGGTCCACACTATAACTTTAAATACGTTGTACTTAAACATACTTGAATGTAAATGTGTCCGACCTGTTGGTGCCACCAGAGAGGGCCTCGCAAAATGTATCTTGCCCACATCAAATTTAGGTCTTGCCCAGGGCCGCTTTAGGCCATGCAGGGGCCCTTGGGCACAAAATAATTTGGGGCCCTCTTTAGAAAAATTTTTTTTTTACAATAATTAAATGCCGTTTTTACATAAAAATTGTGATTTTGTTAGCTTACGGGGCCAATTTTTCCGATGTACTCTCATTGTTAACACAACTAAATAATTTTTTTAACAAATGTTTTTTAATGTATTTTTAAACTTATGGGAAGCCACTGAATATCAAATTTATTTCTATCGGGTATCAGAGAATTTTCTGACGTCTGAGGTGCCATATATACATTTTTTTTTCTAAATACAGCTTTGAGACAGCTGATACTATACTCAATTCACTCAATTATTATAGAACTAAGCGATCGCTGGTAATGCAGTTTTCAAAGAGTAATTTTTTTCTTGTTAGACTGAGTTGGCGATTTTTCATCAACATCAGGGGGGCCCCGGGGGACCCCCTTGAAGTCGGGGGCCCTGGGCCCGTGCCCCGTGTGCCCTTATGGTAAAGACGCTATTGGTCTTGCCCCGCCACTGGGTATGTTGCAGCCGCTGAGAGCGGCAGAGGGCGCAGCGCGGTGGCTGATGCTGCAGCTGGCGTGGCTGGTAACGGACGTGTTGGCGGCAGTGGCGTCGATGCCGCAGGGTAAGCACTTTACTATCACACTCTGCACTCTTTTCCGCTCGACTCCACTCTAATCTATTCTACTCCATATAGTACTACTGCTTCCTCGAGGTAAGACGTAAAGGGACTACTTTAATTTCTTCTCAAATACAAATTAAGTGCTCACAAAATTTATACTTATTTTGTAATTAAGTGCTCATTCTCGACGTTTTGCAATGACGCTTTTACAAATTTGTGTAGTTTCAATTTAATTTTCATTTCTTTACTATCACTCCGGCATATATTATAAGTAGATGTATCGCCAACTTTCAACTCGGCATCTGACTGAACCTAAAATAATAATTATAATAACGGCTGTCGTTGTTGTCGCTGTGTATTCTCCGTCTCCGTCTCCCTCTCCCTCTGCCTCTGCCTCTGCCTCTGCCTCTCCCTCTCCCTCTCCCTCTCCCTCTCCCTCTCCCTCTCCCTCTCCCTCTCCCTCTCCCTCTCCCTCTCCCTCTCCCTCTCCCTCTCCCTCTCCCTCTCCCTCTCCCTCTCCCTCTCCCTCTCCCTCTCCCTCTCCCTCTCCCTCTCCCTCTCCCTCTCCCTCTCCCTCTCCCTCTCCCTCTCCCTCTCCCTCTCCCTCTCCCTCTCCCTCTCCCTCTCCCTCTCCCTCTCCCTCTCCCTCTCCCTCTCCCTCTCCCTCTCAGTCAGTCAGTGTTGTATGAATGGGACGCTGGCTGTGGAAGATGCGACCGCTGGAGATGCTCCCCACCGGCCCCGCCCGCTCCCCACTGCACCGCGCACTGCTCGCGCTCGTCTCGTACGCACGAACTAATCGCTTTCTAACCTGCCGCATGTCGTCGTCGGCCGCTGCACCCGCGCAGGCGAAGATTACGACTATGCGATGTACCCAGACCACAACGACCCGCCCACCGCGCCGCCGACGACGCCGTCGCCTTCCACCAAAGAGGGCGCCAAAGACGACAACACGCAGCCCGAGGAGCTGCTGTTCTCCTGCGACAAGGAGGTGAAGCTGTACATCCTGCAAACGGAGAACATGACCGGCGGCATCTACGAAAAGCCGCGGAAAGGCCTCTGCACTCCCTACTACATCGCGGTCAAGGTTAAGCACACCAACCTGCTGTTCGTGGCGGTGGACACGCGCGGCTGGGCGCCAATGCCGTTCTGCGCCACCCTGCCCATGACCACAGACAAGATACCGACAGACGCCTCCACGCAGTCCAAGATCCCGTGCCACAAGCTCGACCTGGGCGGGCTCGAGAGGCGCCGTCTCGAGGGATGCTACACGTATCATAAGAAGGTACGTCTCCTCTCGCTCTCATCTCACGCATCGTAGTCATGTGCTTTTGTGCTGTTTGATTCTAGAATCCGCGTGCGTGTGGCTACTTGGGTACTTAAAAAGAATATCCCCACTGCATCTCTCCCCGTACATTTTTTTTATGGAGACTGACGCGGTTGGCTATATCACCTACAACATCCGTGATGTCAGCCCATAACACCGGGTGAGCTAGGTGTCATGTCAGTGATTCCCTTCATTTCATGTCGGCTACACTGAACTGGACGGAAAACACGAACTATTTACATAGCCGTTTCGACCGACGTTTCGCTCAGTGCGGTGGTACCAACCCGGGCGGGTTAAACCCTACCACCTAGTAACATAAGAAGGGAGTCATACATATCCCTTAGTCGCCTTTTACGACATACACGGGGTGAGATGCAGTGGGGCTATTCTTTTAAAGTACCGGCCCTACGCGGTTTGATTACAGAATCCGCGTGCGTAGTGGCGGATCCAGGCGGAGGGCGCAGGGGGCGTGCGCCCCCCCCCCCCCCCATGGCTGAAATTAGAAAAAAAATTATGTGGAGAAAACCAAAATCATTGAGCCGCCAACCCTGTATGAGCGATCGTAGGTAGCGGGTAGAGTGCAAGGAGAACTGAAGAAAAATCAGAGAATGCGTCCAGCTAGAACGATAAAAAAGGTATGGACCCCGAACCCTATCCTCGCCAGCGTAACAATATATAAGTAAAAGCATACTTGTTTCATTGGACGGTCGCGCGCTGGCCAGTCAGTCTGTCATCGGCTGCGTTCGCAAAAACCTGTTTAAAATGCCCGCATGCTCTGTGTTTACGTGTAAAAACACTACAGCCAAGTTTAGTGTGCACCACAGAACACCTATTGATCTGTGGTGTACACAATAGTGGAATATCTTATAATCGGTAAGTACACTCCGCTCCCCGCGACTCGGCGACGCTAGTTCTCATACAAGCATTTCACAGTCCGGCGTCCATACCTTTTTTATCGTTCTAGGCGTCCAGCATTGGCGTTCTTCTACACCGACGACGATGATGATGCGCCCCTCCCTTGAGGTCTTTTTGAATCCGCAACACTGCGTGCGTGTGGATACTTAAAAATAATATCTCCACTGCATCTCTCCCCGTGCAACTAAGGCGACTAAGGACAAGATGTCGTGCAAAGGGCGACAGGCTAGCCACCTCTCACCTTGGCACGGTCCTTCCGCCTATTCATGCAGTAGGTGGGCCTTCGTGCCTTACTTGCTGCTTGATAGTTATCTTGTCCGGATACTTTGCTAAACGTGGTGGTCGGTGTTGTGCTGTAATTTACAAGAGCACCTGCAGCACAACTCCTATTACTCTGCTCGCCCCGATTGCCGGGATGCAGCGTGTGGCATGTTTGTATTCCAGAAACATTCAGCGGGACTGGTGGTTTGTGCCGCCCGCCTACCGTATCCTCTTTTACCTATAATAAAATTCAACGTCTGCTTTCTGTCTGAGTGTCTGTCTGTCCGCTTATAACTCGAGAACCACTGAACCGATTTTAATAAAACAAAATTCTACGCATAGCTTGATTCTTCCCATCAACTATAGGCTACTTACTATCACGCTAAATGGCTTATGAGGTTAGCAGTGAAGTCAAATATGAGAGCGGGCGGAGCCGCGGGCACAGCTATTCGATATAATAATCATCATCATCATCAATATACCTACTATAATAATAAATCTGTAAGGGATGGTCATGGAGTATAAGTTACTTTGTTTTATGAAATACTGCGTTTGTAGACTCTATGTATCATTGATATCTATTTTATTTAAAATAGATGTCGATGCTATGTATGATACTAAAACTAAAATGACCATTTCTAGAAATATTTTCTGTGATGTGTGTTCCTCCATAACTCTTAAACCGATCATCCGAATTAGATGAAACTTAGTACAAGCACATTTAACTATGCTCGATTTTGTCTATTTCTTTTAATATTTTACAAGTAGTAGGTTAGTGGTCAGTGGTCAGTGGACGGTTCGCTGTAGGTAGTTTGATGATTTTGTTAGACTTGCCGTTAAAAAAAAATAAACAACATGCTTGAAAACAGTTAATATTTTTAGGTTTCCGTATCCCGTGAGGAAGCCTATTACTAAGCCTACGCCGTCCGTCCGTCCGTCTGTCCGTCCGTCTGTCCGTCCGTCTGTCCGTCCGTCTGTCCGTCCGTCTGTCCGTCCGTCTGTCCGTCCGTCTGTCCGTCCGTCTGTCCGTCCGTCTGTCCGTCCGTCTGTCCGTCCGAGGGCTGTATCTCTAGAACCGTAATAGGTAGCCCGTTGAAATTTTGACATAATATGAGTTATTATGGCGGATATAACAACGAATAATAAAAAATTGAAAAAGTTAAAAATTAAGGGGGGTTCCCATACAATAAACGTGTTTTTTTTTCAATGTTTTTTTGTCTCGCCCCCACTTGGCCGGTTTTCTACTTTCTAATTTGTCCCTCAAAATTGACCCTCCACAGCAATCCATCTAAATTCGTTCATATACGCTATACGTGATTGGGTAATCAATCACAGTCTATGTACGAGGACCAAATTTCAACTTTTTTCATCCTAAATTCGCAGAAAATAAGCTCTGACTGTCGGACACAAGGGTGATCCTATAAGGATCCCGTTTTTTTCCTCTTTTGAGGTACTTACACAACCAAGTAATCTATGACGCAACGCAACCCTAAAATTTAAACTTGCCTGACTAGCTAGACACGTATTGTATTGTTGTATTGTTTATTGATCATTCATATGACAGTTAGACTGCGCTCGAACTTGTCACAATTTGTTCTATCCGGTTCGATTACACCCACGAAGAAGAACCGACAAGAAACTTCGCAGGGTATTTTTTTAAACATATTTTTACAAGTATTTAGTGACTAGCCACATAATAAAACCGCCCATAGTCTATCTAAAACACAGCTTGAGAGCATGATTAACAATTTTTCTGAGAGTTCTGACTACAAAGACTTATTAATTAAGTGAATCAGGTGTAAAGAGCCTTTGTCAAACTTTGATACTTAATTTGTATCAACATAATTATGTTAGTATATTAAACTACAATGTACCTAGTATAATTTCATTGTCAAAAATAAAAAATAAAAATATATGAATATTTAAGATACTTGAAGTATCAAGTTGTCAATGGGTTAATAAAGCTGAGGTACTAATGGTACCTAGTCAAGAGTTAACTAATTATGCAGTCAGGTAAGTATACCATTCAGATAATATGCGTAGTGGGGTGGGGACACAGAGGATAAAACGAAGGGGGTGCCGATAGGTGTCGACATGAAATGAAGGGAAGCACTGACATGGCACTGGCACCTACCTAGTTCACAAAGGTGTTATGGGCTGACATCACGGATGATGTAGGTGATGTAGCCAACCGTGCCAGTTTCCATTAAAACAAAATTAAAAAAAAAGGTGTCGACCGAGAAAGGGTTCTCAGTATAAGCCGGAGTGAATGTTGATATCAAGAACTTTAGAGGTAGGGACGTCGGACCTTCCCCGCGCCAGCGTAACACGATATTAGTAAAAACGTACAAATAACATTCGTTACAACCCAATCAGAGCGCGATACCACCAGTCCTGGTTTTCCCATTAGGCCGTATAGGCCGCGGCCTAGAGCCGGCAAACTTCAGAGGGCGGCAGATTTCCGAAGGCGCTAAAGAATATTACAAGTAACACTTGCGCTTTGGTATAGTGTTAGCCGTCAAGTTCGTGCGCGTTCATGGACGCAATACTCAAGAAGCAAGTCACTTGTGTATAGAGTTTTCGATCTGTTAAATCCTAAATATAATTTGGGTAAAGGTTTTAATTCCCTATTGCGACTTAGTAATACTAGGAGTATTACTAAGTCGCGTCTAGTGTTATTTATGTTTTGCGCGGGCGGCGAAAGTCTATACTTAAGAACAGTACAAGTCCGGCACTGGATACCACCCGATGCCCGATACCACTCAAACAGAGCGCGCGCCGTCACCTCCGCTACCCGCGGAGCTCGGCGACGCTGGTTCTCATATAAGCATTGGACAGTCCGACGTCCAACCTCTTCTAACGTTCTTGGTTGATATTTGTGCAGGAGGCGGAGATCGACGCGTGCGGCGGAGGCAGCGTGCCGCGCCCGCACCTCGCCCCGCTGCTGGCGGCGCTCCTGTTCACCGCCGCGGCAGTCGTCGCCGCCCGCCCGCTGCTGCCCTGATCCTCGCCCCGGCCAAAGCCCTTCCTGATCTTCTTTGTTATGCGTGTTTTATATCCTTGTTATATCCTTACATAATTTATTATATGAATAAATTTTTTTAATAGAGCCTGGAGTGTCATTTCACACACATATTTAATAGTACGCGACAAGACGCCATACAGTATACAACGAGATACCATAAAGTACGCGACAAGACGCCATACAGTACACAACAGATACCATAAAAAGTACGTGACAAGACGTCATACAATACACACAACGAGACAACATAAATTACACGACAAGACGCCATACAGTACACAACGAGACACCATATAGTAGGCGACAAGACGCCATACAGTACACAACGAGACACCATAAAGTAGGCGACAATACGCCATACAGTACACAACGAGACACCATAAAGTACGCGACAAGACGCCATACAGTACACAACGAGACACCATAAATTACGCGACAAGACGCCATACAGTACACAACGAGACACCATAAAGTAGGCGACAAGACGCCATACAGTACACAGCGAGACTCCATAAAGTACGCGACAAGACGCCGTACAGTACACAACGAGACACCATAAAGTAGGCGACAAGACGCCATACAGTACACAGCGAGACTCCATAAAGTACGCGACAAGACGCCATACAGTACACAACGAGACACCATGAAGTTCGCGACAAGACGCCATACAGTACACAACGAGACACCATAAAGTACTCGACGAGACGCCATACAGTACAAAACGAGAGGCCATTAAAGTTTAATGTTTAATTTTGTCTATAGATAGGTAACCTACTCATACATACATACATACATAGCGTCACGCCTGTTTCCCGGTGGGGTAGGCAGAGACAACGGATCACCACGTGCCACGATCCTGACACACCTCTGCCGCCTCTTCCACTCCTATAATGTTCTTCATGCATGCTCGTCGGTTACGGGTACTACGCACTTGCCCCTTTTTGAGCACATGCCCGATCTGGTTCAGGTACGTCCGTCTAGGGCGACCCTTCTCGACTCTTCCACTTACATTTTTAAGAATCCCTGTGTTATTTTATGTCATGTTGTGTGTCCTACTTGTAGTAAACCAAATAAATAAATAAAAATAAAATAAAATTTGCTTCATAAATTTCTTTCGTTAGTCTCCTATCATCCATTCTTCCAACATGACCGAACCACCGGAGCATCCCTTTCTCAATCCTTGTCACTATATATTTTCTTTCAGCCCACAGCGCTCTCGCACTACACTATTTCTCAATCTATCTTTCATTGTAACTCCACACATACTCCTCAACGCTGCTTTCATGCTTCGTCTGCCATGCCCAACTTTCACTCCCGTACATAAGTGCAGGGACCAGCACTCCACCTACTCTTGGAGGCAAAAGTTGCCCGTGCGCGCCGGGGCTAGAATTTCTAAGACGGCACCGAGGACGGCACGGAACAAAGTGCGCCCTACCGTGCGACCCTTATCTCGTATTCCCAGTTGCACGTGGACCGTCACCTTCAACCGCAGCGAGGGTATGAATCCAAGGTATGAATCGACTGATGTGAGAGTTCTTCACTTCACATAGATCAACCACAACAATAGATTACTTATAGCGGCGTAAATACTGGTACTTATCATTAATCAATATCAATATATTAATAATAAATCTGTAAGGGATGGTCATGGAGTAAGTTACTTTGTTTTATGAGCTATTGCGTTTGTGAACTCTTATCATATCACCGAGCACAGATCCTTCTTTGCTCGGTGACTCTTATGATAACTAAAACTATATTGAAGATTTTTTTAAATCTTTTCTGTATGTAGGTATGTAATGTATGTATGTTCCTCCATAACTCTTAAACCGATCATCCGAATTCGATGAAACTTAGTACAATCACATTTTACTATACGGGAAGGGACACAGGATATGTAGGTTAAATAAAATCCAGTTCCGGTTACGCTATGCCGGCCGTACGGACACACGGAGCACGAACGAGTCAACCGCGCGTGACACCGCGCGTGCACTCGTTATAAGTGCAAGAAAGAAGGGAATAGCTACGGAACCCTCTGCGCGTGAACGAATTAAAGAACTTTATATAAGGTGCTTCGTTATTCATGTCAATAACTTCGGGAGGGTTACATACGCACTCAAACAAACACTTTACGCAAAAAAACATATGTTTATAGGAGCATTTCTTCTCCCAACATCTCCTAACAAAAAAATTAAATCAAATCGCTGTAAAAACCAATCATTCTATAGACCCTTACAAACACGAAACGTAGGCACACACACCGCACACGTAGGTAGGTGGGTAGGTAGCTAGTTTTAGAGCGGCGGCGGGCGGCCTAGTGACCTTGTGACTTACTTACAACAAACATCTGTTCTGCGTTTGAACATAGTACGGTCATTGACCCCGTACAATGCAAGCTACCTACTGTTACACAAAGGTTGATCCTCCTAATGTTTAGGTAGCAAACATGTTTTGTTAAATTTCTCGAAAAGTAATGCTAAAAACATATAATTTTTTTGCGTAACGTGTTTTTTTGAGTATGTATGTAACCCTCCCGAAACATTTGACATGAATAACGAAGCACCTTATATACGATTATCATATTAGTTATACATACATTACATACATATCACACACGCTGAATCCCGACAATCGGGGTAAGCAGAGTAATCGGTGTTGTACTGCAAGAACTCTGGTAAATTACAGCACAACACCGACCACCACGTTTCGCAAATTATTCGAACAAGATTCAATCAATCAAGCAGCAATTATGGCACGAAGACCCACCTGCTGCATGACTCGGTGGAAGTACCGTGCCAAGGTGAGAGGTGGCGAGCCTGTCGCCCTTTAGCACGGCATCTTGTCCTTATCCCTTAGTCGCCTTTTACGACATGCACGGGGAGAGATGCAGTGAGGCTATTCTTTTTAAGTACCGGCCCCACACGGTACATAAATACATTTGGCCCACTTTTGTAACAAGCTTAGTATGGATTAAATATTTTTTATTCATACCAATATTTGGTTTTAAATTGTCATCATCATTTGACACATCAAAATTGTTAATAATACCTATATTCAATTTAATTATTTCTAATCTGACGACTTATTAAGTGAAATATAAGGAAATGTATAATATGTATTTTTTCATAAAATATAGGTACTTATATAAAAAGCTTAGTATGGGGTTATAATAGCCCCATTGCGTCTCTCCCCGTGCATTTCGTAAAAGGCGACTAAGGGATAAGGACGAGATGCCGTGCTAAAGGGCGATAGGATTGCCACCTCTCACCTTGGCACGGTCCTTCCACCCCGAGTCATGCAGCAGGTGGGTCTTTGTGCCTTACTTGCTGCTTGATTGTTATCTTGTCCGAATACTTTGTTAAACGTGGTGGTCGATGTTGTGTTGCAATTTTCCAGAGTTCTTCCAGCACAACATCGATTACTCTGCTTACCATAATTGTCGGGATACAGCGCGTGTAGTACCTATGTATGTATGTATCAAATAGTGCCTAGTTCATTTAGTGCTTACAGCATGAAAACTTTTTTTATAGATCAAAGAACTTTATTGCAGCATAAAATATTTACAAAACTACAAACTAAACTAATCTAAAAGATTAAAAATACTTAAAAATAAAAGTATTCCGACATGGGGGACAAGGGCATGGTCCCCATGACGGTTGCAGCTTCCCCCTCTGAATAGCTATGCTTATTTTTTGTTTAAAATAAGCTCGAGCACGACGACGACGGTCTCCGGAAGTCCGGACGCATTAATCAGGAGCTTCCCCAGTTTATTTGAGAAGCTGACCGCGTCCGTACTCCACGAACCAAGAGTTTCTACAGCAAAGGCCACAAACTCGTACGAAAAATATATAAAGTATCGCATGAAAATTACAAATTTAAAAAACTCCCGCCTCTTAAAAAGTCAAAAATAATTTCCGTTTTCTTAGGAGTCGGTGGACCGCTAAGTACCTAAATTCCCGTGCAACTCTTGAGTCTGTATGTTTAATTTACTTAGCGGTCCCCCGACTCCTTTAAGTAAGTAAACGGAAATTATTTTTGACTTTTTAAGAGTCGGGTTTTTTTTAAATTTGTAATTTAACTTTTAAGTCCACTTTTTTTTTTAAGATAATTATTTTTTTATTACTTAATTACTTAATTACTTGATTACAAACATAGCTAAGAACCACCCCGATTAAACAAGCTTCCTAATAAAAAAAACCGCATCCAAATCGGTCCATCCGTTTGGGAGCTACGATGCCACAGACGGACACACACACACACGTCAAACTTATAACACCCCTCCGTTTTTTTCGTCGGGGGTTAAAAACTAGTTTTGTGGTTGATTATCACAATCACTGCTACTTGTCGCGGTGGCAATGCCAATAGACTGCCTGCGACCGTACGGCCGGGGCCGCTCCACCTGCCTGTGCTCAGTAGAAACCATGTACGGTGGTAGACTGCCGCATGATAAGCTCATCTCATATCCTCATCCTAGCCCTCGTCATTGGAAGCAGTGAATCGATGACTCGGGCACTCTCTGCCCGGCGGCGGCGAGGCGCGCGTGTATAGCCGACCTCTTAATCTCACTCTTCACATATTACGAGACCTGACATCGCGATGGTTAACGGGTAATAAAGAAACTCAAATGGGTTAAGACAAAAGAAAATGTAAAAAAAATATAAAATAAATGTGCCCCAGGTTCGAGTTAGGAACATTCCCATCGAATAGTTCGCGTTTTAGGTTGTAGCGTTTACCCCGCCCGGTTTGATACCACCGCATAGTGAATGAAAGGTCGGCCGCAACGGCTATTTATGTACATATTTCGTGTTTTCCGCAATCGTATCAGTTTCCATTAAAAAATCTCGTTTCCTTCGTGTATTCGTAGTCGGGTGTTAGAAAAGGGCGGTGGCTCGTGGTGTCGGCATTAGTCTGCAGAGGTTTGCAGTTTCGACTACTTTAAAGCTAGCTATCTAAAGGATACGTAATATTTGAACTTCCATTCGAACACTCAAATGTTCTCGCTTGGGAAGCAAAAGGACTAATCTACCGCTTCAGGTTCAGGCACCGCGCTTCGTGCGGCGTTTCAATGCGCGCGCATTTCACGCATGCGTGCCGCGCTGCGCCGCGCCACAGCCTTCTCGATGCCTCTTTCCCTCAGTTACGTTATCAATTCGCGTCAAGCTCAGCGATAACTATCATTAGATTTAGTAGTGAAGATGTGCGGCTGGTGCGAGTGAAGAGGAGCGGCGCGCGTTGTGGCTCGATGGTGGGTGGAGTGCGGTCGTGGGCGACGCGTGAAGCTGGCTCTGATGTGCGAGCGCGCCAGGCTGATCTGGCTGCTGTTCGTGCTGTGCTCGTTGGATTCCCGCCACTGCTCCTTCAGCAACGGCGGCGATGATGCCGACGATGCGGACGCGGGCGGCGGAGCAGCGGGAGGCGCCGACGGACCCAGGATCCCGCTCAACGTGTGAGTACATTTAGAGACCGCAGTCCTCGTTCCGCGCTGCGATTACAATCATCGATGGTACCATGACCATACCATGACGTGTAATTTTTGCTCCATTCCATGACCATGAAAGCCGTGTTGGGTCGGTCAAAGATTGTTGATTGATTACCCAATAAATAAAGATAATTATGAACTACCCTGCAAGACTGCGAGTAGATAGTTAATTAATTACACTGACCGAAGTACAGTAGTTAGGTATTTATCTTATCTATTCTATGGAAGAGAGCTATGTAACGAATCAATTTCTAGTTGACAGGTATCCATTGATTTATATTTTACTAACGTTATATGTACTTAACGGTAGTATGGTATATATGTAATTTAACGTTAGCTAAGACTAGAATAAGCGTAGATAGGGAGGGGTTACTTTGAAAATACATACAAACATACATTCACGCTGTTTCACAGTCGGGTAGGCAGAGACAACGGATCTCCACGCGCCACTATCCTGACACACCTCTGCCGCCTCTCCACTCTCATATCATAATGTTCTTCATAGATGCGTTGAAAGTATACATACGTTTATAAGTACTAGGTCCATAGCTGTACTGTACCTAGGTATTATAAGTTGGAGGTAATAACGTACCTACATTGAGTTATTTGTCTACCTATATATTCGGTCAGTACCTCGGTGTGTGGCCCTATGGATCGACGTCCGTTCGTGAAATTAAGTACACCCGGGTGCGGTCTGCCGTCACAACTTGGATGGCTGACCGCACCGTTCGACCGTTGAGGCTGGCTGTGGTTCAGATTCCATGTAAAATTGTAGGTTCCTTCCCTTACCACACTAGGTGGTAGGGTTTAACGTCCGTCCGGATTGATACCACCGCAATGCATTATAGGTCGGTCGAAGCGAAACATGAACCAAATACATAGCGTATTTGGTTCGGCGGCGGCGGTATTATATTTCATCTTCTCAGCCTCGATAGCTCAGTGGTGCAGACAGTCGACTGTTGCTATTGATTGTTAAGCAACGCTGGGCGCGGTCAGTTCATGGATGGGTGACCGCTCGACCGTTGGAGCCTGACCGTGGTTCGGATTCCACGTAAAACTGTAGGTAAGGGACCTTCTCACACTACCAGGTGGTAGGGTTCAGTTCGCCCGGGTTGGTACCACCGCACTTAATGAAATGTGGGTCGAAACGGCTATGTAAATAGTTGGTAAATAGTTTGTGTTTTCCGTCCAGTTCAGTGTAACCGGCACGATCGAAGGGAAGCACTGACATGGCACCTAGTTCACCCGGTGTTATGAGCTAACATCACGGATGGTGTAGGTGATGTAGCCAACCGTGTCAGTTTCTTTAAAAAAAAATGGTTGTCTGTAAAGTCGGTTTACGGTCGATAGTTTTACGTGATAACGTCATAAAGTGGTAAGACTACTTTAAATTTCTGCTGCCCTGGTACTTAGACATGAATATTCTAAATTTGAAATCGAGATAACAGAGAGATAAATGTGTACAAGCCGACGCTTGGGCCGATTGTGCCTCTCTATCGCTAGTTACGCGCTCTCGCTTGCACACACAGGCTCAGATGGAACGTGACACTTTTTCGCGCGTGCAGCCGGTGTTAATCAATTTTTAGGACGTTATCACGTCAAAAATGGCATTTGTGCGGTAATGCACCTGAAATCTCTTCATCTGATCTATATTATTATCTGAATAAAGCCAACCAAAAATAATGGCTGGGGTTTCCAATACGTACACCTTTTTTTTTTTTTTTTTGGGAACTGACACGGTTGGCTACATCACCTACAACGTCCGTGATGTCAGCCCATAACACCGGGTGAACTAGGTGCCATGTCAGTGCTTCCCCCTTTGATCGTGCCGGCTACACTGAACTGGTCGGAAAACACAAACTATTTACATAGCCGTTTAGACCGACGTTTCATTCAGTGCGGTGGTACCAACCCGGGCGGGTTAAACCCTACCACCAAGTAAGATTAGGAGGGAAGGGACCTACAGTTTTACGAGGAATCCGAACCTCGGTCAGCCTCCAACGGTCAGCGGTCACCCATCCAAGTACTGACCGCACCCAGCGTTGCTTAACATTCAATAGCGACAGTTGAATGTCTGCACCACTGAGCTATCGAGGCTGACGAGCTATCGAGGCTGACCTTTCTCTCAACTAGCTGGTATGATAGGCTTGTAGTTTAGGCTTTTACGATTCTAAAGATGTAATTTTTATTCTGCGGAAATTAGTAGCTAAGTCTTTTTTAATAGCAGTGTTTTGTGGTCGTTTATTGCTCCTGTATTTTTTATTAATTTTTTACGAGGTGTACGTTTTGGAAACCCGCCCAAAAATAATATATTATCCGTCAAACGCATGTTTGGAAGTTTGGAAGTGTCATTTTAGGAGCCCGTCAAGAGAGCATCAGGGCGGAAGTTCAGACCAAGTTACTAATCCGTGACGTTTACATTCCTTCTCATGGTCGAGGGCGAGGGTTTGAGTTGAGCATGCATATAATTTTTTTTCCTCTTTTTATTTGGTAAGCGTTAAAAATAGGTAATTTTTTTATAACCCCACATATTAAAACGTTATTATCTGAAATATTTTACTTACTCTATTACCGGTGCAGTTATAAGGTATAAGTAAATTACGGTTCACTAATATTATGAGCGGAAGTATGATGGAACCTAAGTCGCCCTGATTCTCCGTTGACGGGCTCGTGTCAGTTACTTACTAATTTGTAGGATGTCTTGTTGACAGATGACAGAGAACTCCCTCCCTTTGGTCCGATCGTTTGAATGGGTAATTTGTTTGTTTTCGTTTTATTGGATTTCAACTTAGATTTTATTTAGCGCTTTTGCCCGAGGCTTCGCTCGCGGGAAATTCGTTTGTAAAAGGAAGAAAGTAAGTAAGCCCGCTACCGTACTTTTATTTCGGCGCGCAGAATAAATGAATTCATTCGGTTTATATGAGAGCCACATCTTAGCTTAGCGTAACCACAACTAAATTGTATTTAGCCTATCCTGTGTCACGTATAGTTATACGTGCTTGTATTAAGTTTCATCTAATTCGAATGATCGGTTTAAGAGTTATGGAGGCACATACATACATACAGAAAAGATTTCTAAAATCATCAATTTAGTTTTAGTATCATACCTACATAGAGTCTACAAACTCAGTATCTCATAAAACAATGTAACTTACTCCATCCATGACCATCCCTAACAGATTTAATATTAGTATTGATTGATACATGCCTATATACTATCATAAATAATACTCTTTTATTCTCGAGTAGTAGAAACCCTCCCCGTATAAGTTACTCTATGAGTAGTAGGTTAATTCATTGTTACGTTTGTACGCTTCTCGTACTGGATTTCGTTATTTGCCCAAGTCTGAGTCACAGAGTCTGACGTAAAAATATATCTTCAAGAAATTGAGGGGCCAAATCTGGGCCACCACCTGCTTTCTCTGACAATGTTTAGTAAATATAAAATATTCATTTGATTGATTGTTCAATTGCAGTGTTCAAGGTTGGTCGGTCAAACTCGGAAAAGAGTTATGGCACTTCGGAGAATTCGTCACTCGGAGGAAAGAAGTGCAAGAAGTAAGTATTAGCCAACTGATTTAACATGTTAACAGCGGATCACGAACAGCGTTTGTGATGGTATGTTTTCTCTAGCTTGCAGATCACAATTAATGTGACTCGTCATCAGATTTTGCATTGTTCTTTCTAAAATCAGGAGCACTGTTCGTGATCCGCGTTTCGTGTATACTGTAGTTGAGTGTTTTAACTACACACACATACATATACAATACATCTATAAGAGGTACACGGGAGAGGCAGGGGAATGACTCTCGAGCGCCGCTACTCAGTGCGCCGCAAGCTACGACAGAGCGTGTACTTTTTTTTTTTAAACCTACATTTTTGTATCGCTTGTGGTAAATAAATAAGAATATAACTATAATTGTTTAAATACAAACATTTGCCTATTATTAAAAAAAAGCAAACTATACAAATATCTTCATTAGTTATTTTTCACCCATCTAAGTACTGACCGCGCTCAGTGTTGCTTAACAACAGTCGACCGACCGCACGACTGAACTGAATGAAAGGTCGGTCGAAACGGCTATGTAAATAGTTTGTGTTTTCCGTCCAGTTCAGTGTAGCCGGCACGACCGAAGGGAGGCACTGGCGTGGCACCAGGTTCACCCGGTGTTATGGGCTGACATCACGGATGCTGTAGGTGATGTAGCCAACCGTGTCAGTTTCCATAAAAAAAAAAAAAAGCTACTGAGGCTGACAATTGTAATGGATATATATAATATTAATGGTTGTGTGTGTGTGGTGGGCGCAGAGCTTCAAGTCGGCGCAGATGGAGACGCGGGACGGCAAGAAGCTGGTGCAGAGCATGGCGGACGACATACAGGCCATGATGCAGCTAAAGATCAGCGCCATCCGCAGGATCGTCGACTCCGCCGAGGCGGCCGCTCTCGACTCACAGAAAGACGTATTTTGACTCTTCTTCTATTCTTTTTAGGTTTCCGTACCCCGTGCGGAAGCGGGTGCGAATCGCACTTGGCCAGTTTTTTAGTAATAACCAAGCATTTCCCGCCTGCTGTCGAGAGCAACGAGTTTGTGAAATTTACATGCCATTTCTGTGTTAGGGAAACCCAGCGTTTGCTCGAACATTTGGAAATTTGAGCATTTTAAGTAGATAAACAATGTCGGTCGCTTAGCAAAGTGTGCAGGTCTGACTTGTTCGTGTGATTAATTCTTGTTGTTCACTTAACTACTAAAACCACTTCAAGATTTTTTTTTTTTGTAATCCAATATGTGCACTGAGTCATACAGTCTTTTCTTTTATCTAATTCGGTATGGGTGGCTGCGTCGGAGGTGCCAAAGCGCATGCTTCGACCAGCCAATATCATCTCCGAGAAGGTAGGTGCCATACCGGAGACTTCCCTGGATTGCTGGCTATACCGGACTAGAGGAGAATACCACCAAGGCTGTTATGCGGCCATCTTACATCCAGTGCGGTGGTATCAACCTAGTCGGCTTCAATTTGAGCCTACCACCTAGTAAGGGGCAATGGAAGGGACCTACAGGTTTACACCGGTTCCGAACGGTGAAGCAGCAGGTATGCACGTAATTTTTTTTGTCAGAAAGGACTCATTGGTACACACACGCCGACCGGATTCGAACCGCGGACCTCTCGCATGAGAAGCCGATGCCCAAACCACTCGGCCACCCGCCGCTTGAATACTGAGTCATAGGAGCTATAGAGCAAAGGCTCCGACCAGCCGGTACGACCTCCGAGGAGGTGACATACCGGAGACTTCACTTTAGATTGTTGGCTATACTAGACTAGAGGAGAACACAACCGAAGCTGCTATGCGGCCATCTTAACCCACTTTTGTTTTATTTTTTTCTATGGAAACTGACAGGGTTGGCTACATCACCTACAACATCCGTGATGTCAGCCCATAACACCGGGTGAACTAGGTGCCATGTCAGTGCTTCCCTTCGGTCGTGCCGGCTACACTGAACTGAACGGAAAACAAAAACTATTTACATAGCCGTTTCGACCGACCTTTCATTCAGTGCGGTGGTGCCAACCCGGGCGGGTTGAACCCTACCACCTAGTAAGGTAAGAAGGGAAGGGACCTACAGTTTTACGTGGAATCCGAACCACGGTCAGCCTCCAACGGTCAGCAGTCACCCATCCAAGTACTGACCGCACCCAGCATTGCTTAACATTCAATAGCGACGGTTGACTGTCTGCACCACTGAGCTATCGAGGCTGACAAAAAAGGTTATTAAAAAAAGGTATCTTAATGAATTTATGATAATATTTTACCATGACAAACTATTATAAATAAATAATATTTATTCTATTAGATAATTACTGAAAGGTTGACTGGGAGAAATCCCTGTAAGGGATAAGTCCGCCTTTGCCCCTCATGTAAATTTCTTATTGTTTGTTTATGTTAAATGTTTTTTTGGAGCAATAAAGTATTTCTATCTATTTATCTACTGAAGACGGCTTTCGCCGAAATATTTAATAAAATAAAAAATGTGTTATTTTTAAATAAATATTTTAAAAAAAGTATCCCAACATTCACTACTATAAAAAAATAATCATCCCCTTTCGAGCATAAAGAAAGCGTTGACAGCATTGGCTTCGCCGCGAGACGACCTATCGTCAGACGTTGCATTTCAGGAGGTGCCGCCCGACTACCAGTTCTACAACAGCAAGGAGATGGAGGAGCCGTGGACGCCGGAGATGTCTACGTCTCCGGCGCCGCCCACAGCAGAGCCGGACGAGGGCACCGTGCTGCGGCCGCCGTCGCTCGACGCTCACCTCGAGCCCAACCCGCACTTCTACGACATCGCCGTCAACACAAACTTCAGCAGCGTCCACGTACCCACCAACGTCTACTCTTGGGGTGAGCCAAAACTCGCAAAGAGGCCTCGGCCACCTCAAAGTCACGAATGGTCATTCGATCGATTTGATCTCGCTATACTGGTAGGTATACTATATTGCTTTTTTTTTATGCAAACTGACACGGTTGGCTACATCACCTACAACATCCGTGATGTCAGCCCATAACACCGGGTGAACTAGGTGCCATGTCAGTGCTTCCCTTCATTTCATGTCGGCTACACTGAACTGGACAGAAAACACAAACTATTTACATAGCCGTTTCAGCCGACGTTTCATTCAGTGCGGTGGTACCAACCCGGGCGGGTTGAACCCTACAACCGTAAGGTAAGAAGGGAAGGGACCTACATTTGTACCTGTAGCTGTGACCGGTCTTTGGCCTTGTGCCATTGTTAAAGGCAGAACCTATTTTAACAGGCATGACGGGGCGGCGGCATAGCCAAATGTTGCGTGAAAGAAATATAATCCCTAACAAAAAAATTAAATAAAAAATGGTTTTGTACTTTCAGCCCCACAAGTGATAAAAGGAATTCATTGGTCAGAGAAGTTGGACTCGATCTTCATGGATAACTACCGCAAGGACCCGACGCTCTCCTGGCAGTACTTCGGCAGCTCCACCGGGTTTATGCGTCACTATCCCGGTGCGTACCTGCACTTACATCCGCGTGCCGCTAGTCCAACCCCTACTGTTATTGGTGTTTGCTTGTTACTCCTGAGCTACCTTAGAAACTTTTTTTTTTATCCAGGCGGGATAATCCCTCCCTCCTAGTAAGGTAAAGAAGGGAAGGGACCTACAGTTTTACATCGCAACCGAACCTAGGTCATCCTCCAACGGCCGAGCGGTCACCCATCCAAGGCGCTCAGGGTTGCTTAACAACAGTTGACCTACCGCACCACTGAGCTACCGAGACTGACCTGAAATTTTTCATTGAGTTAACTGATTTGAAATCTTTTTTGTAAAATTTTTCTTCATACAAAAGTGCCACATTGACAAAAAAAAATTACACTTCAAAATTTATTCAGTTTCGTTTTTGGACAGTTTTTCGTGCAGATTAGTCTTCGGTGAAATCCAATCAAAATGTAACACTGTATTGAAAATATTAGTGACATAATGTAACCACGGAATAATGTTCCGAAATGCGTTAGCTCTGAAATGGGTGGCGGAGCCGGTGGATATCTACGACTGCCGCACGCGCGCCTGGTACCTGGAGGCGGCGGCGAGCCCCAAGGACATGGTGGTGCTGGTGGACCGCAGCGGTTCGATGACGGGCCAGCGGCGCGACATCGCCAAGCATGTCGTCACCAACATACTCGACACGCTCGGCAACAACGACTTCGTCAACGTGATGACGTTCTCCGACACTGTCGACGACATCGTGCCCTGCTTCCACAACTCTCTCGTTCAGGTCTCTTGCTTTTGTTTTGTTAGGTTCATACAAGAACATTTAATAGGTTGGACGTCAGAATGTCCAATGCTTATATGAGAAACAGCGTCGCCGAGCTCCGCAGGTAGCGGAGGGGACGGCGCGCGCTCTGATTGGGTGGTATCGGGCGGTATCGCGCTCTGATTGGTTGTTAACGAATGGAATTTGTAAGTTTATACAAACATCGTCCTTACCTATTTAAATATTCTTGGGTTCATAGTTCTGTGGGGACGATCGATCGCCTGAATCAGCGGTTCCCAATTATATTTTCAATGGTACCCATTAGCAAATTAATTCAGACCGAAGTTACCTACGTACCAGGTTTTGTAAATAAAACAATTTTCATTTTCACGGTCCTTTTTTTTATAATTTATTTTTAGGGCTTTTCACAAAGCAATTCGTCAATATCAGCCCCATGGTACCTTTCCTCTCGATTCCTCAGGGCTCAGAGTCCCTTAGGGATAGAGAACGTTTAACAAACTCCAATCTGCTATCGTATCATTCATTCGATGTTAGGTTACAAAGAAAATAAAATAAAAAAACTAAAAATAATGACACCGGTGTGGGCTGGCAGGCGACGCTGGGCAACCTGCGCGAGCTGAAGCTCGGGCTGGACAACTTCGAGACGACGGAGATCGCCAACTTCTCCGCGGCGCTCACGCGCGCCTTCGAGCTGCTGCGCGAGTACCGCGAGAGCGACAACACGCGCGGCGCCAACTGCAACCAGGTCAACACACGACACATCAACCCGTTGCGAAGACAATTGTATAGTTTTTGCCAAACTTTATTGCCGTTCGTACGATGTTCGGTGTTCGAACTGCACCAAAGCCGAGTTTAAGGTCAGAGGGGGAAGCAAGGAGAAGTGTGCGGTTCATTAAATGCGTGATGATTATTGAGAACAAAAATAAATAAAAAACCACCGATTCTTAAAAAGTAAAAAATGATTTCTGTTTACTTACTTAAAAAGAAGTCGGGGAACCGCTAAGCTGCATGCTAATTCCCGCATGCAGCTTTTCATTTTTATAATTTTTTTTTACTTACCCCCGACTCCTTTTTTTTAAGTAAGTAAACGAAATTTGTTTTATGTTTATCGGATCGTGGTAGTCTCTCGAGAGGCTAATTATTTTTAAAGTTTGTTGGTTTTGTTTTAGTTTAGGTAATTTTAATTTGATAGGTAGTTTTAGTTTCTATTTGAATTTAATTCCATATTAAATAATATTTAACCTAGTATTAAAGTGGGACAGTGGATGCTTAATTTTTTTCTTTTATATGATTGTCTCACCAGATACAGTTCCTAAAAATCAAAATATCTAGCAGTAGCCTTTGTGCTACAAGCGGAGCCACACCGTCAAAGACAGGAATGAATGAAAAAATCTGTCAATTGCGAGTTTTACTCGCGCGCGAAGGTTTCCGTATCTATCCGCTGTCAATAATATCTGCCTATCCGCTCAGGTGGCATGGTCTTCGAATTTGAATTTATCAGATATATTATGTTTATGTTATGACAGGTCTCCATGTTTGCCCAAATGCCGACTGACAGCTGTTACCATAGTAACGTCACTTTATTTTTTAAAAGTGATCTGTCAAATATCAAACTTCTGAAAATTCTTTTATTGGAACGACCAAATATTAGAGAAGCCTCAATGAGGTCGATAGCACTTTATGGTGGGAATATAACAGCACCTAACAATGCATGCAATGTATAAAAGTCGTTTGCGCCATCTGTTATTAAATAGTGTGACTAATCTATTTTAATGAAACGTTTCTTGTATGGGGGGGCCCCATACGTTCCTTAATTTTTAACTTTATCTTATTTTTCTTATTTGTTGTTTCATCCGCCATAGTAACACATATTCTGTGAAAGATTCAACCGGCTACCTATTACGGTTCAAGAGATACAGCCGTCGGACAGACGGACGGACGGACAGACGACGGAGGCTTAGTAATAGGCTTCCGTCTGGGATGCGGAAACCTAAAAAGAAACGTCGAGGGTAAACTATAGTGCAAGTATCAGGTGTGTCGTGTTACAGGCCATCATGCTGGTGACGGACGGCGTGCCATACAACTACAAGGAGATATTCCAGCGCCTCAACTGGAACTACTCAACTCCCGTGCGCGTGTTCACTTACCTCATAGGGCGGGAGGTAAAGGTAGTACACAATCCAGGTATTACTGCGTGCGCTAGTGTGATGTGACGTCCGCCCGACCAGTAGACCTAGACTGTGCTACCTACTCTTCTTCTCTTCTCCTCCACCTGTCTACCCACCTACGGTTGTCTACCTACTTCTATACTGCGCCTCTCTTCCTGTCGTGTCAACTCTTGACACTGGCTCTCTCGAACACGGCACCCCGGTGTGATGTCCCGTCTCGTGGCCGCGGCCAGGCGCGTATTCAGAAATGCGATTCGTCGGGCGATGTCTAAACGAAACATCTATATTTGAATGTTGTATAGTTTATTGATCATTCATATGGCTGTTAGACTGCACTCGATCTTGTCACAATTTGTTCTATCCGGTTCGATTACACCCACGAACAAGACCCGGCAAGAAACTTCGCAGGGTAATTTTTTTTTTTATACATTTTATTATTTAAAAACTTATTATTATATCTAAAAAGCTCATCACTCGAGTCGCAACTGAATGTCTGAATTTCATGGGGGACAAATCTCATGTATCCCTCTCCATTGATACGCGCCTGGCCGTAGCTCTCATTGTCATAGTGCAGTTTCAGATTATGTTCATTTAAAAGAAATTCTTAATTAAATACATTAAAAAAACATATGTTCTGGAGCTGCAACATTGAGGCGTATGTGAAATATGTGTGTGAAATGGTGTATTGTTGTCTCGTGCGTCTGTGTGAACCCATCGACCCATTCCAGCAAGGTCATATTCTCTATGAGCAATTCGTCGCTACTATAGCAGTTTCTCATGATCCGTCTCACTCGCTCCAACGGACTTCTCAATGTGTCTAGCGAGACAGAGCTGTGGCTGCCGCTATTTTTGCGATAATACCTTAATAGAGAATAGGCAGGCGGATCTTTTCTTCGTCTGTCGTCGGCACGGTCTACATGAAGATAAGTGCATTAGAAATAAAGTAATTTAATCCAAGTTAACAGGTTTATCATAGAGTTAAAAGGCCCTAAGCCTAATTTCAACCGGAATTATTGCAAATGAGTAACGACGAAGAGACAACCACGCTCGCTGATTGGTTCGCAGTGGCCAATGAACGCAAAACAAAAATCAAATTTGCAATAAACCTGGTTGAATTTAGAGCTATTTAAAAAATTTGAAATTTGACGTTTATAAATTAGTATTTTGTATTGTAATAAATAACTCTTGACGGAGACCAAGCAGACGAACTCGACTGCTCTCGAACTAGTCACAATTTCTTCTATCCGCTTCGATTACACCCACAAACTAGCAAGAAACTTCGCATGATATATTTTTTTTCATACATTAAAGGCATTGTAACATTATAACATCGCCTAACAGTCTATCGAAAACACAGCTTGAGTGAGAGCAATATTAATCATATTACTGAGAGTTCTAACTCAAAGACTGCCAATTGGAGCAGGCCATTCTCCACAAACAGCACCAGTTCACGAGCACCACGCCAGCGCCAGCCATCGCATGTAATATAATAAAACGGATCTTACAATAATCCTGCGCGATATACACAAGCATTAAAAAAAAGCATATTTTGCATTCAATGAATCTGTCGGCTATTCCCAACTACTTAATGTAGTGCTTTCACTTTAATGTCTAGCAATTCTTGATATAGGTGCTTATCTTTGGTAAATGAAATGGGACGCGCTAGGCGATCACATTCTATCGTCGTCTGCGAATTAGCGACGGTGAGCAGACCTTAGTGTATGTATGCTTCCCTAGATTTTTGTGTTTACTACATAGTCTGTAAAATCACGATAAAGGTGATTAGAATGACAGCAGTTAGAATAGTGGTAATCTTAATATATAGGTACTACCTGGTACTACCTTATTTAAAGAAAGGGATTGAAAATGGGGGCGTTGCTATATGCCTCTCGATCACACAGTGTTGCCGTCTAAAGAAAATAAAACAATTGTTCAAAGACAAAAATTGGCTAATCAAAAAATATACAAAGTATGCAAAAAAAAATTTGTATGCCGACTGTACAGCTATAAAACGCCGCCATTTTCAATCCCTTTCTTTAAATAACCAGGTTATCAAAATTTATATTTATTATTTCGTAAACGATTCATCCCATTGCGATGAACCTTTTGTGGATTGTTGTGCGAGTGCCTGCAAAGGTTTCTGACAAAAATTAAAATACATTTACGCGAACTTAGCCGCGAGCAAAAAACTAGTTAAAAATAAATCTCTATTTCTTCTGTTTCATTTCATGAAGTCCCGTTATTACATTTAGTTACATTTGGAAAACACAAAGTCAATAAATATGGACAGCGAATTCGAATAGGTCAATATTATTGTAACTAAATGAGTACTATTTTTTTTTGGCACTTTGACAGCTGTCATTTTGACCATCCTTACATTTTCTGGCACACCCTTATTATTATAATACTTAGGCCCACTTGCACCAACACAAATTTAATATATAAACCAGTTTAACTCGTTAATCTAGCACCCGTTGACTGTGGGAACCGAGTTTAAATCCATAACTCGCTACTTAACTTTAAACTCGTGTTGGTGCAAGTGGGCCTTAGATTGTAAAAGTGAATAAGACAGTCTTTCAGTCATGACAGTAGGCTCCGAATTGGACATATTTGTTCCTCTTCACACCTTGCTGAAGAGTGTAATTATGGACTCTTCGCTGTGTGGTGTGATCTGACGGTCGAGCATATTCTAGTTGCTTGCCAGCTCCATACGTCTCCTCTTTATGATTCTCTCCCTTGGTTTAAGGTTCCTCTTCCCACTAATGTTTCATGCCTTCTTTGCTCCAATAATTTCAAAGTACTTAACTACCTCCTCCTCCTTTATTAGAACTCACAATATTAAACTGTAAATATACTTATTTAGATCTATTAGTATGTTCATATATTATATACTTTGTATATATTGTATTAGTTTGCTAGTTTCAAAACGGCTGCCAAAATATACTTCTTGAATAATTAGAACTTGTCAATATTTTAGAATTATTTACCTACTTGAGATTACCTAACCTTGTATATTGTGCCTAACTATGATAATTTTATTTTACTAAGGCCCACTTGCACCAACACGAGTTTAGAGTTAAGTAGCGAGTTATGGATTTAAACGCGGTTTAAACGCGGTTCCCACATACAACGGGTGCTAGCTTAACGAGTTAAACTGGTTTATAGTTAAATTCGTGTTGGTGCAAGCGACGCTTAAAGTCTTAACTTTCTATTTTATACTTATAACTAGCTGTGCCCGCGGCTCCGCCCGCTCTCATATTTGACTTCTCTGCTAACCTTATAAGCCATTTAGCGTGATAGTAAGTAGCCTATAGTTGATGGGAAGAATCGAGCTATCCGTAGATTTTTTTTTATTAAAATCGGTTCAGTGGTTCTCGAGTTATAAGCGGACAGACAGACAGACAGACAGACAGAAAGCAGACGTTGGATTTTATTAAAGGTAAGGATAAGGATTACTTGTAACCACATAAATGTTCCAATCTCTATAAGTGAATGTTATAGTTATAACGTTCTTTGAGACCAATAAAGA
Organism: Nematopogon swammerdamellus; assembly: GCA_946902875.1. Lineage (NCBI taxonomy): Eukaryota > Metazoa > Arthropoda > Insecta > Lepidoptera > Adelidae > Nematopogon > Nematopogon swammerdamellus. The sequence continues at coordinate 4,219,892 of OX336333.1, forward strand.
TTTTTTAAACCGAATGTTCTCCTTCATCTGAGTGCAAATTATTCATTATTTAAATAGCCAAAATTATTTGTTGTCACTATGTGTGAAGTACTATTTTTTCATTACCGTGGATCTTTCAATGGCTTCGCGCCAGTCCTCCCGTCGTGCATGTGCGAACTCACATCCATTTCGGCTCAGTTCGCCTGGTGGAGTAGATCGGAGCGGTACGATTGCATGTGCGTGCATCTAGGGGCGAGCGTGTAATAACTAGACGACTGACCACAATTTGGAGTGATCGTTCATGGTCTATATTTTGGCTTACATCCATTCGTCGTCACGCCAATTGTAATGAAGTCAATCGGCGCGATGGTCCATGCCCAGCTTTAGTCTCCGCCACACGGCTATTATACATACGTACTACATACATTATGTATTTATTCTTCCTATGTAATTTTGGTATTTAGTATGCAAATTATGCATATATTATGTAGGTATCAATATATAATATACATAGGTATATTAGTAGAATTTATGTAGTTTATTTACACATTTTTGTATGATCTTATCTTTATTTCCGTTCATTTGCATTATCTGCCAACACGCACTTTTCTCACATCCCAATGTTGGTTTGTAAGGAATGCCTTGTGGTATTAAACCCACCTTTTGTGTGCCACGTTTGAAATGGTGTGCAGTAAAGAGTATTGTGATAATATGATTTTTTTGAAGTGAAAACTTCTTTAGCGGCGCTTGGCACTTTTTTAGGTGGGTGAAAAATGTTAGACTCGCGACAGATCTCGAAAAGCGAGATTTATTTTTATTATTTAAAATGCAACCTTAATACATTGCATTAAGGGCTAAGTTACGATGGCTCGGGTTTTATTATTTAAAATGCAACCTTAAGACATTGCATTAAGGGCTAAGTTACGATGGCTCGGGTTTTATTATTTAAAATGCAACCTTAAGACATTGCATTAAGGGTTAAGTTACGATGGCTCGGGATCAATTCTGTTTGTCTCTTAGTGACAGTGGAAATCCGATATTCGTTTGGTCGATAATCAATTCAAAATGAATGTAGGGTTCCGGAACAAATGCATGTCTGTCCGTTCTATTAAATTTAACCTTTTTATTCCATAATTTTTTTTTTCAGGGTGTTTAGTTTTTTTTATAATCACCTAAGAATTATTTTAAGAATTATTTTCGGAAATACAAAAAGTTTTCTGAGGCTTTTTTTTATGGAAACTGACACAGTTGGCTAAATCACCTACAACATCCGTCATGTCAGCCCATAACCCCGGGTGAACTTGGTGCCACGTCAGCTTGCTTCCCTTCGGTCGTGCCGGCTACACTGAACTGGACGGAAAACACAAACTATTTACATAGCCGTTTCGACCGACCTTTCATTTAGTGCGGTGGTACCAACCCGGGCGGGTTAAACCCTACCGCCTAGTAATATAAGAAGGGAGTCATATCCCTTAGTCGCCTGTGACGACATACACGGGGAGAGATGCAGTGGGGCTATTCTTTTAAAGTACCGGCCCCACACGGTACAAAACACCGATGTGCCGAACACCCTGTATAATATACATAGGTATATTAGTAGAATTTATGTAGTTTATTTACACACTTTTGTATGATCTTATCTTTATTTCCGTTCATTTGCATTATCTGCCAACACGCACTTTTCTCACATCCCAAATGTTTGTTTGTAAGGAATGCCTTGCCTAAACCCACATTTTGTGTCCCACATTTGCAATGATGTGCAGTAAGAGTATTGTGATAATATGATTTTATTTTTTTTATGGAAACTGACATGGTTGGCTACATCACCTACAACATCCGTGATGTCAGCCCATAACACCGGGTGAACTTGGTGCCACGTCAGCTTGCTTCCCTTCGGTCGTGCCGGCTACACTGAACTGGATGGAAAACACAAACTATTTACATAGCCGTTTCGGCCGACCTTTCATTCAGTGCGGTGGTATCAACCCGGGCGGGTTAAACCCTACCGCCTAGTAATATAAGAAGGGAGTCATATCCCTTAGTCGCCTTTGACGGCATACACGGGGAGAGATGCAGTGGGGCTATTCTTTTAAAGTACCGGCCCCACACGATACCTACACCTGCTGCTTCACCGTCCGGAACCGGTGTAAAACTGTAGGTCCCTTCCCTTGCCCCTTACTAGGTGGTAGGCTCAAATTGTAGCCGACTGGGTTGGTACCACCGTACCGGATGTAAGATGGCCGCATAGCAGCCTCGGTTGTGTTCTCCTCTAGCCAGCAATCCAGGGAAGTCTCCGGTATGGCATCTACCTTCTCGGAGGTGATATTGGCTGGCAGGAGCATGCGCTTTGTCCCCTCCGACTCAGCCACCCATACTGCATTACATAAAAAAAAAACCGGCCCCACACGGTACAAAAGGAATATTGTGATGATATCAGGTCTCTAATATCAAACATATGGCTTTGCCGACTTTTTGCAATTTGGCAGTAGAGCATAAAAACGTTCTGTGAGCGATATTATAGCGATGTATTGGACATTGCTATTTCTGTTGCGCAATGGTATTTTCAGATCAATATTTATACTAGACAAAGCTATTTTTGATGTGGTATCGCCGTTGATTTCTGTAGGAAAACAGGTACTCTTTCATATTAACAAATAAAACCCATTTCTTTGGTGGGTATACAAAGCCATGTTTGATATTAGAGGCCTGATATGATTGTGTGCGCGCGTGCGGCAGGTGGCGGACGTGCGCGAGGTGAAGTGGATGGCGTGCGCGAACCGCGGCTTCTACGTGCACCTGAGCACGATGGCGGAGGTGCGCGAACGCGTGCTCGAGCACGTGAGCGTGCTGGCGCGCCCGCTCGTGCTGCAGCGCGAGGAGCACCCGGTCGTCTGGACGCCAGTCTACGCCAACGTCACCGTGCGTACCTACCCCGCTCACTGACCTTGCTATATCATATTTTTTTTTGACGTGATAACGTCTTATAAATTGATGAACACCGGCTGCACGCACGAATATCACGTCACGTTCCATCTGAGCCTGTGTGTGCAAGCGAGAGCGCGTAACAAGCGATAGAGAAGCACAATCGGCCCAAGCGTCGGCTTGTAAAAGTACCAGGGCCGCAGAAATTAAAACGAGGTTACTCGTACCATAATATCTGGCCGGTCGGAAAATATTTCAAATTTAGAATATTCATGAAAGGAAGGAAGGTGTGGATCTAAGCTTGCGATGGCTTCACCGAACATATCCGGGCCCATCGGCAGTAGAGGAGGGTATTAATCGAGGCCGGGACTAGCGAGTGGCCACTCTAAATTTCCCGCGCATGCTTCACGTTTCGGCTCGCTTCAAGCCCTCGTCAGCTAGTCTGCGTTGACTAGGACGCGGGGAAACCACCAGTCCCGCTCTCGACCTCCCTCTCTCTACCTATCCATATTCTGTAGGATGCTTCCAGTGACGTTTTCGAAGCTCTCTCCATATATGAGCTTAGCATCGATCTTGGGAGCCCTAGATTCTTGAAGAGACTGTAGAGCGACTTCGCTGGTAGTCCTCTTGCTCCGACTTCCACAGCGAAGAGATCAGTCTTGAATCCGTTTCTCACAATCCGGTCTACTAAGTTGCAGTACTTGTTAAGCTTGATGTTGTGGTCCTTCGGTATGTTACTTTCCCATGGAACTGTAAGTTCAACAAGTACTACATGCTTTGTCGCTTTTGAGAATATGAGTATATCCGGTCTTAATGCTGTGGTACAGATTTCCGAAGGCATTTGGTAATGCTTCTCATGTGTGTCCATCAACAATTCCCAATCCTTTGCTGCTCCCAAAATTGAAGAAGGTTTAGTCCTATCTTTGGGCAGCTTATTGGCTCCAGGTTTCACAAAGTTGACCTTCTGGAAGCCGCTACTGGTTTGCCCTTTCCTGGTCCGTGCAATTGACAGGTTGATGGCCTCTCTGATGATTTGGAGGACTTTATCATGACGGTAGGAATACTGGCCTCGCTCAAGTAGTATTTTGCATCCGCATAACAAATGTTTGGCCGTGCCTACGAACTCCTTACATGACGGGCATAGTCTATTTGTAGATTTCCCCCATCTAACTAGGTTGCTCGGGTCGGGGAGAGTAAGCTGGAATGCATTTAAGTAGAACTTAAGCAGCTCAGGGGACCAGTTGTATATTATGGATTTCCACTTCAATGCAGGAGGGATGCAGAAGTCACCCACTGTTAGCCAATCATTCTGCATTTCTAGGTTTAAGGCGTGAAGTTTGAAGCCTTGTTCCATGTCCTCCTGAGCAAAACCTTTCAGTATTTCTTTATCAGACTTTGCTGTTTCTATGCCCAATCCAGATCTATTGGTGCGTGTACCAACTTGGAATGATTTGTAGAAGTCGAGTCTCGATTCCAGTTCATCTGATAGTGATGTGTTGGGTAAGGCTTGAATAGCGCTATCATTGGAGTCTTTGAGTATACATCGTTTGGCTATTCTCGCCTTTTGATAAAATATCGACGGTTTCTTAATGTTCAGTCCAAAGTTATTGTGAGATCTGTATAGCGTTGACGAGTCAGCCGGGTGAGCCAGTCCAAACCATGATTTCAGGAATCTGGTCACATACGAGTCTAATTTAGTCAGGTTTTGCTTTGTGAAGTCGTAGACGAGAAATGGCCATGAAAGTTTTGATGTCAGGTAGTTATCGTAAATCCATGCCTTTTGTGTACCCAGGAGGGGAAGATTGTCAGTTTGGCGGAGGCTCTCTTCGAAAAGTTGGACAATATCATCAGTAGGATGCTCCTTTCCTCTGCTGGTGATCCTTTTGCCCAAGAATTTAAAAGGAGCTTCATCAGCCACGGTTGCGATTGGTTTTCCGGCTACAGCAGACCTGGATTGCTCGAGGTAAACTTTGAACCTTTCCTGGTTAAGCTCAAACAGTAGCACTTCGCTGGTTTTATCTTCATCCCTTTGGCCCATTCACAATAGTCATCTACCACCTTAAGAAGCGCCTGATTTTGTTTTGGATTGCGGGTTAACAGCGTAATATCATCCGCAAATGCCAGGATGGCCGCCATATATGTGTCTCCATATTTGAAAAAAAGGTATTGTATGACGTTATCACGTAAAACTATCGTCCGTAAACCGACTTTACAGACAACCAATTTCTTTTATGGAAACTGACACGGTTGGCTACATCACCCACAACATCCGTGATGTCAGCCCATAACCATCCCAAAGGTTAGTTAGAATAGAATGCCTCGCGGCATTAAGCTCGCCTGTTGTACCTAATTTTATAAATTGGTGTTCAATAAGGAATATATACATACATACAACACCGGGTTAACTAGGTGCCATGTCAGTGCTTCCCTTCGATCGTGCCGGCCGCACTGAACTGGACGGAAAACACAAACTATTTACATAGCCGTTTCGACCAACGTTTCATTCAGTGCGGTGGTACCAACCAGGGCGGGTTGAACCCTACCACCTAGTAAGGTAAGAAGGGAAGTTTAACGTCATGTATCCGGATTAGCCTATAAGCACATTAAGCAATTTCTTAGGGCAGCGGTTCCCAAATAGGGGGTACGCAGGCTCAAGATAAGGGGTACACGTGGAGGCACTTGACGGTCATGTTTACCTCAACCAATCTTAAGTAAAGAGAAAGGGGCCCACTTATCTCATTAGTGAAAATTATCTCCACTGATGATTGTTTGATTGGGACCTATTTCGTAGTAAAAATATTGTGATATCGATGCACCAACGAAAGTTGCTGAATTTAAAATACAATAATAGATACATACCGCACGCTGTATCCTGACAATCGGGGTAAGCAATCAATCGACCTACCACGCATCACCGCACCAACCGGTTCTGTAGGTCTTTTATTCACAGAACCGGGAAAATGTGGAACGCACTCCCTGCCCACCTATTTCCTCCCAAGTACAGCCTGGGGTTTTTCAAAAGGGGCGTGAAAAGGCTCTTGTCAGGCCGGCATCACATTCGCAATCCCCGTGCATCACAGAATGTCCATGGGCATCGTTAGACATCTACTTGTAGGTGTAACGATGCCACATGTCGCGCTATCGATAAAAAAAAAAAAAAAAAACAGAGCCACCACGTTTAGCAAAGTATTATAGGACAAGATAGCTATCAAGCAGCAAGTAAGGCACGAACACCCACCTGCTACATGACTCGATGGAAGGACCGCGCCATGGTGAGAGGTGGCTAGCCTGTCGCCCTTATGCACGGCATGTTGTCCTTATGTACCTTAGTCGCCTTTTACGACATACACAGGGAGAGATGTAGTGGGGCTATTCTTTTCAGGTACCGACGACTCCACAAATAACAATGATATAGTAAAATATTTGTGTCGATGGTGACTGCAGGACCCCAAGATAGCGGACTATCTGTGGGAGCAGCGGGAGCGCGCGGAGCAGAAGGAGAGGTTCATGAGCCAGCGCCGGGACAAGACGCTGTTCAACTCGCAGCGCGAGCAGGAGCGCCGGTGGAAACTCATCCAGGTGAGCTGTGTGACCCCACCGATACTGTTTTCTTTGTCTTTTTTTTTTTAGGTAGTGCGACATGTGGTTTAGTTTCACCTACAAGTAGATGTCTTACGATGCCCATGGACATTCTGTGATGCATGGGGATTACGAATGCCATGCCGGCCTGACAGGAGCCTTTTCACGCCCCTTTTGAAAAACCTCAGGCTGTACTTGGGAGGAAATATATGGGCAGGGAGTGCGTTCCACATTTTCCCGGTTCTGTGAATAAAACACCTGCAGAAGCGGTTGGTGCGTATCCGTGGTAGGTCAATTGAATAGGGGTGCATCCCCTGACCGGTACGCGTAGTGCGGAGGTGGAATGGGGACGGCGGAATCGCGTTAAACAGCTCCTCCGAACATTCTCCATGAAATAGACGATAGAACACACTTAGGGAGCCGACGTCCCTACGGAGTTGCAGTGGTTCTAACTGTGGCGGTGGTACAGTATAAACCCAGCTCGGACAGACTTACGAGCAGGTCTGGACATAGACAGACACGCGGGGCTCCCAGTTAGCTATCGGAATTAGGGCCCTCTTTTGGGAAATTTTGCAAAAACACAAAATTTAATTTCTATTGTTTGTTTAATTTAATTTGAAGATACATTATTGAAGATACAAAGAAATGAAAAAAAAAAATCTATTAACTATACTTTTTACATAGGTACTCATAATAATAATAATTATTTATAGCACTAACAGCTTGAAGTTGATTATTTTATTAGATTATAATGTTTCTGTATTCTGCGTGGGCTCCCTCCGAGGCTGGGACCCTAGGCAGCTGTCTGGTTTACCTAGACAGAAGTCCTCCATTGTTTAAGAGACACTTGAATTAATATGGGAATGTTCTAAAATTAGATTAAAATCTATTCCCTCATATCAGAGCGGAATTAGGGCGGTGCCGTGTCTTTTCATGCGTGTCAGTGATATGACAACATATCCGACGCAGAAAATCTGAAACCCCTTTTGTTGTTGATATTGGGCTTTTGAGGACTCAATTCGTTTCTCAAATTCACACCGCTGGGATGTGGACCGATTCCTTCAACCGGGGGGTCTTCAAACGTGTCAATAGTCTTGAACAGCCCTACCATAGTCTGCAAACCTGTGGTATGGTACTTCGTTTAGCGAAACCACTCGCGACGAAAGGTGGATTTGGCTGTGCCGAGCACTGTTGTTCTCTACTGTTATGTATACTGAGCACATTACTGTGCTGAGAGACCAATAAAATAGGATATAAAATCTATATATTACTAGTTGTGCCCGCGTGGACTTATCACGACGCCATCTACTGGGTTCAATTGTATTTTCAAACCATCCAGGGACCCACTGAAATATACACACAAAATTTCATCCAAATCGGTCCAGCCGTTTAGGCGGAGTTAGGTGAGAAACACACGCACAGAAGAATTATATATATAAGGTCTTTCATTAGTAGGTAACGATACGCTAAGGGGTGTATGTGTATCAGATACTGATAACGCCCTATACCATTTTTTTTTACGATTTAAAAACCTACTCACTCCTCAAATTTAATATGTGAAGTGCGCGTATATCACCTTAATAGTATGTTTTTTTATATCGTAAAAAAAAACATTTGGTATGAGAACGTGATCAGTATCTGATACACATACACCCCTTATCGTTACCTACTATTGAAAGACCTTATATAAGGCCCGGACTTCATGCATCCGTTTCTCCCTGGAGTTGACTAAAATAGGCCACACCCACCGGTGCGAGCGACAAAGTGAGAAACGGATGCATGAAGTTCTCACTCTGTCGCTCGCACCGGTGGGTGTGGCCTATTTTAGTCAACTCCGGGGAGAAACGGATGCATGAAGTCCGGGCCCAAGGATATATAGATTTTGCCATGCTGGACACTTGATAGAGGTCCAAATGCTCCAATGAAAAATCTATGTAAAAATATTTTCTTACTCCGACCATAGAGCTTTAGTTGTTCTGTGAGTGATGGACATAATCAGCGCAATATGTGTGTGTGTTGTGTGTCGACAGATGAAACAGGGTCAGTATAGCGAACTGGGCAACATGGAGTATCAGCTGATGACTTCGGTCTCCATGCCCGTGTACGACACCCGCGACTACGAGGTGAGCACTCGTTTATTCTCTTCCATTTTACTTTCTCTTTCTGCTCTTACTCTCTCTCTCTATATCTCCCACTCTCTCAATTCATATTCTGTATCTATTCCCTCCTCCTTCATGAACTAGGGCGACAGTACGTTATGAGAAAAGTGAACGACTGTTCAGACGATGAGTTCCTTTTGCAAAATTTCGTAAATTTACTCATGCTATTTATAATTAAATTGCTTAAAACTCCTGGGTCAAACATTGTTGTCGTTCGAAGCAATGAATAACGAGTGTTAGGCAAATTATTTTTACAGGTGGACTGTAACTCTCCAATTGGACGTAAGCGATAATCACATTACCCATACATTGGAATAAATGTCCCTCGAATTGAGAATTAGTGTACTTACACTAGTGTGAGTGCGTGCAGTGAATATCCAAATGATGAAGAGCTCTGTATGTGTGTGTGTACGCACACGTGTCGGTGTGCGCCGCACCGCGTGTGCGTGTAAGAGTGAGTTGTGATAATGAAATGAATAATAACGCAAGTATTGTTTGGTGATTTCCCCTCAGAACATCACAGAGAATGTACTCATAAACGAAGCGTTGTGGGTTTCGGTTACGAAAGAGGTACATCTAGAAACATTTTTGAAGATTTCATGTAACGTTTTAATGCAAGAATACGAAAACGTTTTTTTTTTAATATGATTTAGTTTTTGAATTTGAGTAAAGATAATTCTTGTTTGCCCCGTTAGCAGTGCATATTGTCCTACGATAGTGAGTTTGGCTAAGAGAGCGGAGCGGTGCTATATACTGGTTGCGTTGCATTAGCGGATGCGATGTGCGATGCGCCGGCGCGGCGGGCGCATCCGTCCCCACTCGCTTGTAGCTGTACTGTATAGTAGACTTCTCATAGCTCGTTCGTATGTAGGCGTAGACCACTAGGGTGTTACGATTCTAACGTTTTACCCATTTATACGCTATAAACTAATCCGTACTATGGCTCGCCGACACAGCGGGGGATACGTGCACACGACACGACCGACTTACTCCGGGCCGCCTCGCGCCTCCTAGGCTCCTACCCACCTGCCTGCCTGATCTTAGACAATATTTTGTAGAGGCATTTTTGCAGTATTCTAGAGGATATTTTTGTGATGTTTTATGGGATTTTAACATTATGTAAATATGTATCGGGCGCCTTGCCTGCTTACATACATCTTATGTCTAAGTATTATATCATACCATCCCTCCGCTCCGATAGATTTTAACTCGTCGAAAGATTTGTACCTATTCAGTATTTTTTTTTGTTTCACTTTGTAAAGTATTGAATTTCTTTCGATATCTGATATAATATCTAGTCTCTTAGCTAGTGTATATAACGTAATATTTGCCGTATTGTCCGTACGTACTCGTGCGGCGGAAGGAGTGAGGTTTTGAATAGTGGAGACTTAAGACTGAGCGCATTTACCTACATGTAATATTAATTTGATTGCATTCGTACGTCCACCAACCACTCGCAGTCCGTAGAGGAGCCAGAACCGGCAGAGGTAGGCCTGAGCTTGGATCGCAGCACGCACGTGTGAGTGGGACGCACGCATGCGCCGAGCGAGCGAGCGGGAGAGGATACGCACGCACGCACGCACTCTCTCTTTCTATCTACTCGTACGCTTTTGTGGTTCCCATCCTCATTCATTCTTTGCCGTTTCGAATGCATATTTGTGCCTTTCTTACACTTTTCATTCCTAACTACATTGTCATTGTGCGTTATGTTTTATTTGCAATTTGCAATGCTTTGCGACGGCAGAGTGGAGAGAGTGCCTACGCCGTTCGCTGTTTGCTCGTTGTGTCTTAGTTTAAGACTACACCATCTTATTTAACAATACAAGCGTTTCATCGGATGTGTAAGGACGCCAACTGAGTATTGAAGCCCGCGCCCTAATGGAGCCTGAAGGCCTGTGTTTAGTTCTTGGTTTATTTGAATATGATGAACCTGAAGTAAATCTGGATGAGTAAACCTGAGTAGGTCTGTTCGAGTCCACGTTCACACTCAACAATTTATTAATTTGAGAACATTACAGAATTTTCTTCAAACACTCTTGGAATAATTTGTAAGTTCCAATTTAGATTCTAACTTAGAAGTTTATTGTACCCCATTCGTATATATTTATTTGTGTAAATTGTTAACAATTTCAAAGTGTGTGTAGGCACCTGTGCAGGCCCTGATTTACCAATAGGCTGATTGGGCTCTAGCCTGGGGCGCTAGGATGTAGGGCCGCAGCATAGTACTTGCGCAGTGCGGGAAATACTCAAAATTCGCGGCGTTGATGACGGTGCCGAGGATCCTAAGTCAGTAGGACTATTACGAGTTTCGCTACGCCGGCTACGCCGAGGTGTAGCGTGCTTAGAGAGCGTAAGCGTCTGCGCGGAAGCGAATGCGATAGATTTGCGGACTCGCTTCCGCGCAGCGGCTTACGTTCTCTACGCACGCTACACCTCGGCGTAGCCGGCGTAGCGAATCTCGTGATAGCCCTGCTGGATTCCTGACGTCGCGGAGGCGAGGGGGAGGCGGCGTCATCGCGCCATACAAGCCTATACCGCCTAGCGCAGGCGCACTAGACGACGGGAGGTGGGAGGGGTGGGTCCTACAAAAATCTAAGCCTAGGGCGAGCAGGGTACTTAATCAGGCCCTGCACTTGTGCAGTATGTAGTGGTGTGAAGCCAATCTGAATAGATTTGGAAGTGAGCTAGAAAACGGGGCGTAGATTATATTATTTATTTTCTTACATAGTCTAGGCAGGCGTTTTCGTGTTTTATTAATTCGTAGCTACAATAACTATAAATGTAACAATATATATAATAACATTTTGTTGTATAGTTTCACTTTGTAGAGCTAAAATAATATTAGTAGCGCTACATACAATAGATTTACATAGAACGTCAGGATGTCCATCGTGTGCGGTTATCGGAAACGCCCGGTACGATGAGACGGTAGCTATTTATCCTTCCTTTTCGCATGTTCGTTATTAATGCAAACTGTCCCCCTCTTTCACTATACTCATCCTGAAATGTCACCCTATCGCCTGCGGGTTTTGCGACGGTTGATTTAGACACAAATTTAACTATAAGCGAACGCTACGCCGCTCGCCGTACCGGGCGACGCGGTACTGCGCTATAGAGAGGATGTCTCTTTACAATGATTACTGTTGACATCTCCCTCCCGTGAGTCGCACTCGCGTGGTAGCGAACGCAAGCCGCGGCTTCGCTCGCGGAAGGATCCGAGTACAGCATGGCCGACGCTTGAAGCGCACGCTGAGTTTTGTTTTGTTCCCACCACAACACTTTGACGGGCTGCTCATTGGTTTTGAGTGAGATGTGTGCGTAATATATTATACTAGTACGTTGGAATGGCTGCACCTTTCAAGTGATAGGATGTTATTGTCGCCATTTTGGCGCTGATAGCTGTAGTGAGCGTGGATGGAACTAAATTTTGACATTTAAATAGTGATGCGCGTTATTAAAACATTTCTATAATCGAATTATTTGATTGATAGTTAATATTAAGTTTCCGGATTAACAGTAGGTGTACTAAAGACTTACATAAGTCGACTTTTCAGTTAATCCGGAAACTTAAAAATGAATATAATTAAAAACAGAGTAAACTTAAAAACATTATGTTTCATGTGGTGGAATAGTGTTTCATATGGATTAACTTTCAGATATGTACTGCTTAATCGAAATGTTTATCGTTTAAACTTGTAAAAATAGTCCCTTCTCTAAATTAGTTCCGTGGATGCTCACCACGCCTGCCAGCGGCGCCAAAATGGCGACAATCAAATCGGCATAAAAACAGCTGTCTCAAACCACTCCAGCGTACTAGTTATTAGAGTTGAGTGGTGTTAGTAGTGGCGTGCGGTGCACAGTGCCGGCAGCTAACGCGTGCGGTGTTGAAGGTGCGGATCGCGAACCTGCTGGGCGTGGCTGGCACCGACGTGCCGCTCCAGGAGATCCACGCCCTAATGACTCCTTACAAGGTGCCCCTACTTCATCCTTACCCTAACCCTAAGGGATATGACTCCCTTCTTATATTACTAGGTGGTAGGGTTTAACCTGCCCGGGTTGGTACCACCGCACTGAGCGAAACGTCGGTCGAAACGGCTATGTAAATAGTTTGTGTTTTCCGTCCAGTTCAGTGTAGCCGGCACGACCGAAAGGAAGCACTGGCTTGGCACCCAGTTCACCCGGTGTTATGGGCTGACATGACGGATGTTGTAGGTGATGTAGCCAACTGAGTCAGTTTCCATAAAAAAAAAAAACCATAGCGCCACACTAGGCGTAATTTCTGCCGCGTATTTTGCGTCGAGTTACTCTCATTTCTACTGTGGCCGAGTGGTTTGGGCACCAGCTTCTCATGCGAGAGGTCCGTCCGAGGTTCGAATCCGGTCGGCGTGTACCAGTGAGTTTTTTCTGACGAAAAAAATTTACGTGCATACCTACACCTGCTGCTTCACCGTTCGGAACCGGTGTAAAACTGTAGGTTCCTTCCCTTGCCTCTTTCTATGTGGTAGGCTCAAATTGTAGCCGACTGGGTTGATACCACCGTACTGGATGTAAGATGGCCGCATAGCAGCCTCGGTTGTGTTCTCCTCTAGTCCAGTATAGCCAGCAATCCAGAGAAGTTTCCGGTATGGCACCTACCTTCTCGGAGGTGATATTGGCTGGTCGGAGCATGTGCTATGGCCCCTCCGACTCAGCCACCCATACAGGATTACATAAAAAAAAAAAAAAAAAACGCTAAATACGCCGTTACGTCAAAGTACTCTTGGGCTACATCACTAGCACTACGCCTCACATTCTAAAATCAAATTTTTGCCAAACTACGACTCGTGCCACTCGTACGATGTTCACTCCATAAGCGGTTTCCCTCTGACCTGAAACTCGACTTCTTCGCAGAAGAGTGAACATCGTACGAGAGGCAATAAAGTTATTTGAAAACTGTACACTTATGATGATGATTTAAAACTTGAGAGTTAGGGCCCCTGAGCCCTGTTGTCTTTGCGACCTGGGGAGATCTATTGTGATCCCTCAAAAGTTTAGTTATCACCCCCAAGTCCGATTTCCGCTATGAACCGATTTATGTTCTTGGGGTTGAGTGCCTGTTAAAAATATAACCCCCAAGAATACAGCTTCTACTGTGAACGAGCACTTCACATTCACAACGAATGCGTATGGGCGTTTCATCCTCTATTCCTCTATTATACCTTCACATCAAAAAACTGTACACTTGGTGTATTGTGCGCTGTTGTACTCTCTCTGTCACCTGGACCCCATATGACAGTTGTGTAATAAAAACATTGATTGGTTCACAGCTGGGAGTTAACGGATACGCCTTCATCGTCACCAACAATGGCTACATCCTCATACACCCCGACCTCCGGCCTGTCGTACGTGCTAATTATTTTTCATTTAGTCTAGGATTTAGTATACACTAGCATTTACTATACACTTTAAGCTGGTGCGTACATTTTATGTTGAGTGCACTTGATACTTTGTCCCGTCGCAAAACTTCAAAACAAGGCACCATTTGGGATCGCTCTGATATGTGTCTGTCTATATTTATTTAACTTTTAATTTTACTGTTTCTCTTTTATTTTTTTTGTTTCCTTTGGATAACTACGGTACAGTTTGGTCTTCAATCTCTTGATTTACGATCAGTATTAAATGTGAAGTGTCGGTGCGCAGTTCCAGGGCATCCTGAAGCCGAGCTACAACAGCGTGGACATGATCGAGGTGGAGCTGATGGACGACGACCGCTCCCCGCGCAACTTCAGTCTCGAGCTCCTCGCGGTACGTGTCCGCAGATCTATACCCAAACAGTTCCAGGGCATCCTGAAGTCGAGCTACAACCGCGTGGACATGATCGAGGTGGAGCTGATGGACGACGACCGCTCCCCGCGCAACTTCAGTCTCGAGCTCCTCGCGGTACGTGTCCGCAGATCTATACCCAAACAGTTCCAGGGCATCCTGAAGCCGAGCTACAACAGCGTGGACATGATCGAGGTGGAGCTGATGGACGACGACCGCTCCCCGCGCAACTTCAGTCTCGAGCTCCTCGCGGTACGTGTCCGCAGATCTATATCCAAACAGTTCCAGGGCATCCTGAAGCCGAGCTACAACAGCGTGGACATGATCGAGGTGGAGCTGATGGACGACGACCGCTCCCCGCGCAACTTCAGTCTCGAGCTCCTCGCGGTACGTGTCCGCAGATCTATATCCAAACAGTTCCAGGGCATCCTGAAGCCGAGCTACAACAGCGTGGACATGATCGAGGTGGAGCTGATGGACGACGACCGCTCCCCGCGCAACTTCAGTCTCGAGCTCCTCGCGGTACGTGTCCGCAGATCTATACCCAAACAGTTCCAGGGCATCCTGAAGCCGAGCTACAACAGCGTGGGCATGATCGAGGTGGAGCTGATGGACGACGACCGCTCCCCGCGCAACTTCAGTCTCGAGCTCCTCGCGGTACGTGTCCGCAGATCTATACCCAAACAGTTCCAGGGCATCCTGAAGCCGAGCTACAACAGCGTGGACATGATCGAGGTGGAGCTGATGGACGACGACCGCTCCCCGCGCAACTTCAGTCTCGAGCTCCTCGCGGTACGTGTCTACAGATCTATACCCAAACAGTTCCAGGGCATCCTGAAGCCGAGCTACAACAGCGTGGACATGATCGAGGTGGAGCTGATGGACGACGACCGCTCCCCGCGCAATTTCAGTCTCGAGCTCCTCGCGGTACGTGTCTACAGATCTATACCCAAACAGTTCCAGGGCATCCTGAAGCCGAGCTACAACAGCGTGGACATGATCGAGGTGGAGCTGATGGACGACGACCGCTCCCCGCGCAACTTCAGTCTCGAGCTCCTCGCGGTACGTGTCTACAGATCTATACCCAAACAGTTCCAGGGCATCCTGAAGCCGAGCTACAACAGTGTGGACATGATCGAGGTGGAGCTGATGGACGACGACCGCTCCCCGCGCAACTTCAGTCTCGACCTCCTCGCGGTACGTGTCTACAGATCTATACCCAAACAGTTCCAGGGCATCCTGAAGCCGAGCTACAACAGCGTGGACATGACCGAGGTGGAGCTGATGGACGACGACCGCTCCCCGCGCAACTTCAGTCTCGAGCTCCTCGCGGTACGTGTCTACAGATCTATACCCAAACAGTTCCAGGGCATCCTGAAGCCGAGCTACAACAGCGTGGACATGATCGAGGTGGAGCTGATGGACGACGACCGCTCCCCGCGCAATTTCAGTCTCGAGCTCCTCGCGGTACGTGTCTACAGATCTATACCCAAACAGTTCCAGGGCATCCTGAAGCCGAGCTACAACAGTGTGGACATGATCGAGGTGGAGCTGATGGACGACGACCGCTCCCCGCGCAACTTCAGTCTCGAGCTCCTCGCGGTACGTGTCTACAGATCTATACCCAAACAGTTCCAGGGCATCCTGATGCCGAGCTACAACAGCGTGGACATGATCGAGGTGGAGCTGATGGACGACGACCGCTCCCCGCGCAACTTCAGTCTCGAGCTCCTCGCGGTACGTCTTCTTCTTCTTCTTCTTGATGGGCATTTTCCGCATGTAGGTCGCTCTTCTTGGACCCGTTGTGCGTATCACCCCGGCTGCTATTTCATCCAGCCCAGCTCCTTCCAGAAGTCCTGCAGGCTGCTGACGTCCTTGCAGGCCTCTTGGAGTGTCCTCGGGTTTTTGAGGATCCTCGCGGTACGTGTCTACAGATCTATATATCCAAACAAACTATACCCAAACAAATATCTATAGAGAGGTCAACTCTTTAAAGCTCTCCCTGCCCTTATGTTTCTCCTCAAGTACAGTGTCGCTTCCTTCAAGAGGTGTGTAAGACACACCACACAATATGGCGTCGTCAGACAAACCTTGTGGGCGGCTCGGCGCCACATGTCACACTTTCAATCAAAATCTTACCCTTATTGTGTGTGCGGTGAGTGAGATTACCCGCACAGTTCGTATCTGGACTTAACATTTATGTTTTTAATTTCAGATGCGTAAACACATAATTGACCAAAATACTGGCAGCGAAAGAATGAACGTGAAATATCACCTCGACGACATGGTATGATGTTTTCCGTTTTAATTTGCCTGGTCGTACAACAAAACTATGTATTATTAAAATCTGAATGTTAGCAAACTCCTAACACTCAAGTAGCCTGGATGGAGCATTTGCGAGCATACTCAGCTCCACGGCTCCCATGCTAACTTAATGAAACGAATGCTGTAAAACTTTTAGCATAGCGTGGACATTTTACTTCGTATCCACTTTTCTGTTCAAGACCTGTGTCTGTAGGAACAATTTTATCAATCTGAGCTATATAAAAAAAAACTTTTTTCTTTTTTTTTTTATGTAATTCGGTATGGGTGGCTGAGTCGGAGGGGCCAAAGCACATGCTCCGACCAGCCAATATCACCTCCGAGAAGGTAGGTGCCATACCGGAGACTTCCCTGGATTGCTGCCCATACTGGACTAGAGGAGAACACAACTGAGGCTGCTATGCGGCCATCTTACATCCAGTACGGTGGTATCAACCCAGTCGGCTACAATTAGAGCCTACCACTTAGTAAGGGGCAAAGGAAGGGAACTACAGTTTTACACCGGTTCCGAACGGTGAAGCAGCAGGTGTAGGTATGCACGTAAATTTTTTCATCAGAAAAAACTCATTGGTACACGCCGCCGACCGGATTCGAACCTCGGACCTCTTGCATGAGAAGCCCATGCCGAAACCACTCGGCCACACGCTGGTTAACTTAATATTACTATTTGATTTGTTATTGCTTTGATTGCTTCTTATTCATCATCGCTCCTGTTTGAGTGCGGAATTGTTTTTGTTCAACTGCGGAATTGTCTCCGTTCAAGTGCGGAATTGTTTCTGTTTAAGTGCGGAATTGGAATAAAATACCCGGAAGCTTTAACGCTGTTAAGTTCGAGTGTTCCCGAAATAAAGTGTGAGTGTTGTCGGCGAGCAGAGGCGGGTGTCGCGGATCCGTCGCCACTACTTCTGGCGCGGCATCGCCGAGTCGCCATTCACGCTGGTGGTGACGGTGCCGGAGCCGTACGGGCTGCACCGGCTCACGCCGCCGCCCACCGACGACATCCACCGCACGACGCTCACGTCCAAGGGCACCTCCGCCAGGCAATACTTCCGCATGCCGCACAAGTGGAGTGTCCATCCCGACTGGTGAGACCGAGCAATGCGAAATACGAGTAGTGACTCGCTGTGCGTACCAGGGCCTTTTTAAGCATAGGCTACTTCTCATGTGGTGCGGGCCACTAGGCTGCAGACTAGGGGCCCGCACCACATGACGAAAATTTTGAAAAAACATTTTTATTCATACACTGGCACAGAAAAATCCATAGAAAAAGTTCCATACCTTCGGCTTTAATAGCCTACTGTTTTACGTCGCCAATCGCTGCGTGCGAAAACGTACCTAAACGATCAAGTGTAAAGTGGAACCCCTTAAATGTAACACCATGCGTGTGTAATGTGTATTGAATGTTTGTTTCTGTGTTAGGTTGTACTGTCGTCACTACAACCGGACGTTCTCGTCGCCGGAGGAGGAGCTTCTGTACTTCCTGGAGCGCATGACGAAGCCCGGCTGGCGCTGGCCCATCCGCCCGCGGCCCCCCGAGCATCATCCCACCGGTAAGCACCTTCCCCCTTTTTTTATGTACTTAATCTGGTACGGGTGGCTGAGTCGGAGGGGGCCAAAGCACATGCTCCGACCAGCCAATATCACCTCCGAGATGGTAGGCGCCATACCGGAGACTTCCCTGGATTGCTGGCTCTACTTGACTAGAGGAGAACACGGCCGAGGTTGCTATGCGGCCACCTTACATCCAGTACGGTGGTACCAACCCAGTCGGCTACAATTTGAGCCTACCACATAGTAAGGAAACACCTTACCTGCGAGATTTAGGGTACTACTCGTCACCCTGAAAAATTGTTCTAATCCGAGCACTTGAGAAATAGAGAGGGCATTAGACCTAGCGAGCCGTGCTGGCAATATCGATATGGTGCGTAACGAGCGCACCAAATCAGTTGATAGTGGACACCAGGCGGCTAAGCTCATATGGCAGTGGGCTGGGCACGTCACCTGACGACCCGAGGTAGACCTGGTGGCCGTGGGCAGGGAAACAGTGTGGGAAGACCGCACGCCAAGTGGGACGACGACTTTAAGGACGTCGGAGGAAATCAGTGGCTCCGTACCGCTGAAGCCTGGGAGGACTGGAGAAAGATTGGAGAGGCGTATATCCAGCAGTGGACACATAAACTGTGACTGCCTGACTGACTGACTAACATGTGTGAAATATCAGAGTATATTGTTGTGAAGGAGACAGCACTCCTGATTTCAAAGGATAGGCATTAAGGAAGTAATAATGTTCAAGGGATATATAGGTTGTCCCAGATCGACCGCTAAATATTACCACCACGCGATTCTTTAGCTCATAAGGTACAAAAATGATTATTATAAATGTTTATCCGTCTTATTATAGTTCTCACTTTTTTCAGGATTTTATGTGGCAAGGATGAACCGAATTCCAATGTTTTAGTCTATTTCGAAAGCTGAAATAATTTAGATTATTATAAAATTTCTTGTTTTGAGGTTCATGCAATAATATTTGAGAAAAAGAAATGTCATTATTGCACGACAGAGCGCTTAATGCACCTTGCCACATAACAATCCTGAAAAATGTGGAAACTATAAACCAGATAAGAAAAAATATATTAACCGTTTATGTAGCTTATGAGCTAAGAAATCGTGCGGCGGTAATATTAAGTGGTCAACCTGGGGCACCCTAATGATGTTGTGTGTGACGTCAGCGGCCACAGCCGACTCGGTGCGCAGCAACCACACGCGCGAACACCACTCCAAGGAGCAGAAGACCAACCACACCAAGGATCGCTTCCGCGAGAATTATTACTGTGAGTTACTTCACACACTCCTACCGTCGGCGTTCTCCGCCGTAAGTCATAACTCTCTGTACAATATATGTAGGGCATATGCGTTTTCGTCATTGTGCAGCACAACAACAATATACACATGTACTTCCTTGTGATTTTCGGCACGATTAAAGCAAATTATTTCTTCTAATAAAATAATCTTAAAACATTTTATATAGATAATTATTGTTGGAAAACACGATCTGAGGAACTTTACTCGATGAAAACACCTTTCCTTTCAAACATATAATTTTAATAACTTTTAAATTATTTTTTTCTATTTTTCTCCCAACAGGTTGCGTAATAAATAACAGTTTGATTTATTTATCCATATGTAATATTAAGATACCTAAATAATTTCTCACTTGTTTTCCTTTCCATACACGCGCGCCTGCTCCATCGCTCCCTCCCTGTCTGACAGGGGTGAAGGGGGAAATTCACGGTCATTCAAGGATACGATCGCATCACTGAGCTTACCCATCCTGACAAAAATTACTATTGACTGAGTTGAGACTTAGCAAAATAATCCCATCAAAAACATATAATGTAAGTCTCGCACGCAACCTTTCCACTGTAAAATGTTGTAAGATCACACGCAGAGCTAAGTCTTTTCATATGATTGAAGCCCCAATTCAACAATGATGCAATAAATTATATTTTCTAACATCTTCATTTCTATAAAAAAAAGGAATAGTAATAGTAACAGCAAAAATATCATTACATAATAGCCACTTACAACTAAAAACTATAATATATAATATATAAAAATCTTGTTCAATCTGTCCCCGAAATGACCACGAAGGGTACCTAAAACACTCGCTGTATTTCCATGCTGGATATAAAAAATATCTTGACTTGGCAATCATACAGCACAAACAAATCACTTCGTAAAGGTGTCTTTTCAGTTCACTAACAAACTAGTATTAGGTACATTCATATTATTGTTGTAATAATATAGCTCTGTGCATTGTAATAAGTCACTCATACTAGTGTGACGCGCCCGCCTGAAGTCAGATCAAAGTTTTTCTATGAAAACGTTCTCAACACCCGCTCTGTATGTAATCTATTAAATGTTTAAATCCCTTTGTGTGCAGGCGACCACGGGCTGATGCAGGCGCTCGTGTTCGACGCGCGCAACACAGAGTGGTTCAACCAGAACATCTCCATCTCTACCAAGGACGACTTCAAGTGAGTCTCGCTCTGTCTCTCTCTCCCTCACGCCTCGACGCTCGTATCCGCTTACTCACCCTCCCCACGTCAAGAAGGAAAGCAGTGAATTAATACATGGTGCTACATTTTAGGTGGTACTTATTTAGGGTTCTGTATTCTTACTGCATTACTAAGCCTACGCCGTATGTCCGTCCGTCCGTATGTCCTACCTTTAAAGGTAATCTTTTGAACGGTAATAGGTAGTCGGTTGAAATTTTCACAGAATATGTGAAAAATATCAAGAAATGTGTTTTTTTTTTCAACGTTTTTTTGTTTGTTTTTGCGCTATAGTAAAAACGTTAATACATACAAACATCAAACTTGGTGTGATTATAGTGTAAACTCTAAATTAAAAGAATAAATAATAAAATACGGCTAATTACCTGGTGGTAGGGAATCCTCGAT
This sequence comes from Nematopogon swammerdamellus, assembly GCA_946902875.1. Taxonomy (NCBI): domain Eukaryota; kingdom Metazoa; phylum Arthropoda; class Insecta; order Lepidoptera; family Adelidae; genus Nematopogon; species Nematopogon swammerdamellus. Next base: position 4,241,118 of record OX336333.1, read on the forward strand.
GCACGAGTCCAACTCACACTTGCCCAGTTTTTTATTTCACCAAAAACTGATTCTGTGTTTGAAACTAAAAAAAATTTTGAGATGAAAATGTTTTTCAAAGTAAATTTTGTGGTCTCTTTTGTACGAAGAAAGTGAAAAAAAAGTTCTCAAAATAAAAAGTCGTAGAACAAATGTTTTTGACGTGATAACGTCTTATAAATTGATGAACACCGGCTGCACACACGAAAAAGTGTCACATTCCATATGAGACTGTGTGTGCAAGCGAGATCGCGTAACAAGCGATAGAGAGGCACAATCGGCCCAAGCGTCAGCTTGTACACATTTATCTCTCTGGTTCTAAAGTACCAGGGCAGCACTTTTGAAAGGCGGTTACTCATACCATAATATATTAAGCGCATCTGGCCGGTTGGAAAAGATTTCAAATTTAGAATATTGACGTTATCAGTTATCACGTAAAACTATCGTCCGTAAACCGACTTTACAGACAACCAATTTTTCGTTTCGAGTATAGAATCACCCCATTTCGGGCACTAACTACCACACTTTATTAATGTAGCACCGTGTATAACTATTCATTGACAAATAATTTTTCTTCAGGGTTCTGCTGACTGAAACTGAACTAGAAGGGGCAGGTGCACATGAACACAGAAGCTCGTTCGGACTCCAAGGAAGCGGCTCTCGTTGCTTTTCTGTGGATAGTCCACGGAAAGATCAGACACAGCCAATAACACCACTCATCGCAAAATAACACTAAACATTTAAAAAAATAAAAACATTACCCTCTTTTTTGCTTCGCGCAGTCTGGTAAAGAGGTGGTCGTCTAATTTATTGACACACATCTTGAATGCCGGGGATGTTAGTCTGTAGAAGATACTCCTAGAGGACTATATAGAGCCGCTATAGTCCTCGCCCTCGAAACCCGGCCAAAAGGATAAACTATATTAATGTGTTCTTTGGTGTTGTTTTGTTTTTCAATTATGCTAATCTGAGCTTTAGTGCATTAAACATAAGAACAAATATCACATGGCTAATATTACCAGTAACAATGAATTAAAATACTCTCCTGGGCACACAACCAACGCAAGCAGCACTGGTTCCAACTGCCCGGGGAGAAACACGGAGTACTCGCGTAAATTCACTTTCGAGATATTAAACCTAAAACGGAACGACATAAGAATCCTAATAAGTACCTTAACAGGACACTGCAGACTAAACAAACACCTACACCGAATGGGCCTTAGCGACACACCGGTGTGCAGGTTCTGTATAAAAGAGGATGAAACGCTCATACACATCCTTTGTGAATGTGAAGTGCTCATTCACAGTAGAAGCCGCATTCTTGGGGGTTATATTTTTAACCCATGCCAAATACAGGCACTCAACTCCTAGAATATAACTCCGTTCATAGCGGAAATCGGACTTGGGGGTGAGCTATAAACTTTAGAGAGATCACAATAGATCTTCTTAGGTCGCAGTGACAGGGCTCAGGGGCCCTAACTCTCACACTTTTAAATCATAATTAATAATTAATAATAAATAATGCTTTTATGACTGATTTCGTGGGCGAACACAATACCTGCTTCAAAGTATGTCACCTGCTCCTTTACATACATATGTGTTATGTTGCATGTTTATTATGTATACTGCACTCAAATTTTAGTAATAATACACGTTCTTTTCTCTTAATTTTCATTGGAATAGCCCAATAACAGTGTTGGTCGGAAAATTGACGAGGTAAAGTATTCAACATGATTTATAAAAATATCTTCAGGCGGCCTGAACACTCCGCCTGTGCTTTGCCTTGCGTGTGGTGGTCGAAGGATATCAAACAGTATTTTGATATCTATTCTGTTGTAGACATATATACATTGCCGGCCGACGCTAGGCGCTACAGTTTAAGAGCATGTCGTACACCCCGGCTTCTCATACTAACATAATTGAATGATCACTTCGAAAACTATTTGGCTTTTATATAATCTTAATTTTCTTTAAGGCTCTACCTAATGAGGTAATCATTATAATATTGTAAATTTTAGACTTTACAAAAAAAAAACTTAAGTATGAATTCATCAACATTTTCCCCCTGAGCTCGTCCCAAGGCTTCATGTACGTTAAAAAACAGTTTGAGTCTGTCAGTTCTTAAGTCTCTCAATAGCATTTATATTTAAGGTCTGTGCTTCCATAGGAAAAGTTTTGGTGTAAAGTTTTAATAAAAATGAATAATCCTTTTTATTTTGATAACATTGATGATACAGAAGCCGTACTTCATGTAGATAAGTCGATACAGAGTAACATGCTCACCTTAAATGTCTAATAGTTTACAAGTGATCGTTTAATTACATTAGTATAGGAGCCAAGGTGCACTGCGTGGTGTCGAAATTACTAGGTGCACAGAATGAATGTTGAAATCCAATTTTAACATTCCGCATGCTCTCGGAATCAATTAAATTTTGGATTTTCATTGCTTTCAATAAAGAGTGAAACAGAAAACAAACAAAAATTGTGTACTACTTAACTCATAAAGATGCATTTGCCTGACGTGACAATTTGTTGTGAGTAACAGCTACTTTTTCATCCGCTAGTGAAAAGGAGACGGGTGAGAATTCAACTTTATACGTTGGTTTGACTTTCTAGCCAGATGCCTCGGTAAGTGTGACGCGGTATGATGTCATGTATTTCAGGATTAATTTCATTACCCTCAGCTGTGGAACAAATGCGTACTTCTATACAACTGTTCAATGAAATAATTTGTTTTTCGCACATCTAACGCTTGTACAACTATAGTTATATAGAAACGTGTCTGTCGTAAAAGATATTATGTACCTGTGGCAGTGGCTTCCAAAGTTTGTCTGAATCGCGACCCATTTTGAATTTTTTTTATTTTATGAAAACTGACACAGACCTACAACGTCCGTAATGTCAGCCCATAACACCGGGTGAACTAGGTGCATGTCAGTGCTTACTTTCATTTCGTGTCGGCTACACTGAACTGGACGGAAAACACTGACTATTTACATAGCCGTTTCGACCGACATTTCATTCATTGCGGTGGTATCAACCCGGGCAGGATAAACCCTACCACCTAGTAAGGTAAGGTACCCATCTAAAATAAATTCTATATTCCGGACCCACCCCTTACCTAATATGAAAAAAAGCAGCGTCATGTTGCTGCTGCAGTATTTTTTTCGTTGATACATTTTGTAACTATGTAAAGGACTGTTCGGTTAACACGTTTACACCGCGGTGTACCACCGGTGGCGCACTTGTAGGCGGGTTCACGGGGCGGGGTGTACCACCAGTGGCGCACGCCACCGGTCACGTTCCTAGTATTGAGATTTCTTTACCGCAAGAGATTATTAGACTTTCGTGTTATGCGCTTCCGCCCTGGGGATCATTGTAAATTTTTTCTTAGTCTGGTACAGATTTCTGGTCAAACTCAAACTACAGGAAACAATAAAATAAAATAGTATAAATAAAAAAACTAAAAAAATTTACAAAATTATTATACACTCCACGAGGTCCGACGCCACGACGTGTCAGTCGTCGGATGACAGACGCAGCGTAGTGAGGAAACTGGTTTGCTTGTAGGGAGGAATTCATCAAGAGGTTCGGCATCACGGTGGCGTTCCTCGCCACGCACAGCGGGCTGACGCGCTGGCAGACCTTCCCCACGCCCACACCCACCGAGCCGGACGACCACAAGTTTGTAACTGTTTTTATTACTTTTACCTGCGCTTTTACTCTCCAGTCATATCGTCTTCTTATCACTGTTGTTATTTTCAAATCAAATTCACTTCCATCATCATCATCATCATCAGCCTGTATCGGTCCACTGCTGGACATAGGCCTCTCCCAAGGCACGCCACCACACGCGGTCTTCCGCTCTTCTCATCCATCCACTCCCGGCTACCTTTTTTAGGTCATCTGTCCACCTAGCCGGGGGGCGTCCCACGCTACGTTTGCTTGTACGTGGCCTCCATTCCATCACTTCCATACCAATATTAATATTTTTTTTTTTTTCAAAATAATTTTTAGGTTTATAAATAAGGTACTCATAAATTACACACAGGTACATACGTTACAAGTGTCAAAAGTTACTAACTGTATCACTACCAGGCTATATTTTTCATATTCTGGAATTCCCGGAAGAGGTGGTTTTAACCACTCCATGTTATTTCTTCTCTTGGCGAGAATTAGGTAATTTATACTATACTTATTGATCCCTGGTGATAAGCGGTAGTCACTAAAACCTACTTGGCATAGACCAACCTTCACGAACATTAGTTACTTATATTTAACATAATGAAAACTTTGTAAGTATGTAAGTTATATTTAAAAAAAGCTCTTCTTACTTAGAGATTGTACTGCTGAACCGGACATGACAAATAAAAATCATAACGAACCATACTGTATATGCATATGTCTCAATGTAATATTGTTATTGTTGTGTGTTCTTTATGGCGAAATAAATATCTGAATCTGAATCTGAATCAATTGCATGTATGGCTGCACGCGGCGACATCACGGAAACACAGGGACAGATGGAAGGGCCTCTCTTGACTAAAGACAGTCGAGAGCCGCGCTTCCTAAACAAGATCGACTAACGGACAAAAAAAAACAAATGTTGACGCAGCCCGGAGTTCGGGAGCGAGTGGCCGCGCGCCATCGACGAGGTGTGGTACCGGCGAGCCGTCGAGCAGCACTATGTCGAGCCCAACAGCTTCGTCTACAGGTATCACTCCTACATCTACATCACCTGCAACATCCGTGATGTCAGCACATAACAACGGGTGAACTAAGTGCCATGTCAGTGCTTCCCTTCGGTCGTGCCGGCTACACTGAACTGGACGGAAAACACGAACTAATTACATAGCCGTTTCGACCGACCTTTCATTCAGTGCGGTGGTACCAACCCGGGCGGGTTGAACCCTACCACCTATAGTAAGGTAAGAAGGCAAGGGACCTACAGTTTTAAGTGGAATCCGAACCACGGTCAGCCTCCAACGGTTGAGCGGTCTCCCATCCAAGTACTGACCGGCCCAGTGTTGCTTAACAACAGTCGACTGTTGACACCACTGAGCTATCGAGGCTGACAGAGCCTGACACTTATTGTCTTGTGAGGCGCTACGCCGAGTTACGTGCCTGAATAACTGCATGTCACCCTTATTGTAGATTGAAAGTACTAAACACAAATATAGGACATCTTTCAGACTTTAGTTTGGTTAAAATAGAAATTTACTTCACATAGTATTTGGAAAAACGTACCAATAACATTCGTTACCACCCAATCAGAGCGCGATACCACCCGATACCACCCAATCAGAGCGCGCGCCGTCCCCTCCGCTACCCGCGGAGCTCGGCGACGCTAGATCTCATATAAGCATTGGACAGTCCGACGTCCAACCTCTTCATCTAATGTTCTTGGTGTTGAGGTTGTGGAGTTAAGTGTACCTCGTTCTCGTCATGGACGTAGCCACAGCAGCGGGGCAGGACTGGGGCAATGGTACATCTTGCGCCCACTTCCCACAACAGGGAATGACTCGTTTACATTTATAATTTCGCAAGTTCGTATAATTAAATGTAAAATTTTTTTTTACTATTTAACAAAGCTCTTCACCGTTAGAACAATCGCAAGACCAGTGGCAGGGCATGAACTTAATTTGATGTGGGCAAGATACATTTTGCGAGGCCCTCTCAATTTAGCCAATACTCAATACATTCAACAATATCATCAAATCGCAATAATACAACCACTGTATTATTGCAATATTCACTGCCTCTGCCCTGCGGAAAGTAGGACAGAGGATCTTGGATCTTGTGTCTGATAAAGGATGTATAGTAAGGTTTAGTTTGCCTTTCATTAAGTCTAAACATGTTTACTCGGGGTCTCTTTTAATATATCTAGCTGAATGTTTTTCATGAATCAAAGCTGCATGAACTTTCGAGGCGCGAGGCCCCTCGGGCCGCGAGGCCGTGGGCGGTGGCCCACGCCTTTCGCCGCCTCTGCGCACGACAGCAGCGATTTAGGGCAAAAATCTTTAGTATTAGACTGACTTGGTGAGTGTGTGTGTGCGGTGGCACAGCGTCGGTGAGGAGCACGGCGAGGGGGCGGAGGCGCTGGTGACTGCGTCGCACGCCGTGTTCCACGCGGCGGAGGGCGAGCACGGCCGCAAGGCGCCCGCGGCGGTCGTCGGCTTCCAGTTCCGCCACCACCATCTCAAGGCGCTGTTCAACAACATCACCTCCACGGTCTGTTGTCACTGTTTCACTAAATAAACACCCAGTGGCGGGGCAAGACCTAAATTCGATGTGGGCAAGATATATTTTTGCGAGGCCCTCTCTGGTGGCACTAGAGGATGGATTTTATGGATTTTCACTGTTGAAATGGATTTCCGGTAGGCATACCGATCAAATCAAACATTTTTGTCAGCATACCTTTCGTCGATAAAAGTAAACATAATCAAATTGCAATAATACAGCCTTCACTGCCACTGTCCTGCTTTCCCATCTTGTGTCTGATAAAGGCTTTATAGTATGCTTTAGTTTGCCTTTGATTAAGTCTAAACATGTTTACTCGGGGTCTCTTTTAATAGATCTAGCTGGATATTTTTCATGAATCAAAGCTGCATGAACTTTCGAGGCGCGAGGCCCCTCGGACCGCGAGGCCGTGGGCGGTCGTCCACGTCGCCCACGCCTTGCGCCGCCTCTGTAAACACCCACAAGTTAATCAGCATTGTGGCTGTGTGCAGTGCAGCAGTAGTTGTGCCCGCTGCTAGAGATATCCTCTCCAATCTTTCTTCAGTCCTCCCGGCCTTCAGCGGCACGGAACCACTGATTACCTCAGACGTACTTAATGTCGTCCAACTGGTCTTTGTTTGTGTTTGGATTTGATACCGTGCATCTCTTCCCGTGCAAGTCAGCCTCGATTGCTCAGTGGTGCAGACAGTCGACTGTCGCTATTGATGGTTAAGCAACGCTGGGCGCGGTTAGTTCTTGGGTGGGTGACCGCTCGACCGTTGGAGGCTGACCGTGGTTCGGATTCCACGTAAAACTGTAGGTCCCTTCCCTTCTTACCTTACTAGGTGGTAGGGTTCAACCCGCCCGGGTTGGTACCACCGCACTGAATGAAACATCGGTCGAAACGGCTATGTAAATAGTTTGTGTTTTCCGTCCAATTCAGTGTAGCCGGCACGACCGAAGGGAAGCACTGACATGGCATCTAGTGCACCCGGTGTTATGGGCTGACATCACGGATGTTGTACGTGATGTAGCCAACCGTGTCAGTTTCCATAAAAAATAAAAAAGTCGTAAAAGGTGACTAAGGGACGAGTACAAGGTGCGGTACTAAAGGGGCGACGGGATATCCACTTCTTACCTTGGCGCGGTCCTTCCACCGAGTCATGCACCACAGCTCACTTGCCGCTTGAGCTCGTGCAGCACAACATCGATTACTATGCTTACCCCGACAGTCGGGATAAAGTGTGTGGTATGTATGTTTGGATTTGACGAAAAAAAACTGGCCTACCGATGCGGTAGTGGTGCGGCCCCGTCCTGCGGGTGGTGGTGTGGCGGTGAGCGTGATGGTTGCGTGTCGGGGCAGGTGGGGGACAGCGGCGAGTGCAACTGCCGCTCGGAGGAGCTCGAGTGCTTCCTGGTGGACAACAATGGCTGGGTGGTGGTCAGCGACGATGACGCGCACACGGGCCAGTTCTTCGGCAAGGTACATTTATTATACTCTCTTCTCATTTCCTCAGTTGCGGAAAATCTGTGTTAGCTTCTTTGTTAATCTTAAAATTGTGTTGACGTGACCGAAGGTAAATTTTTGAGTAGAGAGCGTTTCAACTAAAAGTCCCCTTCGCCGTTATGTTGGCTCCACTGTCTATCTGTCAAAACAGCGTTGAGGGTTGCTATGTGTACAGATTTACCCGTAATTATCGGTATTTACCGTATTTATTATACGGGAAATACCGATTACATTATGAGGTAATATAATCTTCACAATCTGGCAACAAGAATTTAAGCACTGAGAGTGACACTGACAGTGGAGCCAACATAACGGCGAATGGAACTTTTAGTTGAAACGCTCTATAATAACGATTGGATTAATAAATAAAGTGACTGTCGATGAAACTGTCAGTTTATCAGAATTTTTTTCCAAATTTTAAAAATATTATTTTATATCCCCATAAATATTGTTGTGGTGGTAATTTCGAAAGATATTGTATGGGGATAACATGCTGTAATTTATCAGAATCCTTGCCGCACAACATTGATTACTCTGTTTACCCCGATTGTCAGGATACAGCATGTGGTATGTATCAGTCAGCATGTAAGTAAGCGTCCACTGCTGCACACACGCTTCTCCAATTTTCCTCCAGTGCTCCCGGCCTTCAGCAATACGGAACCACTGCTTTCCGCAGACGTACTTGATGTCGTCGTCCCACCTGGCGGGTGGTCTTCCCACACTACGTTTTCCTGTCCACAGCCGCCAGTGTAATTTAATGTATATAGGGGTCATGATTTTTTGTATATATTAAAAAAAATTACAATGACAACATTTTTTATTTGGGCCCCTTAAAATTTTGGGAGTTATTGCAGAATCACCTGTATAGAACAACTTTCATACGAATTGGCTCGGGTCGGTTCTGGGAGTTGGCACTATAATACTTCTTCAGTAGTGCTCCTGTGTTTTGGTCAGGTGCGGGCGGACGTGATGTCGCGGCTGGTGGAGGAGAAGGTGTTCCGCGCGGTGCACGTGGTGGACTACCAGGCCGTCTGCTTCCGCGAGACCAGAACCACCAACCCCGCCCGCACCATGCTCACGGTACATCTCTCTTTCGCTCTACATCTAATCCCCCCTAATACAAGTCCTATATGAGCAACTGAAGAATAAGCAAGAATATCTACTTGACAAAAACAAATTAAACTAACTATAAATCCACCAAATAAACTAATTTTGTACCGTGTGGGGCCGGTACTTTAAAAGAATAGCCCCACTGCACCCGCCCCGTGTATGTCGTAAAAGGCGCCTAAGGGATATGATTCCCTTCTTATATTACTAGGTGGTAGGGTTTAACCCGCCCGGTTTGGTACCACCACACTGAATGAAAGGTCGGTCGAAACGGCTATGTAAATAGTTTGTGTTTTCCGTCTAGTTCAGTGTAGCCGGCACGACCGAAGGGAAGCACTAACACGGCACCAAGTTCACCCGGTGTTATGGGCTGACATCACGGATGTTGTAGGTGATGTAGCCAACCGTGTCAGGTTCCATAAAAAAAAAATCTCCTATTCCGTGAAGCTGTTCCACAGAAGGACTAAGTTTCATTTAAGCGTGTACATAAATTGACACATGCTTAAAATCAGCTGTGGCTAATGGAAAAAATCGCTACTCTGTAAAAAGTGTCTCGGGGTCGGTGTGTTTGAGCGCATGGATGCACAGCTACCTCCCCCGCGACAGGAGAAGGAGGATGGTGATTTGGAAAGCTTAAGTCATTCCATGTATGGTGTAGGTATGGATTTCTGACTTTAATCTTCCATGGGCGTGGTCCCGTCGTATTTCCTGCTTACGGTTTTCGGTGGTATCCAGGGTCGATCCTTTCTTGATGGAATGTACTTTAATGAAGATCAGTTCTTGCTCTGATAAAGCTGATGAAACTTTCTTTTTGTCACCGGTTGGTTTAGAAAAGTAACGAAGAATAATGCAATATGATATTGAGGTAGGTTTTGATGGAGATTTGAATTTTTACTCATGAAGTTTTCGACCTACCTACGATAATTTGCTTGCCATATCAAATTTAGGGGTGCCATAAATTTTTTATTTATTTTTTTATTGAAACTGACTCGGTTGGCTACATCACCTACAACATCCATGATGTCAGCCCATAACACCGGGTGAACTTGGTGCCACGTCCGCGCTTCCCTTCGGTCGTGCCGGCTACACCGAACTGGACGGAAAACACAAACTATTTACATAGCCGTTTCGACCGACCTTTCATTCAGTGCGGTGGTACCAACCCGGGCGGGTTAAACCCTACCACCTAGTAATATAAGAAGGGAGTCATATCCCTTAGTCGCCTTTTACGACATACACGGGTAATATTGTTTGAAACCATTACAAAGATCTAGAAATCTGCCAAGTTTCATGTGTGTATATAGACACATGCTTAAAAAATAGCTGTGGCTAATGGAAAAAATCGCCACTCCGTAAAGAGCGTCTCGGGGTCGATGTGTTTGAGCGCATGGATACACAGCCGCCTCCCCCGCGACAGGAGAAGGAGGAGGTAGATTTACTTCTAGAGGTGAGAGCGAGTGAAGTGTGTTCTGTGTCGACAGCCGCTGGACAACCTGCGGCTGCTGGCGGGCTGGCTCGCCGCCACCGCGCTGTCGCTGTGGCACTCGGCCTGCCTCACCCTCGCGCACGCCACCTCCTACACGCAGGACTTCGGTAAAACCTCTCACGCCTCATCACCACGCACCGTGCACACCTCCCACCTCCCTCTCACAACTCTTCGCCGCGCCACATTTCGAGCACTCTTCGTATTCCTAATGGGGGATTTACACCGGTGATCAAAGTCGAGCGACTGAGCTACTCACGCCGCCAGGCTCCATAGCCCGTATACGTTTATTTAAGGTGCTTCGTTATTCATGTCAAATGTTTCGGGAGGGTTACATACACACTCAAATAAACATGTTACGCAAAAAAAAAATATGTTTTTAGCATTGCTTTTCGAGAAATTGAACACAACATGTTTGCTACCTAAACATTAACCTGTGTGTAACAGTAGGTAACTTGCATTGTACGGGGTCAATGACCGTACTATGTTCAAACGCAGAACAGCTGTTTGTTGTAAGTAAGTCACAAGGTCACTATGATTGGTTTTTACAGCTACTTATTTCATTTTATTCTTTTGTTAGGAGAAAAAATGCTCCTATAAACATATGTTTTCTTCTTACGTAAAGTGTTTGTTTGAGTGCGTATGTAACCCTTTCGAAGTTATTGACATGAATCACGAAGCACCTTATAAGGTGTTTCGTTAGTCATGTCAATAACTTCGGGAGAAAGCATGTTACCTACTGTTACACACAGGTTAATGTTTAGGTAGCAGACATGTTTTGTTAAATTTCTCGAAAAGTAATGCTAAAAACATATCATTTTTTTTGCGTAACCTGTTTATTTGAGTGTGTGTGTAACCCTCCTGAAGTTATTGACATGACTAACGAAACACCTTATATAATCGATATATGTAAATCGCTCCTTGCGAATGACATGAGGATGAGAACGGACATGTGAACTCGCAGCTGACAGCGAACGGGGACTACGAATGGACATTTACACGGTCGATTTTAGTTACCCGCCCCGTGCGGCCCCATGCTACACCGAAAAGTAGACTGTAGAACTAGTAGACCTTTGGAGACAGAGGAGTTTGGTTGTCTCTAACTAAAGTTTAGTAATCACCATCATCACATTTTTCTCAGTGAATGTCGGGACTTTTAAGTCGCATTATAACTAATACTAAAGATTATTCCATCGATAAAAGTTGATAATAGTTTTATCACCAGCAATGACGTAGTGTGCAGCGTGCAACCCTCTAATGTCAGTCAAATGGCACTTGCCTCCGTCTTGCAAATATAAACCGACTATAGTCAACTCCGGCGCACGTAATTTGAGTCACCTTGCGGATGCCTTGCGGTCTTTCGATTTGGAATTTACATGGTCAACTTTCGCCGTGCATAATATTGCTTCTAATGCTCTAGAAGTCGAGTTGACATTTACATGTTCTAGACTCTAGAACATGTAAATGTCAACTCGACTGGCCGCAAGATGACTGAAGTCACCCGTGCCATCAACCATCATTTTTCGGTGTGATGTGCGGCCACCTGGGCATGTTGAGAAAAATCGACCGTGATAATGACCAGTCGTGGGCGAACTTTCGATACCAGCACGCAGCACCTCTATTCTGCGCAACACTTTTTGAACAGCTAAAATGGAGCGCGGCGGCTCACGCAATAAGTCTGGCGACTGGCCGCACTCTGGAAATCGAGACATGTAAATCCCCCATCAAAGAGACACCTACTGGCGGGTAGACTCTTTTCACATTGTTTTCACTTTGCTGCTAAGACAACTAAGAAAATCCCAATTGGTGTAATGCATTAAAAAAAAATACAGAAGTGTAGATAACTTCCGGTAGATCCCCAACATATTGCGCTTCAGCCGGTGACGATAACGGCGATCTCAATAAGTATGAGAAATGTTTGTGTGTAAACGCATTGTGTTGCAAGGAGTGTTGAATGTGACGCTCAACTCGCAGGTTTAGAACAACGATCCGACATGTGACATTGTTAGACGTGTTGGCAACATCAGTGGGAGAGTGTACGTGCGGTGTGGGATGGTTGTTGGTGAAGCTGCGAGCGCGTGCGGTGCGGTGGTGCGGGGGATGTCGTGTTGCTCGGTTGTGAGGCCGCGAGGCATGCGGCGCTGTGTGCTCGCCGGTCGCGTTAGCTCGCATACTGCATGCCCTGTCCTGTACGTGCACGCTCACTACACCGAGCGTGCTATATACAACGTGTCCCAAAACTCAACGTCAAGCGGGAACCAGGGAGTAGGCCAGTTTATGAATAAGAAAAAAAATCCCAGTCATTAATTTTTTCAGAAAAAATTTTTACTGAATATTTTTTTTGGTAAAACTACAGGCATTCTGGTTTTGTTTGGGATACTGATCAATAGCAGAGTTATTTAGGCTACCAATAATTTTTTTTAACAATTATAATTACAAATTTGTAGTCGTGGTACCTAAAAATGTCAATTTTCAACGTTTCTCAAAAAATGCTCATATCATAAAAAACAAATGACTCCGATTTTTTTTCTTATTTTTCCCTGGGTACTCATAAACTGGCCTACTCCCTGGTTCCCGCTTGACGTTGAGTTTTGGGACACCCTGTATACCTATACATATACGTACGTAGCCAGTAGAGTAGGTACACATAGATATTCTAAACTAGCACACCGGAGTCACGATCGGTCGAACTGATTGCGAACTGTGTTAGTAATGACTCCATCTTGGTTTCAGAGTATCTAACGCCCACCGGTGAGTGTCTAGCAGACGAGAGCACCTTAGAAGTCTCATTTCAAACTCAATTCCAGTTCTTAATATCTTACTTTTTAATTTGTTCTTCTTTTGTAGAGACGTAGTGATTTTAAAGAAATCTGCATGCATTCTCTTTGTTCATACCTCGGAGGTGTGAGGTTCGCGCCGCCGCCGCCTGCTTGGCACATTATGCAACTTTTCAGACAGTCGTTGGAGCCGCACCGCGGATGAGACATGAGTGCCGTATAAATATATGTTGTAAATAAGGCACAATTGAAACAGCAGATCATCTGGATCCTGATTAAACACTTTTTGGCACACGAGGGGGGTCCTAACTCCTACAATTATGAAAATGATGCAGTCAATACCTGCTAAAATACCTGTAACTTCTGCAAGTCCGGCGAGGTTTTTCCCAAATCCTATAACCTGGGAGTCTTTGAATTATTATTATCACCGTATTAATAGGCTAGCTAGACAGCCTAGCAACAGTCTTGAAATCTGCTGGCATGGCATTTCACTGAGCGTGGTTGTCGACTACACCATTGGTCTCTCGGCAAAGCCACCCATGCTGGGTTTTCATAAAAAAGGGAATTTTCGCCGCAATGCAGTCAGCTGTGGCCGCCTCTCGCGTGTCAACATTATACTCGTGTCTTTGCCTCTATAGAGCCCATCTTACATGTGTCACAAGGGTCAAAGGTCAAAGTGTCAGAGATCAGTCGAACAGAGTTCTACGGCAGACTCCCGATAGCCTCCATGTCCACCCTCACTGCGTTTGCGCTTAAATTCTAGGAAATGAACGGTTTTTACATTTGGAATGAATGCGTAGCTAGTGAGTAGTACTTTCGTGTGGTTTAGCCGTGATTGTGCTCGGATCGTGCGAACGACACGGCGCTGGCGTCGTTAAACGTCTGCGCGAAGGCGTGCTGTGATTTTAGAAGCATTTTGTACATTGAGGCGCCCAAAATTCCAACTGCAGAGTCAAGTGTGCATGTCGCAGATCCTTAGAATTAGATTTATGTCTAGTGTCCTGCGGCTACCCCTCGTCCTGCAATAATTTATATTTATGAATAAAACAATAAATTATCTTTGGATGATAGTTTTTTTTGTCATTGCCGATTTGGTCTCGCATGCGTAATTGCAGAGCCAACTGTTATTGTCTCTCTCTACGGAGGCAAGCCATGCTGCATCGTCATAGCCCCAGTGCGACGTTCCTATCGCTTACTCGCTCTCGCTTGCCTACCGATGACAGGAGCGAGAGAGAAACATGAAATCGCTCACCCTTCATCGGGTCGGTCGCAATCTTCGTGTTTCTCTCTCACTCCTATCACAGGGAGGCAAGCGAGAGCGAGTAAGCGATAGCAACGTCGCGCTGGGGCTATGACGATGCAGCATGGCTTGTCTCCATAGAGGGAGACGAATGACAGTCGGCTCTGATAATTGGACGTAGTTATGCAAAAGAGATTCAACCCACAAAGACACAAAAAAAAGATATGCAAGGTTTTATGAGATCTTTCCTCAGATAGCTACCTATGTTCGTGTACATTTGAAATTTAACTTGTAATGTCGTACTAATATTAACCTTTTTAATTCTAAATAAACAACAGCAAATAATGAGTTCTGAACAGGTTTTTTTTTTCTAAATTTTCATCTGGATCTTTTTACCAAAATTCAAAATGAGGGTTGGATCTGTTTTACTTCAATAAGTATGGATATTTGGATCCTTTTTACTATAAAAGTAAGTTGGTTTGGATCTTCATTACATTAATAATAAAAATAATTTATTTAAAAATTGCTTTCATCATCAGCCTGTATCGGTCCACTGCTGGACATAGGCCTCTACCAAGGCACGCCACCACACGCGGTCTTCCGCTCTTCTCATCCATCCACTCCCGGCTACCTTTTTTAGGTCATCTGTCCACCTAGCCGGGGGGCGTCCCACGCTACGTTTGCTTATACGTGGCCTCCATTCGAGCACCCGTCTACCCCATCGGTTGTCGGGTCTACGACAGATGTGCCCAGCCCACTGCCACTGTTTATTGTTTATTGTTTATTTATTTTTTTTCTTAGCAATGTCGACTACCTTAGTTCTTTGACGTATCACGTCGTTACGGATTTTATCGGTCAAAGAAATGCCGAGCGACTTTAAATTTGTGGACCAGGCCCATCGTCAGGGTCCACGTTTCCGCTCCGTACGTCATTACTGGCAGAACGCACTGATTGAAAACCTTCGTCTTCAATGACTGTGGGATGGAGGATGAAAAGATGTGGCGGAGTTTCCCAAATGCCGCCCAGCCTAGCTGAATCCTTTGAAAATTGCTTTATGGTAACTAATCCTCATAGCAAACAAGATCCAAGCAGGATGGGACTCATTTGCAATTTTTTTCGATAGTAAAATGGTATTCAATATATTTTTTCTGCCTGGATCCATTTTGCTAGTTCGTTAGAATAGAATAGCGCTGGATCTTTTTACCAAAAAATAAGCGGTGGATTTAGTGGAGTTTGGTATATTTAACTCAATTTCGGACTTGTCGCGGGTTGGATCTCTTTTGCATAACTACGTCCAATTGTCATAAGGTAAGTGCGGCAGCGCCGCGCGCGCGGCGGCCGCCTCACCTCAGTAAACGTGTTCTCGGTAGCGTCGTACGACAGCTACGGCAATGAGGAGACTTCGGACGAGCCGTACGACGAGTCGGCGCCGCCGGAGCCGCCGTCGCGCGCGCGCGAGCGCGACTTCGACAAGCTGGTGCTGATCAACCGCACGCGGCCGACGCCGTGCGACCGCGAGCTCTACCTCTACATGCTGCTCGACAAGAACCTGGAGGAGAAGCTGAGCCGGCCGATGCGCAGCTGCGAGCGGCCGTTCGTGGTGCAGGCGGTGCCCAACACCAACCTACTGCTGGTGATCACAGACGCGCTGTGCCCGCACCGCGAGCCGCGCGACGCGCCCCTCATGCCGGCCGCCTCGCCCGCGCGCCCCGCCGAGCTCGAGTACAACTCCAGCCTGCCGTGCCTCAAGCACGAGCAGGGCCTCTACCGCACCCTGCCAGCCTCCTGCATCAGCAGGCACGCTAATGTCAGTACCTATACCTCTCTGTGCACAACTCACAATACTCTCATATCTAATTGTATCAATCACGGCATGCTAGCTCGCTTAGTGCGGTTCCATGAGAACTTGTGTTGATAGTCCGACGGACTCTGGGACCACCGTGTCAGTTTATCCTAGTTTCTGTGGTCCTTAATCATTTAATGCAATGCAACAGCAGCCTTATGAAACAATTTTTAGTGTACCTGAACTTGAGAACGGGTGATTGCTAGGGGTCTCGCCGATGAGTTAGACCGGTCATCGAATAGAGGCTCTCTGATCGTTAATTTTGATCAGTCCCTTCCCTTCTTACCTTACTAGATGGTAGGGTTTATCCCGCCCGGGTTGGTACCACCGCACTGAATGAAACGTCGCGTCGGTCGAAAGGGCTATGTAAATAGTTCGTGTTTTCTGTCCAGTTCGGTGTACGTAGCCGACATGAAATGAAGGGAAGCACTGACATGGCACCTAGTTCACACGGTGTTATGGGCTGGCATTACGGATGTTGTAGGTAAAAATATATGGAAAAGCTAAATAAAAGCGTTTCAATATGTGGTAATGTGTTTGTTGGTGTGGGCTAACTGTCGCCGCGCGGGTTGTTGTGTTGCAGGAGAGTATGATTGTGATGTGCGGGCGCGCCGGCCGCCCCCTTCCCGCCGCCCCCGCCGCCCTGCTGCTGCTGCTGCCGCACCTCATCTCCCGCCTCCACTAGCGCCCACCTCCCATCTGTACCCGATCCGGATCATACTCGGTCTATTCTTGAGCTTCGCAAGGCACCTTAGATTTGTACGCAAGAAGCTGAAGAAAATGTCGCAAGCGATCATCAACAGTCGGTTCAAAATCTATTTAGTGAAGAATGAAAGGTACGGCCGGACTGAACTATTATTACAATATTTCTCGACTTTACTCATTTACTCATGGTCAGAGGCGGCGCAAGGCGTGAGCGACGTGGGCGACCGCCCACGGCCTCGCGGCCCGAGGGGCCTCGCGCCTCGAAAGCTTTGATTCATGAAAAATATTCAGCTAGATTCATTAAAAGAGACCCCGAGTAACATGTTTACACTTAATCAAAGGCAAACTAAACCTTACTATTAAAGCCTTTATCCGACACAAGATGGAAAAGCAGGACAGAGGCAGTGAATATTGCAATAATACAGTGGCTGTATTATTGCGATTTCATGATGTTGTTGAATGTATTGAGTATTGGCAAAATTGAGAGCGCCTCGCAAAATTTATCTTGCCCACATCAAATTAAGTTCATGCCCCGCCACTGCTCATGGTCTTCTCCGATCTATGTGGCCTTGGTATTCTCTGCCGACCGTCGCACCGGGCAGAGCGCTCATAAGGATGAGCCATACGTTTGGCCCGAAACGTCGAGCCACATAGCTCGGAGACGACCGTGAGTAAAGACGAGAAATTTAGTAATAATGTTTTAACAACCACGGTAGTTTAAAAACCCGGACTGAGCTAGCGTATCTTCCGGAGGGTACGTTCGTTAAAATGAAGGGTTATGTGTGTGCAATATATGTTCATCTTGTGTATTAAATTATATTTGTCTCATTCCGCATTCGCTTAATCAATTAATTTATCGAATGAGCAGTTTGTATGAAGCGAGTGTTGGGTTGAAGGTCGTTCGACATTGCGACCTAGCCGCTCTGCGCTGTAACGCAGTCTGGTTGCATGATTTAAGATCGGCCCTAAGGAGCTTACAATCTGATATTTAGATAAGACAGTTTATATAAAGGATAGCATGTAACATGATCGTTCATGTTCTGTACCGTGTGGGGCCGGTACTTTATAAGAATACCCCCACTGCATCTCTCCTGGTGTATGTCGTAAAAGGCGACTAAGGGATATGACTCCCTTCTTATATTACTAGGTGGTAGGGTTTAACCCGCCCGGGTTGGTACCACCGCACTGAATGAAAGGTCGGTCGAAACGTATGTAAATAGTTTTGTGTTTTCCGTCCAGTTCAGTGTAGCCAGCACGACCGAAGGGAAGCACTGACGTGCAATAGCGTCTTTACCATAAGGGCATACGGGGCACGGACCCAGGGCCCCCGACTTCAAGGGGGCCCCCCCGGGGCCCCCTTGATGTTGATGACAATTTTTCCGCCGCTCGCATTAGTTATCATAGGACGCGCCAACTCAGTCTAACAAGAAAAAAATTACTCTTTGAAAACTGCATTACCAGCGATCGCTTAGTTCTATAATAATTGAGTGAATTGAGTATAGTATCAGCTGTCTCAAAGCTGTATTTAGAAAAAAAATTATCGGCAGCTCAGACGCCAGAAAATTACCGATAGAAACAAATTCATTACAATTAAACAGTACAACATTAAGGCTTCAATTGATATTCAGTGGCTTCCCATAAGTTTAATAAAGACATTAAAAAAAATTTGTTAAAAAAATTATTTAGTTGTGTTAACAATAAGAGTACATTGGAAAAATTGGCCCCATAAGCTAACAAAATCACAATTTTTATGTAAAAACGGCATTTAATTATTGTAATTAAAATTGCAAATTTCTTTCTAAAGAGGGCCCCTGGATGGCTTAAGACGGCCCTGCTGACGTGACACCAAGTTCATCCGTTGCTATGAGCTGACATCACGGATGTTGTAGGTGATGTAGCCAACCGTGTCAGTTTCCATAAAAAAAAAAAAAAAATGATTGCGACTAGGTTGTATACAGAGTGTCCCTGGTCGACCGCATAATATTGCCAGCATGCGATTCCTTACCTCTTTAGCTACAAAAGTGATTATTATAATTTTTTTTATTTGGCATATAGTTTCACGTTTTTCAGCATTTTATGAGGCCAATTGGAGTGACCAGAACACTATCTTGTGCATTAATGATAATTTTAAATAAAAAAATAATAATTATACTATTAGATAGATTTTCAAAAACAAATAAAAATGTGACTTGATGTAGGAAACGTAGTCGCGAGTTGTTATCAGACATGTTATCGTTTATATAAACTATATCTTATTCGAAAGACAGATGATGGTAAAAACTGTTATCGGATCATGTACATCAACTAGTGGGTAGGGCCGCACTGTCTTACCCGCTCGACCATCCTAAGCAAGAGCTTACTCGATGTAGTCCTGCTGAGATACTGGGGATGTGATGTGCGGTTGTAACAATTTAAATAAGAACTTGTAGTTTTAAACAACAATCATATTGATTAGAAACCTGATACATATCAATCAAAATGTTTATTAACTATTTATGTTTACTCCCAGTAATAGTTAAAATATTTATATTTATTAAAATTACCACACGCTTCGAGACCTCCTGTACCTAATTATTATACCAACATTTCATTATATCCCCCAATCATAAAGTGTTTATTTGTAAACCTAGATTTTAGTGATAGCCTCTTCTCTACAATGTCTCAATGGCTACCAATAATAAAAACAAAAAAACAAAAATTACAACTTAATACTACTAAGTGTAGGAATTATGAACTCCTCAGTGATGCTAGAAGTAATAGTACAGTGTGGTACAGTACAATACAGTAGGTAGGTAGATACGCGAATTGTTCACTCCTACCTGCTGCCTGCACGGAGGAAAGATCGCGCAAACGTGATCCTAATAGTTCAATTTAAGAGGGGATTGTATGAATAATATTGCATGGCTTTATTTATATGTAATATGATGAAAAATTCAAAAGGATAATAAATGGTAAGGATAAAAACAAGAATGTCGGTGTATGTAGACTACGCGGGACGGACCTCGGCGTGTCGTCGCCGCAGCGGGCGACCCGCCACGCGAATACACTATACAAGTACGGTGCGGGTGCGAGGGAGAACACCGACGAACCGCTGCGGCGGCGACACGCCGTGATCCGCCCCGCGCATTATACCATCCACATGATGTGTGTTGTGCAACTGTCACTTGCTATGTTTAACATTAATTATTGTTGTTTATTCAAACAAATTCTTTATCTATGTTCATTTATGTACAATAAAACGAAAATACTCTTTAACTTTGTCTGTAGTTTTATTAATATCTACATTCTATATTTACAAAACTATTCTTCAAACTACCATACATCCTAGCTAAACATATTCTCAAATTTATTAATGATTTCATCATACAACAATGAATTCAATTAATTTTTACAATTACATTGATAAGGTGAGCTCTCTGAGATGGGGGTGGTAGTGGCCTACGCATCTAGTACCACCACCTAACCACTCATAACTTGGCCTCGCATCTTCCTGGAGAGCGCCGTTGCCACGGCCTGCGCCCGTCGGGGTGTTTGGAGGCCTGCCTCCCGCCGCCGGCTATATTTGTGTTTGTGTGTTTGTATTCATTTAAATTTTTAACTATATGTATAATAAAAAATATAAATATGTAGTTATAGTGAAAACGTTTGATAATAAATATATAAAATAATAAGTATTTACAAAAGATTTACAATTAAAACTGCATACCTAACTAAATCTACAATAAATTATTGCATTTTGATATTCACTTCGCCGTCGGGTCGAAATTTGCGAGTCCGATAGTTTCGCACAATAGCAGGCGCTCCACCCTGCGGCGTTAAAAATTTGATTTCTATAAAACATGTGTCGAAAGCATGCATTTTCGAGATGTAGAGTAAAATTGGGCTTGTATGAGAGCCATATCTAAGCGTAACCGGAACTGAATTTTATTTATTCTGTCTCGTATAGCTAAATGTGTGTGCACTAAGTTTCATCGAATTTGACTGATCGGTTTAAGATTTATGGATGGTTAACATACATACATACAGAAAAGATTTCTTAAAATCATCAATTTAGTTTTAGTATCATACACAGAGTCTACAAATGCAATATCTCATAAAACAAAGTAACTTACTCCATGGCCATCCCTTACAGATTTATTATTAGTATTGATTTGTACATAATTTTCACGAGGGCAGCCGAAGTGGAACTTTTTAAGTAACTCTTTCATGAACCACTTAAAATAAAATAAAGGGAGTCAGCTATACTGTTCTCAGCACAAATAAATAATTTTCACTTGGGACAGTTGGGGCAGTTGGGGGTTAGTCCACAGATGTCGCTGTGGACTAACCCGTTCGGCTGTCTGACAGCGGAGTGGCTATAGCAAAGTGCAAGGTTTCCTGAGTTATTTAAAAAAGTCGTAGAGGTGTGCGAGGAGAGAGTGGAGCGAGCGGTCAGCGGTCGGCGGCGGCGGCGGGCGCGGCTCGGCCGAGGCGCTCGATCTCGTCGATGAGGTGTCGGTAGCGCAGGCGGCGGAGCGCGGCATCGTGAACGCGCTAATAATTTTCTCAAGTACTGAGTCCTTTTGAAGTGCTCACCGGAAAGGGGTGTCTGACAGTTAGGGTGTCAGCTGTCGCTGTGGACTAACCCGTTCGGCTGTCTGACAGCGGAGTGGCTATAGCAAAGTGCAAGGTTTCCTGAGTTATTTACAAAAGTCGTAGAGGTGTGCGAGGAGAGTGTGGAGCGAGTGGTCAGCGGTCGGCGGCGACGGCGGGCGCGGCTCGGCCGAGGCGCTCGATCTCGTCGACGAGGTGTCGGTAGCGCAGGCGGCGGAGCGCGGCGTCGTGCACTCGCGCCAGCGGCTCGCCGCCCGCGAGGAAGCCGCGCAGGTCGTGCACGCTGCCCGTCGCCTCGCCGGCCGCGCCGTGCTCCGTCACCCGGTCCTGCGGGAAGTTGTACGTGCGAATCTTCTCGTTGCGCTCTCCGCTCCCCACCTGATGAATGACACAATATTATTTATCTTAGCGGCTCATATTCACTGCTTATGTGATCGACGCCATGGCTATAAGATTTCTGAACTATATGTGAGTACATATAGTTCGCTAGTCCCGACCTCGATTAACACCCTCCTCTACTGCCGATGGGCCCGGATATGTTCGGTGAAGCCATCGCAAGCTTAGTTCCACACCTTCCTTCGTAAAATATAACTGGATACGTGTGACAGATGTCAAGAGTGGCTCGAATAATGCTAATTGAAAATTAATATCTATTTATTCAGTTTAATTTCATTAGCTTTCAGTACTGTCTGTGTCTGTCCGTCGCAACGTGGCCAAGTTTATGAAGGTGACAGAGATTGTTATTGTTTTGCTTTTACAACTATTATGAAATATAGCTAATGTTTTGCTTCAAGTTGCGCGTCAGTCAATGCTTCAAATCGCGCGTCAGTCAAACAAAGTCGAAACTATAAAACTATTTTTAAGCGTACTGTACCATAATAAAATTGCATTGGTGTGAGCACTGTGAACGTGCCAGTTGTAGTTAATCGACCTGTATTCACACTTATAGCCAATCAAATTACCCACAAAACGACGTAGAACAGGTCAAGTACAGATAAATGTAACATAATAGTTGGTCTGGAAGAGAGAGATAGGGTTACCTGGGATTTGCGCTGCGCGTGGATCTCGGAGGCGAGGCGGTCGCGGCTGCGCTGCAGCAGGAGCGCGCGCAGTTTCTGCATGGCCAGCTGCTTGTTCTTGATCTGCGAGCGGTCTTCCTGGCACTCGACGGTGGTGCCAGTCGGCAGGTGGGTGAGCCGCACCGCGCTGTCCGTCGTGTTGACGTGCTGGCCGCCCGCGCCGCTCGCCCGCTTCGTCTCCACCCGCAAGTCGCGCTCGCTCAGCTCCAGCTCGAGGTGGGTGGGCTGCGGCAGCACGGCCACCGTGGCGGTGCTCGTGTGCACGCGGCCGGCGCGCTCGGTGCTCGGCGTGCGCTGCACGCGGTGCACGCCCGCCTCGAGCAGCATCAGCTCCCGCGCGCCCACCCCCGCCACCAGCAGCGAGCCGCGCCGCACGCCTCCCAGCTCCGACCGCTCCAGCGACGCCACGTCGAGCTGCCAGCCGCGGTGCTGCGCGTAGCCTTCGTACATCTGCAGCAGCTCGCCCGCAAACAGCATCGCCTCCTGCCCGCCCGCGCCCGCGCTCACCTCCACCAGCGCGCCGCCCTCTGCCAGCGGCGTTTCAAGTAGCGCCGCGAGCAGCTCCCCGTCGATCTCCTTCAGCCTCGACAGGTAGAGAGTCGCCTCCTCCGCGATCTGCTTCCTCAAATCCTCGTCCTTGCTCTCCTGCCTGTTGAGCTCTTTCAGCGAGTCGATGCTCTCGTGCAGCAGGATCCTCTCGTCTAGAACGTTCACGATCGGACTTATTTCGAGAAGACGCGCCCGCTCGACGCGTCCGAGTTGCGTCCTCGAGCGCAGCTCCTTGAACTCGTCGACTAGATGCCGCATGTATTGCTGGACCACTGAATCGGAGAGGTCTATCGTGTGATTAGCTCGCCGGAACGTCGCCTGTACCGCAATAATTCTACCGACGTCGAAAAGACGCCGCAGCGAGGGAAGCCGGGCGAACGACATCGCGATCTCGAATGTCGAAACACGAGTCGGATGGTGGAACTGTTCAAGTCACGCTGGGGTTTGTTACTTTTTTGGAAATAATTTTACAAAGTTCGATTGAAAGAAATTCGAGGTTACATTTTTTTTAATAAATGTCAGTTTGACACTGACAGCAGTGACAGCCAACTTATATTTTTTTTTTTTTTTTTTGGTTGTTTTATCCCTTTTTTTGGGATAGGCAAAGGTATTATACCATGCAGCCTTGTCTGTTGTTATTCTTTAAATTATTTATATATCGCCAATTGTTGAAATAATGAAATCGTAAATGGATGGAAAACAGTCTGTGTTGGCAAGTAAATCTTGAGTGACGCGCGGCATATTGTCAGGTGTTTTATAAATTTTCATTAAATCTATCTATTAGCGAATGTCGTTGAAGGTCAAAAGTCGGGCATTCAAAAAATTGTTTTCGCCATAAATAGGCAGGCAAAGATCATTTGACCATACAGCCAATTCGCAATTTTCTTCTATTATAGGTATTTTTGTAATTTTATTATATTTTTCCAGCTTATAGGCTTCACACCACGTTCAAGATTTTGCTGTCAGTATTGCGGCAAAGTGATGGCTTGAAGTCAGAGAAAATCTTCTCATCTGTGCATTTGCTCACACTTATCAAGATCTGGGTATGTATAATGCGCGGGGCGGATCTCGGCGTGTCGCCGCCGCCGCAGCGGTTCGTCAGTGTTCTCCCTCGCACCCGCACCGTACTTGTATAGTGTATTCGCTTGGCGGGTCGCCCGCTGCGGCGACGACACGCCGAGATCCGTCCCGCGCACTATAAAGGAGCAATATTATTATTGACAGTGAGCGCGTATACCATTCATGTTGATTTTTATCATGGAAAGTAATTAACATGTCATGAGTTCATGACTGTATGGTCAAAGAATTTTCCTTTCCTGTCTAAAAACGGAACTTATTTTAAAGGCCTTTTTGTGATGAAATACGCGTACGTAGAAAAACGCGTATATTATCCGTGTAAATGAACGCAGACAATTAAAGACAAAGGTTACGCCTCAATGTATAGTCTATCGTATCCTTGCTCTTTGGTTTTCCGCCATCTCCTTTGACGTTAGTTTGACAGTTGACAGTACTTGACAAATGAATGCGTGTGCGACAACAAACAAGCAAAGTGGACAGATTGTGGTTCGTCGAAGCGAAGAGTTTGAAAGAAAAACGTCTCTACTTTCCATCCACGCGAAGTAACCATTCATTCATCCATGTGCTTTTGATTCATGTGAGTCTTCGATACATTCGAGGTTATTTTGACCGCAGTCGGACCTCACTTCAGACACTTCATTCATTTGGCCCAAGTATTAGTTAGGGATCCAGGTTCCAGGCAAGATGGTGAAACTTAAAAGAAATAAGTCTAAGCAACTGAACAAGCTCATCAAGAAACAGGAAACCGGGAATCTAACAAACAAGATCATAAAGAAACGCGTCAACGCGGAGAAGAAATTAAATTTTCAAAAGCAAACTCTGCTACACGACGCTGTCAAGACAAACAGTTCACTGGTTCAAGAAGTTTATATTCAGAAGAAGTTGACAAAATCAAAGCCAGAAACCACAAAATCTGCCAATAAAGTGGACACTCAAAAGCCACCATCGAAGAAACAAAAACATGTACAGAAACAAAAACAACGACGTAAGACTTCCGTTAACGACGTTAAATTATTGATCAAATTAATGAACAGCAAGTAGAATAAAGTGTTTTTTCACATATTCATTCATTGTTTTATTTTGATGAATCTATAAAAAACTATTTTCATAAAATCTTGATAATCTAATCTCCTAACTTCCAAGGAAAAATAAATAGATACATAGGAGTGCAGCGCATTCTCATACAAAGTAGTTAGTCACATTCCTCTGTCTTAACATTAAGTATAACCTTTTGCCCATATTTTTATTTCAGTGGAACAATTATACCTACCTATACAATACAATTTTCCTTTGTTAATAGGATTTTTAAGTACCTACAGTAGGGCTGCGATAATCTGAACCCCTAAAAACACAGGGGTGTTCGGATTATAGTATGGGATCTTATGATAGTAAGGGTTGTTTTCCCAATCCCGGATTTCAAGCAATGTTTGGGTAGTCTACTCCTCGTTCTAAGATTTGAATCATTTAATTTTTTTTTTTATAGAGAGCGCGGCATGTGGCGTCGAGCCACCCATAACGTGTCTAACGACGCCCATGGATATTCGGTCGTACGCGGGGGTTGCGAATGCCATGCCGGCCTGACAGGTGCCTATTCATGCCTCTCTTTGTCGGGTAAAGTCAATGTTACATGTTTACGACTATTACGCAAAAAACTCTTGCTACGCGAAACATTTCAGAGCACTAGGCTGCCGAGCACGCGTGCTTAGGACTATGAGTGCGGGCGAAATAAGGAAGCAAGGTAAAACAATATTGGAAGAGGTCGCGGCTGCGGGGGAATTTCCGATCGTTTGGTTAACCGCGATCATCGGATTAGGCCTTAGTCAGCCTTGGGTGCTCAGTGGTGGTGCTTCGCTTCGGAATGTTACTCATCGCCAAAGGTGAGCAAGTTCGGCTGTGGTTCGGATTCCACATTGTGGGTCCCTTCCCTTACATAAGGTGGTAGGGTTTAATCTGTCCTGATTGATACCACTGCACTGAAAAAAGGTCAGTCAAAATGGCGATGAAAATACTTAGTGTAGCCAGCACAACCAAAGTGTTGTCTCACCAAGGTGTGGTTTGCTGACATGCAGGCGGGTGTAGTACCGTGATGTAGCCAACCAAAGATAATGTAACCACTGTAGCCAAGGTTACAGACCACAATATGCCGTATCCAGATAATAGGGTACCTAAGCAGAGTTATCGGCGTGGTGCTACAAGGACTCTGGGATATTATAGCACAACACCGACCACCACGTTTCGAATAGGTAGTACTATTAGGACAAGATAAATATCAAGCAGCAAGTAAGGCACGAAGACCCACCTGCTGTGTGACTCGGAAGAAGGACCATGCCAAGGTGAGAGGTTGCTTGCCTGTCACCCTTTAGCTTAGACATCTTGGCTTATCCCTTAGTCGACTTTTACAATATGCACGGAAACGATGTAGTGATTATTCTGTTGATTTACAATACAATACCCACACGGTATTTTGTAAATAAAAATTTTATGGACACCATAGTTACAATCAAAATTATGAAAGTTTTTTTTAACCTTAGCAATGTTTGCGGTGTAAGTTTGAATAAAGCATTTTTTGTGCAGTACCGATGATGTCTTCGCCAGCGTCAGCCGAGAGCCCGCACCAGCCGAAGCTCAGAATGCCGACGAGACCCCTCCGTTATGTCAGGTATGTTATTTTCTAACTGCTTATTTCGGTTTCTATTCTTAAATGTCACTCGTAATTTGTTTGGCCCTTTCATGAATTCTACATACTCTGAAACAATGCTCTGAAACATCGATGCTCTGAAATAAGACCTTAGTAAAATTAAATAGCGCCTCATAAATGTGATCAAAGTGCATTCGCTGCCTAGGATGTTAAATGAAACCACCACTGGGGTTCGACAGCCTAACCCAAATATGCTTCTGTCTTGAGTTGAAGCGGAGTTCTTGGTATAACTAGTTTTGAGTCGAACAGTCGAAGAGTAAGCAAGGAATTTGTATTGTATTGTTTATTGATCACTCATATTATGGCAGACTGCACTCGAAGTTGTCACAGTTCTACTCACGAAGAAGAACCGGCAAAAAACTTCACAGGGTATTTTTTTTCATAAATATTATTACAAGTACCTACCTAAGTATTTTAGTGACTTTAGTTACAGAGCCTTTGTCAAATTTTGATACATAATTTGTATCAACTTAGTTAATTATGTTAGTAAGTATAAACATAACTACCTACTGTAATATAATTGTTAAAAAAAATTAAAATATTAGGTATATTAAGATACTTGGAGTTGAAGAGTTGTCAATGGGTTAATGGTACTAAGAGTTAACTAATTATGCAGTCAGGTAAGTAGGTACTTATATACCTACATTTGTCCAAATACATATATCATTCAGCTGTGTAAATAGTTTACGTTTTCCGTCCAGTTCAGTGTAGCCGGCACGACCGAAGGGAAGCACTGACGTGACACCAAGTTCACCCGGTGTTATGGGCTGACATCACGGATGTTTTTGATGATGTAGCCAACTGTGTCAGTTTCCATAAAAAAAAAAAGATAACATGCTTCCAATTGGAGAAGGCCAATCTCCACAAAAGAATGAATTAGTACTGCCAGATGCAACATCTTTAGGTATACTTACCTCCAAAACCCACACCTCACTCCGTAGCTGCCTGCTAATTTCCATTCTCTAATCAGCTCATAAACAAATGTAAATGTGTTTTCTAGGCAAACATCCACAGCCGTATCGAGGTTACCGTATAAAGTACCGTGTGGGGTCGGTACTTAAAAAGAATAGCCCCACTGCATCTCTCCCCGTCGCATGTCGTAAAAGTCGACTAAGGGATCGTCAGCCTCGGCAGCTTAATGGTGCGGTCAGTTATTGGATGGATGACCGCCCGACTGTTGGAGGCTGACCGTGGTTCGGATTCTACGTTAAACTGTAGGTCCCTTCCCTTCTTACCTTACTAGGTGGTAGGGTTTATCCCGGCCGGGTTGGTACCACCGCACTGAGCGAAACGTCGGTCGAAACGGCTATGTAAATAGTTCGTGTTTTCCGTCCAGTTCAGTGTAGCCGGCGCGAAATCAAGGGAAGCACTGACATGGCACCTAGTTCACCCGGTGTTATGGGCTGACATCACGGATGTTGTAGGTGATGTAGCCAACCGTGTCAAGTTTCCATAAAAAAAAAAAAAATAAAAAATAAAGGTTAGTCGCATGCTGCTCGCCAGTCTGCCGCCACAGATTACTTAATAGTTACTTCGTAACAGATAAATCACTCCATAGAAAAAGTTCCATACCTTCGGCTTTAATAGCCTACTGTTTCACGTCGCCAATCGCTGCGTGCGAAAATGTACCTAAACGATCGAGTGTAAAGTGATTATTGCTTTGTAGCTACGCGCAGTTGCGTGGGCAAGCATGTAGGTATGTTTCGCGTGGCTGACGAATTTCCACTGAATTAGAGCGCCGGCGGCCCGCTGGGCGGTAGGTAATTAGCGCGCGCAAGTACATAGAGTGCGTGAGGCCTGCTGCCGCCAACAACATGCATGCAACGGCACAATAGGACGAAGTAACAAGATGTGATGTTTCATTTCTTTTTCATAAGACGTGCGGCCCCATGGGGTTCTCATGCGGCGGCGTTGGAGCGGGAGCGCCAGTGGCTGCGCTCCACAAAGACTAAGCGGCTCGCGCTCGTGGAGCAGAGGCTCACGTTGAAGGAGCAGCGGGTCGCGATGGAGTGTGAAAGAGCGGCACGGCTCTTCAACCTCCAGCTGCGCAGACTCGCGCTGGAGGAGCGAAGGCTCGAGCTGGAGGAGCGAAGGGTCGAGCTGGAGGAGCGAAGGGTCGATCTGGAGGAGCAGCGGTTCGCAGCCGAGCAGGACCGCGGCTCTCCGCCACCAACAATAAGCTAGGGACAATAATAATAAAAAAGTTAATTTTGAAAGAAATATGTTTAATTCCTCTGCCTTCCCGCTACCTTTAATTCTTCTGCGGCTCTCCAGGCATCAAATTACTGCAGTGGCAGCAGCAGGGACAGAATAATGGAGCTCCAGCGCAGCTAGCGTACACCGCCAACAACCCTTCAGCACGCCGAGGTCCGCTTATGAATGTTTTCATTCCGTGTGGCGCTGTGGTCAATTATGGAATACCCAAGTAACTGTCAGACTAGTCTCAGCGACCCCACTGTGCGGATTTACGCGAATAGACCACCTGGGCTCGTACTGCCCGACTGAGCCACCCATAACGGATTACACACACATAATAAGTTACATTTGTAAATTACAAAATTATATAAAAATTTAAACCAATTTTAATATGAGTGAGTTTGAAATACGAGTAAGTATGAGAGATTGCAAATTAAAAACAAATATAATTTTAAGGCACATTTATTTTAATATCAGCATGGACGGGAAGACACATTTCCTCACAGTAACAAACCTACGGCGGCAGTGTGATAGGGATAATAATTAGATACTCCTAATTATATATTCTAATAATTAAGTGGTTATAAAAATATGGCATATATATATTCATAGTTAACATTCTCACAAGTCCATACACGTACACAACAAAAGGTAAATGGAGCTTTACATTTTATTGTCTTTAAAGGTTTTTATCATTATGTATTAACTAGTCTGTTTCTGGTTTGCACTTACCTCGGGCAGCGCTTCCGCACTTCGCGGCTCACGCGACACCCGCTGACGCCTAGCATTTCCTCCAAGCCTGGGCGTCAGCGGGTGTAGCGAGAGGCGCGAAGTGCAGAAGCGCGGGCCGAGGTAAGGGCAAACCAGAAACAGACTATAGTCAAATCAAAACAAACGTGCAGCTCGCACAACAAAGTTTTATGGCTTAGTGAAGGGAGATTCCCTTCACTAAGCTATAAAACTTTATTATGCGAACTGTACGTTTGTTTTGATTTGAGAATAGTAATATTAAAGTAAAGTAATAAATGCAAAAATAATGTACTTATATCAGAATTATCCATCATAGACATCGCTTGATACTTTGGAAGATATGAGTTTTATCAGCTGTGGTATGCACATTATGACTAGGCCTACGATGGATTATAATAACACAATCTTATCCAATTATCGTTTTTTAACGACGGAATAAAGTATGATATGATATATATACTTTCTACATCGTCAACAATATAAGTAAAAAAAAAATGAAATGGCATTAAATGTTTTAAAAAGTATGGAGGGAGGAGTGAGTCCATTTAAGTGAGATTGACAACCCTAGACCTTATATAAAATATAATAGGTAGATCTGCAATCTCCGTTCGAAAAATGGAGCCATTAAAGCATAAATGAGCTGAATGCCTTCATTCGCTCAGTTCCTCAATGACCGCGCCAGTCGTGATACGATGCCGAAGTATTAAATTTTACATTAAAATGACACCATATATTCATATTTAGGACTATTTTCTTAATATACAAAGAGGTATACATTATATTATTTATTACAATGATAGAATCATCAGCTGATCACAATTTAATCTACGGGTCTGACTACTGTTTTTCCCACTAACAAATTTTGACAATTGGATACACTTTGTATCTTTAGATTTTTAATGACTTATTAAATTTCTTTGTAATAAACTTACACTAACTGTTATTGATTTGACTTGAGATATTTACTTAAGTATAAAAATTTACGATAGCACCATACACCAGATATACATAAGTAATGTAAATAGGCAGAGTGGTCACATTTTTAAGTACCTATTCATGTTTATGCTGTGAATAGTGCAGCGTCGGTCGCGATTGATAGAATCAATTGACTCTATCACTACCGCCGACCGACTGAACCGGTTTTTACAAATAAATTGATTCGATCACTGTGAGCGGATCCGCTCGTGACCCACAATACATAGTACAAATAATGCACGCACGCACGCACGACAGAATGACCGACCGCGACCGGTATGGCGATAGAATCACATCATCCATCCCATCATGCACAGGCAGGCAGGCAGGCGGTGACTGGACTGATAGACAAGACTGACCGTTCCCGCTTGCGACCGAGTCTAGTCGTCTATCTCAGATCAGATACAAATAAATTGATTCGATCACTGTGAGCGGATCCGCTCGTGACCCACAATACATAGTACAAATAATGCACGCACGCACGCACGACAGAATGACCGACCGCGACCGGTATGGCGATAGAATCACATCATCCATCCCATCATGCACAGGCAGGCAGGCAGGCGGTGACTGGACTGATAGACAAGACTGACCGTTCCCGCTTGCGACCGAGTCTAGTCGTCTATCTCAGATCAGACGCGCTCGCGTAGTGATTCGATCCCGGGATCGAGTCAGTGAGACTCGATCACTTCAGATATGGGTCGCGATCAGATTGAGTCACGAAAATGTACTAAGGTTCTCTGCACTAGCTGTGAATAATAAGGTTCTTGTGAGCTAGTATGGGTTAATTATTTTGTAAGTAACTATAATACTTTATTCGTTATTCTTGTTTATATTTATGTACCGTATGCTCTTGTGAAAATCAGTAAAGATATTTGTTTGTTTGTTTGTTTCTTAGAAGGTACCTACTAACAAAACATTGTGACTTACGAAGTTTGTTTGTCAGTTCTTCGCTTTAAATGAGAACTGGCGGAATTTCCTACATGTCCCAGCGTACGTTACCTATCTATCGATGTATCATCGTACAATAAACAAGTAAGCGTTGACTCGGCGACACTAATTCCGCATGATTTTGTATGAGACTGTGTATCTACCAACTTTTTTTATCTAAGCGCTCAGAACGCACAGGCTAAGTTCTCTTTCTCTTTTCTTCTCCACTTCCAAATCTACATGTCGTGTCCTTGAAAAAAAAAAACACATTTAACATTATAGCACCCACACTTATCACATAATTCCCTTTTAATCATTACACCATCTCGAAACAATATTAATTAAATCTAACTTAATCATTGCTGATATGACGTATCAATAAAAACTTCCAAATTGAGCAACGCGACAAAATAATATAATGATCATTGTACGCTCAAAACTTCCGAGGAAAAAATCATAGTCATAAAATCATTAGAAAGTAGAGTGTCAAATTTGTCGCACCAAAGTTATTAGGTATTTGCGCGTCAAATTTAATTATCTAATCCTGCCCCTATGTATTTTTTCCATGAAGGCTCAAATTATAAATATAATTAGGTAACTTATAGTAATAATCAATTATAAAAAAGTAGGTATCAAACATCGTTACAAAACATAACGTGGGTAGGGTAACTATAATAACTATAAACATTCCGTTAAAGTTAATAATTTCGTTTTTTTTTTTCCTAAATAAATGACACAATATAACTATGTATATAAGTTGTGTCGTATCTCAACGCTCGGCGGGAACACTACGACGCTTCCGGCACAACTTTTTTGGTCGATGAAGTTTGTATACTTCATGGAGATCACAATCTTAACTTTTATGTAAACAAAAATTTTAATATATTTATACACAAATGTAAATATGACAGCTAGTCGGTGCAATTCAAAACTTAAACACTAAAGAGGGTTCGACGCAAACCCCTCGCGCACAGACATAAAAAAACAAGTAGAAATGGCGCGATTACTCGTTGTGCGTACCACAACAGTGAGCGTAACTCCGCTCACTTTGATCTCCGTCCAGATCAGTCGCCTATCATTACTCTCACGGAAATCATTAAAGTAAAACAAATGCCTTATTGGGCTGTATCAACAGTGTAAAACGATTGCCGCATAAAGAATTTATCCAAAAGTTGATTAATTATAATTTGGACATAGATGCCTGATGTGCCTGAGTGCGACAGAGACGACCCCCTACAACGGGATAGCCTTTCTCTGAGAGGTACCTCATACGTGCGAGTACTATACTAATCGCAAGAATAAAACTGGTAAACAAAGAGACAACAATATTTTTTTTAATTCTTAATTTAAGTTCGGGGCTTTAGCCGTATTCGGTTATGTCAGCCCCATGTTGACTTTAAGTTGAGAAACTTAAAGATTTCTTTTCAGACAAGTTGTCAGAAAGCGTTCGTGTGAAGCCAAGCCCCCCCCCCTCTTCCGCAATAACCAACGCAACATTCATAGGAAGTGCTGACGTAAGGGCTGCCACCGCTGGCCTCCCCGCTCCAGTTTTAGTTTTGCGATTAGTATAAGAGGTTTTACCGCGTGAACTGGGTGCCATGTCAGTGCTTCCCTTCATTTCATGTCGGCTACACTGAACTGGACGGAAAACAAACTATTTACATAGCAGTTTCGACCGACGTTTCAAAGCTGCATATCCATTAGAGCAACCTCAGGCCGAGCAGCCTCGACTTGAAGCAAACTGAGGCTGCTCACTCTGAGGCATAGTCTCGAGGCACGTTGTGGATCAAGGTGAGGCGTGGGCCAAATGTACGCCTCGGACTGAGGCTCCTTTGAGCGCGGCAAAAAACCGACAAAATATGGCTCGGCCCGAGGCGACGAATTTGCCTCATGGCGCGGCGTGCCTCAGGTTGAGGCAGCGTCTCCACTTGTGCGGCCTCGGGTCGAGCGGCTGCCTCGCCCCGAGTCTGCCTCTAGTGGATACGCAGCTGAAGGGAAGGGACCTACATAATGTACCTAATAATAACAAAACTTCAATCTCGTGCTTTCTGCTCCATGTGTCCATATGTACAAAAAAAAAATGCATGGCACCTCCGAACGAAAGATAATGCTCTCAACATGCATAATAT
Organism: Nematopogon swammerdamellus; assembly: GCA_946902875.1. Classification (NCBI taxonomy): domain Eukaryota; kingdom Metazoa; phylum Arthropoda; class Insecta; order Lepidoptera; family Adelidae; genus Nematopogon; species Nematopogon swammerdamellus. The sequence continues at coordinate 4,274,993 of OX336333.1, forward strand.
GGTTATACTTGACGGTGGAATATGAACTGACTCCTAGAGTCAACATTTGTTTATTCTTCAAATAAAACTATCTAGCTGTATTTAGGGCGTAAGTGTACAATCAGTCAATTAGCATGTATGCGCCCACCGCCGCACATACACCTTTTAATCATATATGCCATATCGCGTTAGTATACAGCTTTAAACATAATCTTTAATCATACGGCTTTAATCATATCTCGATGAATTATTTTTGAAAGAAAAGTAATTCCAATTTTTAACTCCGAAGGACCTCGACAATCTCTTGTTAAAATCCTTCACGCATGTCTTTTTACACGCTGTATGCAAATGTACCCGAAGATGTATAGTGAAATTGTATTATTTACTAGCCGTGCCCGCGGCTCCGGCCGCTCTCATATTTCACTTCACTGCTAACCTCATAAGCCATTTAGCGTGATAGTAAGTCGCCTATAGTTGATGGGAAGAATCAAGCTATCCGTAGAATTTTGTTTTATTAAAATCGGTTCAGTGGTTCTCGAGTTATAAGCGGACAGACAGACATACACTCAGACAGAAAGCAGACGTTGGATTTTATTATAGGTAAGGATTATTATTTGTTAATGAACTAGCAGGTTAATATGCTAATGTGTTCATGTCTATGATGATCACTGGTGTTGCTATTAATTATATTTCTTCGATTTCTAAATACTTGTCAAGCCTATTTTTGAATGTGTTTATTGAGGGTGCTTCAATAACTTCCTCGGGCAGTTTATTCCAGCTGCTTACGATTCTTTTAGTCAAATGTGTAGGTATAGTGGTAGATATAACATAGTGTTTAACACTGTGCACATCTTTCACCAGCATATTTGTAAACGAAAATGTGAATATTTTTTTAAACCAATACCTACTTACTAATATCTACCTATATTTATATACCTACTTACAGTGATATTGTTTTATCTTTTTGTATGAAAAATTACAAATATCAAATTTCCAAGTCACCTGAGAGAAAAAAAAGCCACCTATTTAGATTTTTTACTCCAAAAGTTCTGGAAAATGCCCCAGTAAAAAAATAAGCTCCAGCTCTTTCGGTTTAGATATGCGGTATGTGTGTCATACCGCGTTAAATATTTCTTACGCACACTGAGTGCGTAAGAAATATTTCTTACACACACTGAGTGCGTAAGAAATATTTCTTACACACACTGAGTGCGTAAGAAATATTTCTTACAGACACTGAATGTGTAAGAAATATTTAACTTACTCCATAGCAATGCTGTTTCACAGTTATATTAGCTACACATTATTGGTCTTTTGGCTCTCTCGTTAATTGGCAGTCCCACCAGCCATACCATTCAATCTACGGCCATATACAATTTCTCCATATCTCTATTTCTGGGTTGATCCATTATTTTTGAACCTCAGGTGGCCGGCCCACACCCTCCGATCGTTCGTACGGCGCAAACTGTCATTCGTCTGTCGCTATGTCCGTACGGCATAAACTGTCAAATTGTCTGTCAATATTTGCGGCTGCCACATCAGGTTTCGTATCGAGTTTTCACTTTGCTATGAATAAAGAAAGCATAGAAATGTAAATATCACTTCATTTTGACCCAACGAAAGTTGTGTCTGAATCGCCGTGGCCTAGAAATTGTGTCTAACGAGCAGTCTAGCATATATGACAAATACTCTGCACACAATAAGGTATATTTTGGCACACAATAAGGTATATTTTGGCACACAATAAGGTATATTTTGGCACACAATAAGGTATATTTGGGATAAAAAATATCACAAATAATTAATTTGACCGTGTTGACTGTCTTATCATCTTGTTTTGCTTGTGCCGAAGGAACAGCGAATGTGTCACGTGAAGTTTGCATGTATGTTTTATTGGGTCACATTTGTGAAACATTTTGTGTGGAAGGCTGCTTCCATTTTTTATTCATAGTCACTTTATAAAATAATTAAGACCATATTATATTCTAACTTACTCTTGGCAGTAGCGCATAGCGCGGCGCACAGCCGTACGCGTTGAGCGTTGCGCGTTGGGAAATATAAAGTTCTCACGGGACTAGGTAATATCACAGGTTACGAGGCGAGCCGGACGAAGCCGAAGTGTGAGGAGCCGGGCTGGAGCAGCACGGTGGAGTTCTTCTCGCGCTGCGCGAAGTTGAGTCGGTCGCCGGCGCGCAGGCGCGCCACCGTGTGCGTGGCGCACGAGATCTGCGCCTGGCGCGGCGCGCGCGGCGACGCCACGTCGCCGCTCGCGCAGGTCGTCAGCAGTCGCGGCGTCTCCCCGCCCCGCTGCGCCCACATGTAGAAGCAGTTGGGCGCATTCGTCCGATATACTACCTGCGAGCAGAGCAGAAGCTGAAGTGGCAGTGGGGTGGGCACATCTGTCGTAGACCCGACAACCGATGCGGTAGACGGGTGCTCGAATGGAGGCTACGTACAAGCAAACGTAGCGTGGGACGCCCTCCGGCTAAGTGGACAGATGACCTAAAAAAGGTAGCCGGGAGTGGATGGATGAGAAGAGCGGAAGACCGCGCGTGGTGGAGTGCCTTGGGAGAGGCCTACGTCCAGCAGTGGACCGATACAGGCTGATGATGAGCAAAATAACCGTTCCCTATTAGGGTAAGCGTCCACAGGTTCCAACCGCACCCATCGGACGGATTGGATCAAACAGATATCAGTATATTTTGTACGGTTTCTCATAGTAGTGCGTTCACTCGTCCGCACTGGACTGACAGTCGTCAGCAATGCTGACGTGCGAATGATGTCATTCGGCCAGTATTGAAGCAAATGGCCGTCCTGTCGGCAATCCCATTGCAGCGGATACAGCGGACGCATTACTTCTAAAAATCAGTTTGATCCGATCCGTCCGATGTGGAGCTGTGGACGTTTATCTTTAAAGTGCGACATAGTTTAGAATGAGTTTGGCCAGCAGAGAGACCCAATGTTCAAATGTTATTCTGTTGACAGTTCTCTATCTCTCTAACAAGTCAATGCTCTAAAACCATGAAACCAGGATAAAAAGAAGTAATAGTAATTTTAGTAGTAATTTTCCATAAAGAAGTGGCCTTTTTTTCCCTACAACCTGGAAGGTGTCTCTCGCTGCGAAACATTCAGCTCTATCAATGAGTTGAGGTAGATAGATTTTCTTGAACTTGCGCCATGCTTTAGTAGACTAGACCACTAAAAAAAACGCCCAAATGCCCCCAGATTCGTTTAATACTAGGACGGATGGCAGTCCTAGTTGTGGCTAGACAGACTGGGCAGTAAGGCAGGCGAGCGATGGAGAAACTCGTGTTCCGGAAATGCCCACTCATCAAACTGGGAAAGACAATGTAAGTGTATGTGTAAGACAACGTAAGGTAGTATGGGTTAATTATTGTAAATTACTTTAATATAATGAGTACTTACATTTATGGTACTAATAACAAAACAGTGTGACTTGCGAAGTTTGTCAGTTCTTCTTCGCATTTGAATTTAGAACTGGCGGAATTTTCGACATGTCCAAGCGTTACGTACCCATGGATGAAATTATACAATAAACAATAAACCGTTGGCCACGGCGATGCGGTGCGTGCGTGCGTGCGTAGTATTACCTGCGCGTAGATGAAGTACAGCCCATCCTCGTGCACGCTCACGAACTTGGACTCGGTCAGCTCGAGCCGCAGCTCGAAGCCCTTGGAGGACGCCTCATAGTCGGCGGCCCACGGCCCGATGGCGGCTACAATAGTATCAGTAATACATATACAGGGAATGTAGGGAATATTGAAATGGGTGATTGTGTCCGTGAAACTGCATAACTTTTTATTTTGAAGGTATATTTTTTTCTACTTTCCATCCACTTATTGAGCTATAAGACAGAAACAGTTAAAATACCAAAAAAAAAAAACCCCCCGAAAAATAATTTCCGTGTACTGACTTAAAGGAGTTGGGTTGACCACTAAGTAAATTCCCGCGCTGCTCTGAGTTTTTATATTTTATTTACTTACCGGCACCCCGATTCCTTTAAGTATACGGAAATTATTTTTGACTTTTTAAGTGTGGGGGGTTTTTTAAATTTGTAATTTAACTCTTATTTCAAGCTTTTAAAAAAAAAAAACCGCATGCAAATTGGTCCTCTTTTTAGGATAATAATTTTGTTTTACTACTTAATTACAACATAGCTAACAACCATCCCGATTAAACCAGATTTCTAATAAAAAAAACCGCATCCAAATCGGTCCATCCGTTTGGGAGCTGCGATGCCAAAGATAGACACACCCATACACAGACACGTTAAACTTATATATAACACCACTCTTTTTTCGTCGGGGGTTAAAAATTGGCCAATCGTCGCTGGTTTAGTGGCAAACCTTCTCCCACTTGCAATGGTGCCGTGTGTTGAGTTCATCAACTGCCAGCTTCCGAATTATTCTGGTTTAACATAATGGAGGTCGCCCGAGGCATATGCGCAAATAGCAAGTGCTACTTTTAACAACAAAACAAACTTATCACAGCCATGATAAGGCCGGCCCCGCCGCTCATCCACTGACAACTTATCACCATCACCGTTTATATCCAATCGCGAGAAACATTACAGCAACTCCTGATTGTAATGTGAATCCACTTCAAAAATTGTTCTGTTTGTTTATATTGCAATTAGAAATTATAAAGGAGTCCATCCATGAAGTGCTTGTGGGGCCAGTACTTAACAAGAAGCGACAGAACAGAACAGAACAGCCCCAGTGCATCTCATCTCGCACGTAGTTAAAGGCGACTAAGGAATTAAGGCAAGATGCCACCACACACCTTGGAACGGTCCTTCCACCGAGTCATGCAGCGGGTGGCTCTTCGCGCCTTACTTGCTGTTTGATAGTTATCTTGTCCGAATACTTTGCGAAACGTGGTGGTCGGTGTTGTGCTGTAATTTACCAGAGTTTTTGCAGCACAACACTGATTACTCTGCTTACCCCGATTGGCGGGATTCAGCGTGTGTGATATGTATGTATGTATGTAGAAACAGTCATCCAACTTGACGGGCAAGATAAATTTCTTGCGAACTATTTGAATACCTCACTTTACGCATTACATCAGGGGCCATTATCACGTGTGTGTATGCATACCACACCACAACGCGACATCCAGTCGAGAAGACAAAGCAGCCTGTTGGTTGTGATTGTTGTGAATCATGCATGGTGGAATTGCAAGCAGCTGTTTCATTAATTATATTCAACGCTTAGCACTTAATAAAAATGGTTTGCAGGTAACAATTTATAATATAGATGTTCTATCTCACGATGTCCGTTTGGCTATGAATGTTGTTAGGCGTGTACATGCAAATTGTTTTAGTGTGCGTAACCTCGAGAGCGCTCAGACACGAACGCGACGCGGTCCACGCACACAACATACACAAGCGCGCTTATCAGTACACGCCACTACTACAGCCAGAGCCAAACGGACTTCGTGAGATAGAACATCTGTACATAAATACATAGCTTCACGCCCGTTTCCCAGTGGTGTAGGCAGAGACAACGTATCTCCACGTGCCACGATCTGAAAACACCTCTGCCAACTCTTCCACTCTAATAGTGTTCTGTGGTTACATGCTCCTCGGCTAGAACGATAAAAAAGGTATGGACGCCGGACTGTCAAATGCTTGTATGAGAACTAGCGTTGCCGAGTTGCGGGGAGCGGAGTGTACTTACCGATGATAAGATATTCCTCTATTGTGCACACTAAACTTGGCTGTAGTGTTTTACACGTAAACACAGAGCATGCGGGCATTTTATTTATTTATTTTTTAATGAACAAGCAGCTCTAGCTGATAATCTAGCTGATAGCTGCTTTTTTTGATAATGAATGATTTTTTTTTGTTTTTTTTTTTAGTTTTCGTACTTTAGTCTTTGTACGTATTTTAAACAGGTTTTTGAGAACGCAGCCGATGACAGACTGACGGACCAGCGCGCGACCGTCCAATGAAACAAGTATGCTTTTACTTATATCGTGTTACGCTGGCGAGAATAGGGTTCGGAATCCATACCTTTTTTATCGTTCTAGCTCCTCGGTTACGGATTCTATGCACTTACCCTTTTTGAACTAATCTAAATGTTTCTCAAGTACACCTCTAAATGTTTCTCAAGTCCGCCCGGCCTTCAGCGCTACAGCACCACTGATTGCCTACAATGTAATGCTAAATGCATATTTGAATTTATGAAAAAAAAAAAATTCAAGTTTAATTTCTTACATTCTTTGCGTAGATTCAGTTCCAGTCCCCCTCCCACGAAGTGCGCCACGAGGAGGTCTGAGAAAATAAAAGTGAAAAAAAAATGTTTTAAACAACATCAGGGAACTATTAACTTTTTTAGACAAATCTGCATTAGACTTCATATGTAAAACAAAAATAAATAAATAAATCCAAGTGCCAGTGCTCCCTTTGGTGACGCACCAAAGGGAAGCACTGGCATGGCACCTAGTTCACCGTGATTTTCTAGGCTAACTGGATTTGCATGATGTAGCCATCCATGCCAGTTTTCCATAAAAAATGTATTAGATAACTACCTAATAAAAATCATTCTTAAAAAAAGAGTGCACAAGAAGGAGGCCTCTATCTGAGAACATCACTTCAACAACCGGGAACGCCGTGCGCTTTCGACACTTAATGCAATATTACCAAAACTATCATACATATATAAATTGTCGAGAAGAGTTACCTGGTGCTGTGGAGGGTGCAGACGGGGATGAGAGTGCGGAGAGGAGAGGCGGCGCGTCGCGCTCCAAGAGCTTGCTCCTCGAGTTCGTGAAGTGCAGGTCCTCCTTCAGCCCCTCCACGAAGTACCTCTGGCCGGCGCCGGACGGCTCCTGCGGCCTCCACGATCCCTCCTGCTCGTGGTGGCGCGGCGGCGCGTGCACGAGCGCGCTGGCGCCGGCGGGAGCGGCCGCGCTTCTAGCGTTGTGAGCGGCCAGCTGCTCCTTGATGAGGTCGAGCTGGCGGCGCACGAGAGACAGCTCGTGCCAGTAGTAGAAGGCGATGCAGCAGCTGACGGCGATGGCCACGAGGCCCAGGATGAAGTTGAGAAGGACGAGCAGCTTGACCTTGCGCGAGGCGGCGATGCACAGCGTCGTGTTGATATGCACGCCCACCTCCTGCGTTGCGCTCCGCTCTGCAACGCATACCACCATTAAGAGCATACTCAGCATACTCTGAGCCTCCGCTTACATACGAATCTAATTTTACAATCACTTCAAAACAATTTTGAGTAGGGTAAACATTTTACTCTGTATCTTAGCGGCGGGTGGCCGAGTGGTTTGAGCATCGGCTTCTCATGCGAGAGGTCCAAGGCTCCAATCCGGTCGGCGAGTAACAATGAGTTTTTTCTGACGAAAAAATTTACGTGCATATCTACACCTGCTGCTTTACCGTTCCGAACCGGTTTAAAACTGTAGGTCCCTTCCCTTGCCACTTGCTTGGTGGTAGGCTCAAATTGTAGCCGAATGGTATGGTACCACCTTACTGGATGTAAGATGGCCGCATAGCAGCCTCGGTTGTGTTCTCCTCTAGTCCAGTATAGCCAGCAATCCAGGGAAGTCTCCGGTATGGCACCTACCTTCTCGGAAGTGATATTGGCTGGTCGAAGCATGTGCTTTGGCCCCTCCGACTCAGCCACTCATACCGGATTACATAAAAAAAAATTACTTTTTTACTACTACTTTAAATTTTTCATTCTGTAAGAGAGATCTCCAAATTGTGATTGGTGTAACAAGGAGGATGACAATGTACCATTTGCTGATGGAGTGTGGTCAGAACGTGGAATTGCGGACGGAATTACAGACGTCACTTAGGGTGGACAGACTCAATTTGTTTTTAGCACACATAAACTGTTGGCGAGCCCAAGTGAGAGGGACTTAGTAATTGTGTTGAATTTCGTGGAGCGTTTTCTATCCCTCAGGGACTCTGGGCCCTAAGGGATGGAGAAGATGAGTAACTACTACGGGGTTGATATTAACAAATTATTTTGCCAAATCTGCCCAAACTCACTGTCCATCGAATTTTTATCCCAATTTAAAATTTTTGTATGAAAAAAATACGGAATTTCGATATGAGTTTGGATTTTTTTCTGCTAATAATGAGTACCTACTAACTTTCTATTCCTGAAGTTTCTCAACCCTATTCTGAAACACCCTGTATATAATAATAACATCCTGTATATAATAATATAACAAACAACAGTATGTACACAGTATTAATTTAACAGTAAAGATTTATTATTGAAATGGTGTGCAGAGGTGGGTACATGAGGAGGTAGGTACATCATGGACCAATATCATTCAAGCGATACCTACTGGTAACTTTACCCTACAGATACGAAACAAAATATATACGGGTGAATGGAGAACTTTTTTCTGTGAAAATATTATAAAAATGCGTCAGTTGAGCGGTAAAATAGAGTAAATAAAATTTAAAAACAGTGATGTATAGCTACTATGCATCTTACTGATAAGAACCTCAATTCAAGTGATTTGAAAAATTAAATGTAATTGCTCGTGAGCAGAGCTAAAAGCTGTTCATTATAGTAAGTACTGTATACCTAAATATAGGTTCAAAAGTTTGTTGAACTCTTGTGGTTTCGCACTTAAGGATAATAGGTAGGACCCTAATAATATTGTCAACAGAAATCAATTTGAAAAAAAAAAAACAAAAATAAAACCAAGTTAGTATAGTGCGGCATTCTTAGAAGATTTCTGGTAGCTGGGACTGGTAGGCGAGGGTCTAAGGAGCTATTAGCAAAAAAAAATTTTGTGCGGAGACTTGTACTTTCGGAGAACATTTTTTTTTAAAAAAAATTTCATACAAAATATAATTTTTTTTTAAGGCACGAAAACATTGATTTTGAATATAAATGTATGTAAAAACCAGGGAAGTAGTATGGGTGAATGTTTTGGTGGTTTAAAAAAAAATAACCAGGGTTAATTTATAGAAGATGCGTCGCGTAGCTAACCTAATGTCGGCGCATGTCGTTTTTGCATAAATTCCTATTCAAAATAAATGTTTTGGTGCATTTAAAAAAAAATAATAAAAAATCGAAAATTAATTTTGTATGAAAAATCTTTTTTTCAAAAAATTTTTTCTCCGAAAGTACAAGTCTCCGCACCAAATTTTTTTTGCTAATAGCTTCTTAGACCCTCGCCTACCAGTCCCAGCTACCAGAAATCTTTTAAGAATGCCGCGCTATACTAACTCCCACCCAAACAATCATTTATTTAGTATGTAAATGTGCATGTACTTAGGTACATCGTTTGGTATAACTGAATATAGGTTTAGTTGGCGTATATATTAAATATTAGTGTGGAAGTCAAAGGGTAACTCACCAGATTTGAGGTGTATAACAGTGCCGTTAGGAGAGTTGAGCTTGGTATGTTTGCCGGTGTTGAGGATGATGTTCGTGGCGCATTCGGAATTGAGCGGGACTCCTTCGCTCATATTTACTTTGCGCTCATTATCCATATTGCCTCAAGTGCACCCTCCGGTGCGGCCTATAACTGATACATCCTGGCTGCCGCCGGTATGCGCGGAGCGGGCGATAATACACGAACAAAGGAAAAGTAAACGCGGTTGCACTCGCCAAACCGCCGCCGATTAATTAGCAACATATAGAGTTCTTTTTTTACACGAAAACACAGTACTAAATTCACTGCCACCTACGGGCACAACTTTTGCAACTTTGCAATAAATCAAACGCACGTGCGCGTGTAATTTCGTTTATATATACGAGTACATTTAGTCACCAGATAGCTAAATACTTTGTTCAAAATATGCCAACAAATAAAACCAGTTGAACGTCAACAGACACAACACGAGGAAGGAGGAAGGACGCGACGGGAGGCGGCGGGCAGAAGAGGGAAGGCTGGACGTGTGGGAGGGTGTTGGTTGGGTCAAGCAAGTCAAGGCGGACGCGTCGCGTAGAGGCGGCTACTCCCCACAGCGCGCCAGATTTGAATAAATTCGCAAACTTCGTTCATCGTTCGCTCGCGACTGTCAACGTCAGTGCTGCCACCTATGATTAACGAAAAAGCGCCAGAACTCGCTAGAAAGCGACAAAAAGTACTTATATATGTGTTCGCTTCAGATCCAGCTATATAGAAATGATATAGAATATATAGAAATGATATAGAAATAAAAAAAAACTTACCTAGTATAATGTATTTGATTTTTAATAGTATGGAAAGGAATAGGTACCTATTATAACGGTTACACAAACATCAATGATGGAAAGGAACTAACAGCTTTAAATGTTCAGATTATAGGTGAATGGTTTATTTTAATATTATCATGCCATTAGCAGGTAGTTTAGAAAACTAGATTTTATGAAATATAAATATATATATACCGCTGCGCTATTTAAGGCGTGGTGCGTCAAAGTGGCAACACTGATCAGCGTGAAGGACGCGACGACTCGCTTTTGCATGCAAGACGGCGCGGCGCGGAGGCGGGGCGGCGGCGCGGCGGACGGAGCGGCGGGAGGAGGCGCGGGGCGCGAAGCACGCGGTACGCGGTTGAGAGAAGCAATGCAAAATTCGAATGAAACGATAAATTAGTATAATAGATAGCTTTGTGTGGAGGTAGGTAGGTACCAACTTATAGATTACGGGGTCGTCGATTCGACGCAAATTGTGATTATAAACTTTGTATTATTTTTTTGAATTATGTTTGTTTCAAGCGGCTCGTGCGTCGTGGTGGCACAGGGTGTAGGTGTGCAAAAACTCTGACAGTAACTGTCACAATGTCAGAAAACTTTTATAAGTAGGTACTCATCAAATTATATAGCTGTTGAATTTGCAACAACTAATAATAACATATTTTTAATCTTATCTAGTAATATAAATAAATTAAATTTAGAGGTCAAAATGCGTGGACAATACCAACTTTGCATCCAAGTTAGGGAAGTGGGTGCCTGGGTGGCGTTTTTGCACTATTTGCACCTGACTGACCATCTGTCAAAATTATTTTGACAGTTGGTAGGGTATGGTCCGCATATTAAGTAAACTACACAGAGGTCACCAAAATACAAATATATTGAAGAAAATACACAAACAGAAAATAAATTTACTGACTAGATTATACATATAATTAAATCTGTATCTGACACAGGCTCCTCGCAAATATCTTCAATTTCTTACGTTCCCTACTCACCCTGTTTAGCTGTGTTATTTTCCGATCGTCTTACTATTTTATTTTTATCTCTTCAACATGTTAACAATACAATATGCACTCGCTTGGAACAGATTGAGGATTACTTTTTTTCGATAATACAAAATAAACTTATATTTTGGCCTTTTCCTTTGCTCTTTTCCATTCCTCTGGACTCCTGCGTCTTTTCTTGGCTTTCCGCGGGTCCACTGGTTCAACATTTACGTTTTACGACGTATAGTAAGTTTGATAGTAAGTACTTGTACGTAAGTATCCGTTACGTCAACGTCATACATAAGTAATCTGTGGTTACGTTACGAACGGTAAAATCTTCGCCTCTGCGTGTCATTGGTTCGAACCGTTTTAGAACGAAAGAAGCAGTCTTGAAGGCGTTCACATCTTTCTTCTTCATTTGCTTTCATTCCAAGTTTGAACTTCAGTCATAAACACAGTTGCTTCGGATTTCACGCAAAACTGTACCTGTAGGTTCATTCCCTTCCCATTCCCGTTGGTATAGGGTAGGCCACGGATTGATACCACCGAGCTGACTGTCGTCGCCGGCATTGTTGCCTGATGATGAAATATGATGAAATATATCACACTGGAGTCACTGGATGACACTGGTGTCTATCTGTCCGTCTGTAGTTCACACGCAGATACTCCGGATGTAATGAACCGATTGATTTTGCCCGCAGATCCAATCCAGGCCAGGCCAATCCAATATACCTAGATTTGTCTAATAGTTCTGTGGAAACTAAAGGGTACCCCAAATTGGGAAAAAAAAACTTTTTGTTCATTCGCAAAAAAGCGGTAAAGAAGATTAAAGCCGTGTATCTGGCAACATTGGTCGCCGGCCGGACGGTCAGCTAGCTAGAACTGGCGCAAAACCAAACCAAAACCCTCGCACAAACTTCCAACTCCCCTCCCCCTCGGCCACGCCCCCTGACATTCAATGTAAATTCCTCAAATTGTGTGTTTTATGAACCAATTGTTCTATTCTACTCTACTAAACTGAATGAGCTGTAAACTTATTGCCCCGTCATAAATTTATAAATAGGTACCTAGGTAGTTAGCTTTTCGATCCAATAGGTATGTACTCGATTCTATAAAACGCCACATCCTAATAAAGCGAAGTTTCTACGGGCGACCGTGTAACGTCGTCAATATGAATATTCTTACAACTCGAGAACCACTTTATCGATTTACATGGGTACCGTTTTCACTGGTAAATTCTGTCACTTTTGAAGTTTTAGGCTATACAACATCACGCTACGCCAACGCCATCGGCGGCGCGGCCTGAGCTGTGAGCAAATAGTCTCGCGAAGCGTAACCGCTGGTAAAAGCTAGTATTTCATCAATCAACATAGGTATTTAGCTTTTACCCGCGGCTTCGCTCGCGGTAGACTGTAAAATCGGTAAAAATATGATAATAAATTATCGCTTCTCTTATTATTATCTCTCTCTTTCTCTCCCGTCACCCGTCCATACTATACTTTCTTTGATACTGCTCAGCCCTACCTAAGGCTGTGTAGCGTGATGGTATATAGCCTATAGTGAGCCTTAAGAACTACTCTTTCCATTGGTGCAAATTGCATCAAAATCTGTTCAGTGGTTCCGGAGTTTACCTCAAACATACATGCAGACACGTTCCCTTTTTTTTACCCGACTACGGCGTAGCCATAAAAGGAAAGGTTATATTATAATGGAGTAGAGATAGAGATAAATCATTACGTAATGTACATACATATTATATAACATTACGCCGGATTCCCTTTGGGGTAGGCTAGGCAGAGACAACGATCTCCATGTGCTACTAATGCTACGATATCCTGCCTCCCTGACACCACAGAGTAATCTGTGGTGTCAGGCAGGCAGGATATCGTATAAACCTACGTCTCCTGACCCAAGCCTGACCTGCCTGACACACCTCTATCTATCCTCTTCCTTTCAATTACTATGTATGTTGACAATTTTTTTGCATTAGGTCCTAGATACTTAATAATGTACAGAACTGCATAATTTGGATGTAAATAAATTTTGTTGTGCGTGTTTGGGAATAAGAAAATATTTGATAACGTATTCGATTGGCGTTTAGGTATTTTGATAAGTTGATCAAAAGAAAATTATTGTTAATGTTTCGGGGAATACCCCGAGTTAGATAGCGCCATATTATTTCCCTGGCTAAGGATAGGTAGGTTTCTTGGTCCTCCACTCCTCCCGGCTAAGTATGCTTCAGTAACTGCATTGTGGTGTGTGTGAGTGAGTAGGTACTTACTTCATTAATTAAATGGTAGGTAGGTTGTATTTTGTTTGTTTTTAGGTTACGTATCCAGCACGGGACCCTATTACTAAGGCTACGCCGCCGTCTGTCTGTCTGTCTGTCTCTCCGAGGGCTGATCTCTTGAACCGTAATAGAAAGTTGAAATTTTCATAGAATATGTGTTATTTATTATTGCCGATATAACAGCCAATAATAAAAATAATAAAAAGTAAAAAAATCACGGGGGTTCCCATATAAGAAAGTAAACAGTGTATGCGAGCGCAATTTCCCGAAAAGACTATGAAGGATTTTAACTACATAATCATGAATTTTAACTAATATGAAGCATTTCATAAACATGCCATAGATGGCGTGAGTGGCGCTGACCATGACATGGCGATACGGAACTCTCGGTGCGCGAGTTCAACTCGCACTTGGCCAGTTTTTATTACGAAGCAACATACAGTGACCGGTCGACGGCCGTCTTCTCATCTCATGGTTCATACATAAACCATAATCTGTTCCCGGTCACCTCGGCGCACCGCGCAGGAGGTTTGTGGTCAACTTGTGGATTTGACAAAATCCTTGGCAAACCAAATAAATAGGTACCTACGTAATAAATAACACTTTTAGCTGAAAAGGAAGGTATGAAGAAAATGCATTATTGGTAAAAGGAAACGTGAAATTGTAGGTACCTACATTTGGAAGGTAGGTATGGTCCGATGTTCCGATGAACTGGCTTCCCTCATCCCTCCTGCCCCGATGAGTATCTCAGAACATCCATGTTGACACACTTTTCGAAATCGTTCCTGTGTCCTACGACGAAAATTCTACATTTATTAGGTAAGGTACCTGAGGATATTCAAAAGGCTTGTTAATAAATTAGACAAAATGACCTTTTTGTTCGCCTTATAGCTGGCATGGCGCCTCTTTGAGCGTGGTTTCGCGTGGAGTGGCGATATTGGCTGTGTCTAATCTTCTGTTTAGCACAGCTTTGGGCACAGCTACCCAATGTGCCGATTGTCCCTAAAAAAAGTACCGCTTAAGAGGATTCATATGGCAAAGCAAAAATGCCATACGAATCCTCGATCGAATCGAGCGCAGTGCGCGCGTTTATATGGTGAATTTTGCAGTTTTTGTTTGTTTAAAAATTATTAGGATTTGTTTTTTTTTTCAAATAATGCTGCTTTAGTGTCTAGAAAATTAAATTCTCTATACAATGATGTAAATTTTACTCTAAAATAATTATCCAGTATGGAGTTAGCTCGACATAAGAAATTAAAATAGTCACATTCAAAAATTTTTTTCACCATGAAAAAATACTGTAAATTTTAAAAGCCTGCTTCAGTGTTTAGTACATATTATCTAATTAATAAAAATATATATATTTTTTTATGTTATGTACTTCATAGAACTACATTTTGGTTTGAAGTTTTGCAATTTTCGTTGTTTAGCCTCACAGAGCATGAAATGCGCGCACCCGCCCCTACTAGAGGCGCCGTGAGCTCGATTTCTCTACAACGGCGTTGAAGCCTGTGGGCGTGGCCTATGACTTACATATGTGTGTTGTGCGTGTGCATTTGTTTTGTGCGTGTGCCTAACTTGCTCCTCTTTGTGTGTAGTGTCGATACTAGCACACACACACACATACGAAGCGCTAGCAGCTCAGCGTACGGTTATTGGGTTTCAAATATCATCGCTTAGGGCGCCTCTAGTAGGGGGCGCGGGCGGTAGGTATTTGATGCTCTGTGTTTAGCCTTAAGAATTCTCTTAACAAAATCATCGAGCCCGTGCGCGACAATTTTTTTGAATAAAATTATGGCCGATGCTTTGGGGCCCTGTAAGTTATACGGTATAGTAAGGATGGTGCAAATTCCGAGCGTGAAATACGATACTTATTTAGCTAAACCCACCGCGCCGCCCCGCCACGAGTTTTCAGCTTGGAGTAGGATGCAACCACAGAGCATCAAATACCTACCGGCGCGCGCATTTGATGCTCTGTGGATGCAACCTTCGGGAAATTTTAGCGTAAACAAGCTAAAATTAGTTTTTTTTATTATTGCGAAGCGACTAATTGAAAGAAAGAAAAGTAAAACGCTACCAACATAGATTTTTTTAAATTTTTTTTTTATGGAATCTGACACGGTTGGCTACATCACCTACAACGTCCGTGATGTCAGCCCATAACACCGGGTGAACTAGGTGCCATGTCAGTGCTTCCCCCTTTGATCGTGCCGGCTACACTGAACTGGTCGGAAAACACAAACTATTTCCATAGCCGTTTTGACCGACGTTTCATTCAGTGCGGTGGTACCAACCCGGGCGGGTTAAACCCTACCACCAAGTAAGATTAGGAGGGAAGGGGCCTACAGTTTTACGAGGAATCCGAACCTCGGTCAGCCTCCAACGGTCAGCGGTCACCCATCCAATTACTGACCGCGCCCAGCGTTGCTTAACATTCAATAGCGACAGTTGACTGTCTGCACCACTGAGCTATCGAGGCTGACAAGATAGATATATTAGGTATAATCAATAAATAAAATCTTGTTTTACAAAACTTTGCTTTGTTCGCGTTAAGTTCAATACGGTTTTACAAGTAACTACCTAAATTCAGACGCATTTTCATAATTTTTTCCATCGAGCGATATCAAACAAATCGGTTTTTTTTTTTCAAAAATCTACCGCTCTAACCTTATACCTAGACGAAGTCTTACAAAGTATATTAAAACTGAATATTCAGTAATATTGATTGTACCATGGTACCTAACATCACGCAGAAAGAGCGGGATTTTAGAGCGGGGTAGAACATTGTACCTAGCTATATCCAAAGTGACCCGGGGCGCTCGATTGGAGTAGAGCAATGTTTCCCAAATGGCTCAAGAGAAGGGGTACGCGTACCTATACAATCTTATATTAAGTAAGGCAATCAGGAACTTAGGATTCATAAAATGCACAACCAAGGGTTTTCGTGATATCACATGCATTAAAACTATATACTATGCATATATAAGAAGCCATCTTGAATATGCCTGCTCCATCTGGTCGCCTCACTATCAAATACATATCAACCAAATAGAACAAATCCAAGTGAAACTCGTAAGGTACCTGAACTTTGTATCCAAAATCAGTAAGCATGCACATACATATGAGCAAAGTTGCAATAGACATCGAATGTTAACTCTAGAGCAAAGAAGGGTGCTGCTAGACATGCTGCTGCTACATGACGTGGTGAACGGGCGCCTGGACTGCTCCGAGCTGCTGGCGGAGATATCGCTGTGCACGCCGACTCGACGCACTCGACATACACAACTTTTTTACGAGTCACCGCACACGACCAACTTTGCCCGTAATGCCCTTATACCTCGAATTACACGCACATACAATCATACATATACGGACCTCGACATTTTCATATTAAGTAAGAGTGTCTTTAGGAATAAAATCGTCACAACAATGACCCAAACTATTAGTCGTCTGGTTCCAGTATGCCACCACTGACGGTTATGACGTAACAGCTATCGGTACCGTCGACAAAAAAGTCGGATAGACGAATACTCCCGCCACCAGGTGTTAAACTGAACTGTCGTTACTTCGTATTTCAGGCATAGAATTAATATGTACTACCATGTAATAATAATTCTACGCAATTAAGTGACATGACTAGTGAAGCTAGCGCACACGTCATAGTCATATTACTATTCCTTTTTTTACTGGTATTGGCATTTGAACACAACAAATGTTAGTAATAAAACAAATAACACCAAAAAAACAAAATTCGTACACGCGCGAGGGGTAGGTAGCTCAATTACACATATAATACGGGCGTGGCTACGCGGTATTATATTCTTTGGCTACGCAACAGCGATACTAACGCTACTGAGCTAGGCGTCAGCGGGTGTGGCGTGAGGCGCGATGTGCGGAAGCGCGGGCTGAGGTAGCAGCAAACCAGCAATAGACAAGTAATACAAATGCATAAGTATTGTCATCTCTTCTCAAAAACATAGGTAAAATCAATTATAATTTATTTATTTATTTTTTTTTTTTTTTTTCCTTTTATATTTATATCTATGTTTGGTTTAAAAACTGGTCTTGAAATTCTGTAATAAATACTGCCTGGTACGTGACTACTGCATCCCACCACATCACACTACATTACACCACACTACACTACACTACACTACACTACACTACACTGCACTGCACTGCACTACACTACACTACACTACACTATACTGCACTACACTACACTACAATACACTACACAACCACCACAAAGCATAACGCTACAGCACACTACATTACACAACACTACACTGAATTGACACTCACTATACGTACACACACACACACGTTGATCCCACTAACTAAACTATAGCCTAATCAGGGAAACAAAAAATGGCCAGACGTCAATGTATGTACAATGTATGCTTTATCTGTTTGTCATTAGGCTGTCTGTTTTCTAATATATAAATAAGTAAAAAAAAAAATTATTAAACAGACAGTAGGTTCCCACTTATCTCATTTCATTAGTGATAATAATTGTCTCCAATGGTTGATTGGGACCAAGAAAACATATGTAATAAACAACATTATTACCTACGTAGGTATGTAAAAATAACAACCAAATGAAAATCGTTTGATTGAAACATTGAAAGGGGTACTTGCACTTGAGTCTCCGTAAATTCGGTAAGGGGTACCGTTAATATATAATTGGGGACCGCTGGAGTAGAGCCTTTACTGTAATCAACCTGTAAAGGTAAGTAAAGGTTAGGCAGGTTATTTATTTATCTAGTACCTACATAGAAAGATTGCAATACTTACGCCCTATTATATGGTGGTAGATACGGGCTAACAAACATTATAACGAGATTTGATCAGTAGTCAGGCAAGAGTCAGCAAGCAGCAACCACTGGCAATAAGTAGAGTAGGTAGGTAGGTAGGTAGGTACTGTGTGTGTGTGTAGGTACATCTGCGGAGCATGTGTGGTGTGTTGGGCTAAGCACTAGCATTCCTTAGGTTTTGCCTAAAATAGCTCCAGCCGTATCCTTGGTCGTATCATTCGCGGGGAGATCTTCAGTCGGACGGCGGCGCGGCGGAGCGGGGCGGCGCGGCGGTTCGGAGGGCAGTCGAGCGGGGCGGGGAGGGGAGAAGGGACTGCAGAGAACAGTGCTCATACGTATTTATTCACTGTTCACGTAATCAAATATTTTAATGTTCGGCAAACAAATGTGCACATTGTGCAAACAGGCACCATGTGCAGCATAGCGATACATTTGTTTGACCCTAAAATCCGGTCAAGTGCGATACGGAATCGCTCGTCGAGGGTTCCGTATCGCTCAATCATGTCGAGCACAACTCATTATTAGTTAGTCAGTTGCCCCATAATTCTGTCGAAAATATTTCGTACCATGCAGTACCTACAAAAGAGATTATATATATACGATATGTATACGATACGATAGATATACGATATGTCGTTGAGTACCTATGAACATATTTTTTTTTATATCGTAGTTATATTATAATATAAAGGGGTTTAGTTTTTGAGCTACGTACTCGTAGAAGCAGGTATAAGTACATAAAAACCCAATAAAAGTGCCTATGAATTTCTTTAAGTTTTCGTGTAATTTTTAATAATTTAAAATTTTTTTTCTCACAATTTTAGGTTTCGTTCTTTCGCAGATGATGATGGGGGAGGGGGATATTTTTATAAAATAACCTGCTAAAAGTAAATTATTTAAGTTAAACCTAAACCTAATTTAATTGTAGAGTACCTAGGTACGGACGGACGCAGCGGATGCTACTTCTATTTGTGACGTTACCACTTGATAATGCGATGCGAATGTAGGTATCTATGTATGCAAACACTAGGTACAGAGTTACAGACTAGACTGGGGCGGGGCGGTAGCTGGCTACTTACTGCATTCCAATGATAGGCGCGCATACGACAGCACGAACGCACTCGCTCGTGTTGTGTTGTGTTGTGACGGACTGAATCAATTAAGCAATCTGTGACTGAATTCTGAGGACACTAGCTACTTACTGTTGATTCAGCAATTAATTACAACGAAAATATGGAAATATATTCCGCAGCTCTTCAGCTTTTGTAATTTTTTCAAAATCTTTTATTACAATAATTTTATGATCCCTATAATTTCCGCCGCAAAAATGTTTGGGGTGAGGGGGAAATAAAATAAAATGTCGAATGATGAATGAGTATACCTGAAGCACAGATTACTTAATAGTTACTTCGTAACAGATAAATCACTCCATAGCTGAAGCCTAGTTCACATTAGTAGAGTTAGCGGTAGAGTGGACTACCTACTATTTTGCCCTACTAACTCTACTGTACCGTGTGGGGCCGGTACTTAAAAAGAATAGCCCCACTGCATCTCTCACCATACATGTCGTAAAAGGCGACTAAGGGATAAGGGCCAGATGCCGCGCTAAAGGGCGATAGGCTCGCCGCTTCTCACCTTGGCACGGTACTTCCACCGAGTCATGCAGCAGGTGGGTCTTCGTGCCTTACATGCTGCTTGATCGATTGAATCTTGTTCGAATACTTTGCGAAACGTGGTGGTCGGTGTTGTCCTGTATTTTACCAGAGTTCGTGCAGCACAGCACCGATTACTCTGCTTACCCCGATTGTCGGGATTCAGCGTGTATGATATGTATGTATGTAACTCTACTCTACTGTTTTCGGTAGAGTAGCCGTCGCCCACGCAAAAGTAGGGTGGTAGAGTTACATTGTAAGGAAGTGTAAGATCAAAGCACTACAATGAGTATCGCCCGCCGTCGTTCTGCAGTAAGAAACTCTTTAGTAAATCTTTCTGGTGTTTTGCTGGGTATAAATGACTTTAGCTCTCGAAGAAGAACAGAACAAAAGGAAACGAATATGCACTCGAGGTTGGATCAAAAGGAGAGACACGCACGGTATATAGTGAATAAGAAACTCGTATCCACTAGTTTAAGTGTTTCTGTTTCTGTCCACTCCATCTTCGCTTCCAATGACAATAATAGGTTCCCGAAACAAATTGCCGGCGCGCACGCAGGTGCGCGAGGGCGAGCTGTGTTGTCGGCTGGGCACGGCGAGCTAATATTTAGTCAAAACGTGTCCACACGCGGGCGGGCGAGTGGCCGGTAGAGTAGAGTAGGCGGGTGATGAGGGAAAAAAGTAGTAGAGCTACTCTATCACCGTGCTATCCATTCTACTCTAGCAAATTCTAGTACTCTAATACTCTACCGATTGCGTCTACATTAGTGAGGGGGCTATTTAGTACTCGACTCGCCCTACTAACTCTACCGCTAACTCTACTAATGTGAACTAGGCTTAATGGATACTACGATTTATTTTTTATATTTGGTAATTGTACTAATTCATAGTCGGCTATTCTATTTGTGCATTACTAAACTGTATTTAGCTTCTAAATGGCGTTTGATGCACCGTGCAAGCGGCCCTTATACTAACATTCCTTCATAATTAGGGTTACCACTTCGAAATTTGAAAAGTCTTGACAAAAAGCCAGATATTTCAATAAAATGTTTTATTAATTATATTCATTTTTAAGGTTCCGGATTAATAGTAGGTGTAGGTACTAAAGACTTACATATGTCGACGTTTCGCCCGCTACGTCACGGGCTTCTTCCCGGCCAGTCCCTGAAGAAGCCCGTGACGTTGCGGGCGAAACGTCGACATATGTAAGTCTTTAGTACAGTTAATCCGGAAACTTAAAAATGACTTTCAATAAAAGTCCAGGCATTTTATTCACAACATGAAATAGTAAATTCAACGCGCGAATTGGCGATAGATAAGGGATGCAAATTCCTACGAGCGGCGTCCATGATAGTAGAACAGACTGAGTGACCCTACAAATCGTATCATCTGTGGCTCAGTGACTCCATCAGTGATGGAGTATCGGGTATCCAAGAAGACGGACGACTCGGTGATGTATTGAGTTCAAGGACGCCAACAGATACTGGGGACAGCCTTCCCAAATATGGGTGTAGAGTGTTTTTAGTTTTTCTTACGCGTACGGAAGCCTATTACTAAGCCTACGCCGCCGCCGTCCGTCCGTCTGTCCGTATGTCTGTCCTGTCTGTTCTATTTTGAACCGTAATAGGTAGCAGTTTGAAATTTTCGCAGAATATCTGTTATTATAACTTAAAAGTTATAATTTTATAATATACTAACGAATGATAAATAAAAAAACAAAAAGTAAAAAATTATCCCATACAAGAAACAACGTGTTTTTTTTTTCAAAGTTTTCTTTTTTTTCTCTCATTATAGTAAAAACGGTAAATACGCTTGTGCGTCAAAATTGGTGTGAGTATAGTATAAAGACTAAAGAAAAAGCAAAAAATAATAAAAACTGACCAATTACGTGGTGGTATGGTGGAGTCCGACTCGCACTAGGCCGGTTTTTTTCAGCGATATGCTATTATTTAAGTCGATAGTTTTTTTTTGTAAAGTTTCGGCCATCGACTTATTATATTGTATCGGCATGATCGATACAATATAATAAGTCCACGAACAAAGAGAAGTGATTCTGAAACGTAGAACGTAGAATAAGTAACTGTTGTTACGTTCTACGTAACTGTGAACGTCAAATAAGCAAGAGGTATTGAAAACATGAAGCCGGAACGTGCCGGAACGAAGAGTTCCGTGTTGTTGTGTTCATGCATGTGGTGGTGTGCATGGAAGGACTTTGGTTGTGTGTGTATGTGACAAAATAAACTGACACAGTCCCTCACATTTCTTACTAGGGTTTCGTTCGTGATCATTGGTCATTGGTTCTCACAGTTCCACGGAATATTATACTTAGTCGGTTTTGTGCGGCCAAGGCGTGACGAGACGGAAGTTAACTTTCTCCATACAAAATCGTCTTTCGGCATTTATCTTTTTTACCCCCCTAAACCTTATCCGATTTTTACAATTCTTTTTTTGTTGTACTTAATAAGAAAAGTCGAATCTACGTTCCTGTTTTTTTATTTTTTTTAATATCTAAAGTGATGATGACTCAATAAAGCTGAATGAACTTCATGCATGACAGCAAAAAATAAAACATTCAAATTTTTTTCGGTTGAAATACAAATTTTTAGCTCCGGTGTTGTATATTTTATCTAAACAAAAACGACAAAGACAGGAACGTAGATTGGACTGTCCTTAAGACAAGAAAAAACATTTGTAAAAATTGGATAACGTTTAGGGGGCTAGAAAACATAAATGCCGAAAGACGACTTTGTATAGAGAAAGTTAACTTCCGTCTCTAGGAAAGGTTTATCGTGAGATAAGGAGATAAGAATGCGGTCGTCCACAACTTCGCACGTGTACTGTACAATACAAACAAACATTTCCGCCTGGCTTGCATCAGCCAGCTCTCCAGCAGCGCGGGCGGCGGTAGTGGCGGGGCGGGTATCGGAGGTCGTGTCGGGCGACGGCGGCGGCACGGGGGCGGGGCGGGGCGGGGCGGGCGGAGCGGCGGTAGCCGACGATTAAAGTGATTGATGGATGACTCAATTGATGTAAGTTTCGAGGAAGAAAGCAGTATGTATTATTTATGAATGACCTACGACGTATCTCAAAATAGGCAGTAGCGAATCTATTGTCAAGGCGAGCTACTAGTGGTGGGTGGACTGGGAGGGAAGTTACATACCAGTGGCGTATTTATGTAGGTAAGGGATGGCGCGATTACTTGTCTTATTTTTTTTTGTACATTATAAATAAAAATATAATTATAACACTATATTTGATAGGGACCGCAAAAATCTAGTTGAAAATAAAAATATGTTTATAATAGGTCGAATAGCTTATTACTGTGTATTTTATAAAAAAAAAATTGGCGAGGAGATTATCCAAAGGGCTAAAATAATTCTAAAAAAGTTATCCCTTACAGAGATTTCTTGCAGTCAACCCTTGGTATATTTGAAAGTCGATTAATATAGTGAAATGTAAGTAGGTAGATAAGCAAGAGAGAGTTGAAGATAAAATAATTAATAATAATATTAGTATATTCAATATTAGGTCACGTTGTCTCAGGCAGGGTGTGAGGGAGCCACGCAAGCGAACCTAATAACCTAGATTCTTCTGTTCGACATTGACATGGATCGCACTCCGATGCATCATAGGCACTACGATATGAATGAGTTATGTAAGCTGAGTGTGAGCGACTCACCACCACGAGACGGCGAGAAGGCCATCCACAGATCACTTACCTATACTTAGGCCCTGTCAACCCGTATTCACCCGTACTCCTCTTTCAAGGCGCCGCTTTCGTTGTTTGGAGTAGGATGCAACACAACCAATCAATCAAAAATTAGGTTTTTATTTTTTTATTCCAAAACTACAGATCGAAATAAAAAACAAAAAAGTTAAGGAATTAGATATAGGTATACTCAACAAATAAAATATATTTTTTCCAAAGCCTGGATTTGGTCCCGTTGCCTTAAATACGTTTTTATAACTAAATTCAGAGGTATGTTCATGATTTCTTTCTATCGAGCGAAGTTAATCAAATCGTGTTTTCAAAAAGCTATCGATCTGCGCTGATGCGCTGATAGATGAAGTATTACATATATTAAAACTGAATCTTGCAGGTGAGTAATATTGGTGGTAAACTTCTTGAAATTTATGCGCCTGGACATACGCCTCTCCGATTTTCCTCCAGTCCTCCCGGCCTTCAAAGGTACGGAACCACTGCCTTCCGCCGACGCACTCGATGTCGTCGTCCCACCTGGCGGGTGGTCTTCCCACACTCCGTTTTCGCATCGCATGTTCACGGCCGCCGGTATACAAATATACCTAAGTCAATGCCGGTATAGGACATGGTTATTCCAACTGTCATTGTCTCTTCGGTTGACGTGCCCGGCCCACTGCCACTTAAGCTGAGCCATCCTGTG
This sequence comes from Nematopogon swammerdamellus, assembly GCA_946902875.1. Classification (NCBI taxonomy): domain Eukaryota; kingdom Metazoa; phylum Arthropoda; class Insecta; order Lepidoptera; family Adelidae; genus Nematopogon; species Nematopogon swammerdamellus. The sequence continues at coordinate 4,299,307 of OX336333.1, forward strand.
TCAAATATTCGACTACTTTGGTGCGTCGGCGGTTGCCTCGTTACGCACCATATCACGTAGCGATACCTATTCATCGCTGGGCAACTTTCAATCCAACCTTTTGACAACAGAGACCGTCAGATCATTAAATTTTTTCGTTTACACATTGATGTATATTGTGTGGTCTTTCATCTGTGTCGTTAATGGATGATCAAATTAACAAAACAACTTTTATATTACATCCTTCCTTCCTTACCTATAATAAAATCCAACGTCTGCTTTCTGTATGTCTGAGTGTCTGTCTGTCCGCTTATAACTCGAGAACCACTGAACCGATTTTAATAAAACAAAATTCTACGGATAGCTTGATTCTTCCCATCAACTATAGGCTACTTACTATCACGCTAAATGGCTTATGAGGTTAGCAGTGAAGTGAAATATGAGAGCGGGCGGAGCCGCGGGCACAGCTTGTAATATATGCAATGCAAAGTCGAAAAGACATTAAATCGCAACAAAATATTTCTATTTATCTAAAACCGCCCACTGTATCTCTCCCCGTGCTTGTCGTAAAAGGCGACTAAGGGAAATTAACTACGGGAAGTTCGCGAAAGTATTTTTTATGTACTTACAATTTTTTTTTTCTTTAGCAATTTCTTGTCTTTTTGAGACATTTTGCCCAGTGTATCTATCCTGAGTCATTTAAAAATTGTAACTGAATCCCAAAGAGTTTGTATTACGTCGGCAACGTAATACAAACTCTTTGCTGGAACCAGAGTCTGGAAAACACAAACAAAACCATCGACGAACAAAAAATATCGAAGAAAAGCAAGTGGTTTCCAGACTCTTCCTGCGTGCGTGCGGAGCAGGAGGTGTCTAGCGACGCCCATGGACATTTGGACGCATGCGGGGGCTGCGAATGCCATGCCGGCCTGACAGGTGTCCATTCACGCCTCTCTTGAAGGACCCGAGACTATACTTGGGGGGAAATATGTGGGCACGTAGAGCGTTCCAGAGTTTACCGGTTCTGTGGAGGAAGGATAAATATTCAGAACTTCAGGATCTGACGATTGACGATACGATACGCAAGCAGCCGGGCGGGCGAACAACAGTCAGTCATTCATTCATTCGCTCGCAGCCGCCCCGTTCGGCTTCAGTCGGTCGGTCAGCCCAGACTGTCAGGCAGGGGGTTTGACACCTGAAAGATCTGGCGGCTCCTGCGCATCCTGTCCTGCGGCTCCTACGGCTACCGGCTCGGGTTGACTCGGCTCGAAACGAAACACGGCTTGAACCGAAACGTAACAAAAAACGACATGCACCGCCTCAACATTAGGTTAGGGTTATATTAAGGGTCTATATTAACCCTGGTTTTTTTTTTTTAAACCACCAAAACATCACTCATACATACCACACAACATCACTCATACCACGCATTCCTTAGAGCCGAAGTTTGCCGAAAGGATCTAAAGGAGCCGTAGTAGGAGCCAGTAGCTCTTTCAGGTGGCGGACCGGTCAGGCACCCTGCCTGCCTGACCGGTCAAGAAAAACGTTATTATTTACTATTTACATTACACATGTAGGTAAGTTAACACGGCCCAATTAGAACCTAGTGCCGACTGCCGCCACGAGGCGCCGCCGCGCCGCCGGCGCCGCCGCCGTTTGTGTGATTCATTCTAGTTCATTCTCTAACGGCGCGATGAATCAACTGTTTGGAGAAAGAATTCAACCAATATAGTCAGCGGAACGGTACTTCGTGTGAGGTCGTTCACACCTCTAGACTGTCTGAGGAGCAAGCAGGCTTCAATTAGGACGAACGGTATTAGTGCCTGCAACGGTATCTAGATCTACTCCGATCTGTAGAGACGTTTGTAGGTACCTACCTGCCAAACCTAGGAGCTCTTGTAGTCAGTTGGGTACCTATAGTTCCAGACACATGAATATAGCTCTCGTCGCAATACAAAACGTTATGGCGAGGAGAGTTCTATTTTGTGTATCGAACTTTTTTATTAAATTAAATCGACATCACCGTTTATTGAACGAAGAAAACACACATAACACTATACACTAATACACTAAAACTAATCTAAAATTAATATTCAGAAAATCTACAAAAAATAAATTTCTGAAAATTCCGCCGAAGCTCCGTCTCTGCCGACGCCAAGTGTACCCACCCAGCACGCTCGCAAAGTTAGCCCTCTGAATTTCAATACCAACGGCGCGGGGCGTCGCCAGTCCTCTCCGCGAGAAGCTTTCCCAGCTTCTCCGTGAAAACCTTGGTTTCTAACTATAATGCCAGCCAGGTTGGCAAAAAAAAATAGTTTTCCATCTCAGTAAGAAGTAAAACAGACTGATAGGTACATGTAAGTATTATAGTTAGCACCAGTAGTCCCACAGGGCAGCAGCTGGGGCCAGGGTCACAGCAGCGCTGCTGGCGAAGAGAAAAGTAAAAGGTGACTAATGGATAAAGGCGAGATGCCGTGCTAAAGGGCGACACTTTAGCCACCTCTTACATTGGCGCGGTCCTTCCACCGAGTCATGCTGCAGGTGGGTCTTCATGCCTTAGGTACCTACCTGCTGCTATGATAGTATTATCTTGTCCGAATACTTTGCGAAACGGGGTTGTCGGTGTTGTGCTGTAATTTACCAGAGTCCTTGCAGTACAACACCGATTACTCTGCTTACACCAATTGTCGGAATTTGTGGTAGATATGTGTGTATGCTGCTCAATATTCCACAGAAACATAACATGCAGCTCTTCATAGCTTACACCTATTTTATAAAGGCAATGTCTTTCTCTAACGATAAACTGGAAAACGACTGAACCGATTTACATGCGGGTTTCACAAATGCAATCTAAAATATCTCGGGATTGTTATGAACCACCTTCTTACTATCGACATTTTATAGATTTACGTTTTGTAGACGTCCAGAGATACCAATCTTGCGGTTACAAAATCCAGACGTCTACACCTGCACTTTTGCGAGTACAGTGATCATATATGCCAGATCGAGGCCCCATAGCTGTACCGTTTCCTAAATAATCCCATGGGAAATACACAGACTGTGAACTTTCCCCAGCCGATCCGAGCCACCACCCGTCCACCCGAAGGAACCCCCGACCGAAGTCGAGAGCCGGGGGTGAAGCCTTCACTGCCACTGGGGTCCGCTCCCTATCCAACCACAGCCTGTGCCCAGGGCCTCAGCGTTTTGTTCTAGCCGCAGCTTGTGTTTTCACCAGCTATGTATATGCGTGGAAGTGCATATGACCACCACCTAATGTGTACCGGGGATCCACCGGTCTCGAAGAACTTATAGCGTCTTTGACTCGTGAGAAATCCAACCCACATCCACAATTTTTTTTTTTTTTATGGAAACTGACACGGTTGGCTACATCACCTACAACATCCGTGATGTCAGCCCATAACACCGGATGAACTAGGTGCCATGTCAGTGCTTCCCCCTTTGATCGTGCCGGCTACACAGAACATAGCCGTTTAGACCGACTTTTCATTCAGTGCGGTGGTACCAACCCGGGCGGGTTAAACCCTACCACCAAGTAAGATTAGGAGGGAAGGGACCTACAGTTTTACGAGGAATCCGAACCTCGGTCAGCATCCAACGGTCAGCGGTCACCCATCCAAATACTGACCGCACCCAGCGTTGCTTAACATTCAATAGCGACAGTTGACTGTCTGCACCACTGAGCTATCGAGGCTGACAAAAACAATATAAGTGTGTGTTGCACCGACATACCGATCTACATTATTTTGATTGTTATGAACCGTGTAGGTATACCTATATCATCAATATATTTCAAAGCAAGAACACTAGTATCCTTGGTCTTAGTTATTTATTATTGAAAATAAAAAAACCGGCCAAGTGCGAGTCGGACTTGCGCACCGAGGTTTCCACACCACAAAAAAACCTTGAAAAAAAAACACATTTATTGTACGGGGACCCCCCTTAATTTTTCACTTTTTAAATGTTAGGTATATTCGCCAAAATAACACATGTTCTGTGAAAATTTCAACCGACTAGTTATTTATTACGGTTCCGAAGATACAGCAGCAGGACGGACGTACGTACGGACGGACGGACGTACGGACGTACGGACGTACGGACAGACAGACAGACATAAGTTTCAGGCTTAGTAATAGGCTTCCGTCCGAGGTACGGAAACCTAAATAAATAAATAAATGAATAAATTAGTAACGCAGGTGATTAGATGGAAGCAACGCTGGGCCGGTCAGTGCTTGGATGGGTGACCGCTCGACCGTTGGATGCTGACCGTGGTTCGGATTACACGTAAAACTGTAGTCACAGATTACTTAATAGTTACTTCTGTAGTCCCTTCCCTTCTTACCTTACTAGGTGGTAGGGTTTATTCCGCCTGGATTGGTACCACCGCACTGAATGAAACGTCGGTCGAAACGGCTATGTATATATAGCTTGTGTTTTCCGTCCAGTTCAGTGTGGCCGACACGACCGAAAGGAAGCACTGATATGACACCATGTTATGGGCTGACATCACGGATGTTGTAGGAGATGTAGCCAACCGTGTCAGTCTCCTTAAAAATATCGCAGCCAGCAATAAATACCTCTTGTCTATGAATAGCATTGAGTACCCTCACCCGAGTAAGATTGGAGGGAGAACGACTTTACTGAGTTGGGGACGTAAGTAAGATGCAAATGTTTAAGTACGCTCTATGTATACGGGCCTTATAGCCATGTATAAATTTTATTATAAATCACCTTCAGCTATCAGTGGATAAACGTGTGAATGAAGTAGGCATTTAGTTACACGGTTAGTTCTACACATAAAAGGTGGCATATTTCTAACTGTTATTATGACTAGCAGCGCTGAAACCTGACAACGCTGCTGGTTATAAACTTAAATACTTCATAATTGAATACTAAATACCTACCTATGAATTAACGTCGTTGCAAGAACCAGTTATCGTTAAAATGGGTCTAGCATCGTCACCGGGACCCATACATATGAAATAACCACATTGAGATGTGTGTGTGAACTTACGCTGTACAGATGGTTCAGTTGAAAAAAACGCACATTTTTCAACAATTGCGCCTTTCATTGAAAAACAAAATGTTTCAATCTTTAATACTTTAACGAAAATGAAAGGGTAATAAATAAATAAAAGGCAGCCAACAAATTATTTAGAGTATTATGGTTGAATTGATCGAACTATTTGTAATATTGCAGAAAGATTAGTATTAAAATGTTCTGAACAAAATGAATATATGAAGATAAAACCGTATGTTTGGATATCCGGTTTTTCATTATTCTGGAGACCGGACACGAGCCTCAAAAACCGGACTGTCCGGTCGAAAACCGGACATCTGGCAACCCTGCTCTATTCTGCTCGTAAAAAACATAAAAAAACACCGTTTTTGTATGGGTTTAATTAAATATTAATTTTTTACTTGTTATATCCGTCATAAGAAAATAACACATATTCTGTGAACATTTCAACGGGCTACTTATTACGGTTCAAGAGATACAGCCCTCGGACAGACGGACGGACGGACAGACAGTCGGCGTAGGCTTACTAATGGGCTTCCGTACGCGATACGAAAACCTAAAAAGGGAACGTGTCTGTCTGTATGTGTCTGTACGTATGTTTCAGGTAAACTCCGGAACCACTGAACAGATTTTGATGCGATTTGCACCAATGGAAAGAGTAGTTCTTTCTTGAGACTCACTATAGAATATATACCATCACGCTAAATAGCTTTATGGCTGAGCATTATCAAAGAAAGTATAGTATGGACGGGAGAGAGAGAGAGAGAGAGAGAATATAAGAGGAGAACCGATCGTTTATTATCATCTCTGAGGGCCTAGTCCGAGTTAACGTGACAGCTACGTAAACGTCAAATACCGATCGAATTGAGTTTTTATGTATGGGAGCACAACGCTCACCGCGGCGCCACTAGAGAGCTCCATACATAAAAACTTAATTTGATCGGTATTTGACGTTTACGTAGCTGTCACGTAAACTCGGACTAGGCCCTCTGATTATCGAGTCTAGTGAGTGAAGCCGCGGGCAAAAGCTAGTAAGTATAGTGCCACCAGGAAGTTATGAGGCGTGGGAAACATGCAAAACTGTCTGCATTCCTAAGAAGGGACGTGAACTTTCGATCGAAAGTTGGTCGATAATTTGTATGACTTAATATCCTAAATTATCGACCAACTTTCGATCGAAAGTTCACGTCCCTTCTTAGGAATGCAGACAGTTTTGCATATTTCCCACGCCTCATAACTTCCTGGTGGCACTATAACACATAAACTAAATACCTACTTCAATTATCGCGCAATGCAATCAGCGTGTGTCTAGTCCAATTTTATTATGCTGCTCTTTTTAGGATTGCGTACCCCGTACGGGCCCCTATTACTAAGCCTACGTCGCCGCCGTCTGTCCGTTCCATTCTAAACTGAAAAAAAAACACAATTTATTTGGTAAGTAAATACATAACACAAATATATTGTGTGGTGTTACAGAACCCTCGGTGCGCGAGTCCGACTCGCACTTGGCCAATTTTTTTTAGATTTATTTATTGGTCACCCGTTTGGACTACAAGAAAGCACCTGCGACCATCTTGCGAACCTCCTCGCTGCGAACAGTATTCTTGGTCTTGCGGAGTGCGCGACCATCCTTAGTACATAAATATAGCGTCACGCCTGTTTTCCAGTGGGGTAGGCAGAGACAACCGGATGTCAACGCGCCACGATCTCGACACACCACTGCCGCGGCTTCCACTCTCATATCTTCATACATGCTCGTCGGTTACGGGTACCTACTACGCACTTGACCCTTTTTGAGCACACGCCTTCTTGAGCATATCCTTTTTTGAGCAAATAAACATGTTTAAATAAAGAACTAGGTAACGGTTTTTCCTGCTGACTTTCCTGTTTTTCGCATCCACGTCAGTGTAATGCGTTAAACGTTACGTTTACGTACGAGGGGCGGAGATAGTGTGCTGTGGTGATTGATGGATGAGTCTCTCACACATTGGTGAAGAACCTAAATTTATTTATTCATTTATTTTGACACTTATTAGCTAACTTATGATAAAGAAAAAATTACATAGCCAATAATAAAGTTTCACGTTTTACAAATTATAATACGAGTATATGTAGGTATACATACATTGTCATTAGTTTATACAGACATTCGATAGTCGCTATTGATGGTTAAGCAACGCTGGGTCGGTCAGTACTTGGATGGGTGACCGTTGGAGGCTGATCGTGGTTTGGATTCCACGTAAAACTGTAGGTCCCTCCCTTGCCTTCTTACCTTAATAGGTGGTAGGGTTCAACCCGCCCGGGTTGGTGCCACCGCACTGAATGAATTGGAATGAAACGTCTTCGTCGAAATGGCTATGTAAATAGTTTGTGTTTTACGTCCAGTTCAGTGTAGCAGGCACGAACGAAGGAAAGCACTGACACGGCACCTAGTTCACCCGGTGTTATGGGCTGACATCACGGATGTTGTAGGTGATGTAGCCAACCTTGTCAGTTTCCAGAAAAATATATAACATACGTCCTGATAACTAAACAAAAGAAGAAGAAAATATCTAAAATGAAAAACCAAAAAGTTCAGTCAATCAAATATCAAATCATACAAAACAAAGCACTGAAAAGACAAAACCGATGCAAAGTGATTCATTCGTCCAGTTAGGGAAGTGTAAAACAACGTCTTGCAAGTCCATTGTGCTTGCTGCGTAATACTTGAAAAAAACCGGCCAAGTGCGAGTCGGACTCGCGCACCGAGGTTCGCAATCGAAAATTTCAAGGGGCTACCTAATACGGTTCAAGAGATACATACAGCAGCCCTCGGACGGACAGACGGATGGACGAACAGACAGACAGACGGCGTAGGCTTAGTCACAAGTCAGTAAGCCTTACTACTACTTAGTTACTGACTCGTGGGCTTAGTAATAGGCTTCCGTACGGGATACGGAAACCTAAAAACGAGTCTGAGGGGCCAGAGCACATGCTCCACAAGCGAATATAACTTCCGAAAACGAATAGACATAGGGGCAAACACTTTGCTTGGTCATCCTAATATTTGCCTTTTTTGGCCAATGTGTGGGTGGGCCAGCTGAAGGCGAGTTTAATGCCATAATAAATTTTATTCTAGCTAACATTTGGGACGTGGAAGTGATAGCTGTAGGTACGCATCGATCGCACACAAGAGATGTGAGAAATGTAAAATATCTTAAAACACTTGTACATATTAATCTATTTCAAGTCAAATAGCTTCTTACAATGATTTTTTAGGATTGCGTACCCCGTACGGGCCCCTATTACTAAGCCTACGTCGCCGCCGTCTGTCCGTTCCATTCTAAACTGAAAAAAAAACACAATTTATTTGGTAAGTAAATACATAACACAAATATATTGTGTGGTGTTACAGAACCCTCGGTGCGCGAGTCCGACTCGCACTTGGCCAATTTTTTTTAGATTTATTTATTGGTCACCCGTTTGGACTACAAGAAAGCACCTGCGACCATCTTGCGAACCTCCTCGCTGCGAACAGTATTCTTGGTCTTGCGGAGTGCGCGACCATCCTTAGTACATAAATATAGCGTCACGCCTGTTTTCCAGTGGGGTAGGCAGAGACAACCGGATGTCAACGCGCCACGATCTCGACACACCACTGCCGCGGCTTCCACTCTCATATCTTCATACATGCTCGTCGGTTACGGGTACCTACTACGCACTTGACCCTTTTTGAGCACACGCCTTCTTGAGCATATCCTTTTTTGAGCAAATAAACATGTTTAAATAAAGAACTAGGTAACGGTTTTTCCTGCTGACTTTCCTGTTTTTCGCATCCACGTCAGTGTAATGCGTTAAACGTTACGTTTACGTACGAGGGGCGGAGATAGTGTGCTGTGGTGATTGATGGATGAGTCTCTCACACATTGGTGAAGAACCTAAATTTATTTATTCATTTATTTTGACACTTATTAGCTAACTTATGATAAAGAAAAAATTACATAGCCAATAATAAAGTTTCACGTTTTACAAATTATAATACGAGTATATGTAGGTATACATACATTGTCATTAGTTTATACAGACATTCGATAGTCGCTATTGATGGTTAAGCAACGCTGGGTCGGTCAGTACTTGGATGGGTGACCGTTGGAGGCTGATCGTGGTTTGGATTCCACGTAAAACTGTAGGTCCCTCCCTTGCCTTCTTACCTTAATAGGTGGTAGGGTTCAACCCGCCCGGGTTGGTGCCACCGCACTGAATGAATTGGAATGAAACGTCTTCGTCGAAATGGCTATGTAAATAGTTTGTGTTTTACGTCCAGTTCAGTGTAGCAGGCACGAACGAAGGAAAGCACTGACACGGCACCTAGTTCACCCGGTGTTATGGGCTGACATCACGGATGTTGTAGGTGATGTAGCCAACCTTGTCAGTTTCCAGAAAAATATATAACATACGTCCTGATAACTAAACAAAAGAAGAAGAAAATATCTAAAATGAAAAACCAAAAAGTTCAGTCAATCAAATATCAAATCATACAAAACAAAGCACTGAAAAGACAAAACCGATGCAAAGTGATTCATTCGTCCAGTTAGGGAAGTGTAAAACAACGTCTTGCAAGTCCATTGTGCTTGCTGCGTAATACTTGAAAAAAACCGGCCAAGTGCGAGTCGGACTCGCGCACCGAGGTTCGCAATCGAAAATTTCAAGGGGCTACCTAATACGGTTCAAGAGATACATACAGCAGCCCTCGGACGGACAGACGGATGGACGAACAGACAGACAGACGGCGTAGGCTTAGTCACAAGTCAGTAAGCCTTACTACTACTTAGTTACTGACTCGTGGGCTTAGTAATAGGCTTCCGTACGGGATACGGAAACCTAAAAACGAGTCTGAGGGGCCAGAGCACATGCTCCACAAGCGAATATAACTTCCGAAAACGAATAGACATAGGGGCAAACACTTTGCTTGGTCATCCTAATATTTGCCTTTTTTGGCCAATGTGTGGGTGGGCCAGCTGAAGGCGAGTTTAATGCCATAATAAATTTTATTCTAGCTAACATTTGGGACGTGGAAGTGATAGCTGTAGGTACGCATCGATCGCACACAAGAGATGTGAGAAATGTAAAATATCTTAAAACACTTGTACATATTAATCTATTTCAAGTCAAATAGCTTCTTACAATGATTTTTTTTTTTTTTTATGGAACCCGACACGGTTGGCTACATCACCTACAACATCCGTGATGTAAGCCCATAACACAGGGTGAACTAGGTGCCATGTCAGTGCTTCCCTTCATTTCATGTCGGCTACACTAAACTGGACGGAAAACACGAACTATTTACATAGCCGTTTCGACCGACGTTTCGTTCAGTGCGGTGGTATCAACCCGGCCGGGATAAACCCTACCACCTAGTAAGGTAAGAAGGGAAGGGACCTACAGTTTAACGTGGAATCCGAACCACGGTCAGCCTCCAACGGTCGAGCGGTCACCCATCCAAACACTGACCGCGCTCAGCGTTGCTTAAAAACAGTTGAATAACCAACCGCGCCACTGAGCTACCGAGGCTGACGAATTTTCTTTTTACTGAATTACTGATAAAATCCGGATCCGGAGTAGGTATTCCGGACATGCCGGAAATTACTTACCCAGGGTACCTACTACCTACCTATCCACCTGGTCTCTGGGTTGGGTACTCTGGGTAAGTCATTAATTATTTTATTATTTTTTTAGCAAGTCGGTATGAAGAATATTATGAAAATATTATGTTAACACATAGGTAAGTATTCAATTGACGAAAGAAAATACCTACTAATAATTTGGTCATATTAAAGCACACGCTGTATCCCGACAATCGGGGTAAGCAGAGTAGTCGGTGTTGTGCTGAAAGTACTCTTGTAAATTACAGCACAACACCGACCATCACATTTAGCAAAGTACTCGTATTAGGACAAGATAACTACGAGTATCAAGCAGCAAGTAAGGCACGAAGCCCCCACCTGCTGCATGACTCAGTGGAAGGACCGTGCCAAGGTGAGAGGTGGCTTGTCCTTAGTTGCCTCACACTACCGCCGGCGCCGCAGTGGGGCTTTTCTTTTTAAGCACCGACCCCACACGTTATACAATAATGTTGTAATATAATATTTCTCTTCCTTTTGGAATAGTCATAACCGGGTAAAGAAATAATTTAAAGATGTTGTGTTATACTTTTTAACCCCCGACGAAAAAACGGAGGGGTGTTATAAGTTTGACGGGTGTGTGTGAGGGTGTGGTAGGGTGTGTGTGTGTGTGTCTGTGTGTGTGTGTGTGTGTGTGTGTGTCTGTGGCATCGTAGCTCCCAAACGGATGGACCGATTTGGATGCGGTTTTTTTTATTAGGAAGCTTGTTTAATCGGGATGGTTCTTAGCTATGTATGTAATCAAGTAATCAAGTAATTAAGTAATAAAAAAATCAATTGTTTTAAAAAGTGGACCGATTTTCATGCCGTTTTTTTTTAAAAAGCTTGAAGTAAAAGTTAAATTACAAATTTAAAAAACCCTCGACCCTTAAAAAGTCCAAAATAATTTCCATTTACTTACTTAAAGGAGTCGGGGGACCGCTAAGTAAATAAAATATAAAAACTCAGAGCTGCGCGGGAATTTACTTAGCGGTCTCCCGACTCCTTTAAGTAAGTAAATGGAAATTATTTTGGACTTTTTAAGGGTCGGGGGTATTTTAAATTTGTAATTTAACTTTTATAACAAAATACATCTTTGACTTTCTAGGTTTTGCGGTGGACATCCTTGGTGCGCGGTCATCGGACACACTGGCTTTTGCCGAAACCATCGGCAAATATAGTGGCAATGTGTTCCAGAGTCAGCTGAACATTTTTCTCTTGGATAATAATATTGAAGTAGTAATTAAAAGTTAAACCATAAATAATGTATAAAGAAAATAGGCGAAAATTTATAAATTCGGATTTAGATATTTTCTATACCACCGGCTCGAATTGGGTTACACTTTTTATGTGGTCTTATTACACTCGTGGTCTACTTCATGTCATGACATGACGTATTAAAAGATCTGCGACACCTCGAAAGACTTTTGAAAAAATCTACTAAACATACTCCGTCCCATACAACTGAAAACTTCAAGTATTTTTTAATAAAATATCTACTTGCTTGACTGACATCAACTACAACTATATATTTGGTATTACCTTATGTTTAAGCCTAAAATATAAAAAATAAAGTTTTTCAGAGAAGTCAAGTTAGAAAAAAAAAAATTATGGTTCAATCAAAAATAATAGCAGTAGCGCCATCTATTCGGTTTGTATATAAGACACCTCCGCCGAGACCTGGTAAATTACAGTACTCTTTGGCCGAGACACCGAGAGATGGCGCTAGCAGTAATTTAAACTTGTATAGTTATAGAACCTTGTCGAATCAAACGCTGAATCATACAAAACATTTAATTGAAAACGGGTTTTCGCTATCTGAGAAACTAAACATTCATTGTTATATGTTTATTGTTATTTCCCATGAGCTATACAGCTTAGGTACCTATCTCGCATCGCAACATCATCTCTACAAATAAAACTGTAAACAAAGAACCACTACGATCGGATATGGCCAACCTTATTTCGAACAAAGTACCCACGAAGTCGTCTGTGAAAGTACCTAAGGTGACTTGACTGAATCCTTGGACATACATAAAAACATTTATATTTTAGATGGTGAAATTTTTTTAAAGAATAAAATATTGTTATTTCTACATAATTTTTTTTACACTATAATAAATGTTATAAATAAGCGAATGTGTGTAAATAGGTAGGATCGTCGATTTTCGTATATTTTCTTAAATTTCTTTTAAACTATGTATTTTGCACTTGTGAAACATTTATTTGTATTTCTTATAACGCGTCCTTACATTCTATTCTTCACATGATGAACTTGAAATAAAAAATTTTTACTTTCAAATTTTTCCCCAAAGTTTACCTCCAAAATCGTAATTCGTTCAAGTCATCACATCAAACTCTATATGTATAAAATTTAAACTTTCTGTCAGTCTGTCTGTCTGTCTGTCCGAGGGCTGTATTTCTTGAACCGTAATAGGTAACCTGTTGAAATTTTCACAGAATATTTATGTGTTAAATGACCGATATAACAACAAATAATAAAATTAAGAAAAAGTAAAAAATCTCGTAAAAATTCACGTGGATTCCCATAGAAGAAACTAAAAAGTGTATGCGCGCGCGCCATCTACCGAAAGGAGTATGAAGCATTTTAACTAATCATGAATTTGAACTAATATGAAGCATTTCATAAACACGCCATAGATGGCGCGAGTGGCGCTGACCATGACATGGCGATACGGAACCCTCGGTTTTTTTCCTCTATTGAGGTACGGAACCCTGAAAATTGAGAACCTTTTCCTTTCAACCCGACTGCGAAAGAAGAGGAGGGCAATTATTAACAAATTTCCAGTATTTTGAAATTTCTAGTGGGGGGAGAGCCGTGTGGGGGCGGTACTTAAAAAGAATAGCCCCACTGCATCTCTCCCCATGCATGTCGTAAAATGCGACTAAGGGATAAGGACAAGATGCCGTGCTAAAGGGCGACCGGATCGCCACCTCTCACCTTGGCACGGTACGTCCACCGAGTCATGCAGCAGGTGGGTCTTTGTGCCTTACTTGCTGCTTGATCGATTGAAACTTCTTCGAATACTTTGCGAAACGTGGTGGTCGGTGTTGTGCTGTAATGCACCAGAGTTCTTGCAGCACAACACCGATTACTCTGCTTACCCCGATCGTCGGGATTTAGCGTGTGTGATATGTATGTATATGTCCATAAAAAAACATGTATGTATGGGAGAGGCGCTGCGCCGCGCCGCGCCGCGGCTGGAGGCGCATCACGCACGGTTCTATGTTTAGCATCAGACTTTGGCTGCGTGCGTGCAGTGTGTGCTGGCTGCGGTTAGCCCAGTGAGTATTCGTCGGTCGAGTGAGTCGGCATCGTGGCGCTCGCGCTGCTGACTAGCTAGTAGACTCCTATCCCGTGAATCCCGCACCGCCGCGCGCCGCCCCCGCCGCCCGTACTCTCCAGATCTACTCCCACGTGGGCTTGCGCGTGCGTCGGGCATGTGATGCGATGTGACCCGCCGCACTCCCGCCCCGCGCACCGGAGGGAGACGCGATAGAGACGCTGCGACGCGCGCACGCCGCTTCTCGGAACAGCTCTAATGAGAGTTAGGTATAATCACTGAGTTACTTAATTAAGTGTCCGACGATCGGCAGCGGCAGTGCGACAGTGTGCGCGAGGTCTCGCCGCGCGCCGGAACGTTATGACTAAGAATTCACCGTACAGGCTCCTACCGGAGATCTGTCGCGCGGACGGCGTTATGTTTACCCAGAAGAAGAGTGAGCCGAAGGATAGTGCGGAGGTGTCGAAGAGCTTGGTGTGCGGTGTCTCGGTGGGGCGGGAGGAGAGGGTGGCGGAGCGGCGCGGTGTGACGGTGTGGAAGTGCGTGGCGGCGCTGGCGCTGGTCGCGCTGGCGGCGTGGCTGCTGGGGCTCACGCTGGTGCGCGAGGTGCAGCTGGCGCGCATGCGCGGCGAGCTGCGCGCCCTGCGCAGCGAGCTGCAGGCGCTTGGCGTCCGCGTCCGCGCCCTCGACAAGTACGTGGAGGCCGAAAAGAACCTGGTCAACGATCTCCATGCCTACGAAGATGAGGCAAGTATAATATCGTCAGCCTCGATAGCTCAGTGGTGCAGACAGTCAACTGTCGCTATTGAATGTTAAGCAACGCTGGGCGCGGTCAGTACTTGGATGGGTGACCGCTGACCGTTGGAGGCTGACCGAGTAGAGGTTCGGATTCCTCGTAAAACTGTAGGTCCCTTCCCTCCTAATCTTACTTGGTGGTAGGGTTTAACTCGCCCGGGTTGGTACCACCGCACTGAATGAAACGTCGGTCGAAACGGCTATGTAAATAGTTTGTGTTTGTTCAGTGTAGCCGGCACGATCAAAGGGGGAAGAACTGACATGGCACCTAGTTCACCCGGTGTTATGGACTGACATCACGGTCGTTGTAGGTGATGTAGACAACCGCGTCAGTTTCCATAAAAAAAAAATCTTAGTGTCCTAGAGCGACGAGTACCTACCTATGTAAATAGGTACTCGTCTATTTGTGTGTTTGTTGTCTAAATACCGACCGAGCGAGATACGAGACACAACGAGTATTATTAAGCCTCTCCAATGTTTCTCCCACCATATCTGAAGCAGGACTTGAGAAAAATTTTAGAGGCCGAGGCTGACTCCGATAAAGTGACACTGTATTTAATTGAAGGAGTTCATATGGAACCTGTTCAGCCAGTGGTATCGGCATCGGCTTCTCATGCGAGAGGTCCGAGGTTCGAATCCGGTCGGCGTGTACCAATGAGTTTTTTCTGACGAAAAAATTTACGCTCACACCTACACCTGCTGCTGCTGCTTCACCGTTCGGAACCGGTGTAAAACTGTAGGTCCCTTCCCTTGCCCCTCACTAGGTGGTAGGCTCAAATTGTAGCCGACTGGATTGGTACCACCGTACTGGATGTAAGATTGTCGCATAGCAGACTCGGTTGTTTTCCTCCAGTATAGCCATCAATTCAGGGAAGTCTCCGGTATGGCGCCTATACCTTCTCGGAGGTGATATTGGCTGCTCGGAGCGTGTGCTTTGGCCCCTCTTGGCCATACTGATACCGTTGGCTACATCACCTACACAACATTCGTGATATCAGCCGATAACACCGGGTGAACTAGGTGCCATGTCAGTGCTTCCCTTCATTTCATGCCGGCTACACTGAACTGGACGGAAAATACGAACTATTTACATAGCCGTTTCGACCGACGTTTCATTCAGTGCGGTGGTGGTAGATACCCGGGCGGGATAAACCCTACCACCTAGTAAGGTAAGAAGGGAAGGGACCTACAGTTGCACGTAGAACATCCACGGAGCATGCAGCATCCAACGGTGCCGATGGTCCAAGGGCGATCTTCTATGCCGAGAGCGATCTCCGATACGGCCTCGTTGACAAACAGCGGTGGGCAAGTAGTTGTCCGTCCTACAGCTAGGACGCGACACGATCTTGCCGAGATATTTTTATTTATTTTTTATTATGGATACTGACACGGTTGGCTACATCACCTACAACATCCGTGATGTCAGCCCATAACACTGAGTGAATTTGGTGCCACGTCAGTGCTTCTCTTCATTTCATGTGGGCTACACTGAATTGGACGGAAAACAAAAACTATTTACATAGCCGTTTCGACCGACCTTTCATTCAGTGCGGTGGTACCAATCCGGGCGGGTTAAACCCTACCACCTAGTAATAAAGAAGGGAGTCATATCCCTTAGTCGCCTTTTACGACATACACGGGGAGAGATGCAGTGGGACTATTCTTTTAAAGTACCGGCCCCACACGGCACAAATAATGAATGTCTCGGGCTTCGCAATAAACAAAGTCGTCTTATTAATATTTTATCTTCAATTCAATACCTTACATATTACCGAATCTCAAACATACAAAGGTTGCCTGTAAGAAATCTCTGTAAGGGATAAGTCCGCCTTTGCACCTTATGTAAATGTTCTAATGTACTTGTTACTGTTTAATGTTTACTGGAGCAATAAAGCATTTTCTATCTATCTATCTATCTAAAGTCGACGAGAGAGCGAGTAGAGTCCCGTACGAGTCGCACAGGATGAGTGCCATGTCCGACACATCCGCCGCGTCTATTCGCGCTACCCTCATTTTTCCGAACATCAAAATACCTAGTAGTTATTTGAGAAATATTTATTCGACACGATGTACCTACTTGAACTTTGACGCTGCAGCTCACAGCGCAAACAGATATGAAACAAAAATATAGATTACTAGCTTTTGCCCGCGGCTTCGCTCGCGTCAAAATTGTATTTTTTCAATTTCTTTATTGTGATATCACCCGTAGGCATGACAATATTTAAAACTGAACTGAATTTTATTTAGCCTATCCTGTGTCACGTATAGTTAAATGTGCTTGTACTAAGTTTAATCGAATTTAGACGATCGGTTTAAGAGTTATTTATTTATTTATTCATTTATTTATTTATTTATTTATTTATTTATTTATTTATTTATTTATTTATTTATTTATTTATTTATTTATTTATTTATTTATTTATTTATTTATTTATTTATTTATTTATTTATTTATTTATTTATTTATTTATTTATTTATTTATTTATTTATTTACCTATTTATTTATTAATTTATTTATATTAAACACCAACAGAGTACACACAGCATTAAACATAGAAGACTCATGACACAAATAGTACATAGTAATATTATGTGCACCCCAATGACAGGTGAGCACATAAAAACTAACATTATAAAAGTAAAATACAGAAACAAGCTAAAAAAACAAATACAAATAGAACACAAAAAACTGAGTTAATTATTATTATTTTTTTATTATTTTGTTTGCGGAAACATACATCAGAAAATATTTCCAAAAATGGTCAATTTAGTTTTAGTATCATATATAGAGTCCGCAAATGCAGTATATAAAACAAAGTAACTTATTCCATGACCATCCCTTACAGTTTTATTATTAGTATACTATAGCTTTTGTCCGCGGCTTCGCTCGCGTGAAATTCGTAGGTGTATAAAAGAAGAAAGTAAGTTAGCCCGCGAGTAAGTAAACCTTTATTTCCGCGCGCGGAACAATTCGGTTTCTATGAAAGCCAGATCTTAGCGTAAACGGAACTAAATTTTATTTAGCCTATCCTGTATTCCGTATAATCAAATGTGCATGTACTAAATTTCATCAAATTTGGATGATCGGTTTAAGAGTTATGGAGGAATATACATACAGAAAAGATTTCTAAAAAGCATCAATTTAGTTTTAGTATCATACATAGAGTCTACACACGCAGTAGGTATCTCATAATATGCCCTGCATAATATGCCCCTGCTGCTTCACCGTTCGGAACCGGTGTAAAACTGTAGGTCCCTTCCCTTGCCCCTTACTAGGTGGTAGGCTCAAATTGTAGCCGACTGGGTTGGTACCACCGTACTGGATGTAAGATGGCCGCATAGCAACCTCGGTTGTGTTCTCCTCTAGTCCAGTATAGCCAGCAATCCAGGGAAGTCTCTGGTATGGCACCTACCTTCTCGGAGGTGATATTGGCTGGTCGGAGCATGCGCTTTGGCCCCTCCGACTCAGCCACCCATACCGGATTACATAAAATAAAAAAATTAAACAAAGTAACTTACTCCATGACCATCCCTTACAGATTTATTATTATTTATTAGTATAGTCATCGCGTCGTCGTCGTCGGTTCGAAATGCACGAGCGTAACGTGGACGTGGGGTCACGACAGCAATTTAATTACGCGCGGATAAATTTCACGTGACAGACAACTTTTCGGTGCTCTTCATGACGAGTGCATCCCCGAGACGGATGCCCTAAAGAATTACTTAATTTGCTTAAATAGGATAATCCGGCACTGCCCAACAAGCAAATTGGTGCTAACGGCAGGTTGTTTTAGGTCTTAAAGTGGTATATTGGATTAATATAACGCTTCACTAATTGTAGAGCTCTTGTCCCACCCTTATAGCACTTACTAACGCTATTGTAACCTGTATAAGAATGGGCCTCTATAATGTTTGTTGGGTTTACTTAAGTCTCGGTTAACATTTATCTGTCGGTTAAAGCGATTTATCATCCGTTGACAGGAGTTAACCGGCCGCTACATATTAGCCGAAGGTGCTGAAATCGACCGTAAAAGCAGTAGTACAGAGATATACCTACTCCTCTCGAATCGCACACGACTATACCCACAGAGCACGGAACGCCCCCCGCCCGCGCCCCCTACTAGAGGCGCCCTAAGCGCGATTTCTCTACAACGGCGTTGAAGCCTGTAGGCGTGGCCTATGACTTTCATATGTGTGTTGTGCGTGTGCATTTGTTTTGTGCGTGTGCATTTGTTTTGTGCGTGTGCCTAACTTGCTCCTCTTTGTGTGTAGTCTCTTTGTGTATACTAACACACACACACACACATACGAAGCGCTAGTAGCACTGCGTCCAGTTATTGAGTTTCAAATATTATCGCTTATATCGAGGCGCCCGCCTCTAGGAGGGGGCGCGCGCGGGGGGCGTTCCGTGCTCTGTGACTATACCTATACAGGCTACCACTACGCCGCCTCTCGGCATCACCGTGCCGCCGTGCGTCGAAAAACAAGAAAATTAAAATGACTGGCGCCAGCAGGATTATCCGGTGCTGCTGCGCTGACGAATTTACCGGGGCGACTCACTCTGTTCGAAGTCGATGACCCTCGAATAACTCTTTTCTTGCCAAATTGCCTCGATTGTCCAACCGTCAACCGACCACACCGACCACCGACAACCGACATGCAGCAATCGGCAACTCACCGCTGACATAGCTGGCTAGAGCGGCGAAATAAGCAGCCAAGTGCGAGTGGCACTCGCGCACCGAGGGTTTCGTGCCACCACACAATATGTCTGGGTTGTGTATTTATAAAAAACATTGTGTTTTCTTTCATTCAGCTCGGGATCCTCAGAATCCGACTCACATTTGGCCAATTTTTATTATTTGTTTAACTTAGAGTTTGCACCATAATCAAACAAAAATTTCATACTTGTGTGCATTAATTACAGCTTTTACGATAGAGCAAAATAAAAAAAATAATAATAAAAAAAAAATTGTTTTCCCTTTTTTTATGATTTGTTAGCATATCCCCCACATCACTATCTCTTTGAGGTAAACTCCGGAATCAGTGAACAGATTTGGATGCGGTTTGCACCAATGGAAAGAGGCTCTTGAGGCGCACTATAGGCTTTATAGGCCACATAAATAAAAATATGAGTACTATGGGGCTTATATTAACAAATTATTGTTAAAAGTCCTAAAAAATAAACTAAAAAAAACTATTTATTATCTTTATTTTAAATCAATCAGCTTTACTCACGGTTTCACTCCGAGCTATGTGGCTCGACGTTTCGGGCCAAGCGTCAACAAGGCAGAGTGCTCCATGAAGATGGGCCATACGCTTGGCCCGAAACGTCGAGCCACATAGCTCGGAGTGAAATCGTGAGTAAAGCTGATTGATTTAAAATAATGTCTAACAACCACGGTAATTTAAAAACCTATTTATTATCATTCTTATTTTTGTACTTGTGCATTTTTGTGCGTCATCAATAGTGTGTAATGTGCTAAAATTTCCTCGGTTTGGCCTTTTTCGAGCTTCAGCTGCTCGATGTGGCTTGAGCGGTCTCGAGACAGCATTTCGACAGATTCACGGGAGCGAGAAATAGAGTGTGACGGCGGCCGACACGCTGACGCTGAGCTTTTACAGAGCCAGGAACCGCCTCGTGTGATCCGCGACCGTATGCCGCGCTCAAACTCACGAGGAGACCACGAAAACTGGCGCCCTAAGCCGAAGTTGCGCTACCTTGTTGCTACCTTTGATAATAAGATATAATAATAAAAACACGGCATTGTGCGTGCGAGCGTGTTTAATTTTTTATTTTATATTTTTTTTTATGGACACTGCCACGGTTGGCTACATCACCTACAACATCCGCGATGTCAGCCCATAACACCGGGTGAACTAGGTGTCACGTCAGTGCTTCCCTTCGGTCGTGCCGGCTACACTGAACTGGACTGAAAACACAAACTATTTACATAGCCGTTTCGACCGACCTTTCATTCAGTGCGGTGGTATCAACCCGGGCGGGTTGAACCCTACCACCTAGTAATATAAGAAGGGAGTCATATCCCTTAGTCGCCTTTTATGACATACACGGGGAGAGATGCAGTCATCTATCTCACCCACAGATCAGTAGGATTTCTGTGATCTCACCCATCTCATCCATCTCATCTATCTCATCCATCTGACCCATCTCACCCATCTCATCCATCTGACCCATGTCATCCATCTCACCCATCTCATCTATCTCATCCATCTCATTCATCTCATCCAACTGACCCATCTCATCCATCTCACCCATCTCATCCATCTGACCCATGTCATCCATCTCATCCATCTCATTCATCTCATCCATCTCACCTATCTCATCCATCTGACCCATGTCATCCATCTCACCCATCTCATCTATCTCATCCATCTCATCCATCACATATCCATCTATTCCAACTCATCCAACTAATCCATTTCATGCATTTTATTAATTTAATTAATTTTATCAATTTCATTCATTTTATAAAAAAAATATACCTATTATTTTACTAAGAAGACTGATAAATTCATTGTATTTGAGCATTGGGTATCGAGTGGTGAGACTATTTCGCAACGCCAAGTTCGTGAAGCGAATGCCCCGGTGAGTGAGAACCTACGCTCCTGCTAGCCCTAGAACAGACGTTGCCCAGTTGGGCGACAATTCCTCATGTTGATTGTGCTTATCTATAAATAAATACAAATATTACTAAACTATCTTTTGCCCGCGGCTTCACTCGCGTGAAATTCGTATTTAAGAAGAAGTAAGTACGTAAGCCCGCTTACCCACCTTTATTTAGACACGCGGACAATTCGATTTGTATGAGAGCCACATCTTAGCGTAACCGGAACTGAATTTTGGAGCCTATCCTGTGTCTCATACAATTATATGTGCTTGTACTTAGTTTCATCGAATTAGGATGATCGGTTTAAGAGTTATGGAGGAACATACATACTACATACTCGTACATACAGAAAAGATTTATAAAAATCATCAATTTAGTTTTAGTATCATACATAGAGTCTACAAAATCAGTATCTCATAAAACAAAGTAACTTACTCCATAACCAATATTAGTATTGATGATATATTTGTCGGTGTTGTACTGTAATTTGTATGTAAACGACATCGATTACTCTGCTTACCCCGATTGTCGGGATGCAGCGTGCTGTGGTATGTATGTACAAATATATTATAATTAGGTCGGTCGTGTGCAGGTACACGAGACGCCTGATCGCATGGCGGTGTGTGGAGTCTGGAGCAAACATTGCATTGCATCTGGCGCAGAGTGGCTGGTGGACTCGTCAGCACACATACACACACACCCTTCCACATACACCCACACACAACGTCCGTCCACGCAGTCGACGCTCGACTAGGGTTACCAGATGGTATCCCAAGCGAGGACATGTCCTCCTTTTCGGATCAAATAGAAACGTCCTCCTTCCGCCTTTAATTGTCCTATTTATTTTAATTAAACCAATGATATTTTAGTAAAGATAGGTTATCTATATTATGACATTCAGTGCTCACACACGGCACGTCCTTGAAGAGTTGAGAGAGGAAGAACTAAAAGAGATGCGCCGACTCGAATAGTCTTATTCCAATTATTAAGGGAGGGAATTCAAGTTATGTGGCGGTTGGTATAACTGATAACTACTTAGGAAGGACGACGCACGTCTGAACGCGTGCGTAGTTGGTGCGCGACTAACTTCAAACAGGACTGTGGTCTTGTATTTAATGTGCCGCTTTGGGAGCTCGTATAACCTATCTACCTCCTTTTTAACATATATTTGAATTAAACCATATTATTCGAAGTTCCTGCCAGCGCCGCATTCATCCCACAATGCAAACATTGAACGAGTGTTATCCCTTATTAACGCACAATGGACAAAAACGAAAATTACTAACTGTAGAATTCGTAAAAGCTATAATCCTAACCCAGTACAATGTAAAAGATGTAACATGTTCTAAGTTTTATCATTATCTTCTAAAAAATGAACAGTTATTGTCAAAAATAGGTAGTTCAGATAAATAATGCATCGTTAAAATATGTTTTGTTTTATTTATAACATTTCTCTAATTAGAGCCTACATACATACATACATATACATATCACACACGCTGAATCCCGACAATCGGGGTAAGCAGAGCAATCCGTATTGTGCTGCAAGAACTCTAGTAAATTACAGCACAAGACCGACCACCACGTTTCGCAAAGTATTCGAACAAGATACAATCGATCAAGCAGCAAGTCCTCCTTTTTCAATTTCGCATCTGGTAACCCTACGCCCGACCCTCCTCACTGACTGACATCACGTGAACACGCGTCACGTGTGTTATGCTTTGCTCTACTGAAAATAGTAAACGTTTGCAAAACGTTATATCGCCCGCTCACACTTGTCGAAGCACTCTCGTCTCGTCACACGATATTCATTTTTAAATTATTTTTTTATGGAAACTGACACGATGGGCTACACCATCTACAACATCGGTGATGTCAGGCCATAACAGCGGGTGAACTAGGTGCCATGTCAGCGCTTCACTTCATTTCATGTCGGCTACAATGAACTGGACGGAAAACACGAATTCACTTACATAGCCGTTTGGACCGACGTTTCATTCAGTGCGGTGGTACCAACCCGGGCAGAATAAACCCTACCAACTAGTAAGAAGGGAAGGGACCTACAATTTTACGTGGTTATGTTCACTCTGCACACACACAGAGCAAGAAGAATCGCGCGGGCAGCCGCCGCGCCGATCGCTGTTCTGTGGCTGCGCAGAAGTCGCGTGTGTCCTAATACGAGCGGAAATAGAGTTTGAAAAAAAAAAAAATTGTAGAGTACGGAATCAGACATTTTCTATCGCTTGTTGAAATCAATAAATATGTTTGCTTATATATTTACGAGTATATTTATTAATTGATATCTTTTGCCGCGGCTTCGCTCGCGTGAAACACGTATTTAAAAAGAAGAAAGTAAGTAAGCCCGCCACCGTACCTTTATTTCAGCGCGGAACATTCCGGTTGGTATGAGAGCTACATCTTAGCGTATTACCGGAAGTGAATTTTATTTAGCCTATCCTGTGTCCTACATAGTTAAATGTGCTTGTACAAGTTTCATCGAATTCGGATGATCGGTTTAAGAGTTATGGAGGAACAAACATACATACATATAGTCCGCGCGCGAGCTCCGAGGAATCGGTGGCTGTGGAAATTAATTTATTATAGAATTTTTACATTATAAGTTAGTATAAAAGAACTCGCCTAGTATAGTTTAATCATCACAAAATGTGAGTCTATATAAAAATTCTATAATAATTTTATACAAATTCTATAATACATTAATTTCCACAGCCACCGATTCCTCGGAGCTCGCGCGCGGACTGTACATACAGAAAAGATTTCTAAAAATCGTCAATTTAGTTTTAATATCATGCATAAAGTATAGAAACGCAGTATATCATAAAACAAAGTTAACTTACTCCATCACCATCCCTTACAGATTTATTATCTGCTTATATATTTTACCTCTTTATAATATTTATTAGTGTAGATAAATATAAATATTTTATTGTTAAAAAAAAAATTTACGCAAACAAGCACGATATACATAGGTAGTCTACATGAGGGGGGAAAGGCGGTTTGACACCTGACAGCTCTGGCGGATCCTGCGGCCCCTACGCTCCTTTCGGAAACACGGCTCGGGTTGACTCGGCTCGAAAGCGAACCAACTGAATCCGATATTCGTTTGATCGTTTATGTAATTTGGTGGCTCAGTGGTATAAGAGTGTAGGGTTTGTATTTTTTCGATCTCGACCATGGGTTCGTGTCCCTTTTGTCAAAATTTGTTTTGTTTTGTTTTTTTTTAAGCAATTTTAGGGTGTTAAAATTAGGTTATGGTAATTTTTTTTTTATAACCACCTAAGAAAGCTTTATTTTCGGAAATACAAACGTAACAAAAACGACATGCGCCGCCTCAACATTAGGTTAGGGTTAATATTAGGTAATATTAGGTTAGGTTAGGGTCCTCCAAGCCGGACTGGCACCTCCTCGGTGGTGATATTGGCTGGGCCTGAGGCTTCGACCTCGGACACAGCCAGCTAGTTCGGAAACAATAAAAAAAAAAACAAGCACACATACATACTGCACATATTAACCAGCATTTTTTTTTTAAACCACCAACACATCACTAATCCATACCACACAACATCACTCATACCACACATTCCTCCTTCGTGCCGAAGTTTGCCGAAAGGAGCTAAAGGAGCGGTTGTACGATCAAGCAGGTCTTTCAGGTGGCGGACCGGGGGAAAGGCGGACTGTACAGCAGACAGATGATCAAACAATATATATAACAGTCCAACGCTACATCGCAAGCGCAGACCGTGTTATGTGGTCTGTGATGATCACAAGGCACCTGTATGTAGGTTAGGTATGTGGTCAGCGGACACTTGACCTTTTCGCGCAGAACAATCAACAATTGACTATTATTAGAAAAGCCCAACCACGATTAATGATGAATAACAATTTACAATGAAATGATTCAGAATATTCCGCCAAGTTCGACCGCATTTACTGGAATTGTTGTCTATCACTGTACCGTAAACAATATGGCTATTATGTATCTACAATAATAATTACACAAGGAGGGAAAATTTAAAATGCATCTAATAAATGTATCAAATTAAAATTAACTAAAACTAAAATTAAAGTCTAAAACAAAAACTCTACCAAGAAATATAAAAATAAAATACTAATTATAATCAATACTAATAAAAAATAAATATGTAAAGGATGGATATTATGGAGTAAGTTACTTTGTTTTATGAGATACTAGCTGTGCCCGCGGCTCCGCCCGCTCTCATATTTCACTTCACTGCTAACCTCATAAGCCATTTAGCGTGATAGTAAGTAGCCTATAGTTGATGGGAAGAATCAAGCTATCCGTAGATTTTTTTTTATTAAAATCGGTTCAATGGTTCTCGAGTTATAAGGGGACAGACAGACATTCACTCAGACACTCAGACAGAAAGCAGATGTTGGATTTTATTATAGGTAAGGATAAGGATTACGTTTGTAGACTCTATGTATGGTATTAAAACTAAATTGAATTTTTTTTTTATTTGTTGTATTATATGTATGTTCCTCCATAACTCTTAAACCGATCACCCGAATTCGATGAAACTTAGTACAAGCAAATTTAGGATAGACAGGATAGGCTAAATAAAATTAAGTTCCGGTTACGCTAAGATGTGGCTCTTATACAAACCGAATTGTTGCCGAATTGTTCCGTACGTCGAAATAAAGATACGCCAGCGGGCTTACTTAACTTTCATCTTTTTAAATACGAATTTCACGCGAGCGAAGCCGCGGCCAAAAGCTAGTAATATAATATAAGGAATATAAATATAATACATACATACATACATATCACACACGCTAAATCCCGACAATCGGGGTAAGCAGAGTAATCGGTGTTGTGCTGCAAGAACTCTGGTCAATTACAGCACAACACCAACCACCACGTTTCGCAAAGTATTCGAACAAGATTCAATCGATCAAGCAGCAAGTAAAGGCACGAAGACCCACCTGCTGCATGACTCGGTGGAATTACCGTGCCAAGGTGAGAGGTGGCGAGCCTGTCGCCCTTTAGCCGGCATCTTGTCCTTATCCCTTAGTCGCCTTTTACGACATGCACGGGGAGAGATGCAGTGGGGATATTCTTTTTAAGTACCGGCCCCACACGGTACAATATCTAATATAATGTACTATAATATACTACATTATATATCATTATCATCAGCCTGTATCGGTCCACTGCTGGACATAGGCCTCTCCCAAGGCACGCCACCACACGCGGTCTTCCGCTCTTCTCATCCATCCACTCCCGGCTACCTTTTTTAGGTCATCTGCCCACCTAGCCGGGGGGCGTCCTACGCTACGTTTGCTTGTACGTGGCCTCCATTCGAGCACCCGTCTACCCCATCGGTTGTCGGGTCTGCGACAGATGTGCCCAGCCCACTGCCACTTCAGCTTGCTTATTTTCTTAGCAATATCGACTACCTTAGTTCTTTGACGTATCACATATAATATAATATAATTAATTAAATTAAAAAGTATACATGAATGAATACATAATATGAATCAGATATATAATTTATCTAATATACACGGTGTTGCAACCCCAACCGTAAAACCCGAAAGGAGGTGATTCTGTACGTGAAATAGAACAACTTTTGTTCTACGACTTTTTAATTTGAAGAAAAAAAATATTTTTTTCCATACATTTTGAGAATAGGTATTTACAATTGGTATGGAAAAAATTTTTTTTTTTGTTTCCAAAAAAATTTTCAACAGAAGTTGTTTAGTTTCACATATAGAATAACCCCCTTATGTCAGTTAAATATATTACGGCCGCAACTGCAACACCATGTATAATAGGTACCTAAATGTATACATACTTAATATACTACGCTATTAATATGCATTACAATTCTGTAAACATGTTTTCCTTTCTGTATGTATGTACATATTTATTTATTTATATATACAATCGTGGACCAAACGAAACAGGGAGGTAGAGGGGGTTATTTGCAGTAAAAAATCCCTCCATGACAGGGTCCTATCTAGAACTCCTTAAAAGTTTTGACTATTTTAGTCTTTTTTTAATAAAATTCCATAATTCGTAATAATAAGGCAATTAAAAAAAAAAGTCAATAAAAAATGAAAAAATTAATGGTCATTAATTGGTTCTAGAGGATGTATCATCACTACAAAAATGTTTTTATAATAGTGAATATCATGATTTATGAATAATGGAATTTTATTCAATATTATTTAAGTGTTATGAAAAATTATTTCTATCTTTAGAACCTTACTGTGAAAAAAAAATGTACTACTAAAACATGACCCCGTATGAAAATAACTTGCCTATTTAATGGCGATTAAAATAAGGTATAACACACTGCTGTTTGTAGCAAAATTATTTTTAATGTATTTTTTTTTCATAGCAAAGACTAAATTAAGGTAAATCAGAGTATAGTAAAAAATTTTACTGTGATGTTTTATTTCACATCAGCTCTTCGTAAAACGTTTTTCGATCGAATTTTAGAAAGAAAGAGATTATCTGTCTCTTTTTCACACTAAGGAACTGAATGCGAAATTAACAATAACTCACTCGCTTGCTGCGTGGAATGCTTTTGTTTTTTCATCTTTTGTTTGCGTGCACCACAGTCGGCCGGCGGCGGCGGATGTCGCTTACCAACCGGTTTAGTTACTCGCTATCTGCCTGTTACACCACACGTGATCTCTGTTACTCTACCCGACGAATTTCGCTATTACTTGGACCTTGTGTTGTGATCTACCAATTTGTGACCCACGCTTGCTATTACGGACTCTGTGATTTATTGCCTACCTGTGTGTGACCTGTGCTTCTTACCCATTTGGACTTTGTGTTGCTTGCTACCGGACTTGGCTGGATATGGCCGATGTAAGACGAGTGGAGTATACCCAGCGTGAGTATGCAGAAATGCATTACCTGTATGGCTTTTGCGATGGAAATGCTCGGGCTGCTGCCAGAGAATATCGCCGACGTTACCCGAACCGTGACCGCTTTCCCGACCACAGGATTTTTGTCCGCGTTCACGCTGCTTACACGGGAGGTTACTTACCTGGTCAACATCATGCAGAAGATGGTCGTGGTCGGCCAGCGATTCATGATGATCAAGAAGAAGAACAAATACTCCGTGCACTAGAAATGGACCCCACCACGAGCCAGCGTCGCATATCCCGAAACTTGGGTATTCCTAAGTCGGTAGTTCAACGTTACGTAAAGAGAAATCATTTACATGCGTACCACGTACAACGAATCCAAGCGTTATTACCAGCAGACTTTGAAAACAGAGTGCAGTTTTGCAGAGAAATGCTACGACGTCATAGAGCTGACCCACAATTTTTCAACAAAATTTTGTGGTCTGACGAATCAAGTTTTAGAAGAATTGGAATCTTTAACATTCATAACTTGCACTATTACGCTGTCGTTAATCCACACATAGTTAGAAATGACAAGTTCCAACACCAGTTTGGCGTCAACATGTGGGCTGGGATCATTGGCGGACACCTTGTAACATTCGAATTGCCACCAAGATTGAATGGTGCTCTGTATTTAGAATTTCTACAAAATAACTTGCACGAAATACTGCGCCAAGCTGAAATTCCAGAGGATTTGGTTAATAACATGTGGCTGCAACAAGATGGCGCGCCACCACACTACGCTCGGGCAGTCCGACAATATTTAAACGCCCAGTATCCAAATCGTTGGATTGGTCGAGGTGGAACAATCCAATGGCCAGCGAGATCTCCGGATCTAAACCCCATTGATTTTTTTTTGTGGGGATATTTGAAAGAGGTGGTGTACGAAAAAGAGAACCGGACAGAACAAGAATTAAGAAATAAAATAGAGATAGCGACAGAAAATGTTAAACTCAACAGAAACGCATTTCGTAAATTGCGAAATAATTTTATTAGACGATGTCGTGCATGTATTGCCGCTAGAGGAAGGAATTTCGAACAATTTTTGTAGATATGTGTTATTTCTATCTAATAAAAAAAATTATAATTCGATAATTGTTTTTTTTTACTATCCTCTGATTTACCTTAATTTAGTCTTTGCTATGAAAAAAAATACATAAAAAAATAATTTTGCTAGAAACAGCAGTGTGTTATACCTCATTTTAATCGCCATTAAATAGGCAAGTTATTTTCATACGGGGTCATGTTTTAGTAGTACATTTTTTTTTCACAGTAAGGTTCTAAAGATAGAAATAATTTTTCATAACACTTAAATAATATTGAATAAAATTCCATTATTCATAAATCATGATATTCACTATTATAAAAACATTTTTGTAGTGATGATACATCCTCTAGAACCAATTAATGACCATTAATTTTTTCATTTTTTATTGACTTTTTTTTTAATTGCCTTATTATTACGAATTATGGAATTTTATTAAAAAAAGACTAAAATAGTCAAAACTTTTAAGGAGTTCAAGATAGGACCCTGTCATGGAGGGATTTTTTACTGCAAATAACCCCCTCTACCTCCCTGTTTCGTTTGGTCCACGATTTTTGGACCACCCTGTATATGTACATACACAGTATGCAAGTGAACTCCGCCGCGCCCACGCCTGCTCCGCCGCTCCTCCGCGCCGCCGCGCCGCCGCCACAGTATTATTAATAGGCGGAAACTGGGCCAGTTGAATTGAAATTCTGCGAGGAGATGAAAAGCATGACCGACATGATGGTGGTGACGCCACAAGTGGCCGCTAGCGAAACGGGTGGCGACTGGCGCCTCATGCGTGAGGTCGAAGGTTCTTGTCCCGGTCGTTACATACATATATCTATGAATTAAATACTTTTTACACCAACTATTTGGTTATTGTTTTTATTATTTATATCGTTTAATATAAAAACACATATTTTTATGACATTTCGAATCATTTGTCGTTTTCAGATAAAATATTATTTCACATATTAAATATATATAAACAATTTTATCCGAAGACGACAAATTTGTCGAAATATAAAAAAAAATATGTGTTTTTTTTTGTTAAATAATGTAAATAACAGATATATCTACATACGGATGAGTTTTTCCAATTATCATATAATTAAGGAGGACACGTGTTCTCTTGTTTCTGTTATAGTATTGTTAATTTCTATTGCTCTTCTGTATGTTATCTTCTGTCTTCTGTATCTTTATTAGTGTTTTTGTGCGCAATAAAGCATTTCTATTCTAAAACACCAACTATACACCAACAATAATTGTAATCTAATGCGTAGCCATGTTTACTCAAAGAAACTGCATGCATTGCATGTATTCGAATATAGAACACTCCAGAAGTTTGAGTCTAAACGTTACTTATATTATTTTGTTGGCGCTCAATACTACACACGGTAGTACATCACCAATGAAAGATTGGCCTGAAAATATCGCAACCGATTGGCATGTGGCCATAAGAGGCGGGTGGCCGAGTGGTTTGGGCATCGGCCTCTCATACGAGAGATCCGTGGTTCGACTCCGGTCGGCGTGGTACCAATAATTTTTTTTTTACGAAAAAAATTACGTGCATACCTACACCTGCTGCTTCCCGTTCGGAACCGGTGTAAAACTGTAGGTCCCTTCCCTTGCCCCTTACTAGGCGGTAGGCTCAAATTGTAGCCGATTGGATTGATACCACCGTACTGGATGTAAGATGGCCGCATAGCAACCTCGGTTGTGTTCTCCTCTAGTCCAGTATAGCCATGATCCAGGGAAGTCTCTGGTATGGCACCTACCTTCTCGGATGTGATATTGGCTAGTCAGAGCATGTGCTTTGGTCCCTCTGACTCAGCCACCCATACAGGATTACATAAAAAAAAGTGAACCCATGGAAGACAAGACCACCTTCAGATGACTGAAAAGAAAACTTCAAGAGAAGGGGTGTAGTAAAAATATATAAAGAAAATTTGAAAAAAGAAACTCCACACTCAAGATTGCGGATTCCGCGCGCGCCGCCGCCGCGCCGCCGCGCCGCCTCCTCCGCGCGCGGCCGCCACTTGGGTTTAATTTCGGATGTTCCGTACACAGATCGGCTCTCGTACGATTTTGCGGAAGCAGCTGGTGCCGGATTTTTTGCGTATTGACCGAAATAGACTTTTTATTGAATCGTTTAAACTAAATACTTTTATATTCCGTATAGAACTGAGCGGAGCGAAGATTATTTTTAAGCTGTTTGTTAGATTGCGTTCGAATAGAAAACAGACGAATGTTTTTGTCGGACAGGAAACCGGGAGTAGTGGAGTAGGTGAGTGAACAGCCGCGGCTTGCCTCACCCGCACCACTCACCACTGGCACAGATTAGGATTATTTATTTATTTATTAGTGCTGAAGCAGTCACTATATATAGCGCTGCATAAACTCCGGGAGCAGATGTGTGCGTGTGATCAATAGGAACAAAGTGTATTTCATTGAAGCATTATTCTGAATTTGGCCCGATTAACAAATTTTTTCCGTACCTAAAAGGTTTTTCAATAGGAACGCTTGAACTTTGACAGCCTATAGCGGCCATTTTGGAAAAGTGACAGCTGTCAAATTTGGCGGGAATACATCTAATGCGATCTTACAACGTACTAAGTTTTAAACATGTATCACGGTATCACGGCACTCTTTTCTATTCTGTGATCACGGTGCACGCTCATTTTACGTCCAACGACGAGGTCGCCCGCCTCACCGCACACTGTCACACTCATCAAATGAGTACAGTGTGGCACAACACAATACCAAAACTAATCATAACGAATATGTTGCAGGTGGTCGCCGACCTGGACTCTATCACGGTGCTGGACGATAGCGGGGACGCGGAGCAGATGTACGACGAGGAGGGGGAGGACGGCGAGAGCGGCGAGGGCGGCATGTACGAGGAGTACGACCACATGAGGCAGCAGGTACCTACTCCATCACCGTGCTGTAGGAGAGCGGGGACGCGGAGCAGATGTACGATGAGGAGGGGGAGGACGGCGAGAGCGGCGAGGGCGGCATGTACGTGGAGTACGACCACATGAGGCAGCAGGTACATACTCCATCACCGTGCTGTAGCAGAGCGGGGACGCGGAGCAGATGTACGAGGAGGAGGGCGAGGACCGCGAGAGCGGCGAGGGCGGCATGTACGAGGAGGCGGCATGTACATTTATGAGATACTGCGTCTCTAGACTCTATGTATGATATACTAAAACTAAATTTACGAATTTTAGAGATTTTTTCTGTTAGTTCCTCCATAACTCTTAAACCGATCATCCGAATTCGTTGAAAGTTTGTACCCTTTATTTATACGGGACGCAGGATAGGCTAAATAAAATTCAATTCCTGTTTCGCTAAGATGTGGCTCTCATACTCGTACAAACCCAATTACGCTAGCGGGCTTACCTACTTACTTTCTTATGAATTTCATCATTCATGCGAGCGAAGCCGCGGGCACAAGCTAGTACATATATACATTAGTAAGAGCCGAGAACGTTGAATTGAGAACCTCCTCCATAAACACAATACGTTAAAAACTGGCCAAGTGCGAGTCGAACTCGCGCATCGAGGGTCCCGTATCGCCTTGTCACGGCTAGCGCTACTCACGCCATCTAGATGGCGCATGGCGTGTTATGAAATGCTTCATATTAGTTAATGTCACGCTTCATACATAATCTATTCGGAAGAGGGCGCGCGCGCATACACTTTTTGGTTTGTTCTATGGGAACCCGCGTGAATTTTTTACTTTTTCTTATTTTTAAACGGTTTTATTTAGCTTGACTCCGTATATTTGTTTGTTTCTATCTTTGTTTCAAATCTTGCGACACCTTTTTCAACTACTTCTACTAAACCGATTTTTATCAAACTTTGCACACACATTGAGTTCTCGTGACAATACAATATTATGATAATTTCAACTTGGTAACGAGGGTCTGATGATGGAGTCAGGAGGTGGACAGTGGAACTCTTCAAGCGTTACTAGTAACCCCCTCGAGTTTGGGCTCAAATGGTTGGTTTGGACGAGTGTCCCATACTTCTACCAATACACTTGGTGACGACGGTCTGATGATGGAGTCAGAAGGTGTAAGTGGAACTCTTCAACCGTTACTAGTAACCCCCTCGAGTTTGGGCTCATTTGGTTGCTTTGGACGAGTGTCCCATACTTCTACCAATACACCTGGTGACGAGGGTCTGATGATGGAGTCAGAAGGTGTACAGTGGAACTCTTCAACCGTTAATAGTAACCCCCTCGAGTTTGGGCTCATTTGGTTTGTTTGGACGAGTGTCCTATACTTCTACCAATACACTTGGTGACGAGGGTCTGATGATGGAGTCAGGAGGTGGACAGTGGAACTCTTCAACCGTTACTAGTAACCCCCTCGAGTTTGGGCTCATTTGGTTAGTTTGGACGAGTGTTCCATACTTCTACCAATACACTTGGTGACGAGGGTCTGATGATGGAATCAGGAGGTGTACAGTGGAACTCTTCAACCGTTACTAGTAACCCCCTCGAGTTTGAGCTCATTTGGTTGGTTTGGACGAGTGTCCCATACTTCTATCAATACACTTGGTGACGAGGGTCTGATGATGGAGTCAGGAGGTGTACAGTGGAACTCTTTAACCGTTACTAGTAACCCCCTCGAGTTTGGGTTCATTTGGTTGGTTTGGACGAGTGTCCCATACTTCTACCAATCCACTTGGTGACGAGGGTCTGATGGTGGAGTCAGGAGGTGTACAGTGGAACTCTTCAACCGGGACTAGTAACCCCCTCGAGTTGCGCTCATATGGTTGGTTTGGACGAGTATCCCATACTTCTACCAATACACTTGGTGACGAGGGTCTGATGATGGAGTCAGGAGGTGTACGGTGAAACTCTTCAACCGTTACTAGTAACCCCCTTGAGTTTGGGCTCATTTGGTTGGTTTGGACGGGTGTCCCATACTTCTACCAATACACTTGGTGACGAGGGTCTGATGATGGAGTCAGGAGGTGTACAGTGGAACTCTTCAACCGTTACTAGTAACCCCCTCGAGTTTTGGCTCATTTGGTTGGTTTGGACGGGTGTCCCATACGTCTACCAATACACTTGGTGACGAGGGTCTGATGATGGAGTCAGGAGGTGTACAGTGGAACTCTTCAACCGTTACTAGTAACCCCCTCGAGTTTAGGCTAATTTGGTTTGTTTGGACGAGTGTCCCATACTTCTACCAATACACTTGGTGACGAGGGTCTGATGATGGAGTCAGGAGGTGTACAGTGGAATTCTTCAACCGTTACTAGTAACCCCCTCGAGTTTGGGCTCATATGGTTGGTTTGGACGAGTGTCCCATACTTCTCCCAATACACTTGGTGACGAGGGTCTGATGATGGAGTCAGGAGGTGTACAGTGGAACTCTTCAACCGTTACTAGTAACCCCCTCGAGTTTGGGCTCATATGGTTAGTTTGGACGAGTGTCCCATACTTCTTCCAATACACTTGGTGACGAGGGTCTGATGATGGAGTCAGAAAGTGTACAGTGGAACTCTTCAACCGTTACTAGTAACCCCCTCGAGTTTGGGCTCATATGGTTGGTTTGGACGAGTGT
This sequence comes from Nematopogon swammerdamellus, assembly GCA_946902875.1. Taxonomy (NCBI): domain Eukaryota; kingdom Metazoa; phylum Arthropoda; class Insecta; order Lepidoptera; family Adelidae; genus Nematopogon; species Nematopogon swammerdamellus. The sequence goes on from OX336333.1 coordinate 4,334,214, forward strand.
CCCATACTTCTCCCAATACACTTGGTGATGAGGGTCTGATGATGGAGTCAGAAGGTGTAAGTGGAACTCTTCAACCGTTACTAGTAACCCGCTCGAGTTTGGGCTCATATGGTTGGTTTGGACGAGTTTCCCATACTTCTCCCAATACACTTGGTGACGAGGGTCTGATGATGGAGTCAGAAAGTGTACAGTGGAAATCTTCAACCGTTACTAGTAACCCCCTCTAGTTTGGGCTCATTTGGTTTGTTTGGACGAGTGTCACATACTTGTCGAACGCAAATGTATGAAACAGACATACCATCAGCTGTTCAAATTGATTTTGAAAGGGACGGCGGACACCTTTTCCATCCTAAAGCCATACAGTTTCCAGCAAAGTTTAATTATGGAACAGCTGAGAGACGGATGTTACCGATAATTTTGTTATGGGCCTCCACTGTCCATAAAATGCAGGGCAGTACTGTTGACCATGCTATTTGGGCTCCAGACTATTTGAGGAGGGTCAAGCGTGTGTTGCATTGAGTCGCCTAAAGTCTTTAGAAGGGCTATGTATTGAGGAGCTTGATTGTGAAAAATTTACAGGTAAGAAACCGAGTAACGAAGATGCAATGAGAGAGGTGGAAAGGATGAGGAGTTTGCGTAATGAATGATACGAGCCAAAAATCAAACTAAAAACGAGTAAATAAAAAAATAGGTATAAACAACTTTTAAGTTAAACGGTTTTATTAAAAAAAAAAACTAGAAAAAGAAACATCAGCTGTACAAAAAACTAGAAAATAATAAGGCCGCAAGCCTGGGCCTTCTTAAAATTTTACGTCTGGGTAAGAAATCGTGCAATACTAGCGTGCTGTCTTCTAGTGTAGGATGTCAAAGGTCACATTGTGTCGCTGCGTCAGCGGAATAAGTAATAAATTGAGACTTTTAACAGACTAATATAAAAACGTGGGGCGTATAATATGCGTAATAAATAACATGCGCCCCACGTTTTTATATTAGTCTGTTAAAAGTCTCAATTTATTACTTATTCCGCTGGCGCAGCGACACAATGTGCCCTTTGGCATCCGACACGAGAAGACAGCACGCTAGTATTGCACGATTTCTTACCCAGACGTAAAATTTTAAGAAGGCCCAGGCTTGCGGCCTTATTATTTTCTAGTTTTTTGTACAGCTGATGTTTCTTTTTCTAGTTTTTTTTTTTAATAAAACCGTTTAACTTAAAAGTTGTTTTTACCTATTTTTTTTTTTATTATTTGTTGTTATATCGGCCATAATAACACATTTTTTGTGAAAATTTCAACGGGCTACCTATTACGGTTCAAGAGATACAGCCCTCGCGGACGGACGGACAGACAGACAGACAGACAGACGGCGGAGGCTTAGTAATAGGGTCCCGTACCTGATACGGAACCCTAAAAACTAATGATACCTACATACTAATGAATTTGAGACACTGTCTTTGACACAATTTTATGCAACGTGCAATTAGATTAGAGTGGTGAACGTTGCAGGCGCGGCCGGCGCATGGAGCGGCACCGCTGGCTGATGGGTCGCTGGGCGCGGTGCTCAACGCGCCCCCGCCGCACGACGCCTCCGTCGCGCCGCGCGGCGCCGCTCTCGCCGAACTGCACCGCCTCGTGCGGCCGCCGCCTCCTCCGCGCGCGGCAAGTGGCGTGCGCTCCAGGCGCGACGTGCGGAAGCATCCCGCAAAAGAGGCAAAAGATCCGTTGGCGGCGGTGCGCAACCTCACCTCCAAGATGGCCAATAGGTATTTATTTACCGTCCACCGGCGGCGCTTTGTATCTATCTAGGATAGATTTTCCACCGAGCCGCGCTCACCGTTATTGTCTGCTCCGCAGCTGCGGGAATGCGCATGGGCGGTCCCGCTCAATAGTTTCGTAGGATAAAGACAATGAGACGGTGTTATGGGCTGACATCACGGACGTTGTAGGTGATGTAGCCAACCGTGTCAGTATCCATAAAAAAAAAAAAAAGACGCAGCCAATAACACGACTATGAGATCGAAAAAACCGGCCAAGTGCGAGTCGAACTCGCGCACCGATTGTTCCGTATCGCCATCTCATGGTCAGCGCCACTCACGCCATCTATGTATTAGATAAAATGCTTCACACTCATTTCGGTAGATGGCGCGCATATACTTTTTAGTTTCTTGGACACCCGTGAATTTTTTACTTTTTCTTATTTTTCTTATTTGTTGTTGTATCGGCCGTAATAACACATATTCTGTGAAAATTTCAACGGGCTACGTATTACTGTTCAAGAGATACAGCCCTTGGATACAGCCCTCAGACAAACCAACAGACTGACAGACAGACGGAGTAGGCTTTGTAATAGGGCCCCGTACGACGCATACGGAACCCTAAAAAGAAAGACACACAGATTATAGGCGCCAAGAAAGCATATTTACCGGAAATTTTCCCGGTTCTGGGAAAAAAAGACATACAGAACTTGTTTTAATCAGAGGCGCACTAATCTCCAAAACAATCCTATAAGTCTAGCGCGTCGGTCTCTCCCACCACCAATCCCAAAAAAATCCTATAAGTCTAGCGCGTCGGTCTCTCCCACCACCAATCCCAAAAAAATCCTATAAGTCTAGCGCGTCGGTCTCTCTCACCACTAATCTCCAAAAAAAATCCTATAAGTCTAGCGCGTCGGTTTCTCCCACCACCAATCCCAAAAAAATCCTATAAGTCTACCGATTCGGTCTCTCTCACCACCAATCTCCAAAAATATCCTATAAGTCTAGCGCGTCGGTCTCTCCCACCACCAATCCCAAAAAAATTCTATAAGTCTAGCGCGTCGGTCTCTCCCACCACCAATCCCAAAAAAATCCTATAAGTCTAGTGCGTCGGTCTCTCCCACCACCAATCCCAAAAAAATCCTATAAGTCTAGTGCGTCGGTTTTTCCCACCACCAATGCCAAAAAAATCGTATAAGTCTAGCGCGTCGGTCTCTCTCACCACCAATCCCAAAAACACCTATAAGTCTAGTGCGTCGGCTCTCCCACCACCAATCCCAAAAAAATCCTATAAGTCTAGTGCGTCGGTCTCTCCCACCATCAATCTCCAAAAAATCTTATAAGTCCTGCGTCGGTCTCTCCCACCACCAATCCCAAAAAAAATCCTATAAGTCTAGTACGTCGGTCTCTCCCACCAGCAATCTCCAAAAAATCCTATAAGTCTAGCTAGTGCGTCGGTCTTTCCCACCTCCAATCCCAAAAAATCCTGTAAGTCTAGTGCGTCGGTATCTCCCACCACCAATCCCAAAAAATCCTATAAGTCTAGTGCGTCGGTCTCTCCGACCAGCAATCTCAAAAAAATCCTATAAGTCTAGCTAGTGCGTCGATCTTTCCCACCTCCAATCCCAAAAAATCCTATAAGTCTAGTGCGTCGGTCTCTTCCACCACCAATCTCCAAAAAATCCTATAAGTCTAGTGCGTCGGTCTCTTCCACCACCAATCTCCAAAAAATTCTATAAGTCTAGTGCGTCGGCCTCTCCCACCACCAGCTTGGGATGTTTCGTCTCTGGTCTCTCCCATCGCTCGTCGCACCCGCCCCGGCAGCCCGCGTTGGGCGGCGGCGGCGGGGGCTGGGTTGCCGTGCGATGGTTGTGCGGCGAGGCCGTACATTACATCGCAGGCTCGTAGTCCTGCACTCCTGCCTCATTCGCGCCTCTCATGTCGGTTGCAGGAAGTATGAGAGGTTCTACGGTCCGAAAGCTGTGCCGCTGGCGGAGGTGGCGCCGCCCGCACCGCACGACCTGCCGCGTGACAGCGACCACGAGGTGCGTGCTCTTTTTAACCGACTTCAAAATAGGAGGATCGGCGTACCCGCTCTCACCATCCAGCAGACCGTCGCGACGGTCTGCGTCGAGCTCGGCGACTGTCAGTACACACACACACACACACACACACACACACACCCTCTCTCTATACCGTCTTCAAAAAAAGGAGGAGGTTCTCAATTCGACTGTATTTTTTTTTATGTTTGTTACCTCAGAACTTTCGACTGGGTGAACCGATTTTGATGATTCTTTTTTTATTTGACAGCTGATGCTTCCAGTGTGGTCCCAATTTGGTCAAGATCGGATTGGAAAGCGCGCCTCGCTTTCCAATCCGATCCTGACGCTTTCCAATTCCGCCGAGTACATTAATAGCAAAAAATTACTAAAAAAAACTGTGAAATAAAAAACTATTTAAAAAATATTAGAGTTGAAGGCGGTGCTAAAGCAAGCAAAAATAACCGACCGCCTTCAACTCTAGGGTTCGATCTTTTTTATTTCATACATTTTTTTATGCAATACATTGTGAGTGGCCGAGTCAGATGGTCCAGAGCGCACGCTCCTACCAGCCAATATGCACCTCCGAAAAGGTCAGGTCAGTACTTGGATGGGTGACCGCTGACCGTTGGAGGCTGACCGAGGTTCGGATTCCTCGTAAAACTGTAGGTCCCTTCCGCCCTAATCTTACTTGGTGGTAGGGTTTAACCCGCCCGGGTTGATACCACCGCACTGAATGAAACGTCGGTCTAAACGGCTATGTAAATAGTTTGTGTTTTCCGACCAGTTCAGTGTAGCCGGCACGATCAAAGGGGGAAGCACTGACATGGCACCTAGTTCACCCGGTGTTATGGGCTGACATCACGGACGTTGTAGGTGATGTAGCCAACCGTGTCAGTTTCCATAAAAAAAAAGGTCCATACCGTAAAATTCCATTTGGATTGCTGGCTGGCTATACTGAACAAGAGGAGAACACAGCCGAGGCAACGATATATTTCGTCCAGATACGTCGGTGGTACCGTCGGATACAATTTGAGCCTAGTAAGGGGCGAAGTAAGGGGTTTCCCTTCCTTCCCTTGCCCCTTGCCCCTTACTAGGTGGTAGGCTCAAATTGTAGCCGACTGGGTTGGTACCACCGTACTGGATGTAAGATGGCCGCATAGCAACCTCGGTTGTGTTCTCCTCTAGTCCAGTATAGCCAACAATCCAGGGAAGTCTCCGGTATGGCACCTACCTTCTCGGAGGTGATATTGGCTAGTCAGAGCATGCGCTTTGGCCCCTCTGACTCAGCCACCCATACCGGATTACATAAGAAAAAGGGGGTAGGGAAGGGGCAAAGAGAAATAATATATACGTCTATGGGAAGGGGCCTACAGTTTTACGCCGCTTTTCGTCCGAGACTTCTAGAAAGCCACTTCAAATAGCCAGATGTCCCGTTTTGGACCGAACAGTCCGGTTTTTTGAGGTTTGTGTCCGGTTACGAAGATAATGAAAAACCGGACATCAAGACGTCCGGTTTTTTTCTTTTTTCAGAGCATTTTAATACTAATCTTACTGTGTTAACCGATTTGGCAGTCAGTTCGACCAATTCAACCCTTCTATTGATCACTCTTATCGCCCATTCATTTTCAAAAGAAAAGGCGATGAAAATTTTTGTACTTGAAAATCAAAGGTCCTTTGATGGATTAATGCCCGGTTTTTTTTTTCAACAGAACCATCTTGCAACCCTGCTTCAAATAGGTAACACAGCTGTTACAGCGGCTTCGTTTCGCGCAGTTATATCCTAAAACCGTCCTTAGATGTGGCATAAAACTCCAGGGTTGCCAGGTGTCCGCTTTTACCGCGGACAGTCCTCTTTTTTGAAGTCTTGTCCGCGGAAAAGTTTGAGACTTCCGCGGACAAAACAAAGGGGGGATAGATTTATCGTAGAAGTTTTACCCGAAAAATCAACCCTTTGGTGAAAAATGTCCTCTTTTTTATCTGAACCATCTGGAAACGCTGCATTAAACCCCATGTCAATTGATTGAGTAGTTCTCTAGTTATAAGCGAACATAGAATCGGCGATTGCGCATAGGTCGTAACAGATTCTCTGCTTTATTTATTAGAATTTATATGGGTTAAGTGTGGAAAAACCACGCGCCAGGTGGGAGTACTGAGAGCCGGGAGGACTGGAGAAAAATTGGAGAGGTGTATGTATTGTATTGTATTGTATATATTTATTGCACTCAAATAGAATATGGGCAAAAGGTAACACTTAATGCCTCTAGGCATTTTCTAACAGGATACCTTTGGGGTATGATAACTGCTAGGTGAGTGGCGGAAAGAGAAATTTAAATATTAGCAGTGGAAGCATTAACGCTGACCGACCCTGTGTGATTGTTTTGCAGCGGGCGGAGGAGGAGAGGGGGAGCGTGCGCACGCGTCGCGCGTTCGTAGCGGCGCACTTCCACGGCAGCACGTCGCACCTCAACCCCGACCTGCATCCGCATTACAAGGGTGAGCAGCTCTCTAAACACACCGCACCGCACTCATATCCTCATGGATATTATATCAATATTTATTTTATTTATTTATTTTCTGTCAGCAAACATACCGTGCATCCTAGAACCTTGCGGTTATTCCCGGCTGGATGGCAAGAGGCCCGATGGTATCACCCTAATGCCATGGGCTAAGGGTAGGTCATTGATTTGGGACGCCACTTGTGTCGACACATTGGCTCCAAGTCACGTTCGGGCCTCTTCAAGAGCGGCTGGCGCGGCCGCGGCCGGGGCGGAGAGCCTCAAACGCAACAAATATACAATTCAAGATTTCGAATCTGTTGCGTTTGCGGTTGAAACCCTCGGTCCGTGGAGCAGTGAAGCCAAAAACTTCTTGAAGAGGCTTGGGCCTCTGCTGGTGGATGCAACTGGCGTCCCGCAATCAAGGGTCTACTTCATTCAAAGGGTAAGCCTTGCCATCCAGCGGGGTAATGCCGCAAGTGTTCTAGGAACATTTGAAAACGCCCCTTTTGATAGTTATTTTAATGTTTGTTAGGTAGGTTTTAATTCTTTAGTTATTAGTATTACTTATTTATATTTTGAAGATATACACGGTTATAAATATCACCCTTCGAGTCCCAAGTGGAGCGCGCGCTCCCGTTTTCGTCGCCTACCCTTGGCTCCCAAGTGGAGCGCGCGCTCCACTTATTGCGCGCCGCTAGTTTTAATTCAGTATCTAATTCTACCAATTTTCTAACAAAACACTCAATACTGGTATCATTTCTTGGTTAAAACTTACTAATAACTATTCTCAGACACGACTGGGCACACAATAACCTTCACACAGAAAAAAAATAATGAAGTTGACAGAAAATAAAATGTCACTTTTGGCAGCTGACATTTCCACTGACCCTGGAATAGACAAAGATTGTACCCGTAAACGTATTTCGGTATTTGATAGTTCGTTTCAATGCGCTTATTTCGGTATACCATATGTAAGACGAAATTGTACAGTTTTGGTCAGAAAAATTAAAAAAAAAAATTCGAGTGTGTTTTTTTTGCCTGGAGTTCAAAAAATCGGTCTGTGCTTCTAAATAAGTGAATCCTGAAGAGTTTGGTATCACTGAACGCGTAATTTCAGTACAAACAAGACAGAATAACGAGTATTGATGGATCGAACGATTGAGGCGGGATATTCGAATTTGTGTGGGAGCGCGCGCGCCAAAATTTTGCGTTTTTGAGCGCCGCCAAAAGGGCCTGGGAGCCAAGGGGAGTAGGACTATTTGGAACGTGTGGGGCTCAAAGGGTTAAATTATTAAATAGAAAAAAATTTTTCGGCTGAATTGGAAGAAATTTTTTATTTAAGTATAACTTCATGTTCGCATGTCTATTTTGTATTTTTTTATTATTATTTACAGCCTGTAATTGTACAGAATTTCCGGATAAATTATTTAATATTTCAAATTTAGATAGATTATGAAAAAAACATTGTGTATTAAAAAAACTTATAAACCAGTGATATTGCTAAATTATAATATATTTTATGTATGTAATATATACGAAATATATGTACATATATATAAATAAAACACGAGTCTTACAGCCACCTTACAGTATTTGCCAAATATGTGTAAGGTTTATTTCACACTGTGTGTTTCCAGCAATTCTCGAGATGACAGATGAATAGATCTCATGGAGACATCCATTTTGAGTACCGACAAGATAGGTCTAGGACCAGCGGTATTCGATATATTATATCATATTATGTCAGATGGATAGATCTCAAGGAGACATCCATTTTTATTATTAATAACCAACACGACGGGTCTAGGACCAGCAGCATTCGATATAATATGTCAGATGGATTGGATAGATCTCATGGAGACATCCAGTTTGAGTACCGACAAGATGGGTCTAGGAGGACCAGCGGTTCTCGAAATATGACAGATGAATAGATCAAATGGAGACATCCATTTTGAGTACAAACAAGATGGGTCTAGGACCAGCGGTATTCGATATATGTCACGGACACAGAGGAGTTCTGTGGTCACGGATACATCTCAAGGAGACATCCATTATTAATAACCAACACGATGGGTCTAGGACCAGCAGCATTCGATATAATATGTCAGAGGGATACATTTTTACTACATTGTAGTATGTTACTTGCTTACTAACAAAATTAAATAATGACTTGATAACATTTCTTATCAAATTTGACGATGGCACTATACAACGGAATTTTTAAATAATATATACTTCACAAGTTGTCAGAATCACATGATAAATAAATATAAGTAATGATGCGATATGAATGTAATTAGTTATGCGATAACGACATGTGGTGGTTTGTGACTGAAACCAGTAGTATTTGGGTATATAACTTTCATAGTAAAAATGTTTCACTTTGTCATGAATTGCTGCATCTGTCACAAATCAGCACATGCGTATCTAGGCAGTGGCAAACATTTTTGTAAAGTAGACTAAGTTTACACTGGAAAAAAATCCAGTGAAGTTTGTTGTCAGTTCTTCTTCGCTGTGATAATCGAACGGGCGGAATGTTACAATGAAAATATGACAAATCTGAGCGCAGTGTAGTGTACTGCCAATAGGTGCCAAATAAAGAATAAACAATAAAAGATCTCATGGAGACATGAGACATCCAGTTTGAGTACCGACAAGATGGGTCTAGGAGCAGCGGTTCCCGAGATATGACACACGTATCTCATGGAGACATCCAATTTGAGTACCAACAATATGCAGGCCCTCTCTCTCAGCATCGCTCCTTTTTCAGCAGGGAGTAGGCTATCCTTTTGATTCCTAAGTTCATGGTGTTTATAAAAGCACCGTTAACAGCTGTTGGTCATAACTACTTTACTCACAAAATTACGTCACTTCGCTAACGCATTTTCGTCGCCTGTCGTCAATCATTCACTGTTAAATGACTGCCCATATAAGGCCAATATCGAGAGACTAGATGCTACACGTAAAACTGGTATTTAATTACATTTTAAATACCTAAAACAAATTAATATGTTTGCACAAAGTTAAACGTTGCTTCTTCATTAGATAAAGGCGCTGGCGGCTCAAGCCGGAGTTCCAGGTTCGAATCCTGGTCGGGACGTATTTTCCCCCTTCATTTTCACCTTTACATTTATGTAATAAAGAAATAAGTACTAACATATAAAACAATAAAAACATAATATTAAACATTGCTTCTTAAAACCCACCTAATTTGGTGTTAAAAATGTTTACACTATGGAAAATGTTATATTAGTAGGTACTACGAGTAGCTTTTGCCCGCGGCTTCACCCGCATAGCCTATGTCTATCCTGAAGATCCATACTAAATAGTTGTCAAATAATTTTTAAAATCGGATCAGTATTTTCGGACTTTGCCTCCTACATCCAACCAGTGGCGATTCCTTTCAGTTGGCTAGGTTGGCGCCGCCAAACCAAATAAAAATGAATGCCACCATTAATATCAAAGTATTAAGCAAAACCAAATTTGAAAAATTTTTGGCGTTATATTATTTATCATATAACCCACGATAAGATAAAACGTAAATGATGAAATTTCGCACGCGTCAAACGCAGGCGACAAATGACGTCACATCAAGGCATTTATTGGCCGGTTGGCTACATTTGAAGCGCCATCGCATTCCATACAAGCGGCAGAAGCCCCCCATCCGCGCGCAATCGCTGATCAAACTTTCGAGTTGGCGCAGCGGGGCGCGTTTAGCGAATAGTGAGCTAGGTGTGTGTGTGTGTGCACGCTGCGATTATGTGTGTTGTGTGCGTGTGTGAGTTAATAGCTGCTTATATTCCGTTATGTAGGTAGGTATAGACCTGGTACGGATGAATCCTGTGCGGTGTTTTTTAAATTTAAAGTGATTATTTATTGGTTATATGAAACTATAAAAAAAAATTCCTTAGCCAGAGCCAACCCAATACTCAGCACCAGGAATCGCCACTGATCCAAACCTACAAACTTAATACAAACTTTGCCTCTTTATAATATTAGTGTAGATTCAATATATAAATTACAATATACTAGGTCGGGTCATAAGTTCTGTCACTAATACTTTGTTAAAGAAACTTTTTATGTTAGGTTAAAATATTTATATGAAAAGAAAGGCAATCAAAAGTAGATTACAATTTTATTAAAATTATTCAAAATGCCCTCCTTCATTTTCAAGACAGACTCTCAACCTGCGTGGCCAGTCGTCGATCGCAGCACGCACGACGTTCATGTCTATATCAGCCGCTGCTTTAATCAGGGATGCTTTCAGAGACTCCAAATTCTGGTGAGGTTTAGCGCAGACTTTCTCCTCCAAATGTATATATTTTGTATATATATTTATATATATATATATATATTATATATATTTTGTAATCCAATGGATTCAAGTATGGGCTGGAGGAGGGCCATTCTTCGTGCCTAATGAAGTCGATTCCATGAGCTGTCAGCCAATTTTGCGTGCTTGCCGCTGGCGCAGAATCTTGTTGGTATACCCAGTGTCTGTTTTCGAACATTGTGTGAGAAAGAGGTTCCACAATGTTTGAAAGCACCGTATTTTGGTAGACAACGGCACTGGTTTTTGCACCTTTCTCACAGAAAAACACCTCAGTTAGGCCTGAATATGAAGCCAAACCATGAATGATGAAGGATGATGCCCACGCTGGACTCTCGGGATACGCCTGCTCGTTTCTTCACTGTTGTGGGCATAAACTTTATCATTTTGTTTGTTGTAACTTTGTTCAACGTCAAAAAAAATTTCATCTGAAAAAAGGATTTCGCGGTACTTTTTTCCCGCGTACCGCCTTAACAAAGTCCGAGATCTCTCTAGCCTTATTTTTTTTCAGACGTTCATTATGAAAATGTCCTGTCTTCTTTCGATAAGCTCGTAATCCCAGGTCTTCATTTAACACTCTTTTAACCGTTGTTCTGCTTAACCCCATCTGAAGAGCTAACAATTTTTGCTTGCGTACGGGATTTCGTTCGATTCGCGCCCTCACTGCCTTGATGACCGACAGTGTCCTAACCGTACGAGGCCGGCCGCTCCTCTTGCGATCTTCGAAGCTCCGCTCCTCTTGCGATCTTCGAAGCTCGAATCTTCACTGAATCGTTTGATTGTACGATAAACAAATCTCAGAGTTATTTTCAAATTTTTAAGAAGTTTGAAAATCTCAGTTGGCGTGTAACCGCAGCGCTGCAACGCAATAACCGCGATTCTGTCTTCCTTTTGAGTCCACTCCATGTTTTAGAATGCAGCGAAATAATTTATTTTTTTATTTTTAAAGACGTAAAACGTTCCTAATTTAAAACCAATCAAAACATTTCTGGCCAGTATTCGAAATTTGAAAATAATAACGTTGTGACAGAACTTATGAACCGACTGCGAACTTGTAAACCTATGTTTACTGTAATTACAGTGGGTTTTGTATAAATCGAAAAGGTCATTAGTAGGCGTTTGTTTATTAGGACATAATTTAATTATCTCCAACAAGTAATGAGATTTATGTAGTTAATGATTTTTGTATATTATGTAACAAGACGTAACATCCGAAATTATTATAATACATACTTACACACCACACGCTGTATCCCAACCAACATTCGGAGTGAGCAGAGTATGTATGTACGAGTATGTATGTATGTATGTATATATTCTTTATTGAACACCAATTTATACAAATTAGGGACAATAGGCGAGCTTAATGCCGCGAGGTATTATATTCGCCTTACACCTTAGTCGCATGTTGAGAGATGCACGGGGAGAAATGCAGTGGGCCTATTCCTTTTAAGTACAGAGTGTGCCTAGACTCCACATCGTACAGTACCGGCCCCACACGGTACGGTACGGTATTTATAATGTAAATTATTAATAGCTAAATTATTATCATCCAAGGTTACTTCCTCCTTCCCTAACTCTATTACTTAGATTCCGTCTCACGAAAGAAGTCCCGCGGCAATAAGTGGAAGTCTAGAGTCCGTCTCACTTCCACTTATTGCCGCGGGACTTCGACTTGAGACGAAGTGTATGACCGTAGCGCCGCGTCTGCGGGACTTCTTTCGTGAGACGGACTCTAGAAGTAGTTTAACTGAAAACGGATCTGGAACAGGATCAACTGTTTATCCACCCCTGTCATCTAATATTGCACATGCTGGATCTACCTACACATACCGAACGGAACGGGCTCCCAGGGAGAAATCATTCTAGCAGCCAGCCCGTTGGGTAAGACGCGCGACCCTACTCAGCGTGCACCACTAAAATATTGGGAATATTCAGTGTGATCCAACAGCTGCAACCCGTGGAATACTTTCTCCATACAAAATCGTCTTTCGGCATTTATGTTTTCTAGCCCACTAAACCTTATCCGATTTTAAATTTTTTTTTTCTCATCTTAAGGACGGTCCAATATACGTTGCTGTCATTTTTTGTTTAGATTAAATATACCTACAACACCGGAGAGGAGCTAAAAATTGGTATTTCGACCGAAAAAAATATTGTTTTTATTTTTTGATGTCATAAAATTCATTAAGATTTATTGAGCTTGATTTAATTTAGATATTCAAAAAATAAAAAGACATGAACGTAGATTCGACTGTCCTTATTACAAAAAAAAAAGGATTGTAAAAATCTGATAAAGTTTAGGGGGGGTAAAAAACATAAATGCCGAAAGACGATTTTGTATGGAGAAAGTTAACTTCCGTCTCGTCTTACATACATACATACATATCACACACGCTGAATCCCGACATCGGGGTGAGCAGAGTAATCGGTGTTGTGCTGCAAGAACTCTGGTAAATTACAGCACAACACCGACCACCACGTTTCGCAAAGTATTCGAACAAGATTTTATCCATCAAGCAGCAAGTCGGGCACGAAGACCCACCTTCTGCATGACTCGGTGGAAGTACCGTGCCAAGGTGAGAGGTGGCGAACCTGTCGCCCTTTAGCGCGGCATCTTGTCCTTATCCCTTAGTCGCCTTTTACGACATGCATGGGGAGAGATGCAGTGGAGCTATTCTTTTTAAGTACCGGCCCCACACGGTCTCGTCTTAGTATGGATAAAATGTCACGGGGAGGTATTAAGAAGCGGTGCGTCGGTGTGTTGTCGGCAGGTAACGGGATGGTGCGCGTGGCGCACAACACGCCGCACAACGTGTGGTTGGCGGGCGACTGGACGAGCATGCGCGCGTCCGCCTCCACCTCGCCCGCTCTCAACAGCCGCGAGCATGTGAACGTCAAGAGCACCGGAGTATACTTCGTCTATGTACAGGTACCGCCATCACTCATACTCATAACCTAGAACGATAAAAAAGGTATGGACGCCGGACTGGCAAATGCTTGTATGAGAACTAGCGTCGCCGAGTTGCGGGGAGCGGATTGTACTTACCGATGATAAGATATTCCACTATTGTACACACTAAACTTGGCTGTAGAGTTTTTACACATAAACACAGAGCATGCGGGCACTTTAAACAGGTTTTTGCGAACGCGGCCGATGACAGACTGATGGGCCAGCGCGCGACCGTCCATACAAAACAAGCATGCTTTTGCTTATATCGTGTTACGCTGGCGAGGATAGGGTACGGAGTCCATACCTTTTTTATCGTTCTAGCTCATAACTTCATACAGCTTCATATTAAAAATGTTTTCACTTTGTCGTGAATTGCTGCATCTGACATAAATCACCACATGCGTATCTAGGCAGTGGCAAACAATTTTGTAAAATAGACTAAGTGCACATTGAAAAAAATTCCAGTGAAGTTTCTTGTGAGTTCTTCTTCGCTGTGATAATCGAACTGGCGGAATGTTACAATGTAAATATGGCAAATCTGAGCGCAGTGTACTGCCAACAAAGATATATTAAGTACTAGCGTACTAGATGAATCACTCGGCCAACTAACATGTTCCACGAAGTTGCGGTTCACGATCCTCAAGTCTCTTAGTCGTGCGCGAGAGGCCGCAGCGCGTAGTCGTCGCCTGCCTGCTGCGATCGCGCCTCGCCTACTTTAAACTAATACATTTACATATCTTCGTCGGTGCGAAGGTGCGATGGCGAATCTGGAGATGTAGTGTTAGAATGAAAAGACAATATGCACACCGACGCACGAGTGCGATCGTTCTCACTTCCCTTGCCTCTCCCACGCACGCTTCCCGCCCCGCGCGAGCCCCCCGCACCGGCCGCCAGACCGTCTCCCATAACACCGGGTGAACTAGGTGCCATGTCAGTGCTTCCCTTCGATCGTGCCGGCTTCACTGAACTGGACGGAAAACACAAACATTTACATAGCCGTTTCGACCGACGTTTCATTCAGTGCGGTGGTACCAACCCGGGCGGATTGAACCCTACCACCTAGTAAGGTAAGAAGGGAAGTTATCTACAGTTTTACCTGGAATCCCTACCACGGTCTTTTTACTGTTACTAATTAGATGGGTATCTAATTACTGACCGCGCCCAGCGTTGCTTAACAATCAATAGCAACAGTCGACTGTCTGCACCACTGAGCTATCGAGGCTGACAAGCGCGAATGACTCGCTCCGCAGATATACTACATGGACGAGCACGACACGAACGGTTGGGTGCTGCACCGCACGCCGCAGTACGGCAACGCCGAGACGCTGCTGCAGTGCGCGACCACGTCGCCGCCGACCGCGTCGCCCGACAAGCCCAACTCGTGCTTCTCGGCGGCGGCGCTGCTGCTGCGCGACGGAGACCGGCTAACCGTGCGCAACACCGGCGGCGACCGCCACGCGCTCATGCAGCCCGAGAAGAGCTTCATCGGCCTCGTGAAGCTCGCCGACACCGACGAGGAAGGAGCCGCGTACTAGCTTCGTCGGAGATCTGCGCCCACGACATCGTCACCAGGGACCGAAAACCGGTTCGAAATGGGGTTCGGGTTCTCCGAACCGGTTCGAAGAACCTTTTTAACGAATCCTCTGTACGAACCGGTTGTTAAAGGAGTCCGGTTATGCAGCTCGCTTCAAGAACCCGTTCTCAAAACGATCATGCAAACCGGTTCTTAAAAGGGTTCTTTCGAACCGGTTCTAAGAACCATTCTGCAGACTGGTACTTAAAGGGTTCTTTCGAAACGGTTCTTGAACCCACCTGCGTAACCGGTTCGTTTGAAGAACCGTTTCATCGGTTTTGAACCGGTTCAGAAATCCTAAACCAGTTATTTTATGAACCGGTTCTTTAATAACCGTAACCTCTTTAGCAGCCTTTACGAACCGGTTCTTTGGAACCTTTTTCGATCCCTGATCGTCACGGCTCGCCCCACCACCGCTCCGCGACCAGTGTTGCCAGATGGTCAGATAAAAAAAGAGGACATTTTTCACCAAAGGGTGATAGATTGTTCCGGAAAAACTTTTACCAAAAATCTATCCCCCCTTTGCTTTGTCCGCGGAAGTCTGAAACTTTTCCGCGGACAAGACTTCAAAAAAGAGGACTGTCCGCCGTAAAAGCGGACACCTGGCAACACTGTCCGCGACGCGCCATCGGCCGGTGCGGCATACTTTACTTGCACCCAGTGAATCTAGGGTTTGGGGCATCATTAATTCATAATAAATTTCTTTATCTCCGTGGCATGTGTAACCTCATAGGAATTAGATTTAAAGAGATGTTACAGAAAAAAAATGTGAGTGCGTTTTTCATAAAAAAAAAATTGAAAATTTTTTTACGAAAGAATATTAAAGTAAAATTTTCGTGTCGAAATGTTAATAATTTTTGTACGCTGTAAGAAAATATTTTAATATAAGAAAACCCTATTTTTTTTACTATAAAACAATATAACACTTATTTTTATATTGTGCGTATTTTTATAATATTCGCATACATATGTATACCAAAAAAAGTAATATTGTTCTTAATGGAAATACATAAAAAAAAATTCAGTTCTTCCCCTGAGAAAAAGTTTCATTGAAAAAATATTCACAGACCTCTTCTGATGTGATGATGACACACTAGCGAACAAAACATACTTTATTATGAATTAATGCAACCTCGATCCGTTTTTCCGGTTAGCTATGATCTCAATTAGCTAGATCCAATGTGCTACACCAGTCTGCGGCGCCGGCGCCGCTAAGTGGGGCGTGCCGTGTGCATGAATGAAGTGAACACGAGTGGGCCCCGCGCCACCGCACCGAGTTTGTTCCAGTTTGGTTGGGGGCACTTTGGGGCCATAGTTTAAATTGTTGTGCGTTACTGACTGGCGAACAGATTCGGGCGTGCGGGAGCGGGACGCGGTCGTCGTCGGTCGAGTGGGTATATTGTCAGGAAGTACTCAAAGAAGGACATGGCGATTAGGGGAACGCACCCACGAAGTGACCGATTTTAGGCCACTCGGATGCCTCCCCTCCCTCCCTGTGACCATGTGTGGCATCCTGACTAACCTCTCTCGCCCCCCTCGCCCCTTCCCCCCACCCCCCCCCCCCCCCCACCCCCCAGTTTTCACGTGGTATTTCACAACTTGCTCTTATTCAATGTATAATTATGTGGATTAAGAAAGTATTTTGGCGAGTACTTTTTTGGTGTAACTTAACAGTGCCTGTAGGTTGAGTTCTTAGACAAAACAGTGCCAGTTCACGCCGCCGCCAAAACGATTGTTTTTGTGTTGGTCTTTTTAAACTATATTTGGAAATACCACGTGCAGCTTGAATACCTCCCCCCTTCCCCCTGTGATCCAGCGTGGTATTTTGACAAACCCCTCCCTCCCCCCCAAATCGCTCAAATGGTATATAAATGAAATATATATATATGAAATACCACGTGAAAACTAGGTGGGGGGAGAGGTTAGTTAAGATAGCACACATGGAGAGAGAGGGGGAGAACGCCTACGGAGTTAAGCTGTACCTTTTACAAAAAAAAATTTCAAGTGCAATAAATATTTTTGGATTTTATTTTGATTTTGAGGGGAGGGTGTGTCCAAAAGGCATAAAATCGGTCACGTGGTATGCGTACGTTTCCCTTACTATATAAGATAATAAGCCACGCCCTTCTTGGTGTTCGCACTCGACCGGCTATATTGTTATTGAGGATGTCTGCTCTCTATAAAGTTATGTGAGGTTGTGATGACTTTCTTGTCGTTTGAACAATTGTGTAAAATTTGTCTTTATTACAAGTAAAAAAAAACGTATACTAAATAAATAACATAAAATGTATTGTTAAAAAGCAGTAGTGACGCATATACATAGCTATGCGAACATACACATTCTTGTGTTTGCAGCCCACAGGGTCATCTCCGGCGCGAGCCTAAGCGAGACAAATATATAAATATACTTTTTATGGATAGCGCGACATATGGCAACGTTGAACCTACAAGTAGGTGTCTAACGATGCCCATGGACATTCTGTGAAAAAAACCAGGCTGTACTTGGGAGGAAATTTATGGGCAGGGAGTGCATTCCATATTTTCCCGGTTCTGTACTGTATTATTCAGTTGATGCTGCGCTGAACGCTGGCCACAAATAGGAAGCCGGAAATTCGAGGTTTCTCGCTGATTTTTTTTTCAGATCAGGTTCAATGATATATTTTAAAATATATAGATATGTTATATAAGGTCTTTCATTAGTAGGTAACGATACGCTAAGGAGTGTATGTGTATCAAATACTGATCACGTTCCCATACCAAATTTTTTTACGGTATAAAAAACCTACTCACTCCTCAAATTTAATACGTGAAGTGCGCGTATTTCAACTTAATAAGTGTTTTTTATATCGTAAAAAAAATTGATATGGAAACGTGATCAGCATCTGATACACATGCACCCCTTAGCGTATCGTTACCTACTATTGAAAGACCTTATACTATACAAGCTACGCAAGTGGCACTTTAAAATCAGGGCACTTGTCCTACCTGAAGTCAGTCTCGCACCAACGACGCACCTGTTCCAACATGTTCGATGAGAGCAACATATTAGGTATACGGTTGCTCTCATCAACAGACATACCGTTCAACCTCCTCTTATAGTGTGGACATTAAAATTATCTCGTGGCATTGTGGTTTATTTGCTCATGGTCGTGCCATTTGTAAACACCGAATTTCGTGTTTACAAATGGCACGGTTATTTTCGTGCAAGCAGATGATCTTTCACAGACAAAGACAAATCATTTATTGCAAATTTGTAGAGTGGTTGAACAGTGATAGCCTGCCTGGTTTGTACATGGAGTGCTACTACAAAATGCCTACACAGCACTAATACTACAGTGAGTAGTGAGAGTTTGTCTGTAATGGGCGGACAGGTGTCATCTCATTTCCAAGTCCACATTTTGTTAAATTGTACGTGGCACACTCTGCAGTGGTTATAATATTGTTATAATATTCTTATTAGTCAATGAAGTGCCATCACATTCACGATAGTGATCGTTAAAAAACCAAATATTAGATCATAGGCTTTCTGTTTACTAACACTTTTGTTTTACTAACAAGCAGAAATCTTAAGCCGCGTCGCCTGCGCATGTTTTTTCGAAACATTACACAAGAAACATTACACAAGAAACATTATACAAGAAACATTACACAAGAAACATTACACAAGAAACATTACACAAGAAACATTACACAAGAAACATTACACAAGAAACATTACACAAAAACATTTGTTTTCATACAAATGTGTAAGGCCACGCCCCAATGTTTCGATGTTTCTGTGTAATGTTTAAAAAAAAACACATTCGCAGGAGACGCGGCTTTAGGTAGAGTATACATTATGACATCTATGCATATTAGTTAAAAACTAGACTTGAACGATAAACTAATAAAAATAATCAAATCGCAAGAGCTAATATTGTAAAGCTTGTAAGTAAGATAGACATAACGATATATTAATTTATTTCATTATTATGTGAAGCTGTTATTAACATAAGCGGCAACTTATTTTAATAAATAAAGCAAACTGTAAACGTCTTGTTTATAGTTATGGTTTATTATTCGTAGGCAAATTCATTTTACTCTTGAATTCGTCATCTTCCCTATAAAATCAATGGTCATCTTACATTCCGAATAGCAAATATGTGTCAGTCAGTCAGTCAGCGTGTAAGCGTCAACTGCAGGACATACGCCTCTCCAATTTTCCTCCAGTCCTCCCGGCCTTCAGCGGTACGGAACCACTGCTTTCCGCCGACGTACTTGATGTCGTCGTCCCACCTGGCGGGTGGTCTTCCCACACTCCGTTTTCCCGTCCACGGCCGCCAGTGTAGGACACGGTTAATCTAACGGTCGTCATCTCTTCGGCTGACGTGCCCAGCCCATTGACATTTGAGCTTAGCCACCCGGTATCCAATATCGACTACTTTGGTGCGTCGGCGGATTGCCTCGTTACGCACCCTACCACGTAGCGTTATTCCCAGCATGGCTCGCTCCATTGCTCGCTGGGCAACTTTCAACCTTTGGACAACACCGACCGTCAGCGTCCACGTTTCACACCCGTACGTCATAACCGGGAGGACACACTGGTCATATATACGGGTTTTTAAATTTTGCGGAAGATCAGACCTCAGGGCGAATTTTAACTTTCCGGAGGCAGCCCAACCCTGTTGAATTCGTCTCTCGACCTCCTTTAGCAGTCCTTGTCTACCAAGCCGGAGAATTTGACCGAGATATACGTACTCTTCAACCTGTTCGATCACTTCTCCGTCAATAACGATTTGTCCTCCCGTCATAACCTCGGTCGCCATGACCTTGGTTTTGTCCCGGTTTATCTTCAGACCCACCTTCATCGACGCTGTATAGAGGTCTTCCAGCAAGGTCTGCGGCTGATCTCGGAAATTTGACAGAAGGAGAATGTCATCGGCGAAGCGCAGATGACTGAGAAGATCTCCATTCACGTTGATACCCATGTTGTCCCACTCAAGCGTCTTGAACACATCTTCCAATGCGTTCGTGAAGAGCTTGGGCGAGATCACATCCCCCTGCCTTACGCCCTTTCCAAGGGGGATGGGTTGGGTATTTTCGTGGAGCCTCACAGTCATCGTCGCGGACCGATACAGCTTTCGGAGTACCTCGGTGTTTTCGACAGCCCATTTTTCAACTGAGTCGAACGCCTTCTCATAGTCGACGAAGGCTAGGAAGAGCGGCTTGTTGTACTCCTCGCACTTTTGCACCATTTGTCGCACAGTAAATATGTGGTCCATAGTGCCGTATCCTTTCCTAAATCCAGCTTGCTCACGAGACTGGTACTGATCCAGCCTCTGTGTCAGCCGACTCGTGATGACTCTTGAAAAGACCTTGTACACGTGGCTGAGAAGTGAGATAGATCGATAGTTTTTCAACTTCGCCCTATCTCCCTTCTTGTGAAACAAGACAACGACACTATTTCGCCATGCGGCCGGAACTACACCACTTTCAAGACCTGCATTGAACAGTTTCTGCAGTTCTTTCAAGATCGGTCGTCCGCCAGCATTCAGAAGCAAATATATGGCGACAACAATTTACACAGCAAACAATGACAAACAATGAAAAACAATGATTAAGACGAGACGGAAGTTAATTTTCTCCATACAAAATCGTCTTTCGGAATTTTTTTTCTAGCCCCCTAAACCTTATGCGATTTAAAAAAAAAAGACAGTCCAATCTACGTTTTTTTTAATGGAAACTGACACGGTTGACTACATCACCTACAACATCCGTTATATCAGCCCATAACACCGAGTTAACTAGGTGCCATGTCAGTGCTTCTCTCCTGTAATTTTTTTGTTTAAATTAAATATACCTACAACACCTGAGCTAAAAATTTGTATTACGACCAAAAAAATTGGAATTTTGCATGTCCAAATTTTTTTATTGTTGAGAAGGTTAGTAACAATTTCATTTTCTTAAGTCTAGGTTAGTGTCACAAAATGTTTAGAAAAGAAAGAGAACAGTAGACATAAAACAAAACCACATTTGATAGATGTCCCGAGTGCACCACTGGGCTTTCGCCTGTATCTATGCACTCAGGTTTTACAATAACAATTTAGTTATAAAATTAGACAAAATAATAATGGAAAGCAAAAATTCAAAAAATATAAAATAATCATAAACAATCTAAGAATATCTACAATGAGATAGAAATAAAATATATAATATACAATGCTATATAAATAAGATGTAAGTAAATAGATTAAATATTAAATATGGAACAGCATGTTTTCACATACTGTTCTGTCAGTTGAGAGAAGCCATTGAGTCACCACTTTAGATATTCAAAAAAATTTAAAAAACAGAAACGTAGACTGTCTTTATTACAACAAAAAAAGAATTGTAAAAACCGGATAAGGTTTAGGGGGGTAAAAAACATAAATGCCGAAAACTTTCCTCTCGTCTTAAACCGTTCCGAGGGTTCCGTATTAACCTAAATTCAGTTTCTACAAGAATTCCGTCGGCGCGCGACACACGCGCCGCGCCGACGACCTCTGCGAGACACGAATGTTGAGCTTTTCAACTGGAGCTACCGGTAAGGAAGACACCCCGACCGGGGGGTAGACGGCCACCGATCGCTGCTCTGTGCGGCAGACGGACTCCAGCGAGAGGTATTCAGCCGGTGAGGGGCAGGAGGGGCGCGGCGACTGCGCAGTGCGGCCCACCGCTCGCGCTCATATATCGATCCGCCCGACCTTATATAACTGACTCGGAGCGCCACCGCTCTCGACTGAGTGCTACGTCGCCGATACGCGCCGCGGCCACCGAATATATAGCACCGAGAGCGGCGACCGCTCCACGGCGCACGGCCAACAGAGAGATCGGCACGGCTAGTCGCCGCACACCGACCGCCGGACACCAACGCACACCGCACACCGCACACGCTACAGCGGATGTGTTGAGGTGGGTGCGATACGCGTCTCGTTGTCTCTATTCGCTGAGATTCGGTTCGATGAACTTTCGTTTGACGGTCGAAACGGTCTCGAGGTTGAGCAGCGGGCGGATTAGTGTCGCCGCTTGAACAAAATAGAAATTCTTGTATTTTACAGATCCACTTGAAGTGATAACTGATAAGTCCGCCTTTGCGCACTCCTGTATTTTTTTTTTATTCAACTCGTGTACTTGTGTTCTTTCCATTGTGTGCAATTCATAGTTTCTATTCTATTCTTTAAAGGCGGTAGGTACAGCATGCAACTTTAAACGGAAGTATGTATGTATGTATTCTTTATTGAACACCAATTAATAAAAATTAGGTACAACAGGCGAGCTTAATGCCGCGAGGCATTCTATTCTAACTAACCTTTGGGATGTGGGAGAAATATAATACATGCAGGCGAACAAGAATAGTTTGTGTACGGTACGATGCCTACTACGCCTCACTAGCAGCAGACAATAGTATATTTACCGACCATCATCGTGTGTTGGTGCGTGCGTACGTATGTGCATTGATTAAACAAAACGAAAAAAACTACGTGTACATTTTGATTCGAACATAGAGTATAAATTAATGTTTAGACTCTTGCAAATTATCCCTAATTTTGACCACATCGTGAATTATTTGTATGACATGTGGTGTACTGTTGGAAAGGGCGTAAACTAGCGAACTTTTTAAAAGAAAATGAGGCTATCAATTGCTGTCAGTTTTTTAAACGAATTAAGAAATTAAGATTCTGTCATATTTTTAGTCGTTCTAGGGACTTTGGCAGGCCATAAGAACTTTTCATGGTATTAACTTCATCAAATAATATGTTTTTAGAACAAGTATACATAGTAAAATTCAATAAATTTTATTTCGTGCTAATACAATTATAAACAAAAAAGTTACAATTAGTTACAAATTACCAAAATCCCAGCATTTTGGTAATTTTCAAAAATAAAGAAAACAAATCGTATCTCGATACCACGCGACATCTGACAAAAGGTATCATGGGTCAAAACGTTGCAAAGGAGAGCACTTACCTAAAAAAAAAATTTCGGTCGATATTATGTCTATGTCACTTCTAAAATGTAGAGTTGGGACAAATCGATAAAATATAATTATGTAATTTAACGGCAGAGCGCTGCTGTTCACTTCGATTATAGAGAATGTACCAGATCGGCCGCATAATATTAGATACCACCGCCTTCTAAGACTCCTTCTTGAAAAATTGTTCTTAAAATAATTTATAATAATAGAATATATCGTTAAAGCGGGTTGTATGTTATTGCAGGAGGTAAGGATTATCTATGTAGGGTAAAATTATATTTTTATGTATTATGATGATGTCTCGACTCGATCTGAAGACATCCTACGCCACACGAGTCGCTCCTCGTGCCGCCGCGCCACGACTCCGTAGCAGTGCTACGCCACCCCCGTGCGCCACGACTCCGTAGCAGTGCTACGCCGCCCCCGTGCGCCACGACTCCATAGCAGTGCTACGCCGCCCCCGTGCGCCACGACTCCGTAGCAGTGCTACGCCGCCCCCGTGCGCCACGACTCCGTAGCAGTGCTACGCCGCCCCCTTGCGCCACGACTCCGTAGCAGTGCTACGCCGCCCCCGTGCGCCACGACTCCGTAGCAGTGCTACGCCGCCCCCTTGCGCCACGACTCCGTAGCAGTGCTACGCCGACCCCTTGCGCCACGACTCCGTAGCAGTGCTACGCCGCCCCCTTGCGCCACGACTCCGTAGCAGTGCTACGCCGCCCCCGTGCGCCACGACTCCGTAGCAGTGCTACGCCGCCCCCTTGCGCCACGACTCCGTAGCAGTGCCGCCGCCGCCCACTCCCCCGTGCGCCATGACTCCGTAGCAGTGTTACGCCGCCCCTGTGTGCCACGACTCCGTAGCAGTGCCGCCGCCGCCCACTCCCCCGTGCGCCACGACTCCGTAGCAGTGTTACGCCGCCCCCGTGTGCCACGACTCCGTAGCAGTGCTACGCCGCCCCCTTGCGCCACCACTCCGTAGCAGTGCTACGCCGCCCCGTGAGCCACAGCTCCGTTAGCAGTGCTACGCCACCCCCGTGAGCCACAGCTCCGTTAGCAGTGCTACGCCACCCCCGTGAGCCACAGATCCGTTAGCAGTGTTACTCTGCCTCCGTGCGCTACGGCTCCGTAGCAGGGCTACGCCACCCCCGTGAGCCACAGCTCCGTTAGCAGTGCTACGCCGCCCCCGTGAGCCACAGCTCCGTTAGCAGCATTACGCTGCCTCCGTGAGCCACAGCTCCGTTAGCAGTGCTACGCCACCCCGTGAGCCACAGCTCCGTTAGCAGTGCTACGCCACCCCCGTGAGCCACAGCTCCGTTAGCAGTGCTACGCCGCCCCCGTGAGCCACAGCTCCGTTAGCAGTGTTACGCTGCCTCCGTGAGCCACAGCTCCGTTAGCAGTGCTACGCCACCCTAGAGTTGTAAAGATGCCGTTTTTTGCACTTTGATACGGATTTATTTGACTTAGGTACCGTAAAACACGGAAAGATTCGAAAAGTATTTTCATATGAGATACCTACTTGCTCTTTCCGCGTTTTATTCCTGTTCTTTGCTCGAAACCAAAAAGTGAGTGACAGAGTGACCAAAGTTCGTATTGAACAGGAACACCGTAAAAAACACGGAAAGATTCAACAGGAAAAGAAATAAGAGTCGCAAATAGCTCTATCGCAGAGAAGCTTATCATTTCCAAATTATGTAGGTACTCATAATAACTCTTTTTTTATGTAATCCGGTATGGCTGGCTGAATCAGAGGGGTCAGAGCGCATAATCCTACCAGCCAATAGCCAATCCTAGAAGGTAGGTGCCATATCGGAGACTTCCCTGGATTGCTGGCTATACTGAACTAGAGGAGAACACAACCGAGGCTACTATGCGGCCATCTTACATCGAGTACAGTGGTACCAACCCAGTCGGCTACAATTTGAGCCTACCACCTAGTAAGGGGCAAGGGGATCTTTGTTTTAATTTGTGTTTTATAGTGTTCCGTATCCGTCGTACGGTACCCTATTACTAAGCCTACGCCGTCTGTCTGTCCGTCTGTCCGAGGGCTGTATCTCTTGAACCGTAATAGGTAGGTACTCCGTGAAAATTTTCACATAATAGGTATGTGTTATTATCAGGGATCGGAATTAGGTAGAGTGATTTGGTACCAAAGTAGGTAAAGTTCGCGAGAGGATATAATATGGAGTTGTTAAAACCACCACTTTGTATGGGAATTCTGAAAATTTCCTGGGAAATTTCCGGGACTGGATTTTTCTTCGGCATCGTATTTATTGACTAAATACAAGCTTCTTTTGTTCTTAGATGATTTTCTCTAGAGTGGCCGCTTATGGAGATATAATTTTTTTCATAAATTTTTATTTCTACTCAATTTACAGGAAAACCGGGGAAGATGTTATAAAATAATCTAAGAGTGTACCGAACTGCTCACAAAACAAGATCTAATTTTTTGTCGTACCATCATTGGTTCTCGATTTATTGCTCGCCGCGATTCTGAATTATCCAGGACGGCATTTGTATGGAAAGCTCCGCCCCCTTTTCTGATTTAATTTCTCGAATGTTGATATTTTTTCGCCTGAATCTTATTTCTAGACGAAATATAAAACACTTTTATTCTTTCACGTTTTTGAAAAAAATCGATATTTCCGGAGAAAAAAAAATCTAAAATATTTTTTTTTCAAAATGTTCTTGATTGCTAATGTTTTTTGGCGGATTCTTATTTCTAAACGAAATATGAGACACTTTTATTCTTGCACGTTTTCCCCTTAAGTCGATATTTCCGGAAAGAAAAATAAAACTACCTATTTTTTCATATTTTCTCGAATGTTGATGTTTTTTCGCCCGAATCTTATTTCTAGATGAAATACGAATCTGTAGTTTCAATCATTTAAATTATTTTCAGAATCATTTAAAAAAAGTGGCCGCCATTTTGAACTTTTTAGTTACTGGACCAATTGCTTTCAAAATCGCTATCTGGGTGTCTGTGTGGGCTCTGAATACGAATCTGTAGTCAAAATTTAAAAGAAGTGGCCGCCATTTTAAACTTTTTAGTTACTGGACTGTTTGCTTTCAAAATCTATATCTGGGTGTATGTGTGGACCCTGAATACGAATCTGTTGTCAACATTTATAAAAAGTGGCCGCCATTTTTAACTTTTTAGTTACTGGACCGATTGCTTTCAAAATCTATATTTGGGTGTTTCTGTGGGCTCTGAATACGAATCCGTTGTCAAAATTTAAAAAAAGTGGCCGCCATTTTGAACCTTTTAGTTTTGACTACAAATTAATATTCAGAGCCCACACAGACACCCAGATATAGATTTTGAAAGCAATCGGTCCAGTAACTAAAAAGTTCAAAATGGCGGCTTCTTCTTTTAAATTTTGACTACAGATTCGTATTCAAAACCCACACAGACACCCAGATATCGATTTTGAAAGCAATCGGTCCTGTAGCTAAAAAGTTCAAAATGGCGGCCACTTTTTGAAATGTTCACTGCAGATTCGTATTTCGTCTAGAAATAAGATTCAGGCGAGAAAACATCAACATTCGAGAAAATATGAAAAAATAAGTTGTTTTATTTTTCTCTCCGGAAATATCGACTTAAGTGAAAAACGTGTAAGAATAAAAGTGTCTTATATTTAGTTTAGAAATAAGAATCCGCCAAAAAAACATCAGCAATTGAGAACATTTTGGAAAAAATAATTTAATATTTTTTTTTCTCCGGAAATATCGATTTTATTGAAAAATGTGTAAGGATAAAAGTGTCTTATATTTCATTTAGTAATAAGATTCAGGCGAAAAAATATCAACATTCGAGAAATTAAATCAGGAAAGGGGGCGGAGCTTTTCGCGGCGAAAATTTCATCCAGTATTGGTATCATACATGAAAGAAACGGATAAACCCTGTGTTTTTCGTTTTATTCAAAATGTATTTTTCGGTATTTTTCTGCCTTTACAACACTACGCCACCCCCGTGAGCCACAGCTCCGTTAGCAGTGTTACGTGACTTTCTTACTCTGCGCAGTAGAGGCGGTGACTAGTGGATGGTGGACTAGTGGACGGACGGTAAAGCGGTCGCTAGAAATATCCCCATATCGAAATAATCAACTAAACATTGAAACGCACATTTGGTCGCTGGTGGGTGCGCGGCTGCCTAAGTACCGCCCCGCTGCTACCACCCCACTACCACCCTGGCGTCCCCACTGCGCCGCCTCCGCACCGCCGCGATGCGGGGTCGAGCAGACTTTCTCGGAATTCCAATATCGGCATAGCTAGGGCTGGGAGCGAGGCGGAGAGGGGCCGCGGGACTGCGGGGGCATCCAAGGCGATCAATTAACCATCTATAGAGTTATTAAAGAAGTATAACCATACGATATTATATAATAACTATTCATGTTTACAATCCTTTCGGAATCATTCGCAATTTTATAACCTGAAACCTGAATTAGTTACTTGGGGGCTCGCTAGACGGGGGCGTGCTTGTCATGCATGCACGTAGCTTATTTCTCTCGCGATAATTAAAAAAAAAAAATTTTTTATGGAAACTTACACGGTCTTCTGGATCACCTACAACATCCGTGATGTCAGCCCATAACACCGGGTGAACTAGGTGCCATGTCAGTATGCTCCCTTCATTTCATGTCGGCTACACTGAACTGGTCGGAAAACACGAACTATTTACATAGCCGCTTCGACCGACGTTTCATTCAGTGCGGTGGTAGCAAGTTAGCAACCCCGGGTGGGATAAACCCTACCACCTAGTAAGGTAAGAAGGGAAGAGACCTACAATTTTACGTAGAATCCGAACCACGGTCAGCCTCCAACGGTCGAGCGGTCACTCATCCAAGAACTAACCGCGCTCAGGGTTGCTTAACAACAGTCGATCGATCGCACCACTGAGCTACCGAGGCTAACATTGAAATTCCTCAAACCAAGTCACAGTGCCATGCTTGACAGCATTGTAGATAGCGTTCCATATATCTTGTCCCTCGGATTGAGCAACTTCAATATATATTTACGTATGGCAGGAGAGAGCGAGGTTGAGGAGAGAGAAGATGTGGTGCGCGCGGCTGCTAGTGGTGTGGTGGGTGGCCGGCTGCGCGTGCGCCGGCGCGGGGGGCTCGCTGCGCGGCGCGCTCGAGGCGCTGCAGCGCAGACAGCGCGCGCGCGCCTCCGACCCCGCCCGCCCTCACAGCCTGCTGCGCTACCGCACCGGCGACTACGACGACGCACCGCCCGCGCCCCACTATCGCCTCAACGACGATGCCGACACCGACGCGGACGGTAGGTACAGCGCGATCGCGAATATTTCTCTTCTATTACTTCTAATGCGAGGCTTACACTCAGCCCTACAGGGCAGGGAAGTGAGCAGGTCAGTATGCAGCGCGAGAATGTAAACACGATACTCGCGCTGATACTCGTCATGCCGCTCGCGCTGCCGATGCTCCCGAAATTGTCGGTTTTTCGGAAGTCAAATGACTGGCAGCATCGACACGAGTATCGTGTTCACATTCAGCCCTCTCGCTCACTTGCCCCCGCGCCGCCGTTCGTCGAGCTTGTATTGTCTGCGTTCGAAAAACACTCATTATTATTGTATTTAATTATATTTATTTTATTAGATTGATAGAAATTATTTATTGCTACAAAATATTTTTACATAAGCAAGAAGTTCGCCGCAAGAACTTCGTCCGCCATGACGAGTGAACATGGGCAATAATCGCGGTAGCGGCAGGAGCAGTATCATGGGCTGAGTGTAAACACGATACTCGCGTCGATGCTGCCGCAGAAGTATTTTGGGCAATAATCGCGGCAGCAGCGGGAGGAGCAGTATCAAGGGCTGACTGAAGCTAAACCTCGCATAATACGACTAGCTTAAACGCTCTCTCACTTTGTCTTCCTATTTACAGATGAGGGGTACGCCGTCGACGTAGACGCGGTCGAGGAAGCCATCCCTCTAAAGTATATAATAAAATACTTAGCCGACGAGGAGCAGCAGCCCTCCGACTACTACGAGTACCAACAGAAGAAGAAGAAGTCTCATCCGGAGCGCGAGCCACCGCCGCCGCCCCCGTCGGCCTTCCGCGAAAGAAGCCACAACCGCAACTCCAACGACGACCGCCTGCAGGAGATATTCGCGGAGCGGGCGGAAGAGAGCGAGAGTGCGAAGGCGGCGGCGGCGCGGGCGCGGGCCCGCGCGCGGCTCGACGACGAAGCCGCGTACGACTCGCTGCTCGAAGAGCTCTGGTCCAAGTACAGGAGCCGCCGGCCCGACCGCGCCCGCGCGCCCCCTCCGGAGGGCGTCGTCAAGCTGTACAAGGAGAGGGCGATCGACAAGCGGCAGTATTCTGACGAGTGGGGGCCGGTCGCCTTCAAGCGAAAGCGGAGCCCGACCGAGGCGGAGGACGAAGACTATCCCGTCCTCGAGTACGCGCTGCGGCCGGAAGACCGCCTCAAGTATTCCGCTGACGGCGACGAGCAGTCGCAGCCGCAGTCGCCGTACGGCCGCGACGCACTCTCCGCCGAGCGCGACGGCGACGCTCGCGAGGAGTACGCGCTCGCCTTCCAACCGGTGGACGGAGACAAGATCGATCTCTCGTCCGACGGGGACGAGTACTCGTACGATGCGATGGTGAAACGATTTCCGGTCACGAAACGCAGCGGCGGCACCTACGAGGGCTCGTGGATGATGCAAACGAAACGATCCGCCGGCGGAGAACGGCGCGCCAACAGGAAGTTCCGCGGCGGCGCCGGCACCGACCCGAAAGTTATGCGAGATCTGTCCGAAATATTCGGTGAGCCCGGAGACGAAATTCCTAAGTCACCGGTCAAAAGGAGCAACAAGAACGAAGAGAATTCACACGAAACGAAACCTCCGACGATAACGGCGGCGGCGCACGACTCGAGCCACGACCACAACGCGACGCACATGCACGATGACGGTAGCCACGAGCAGCAAGGCCACGGATCCCTGCACCCGCCCACACTCACCGGCCACGAGCAGATGGCTGCGCCCGCGTCCGCATCTGACCCACCTCCCATCACTATAGAAAAAAAATCGATCGATTGGTCGCAGTATTTCGGTGTCGATAAGCGTAAAAAGAAGTCGACTCATTTTCGCGGCGGCCTCGAAATGGAGCACCCATCTACCTCGAAGACGCACAATAAAGTAAAGCGAGATTTCATCATAAACAAGCCAGTGGACGAGAGCGAGTTCGAGATAGAGCGAGCGTCGGCTATCGCTCTCCGGTCGGAACAGAAGAGAGGGGACTCGCGGCTGGACAACATGGACCGCAAGCTGCGCGGCGTCGAGAGCCTCATCGTGGACGAGGCGCTGCAGCTGTCGGCGGCCGAGAGCGGCGGCGGCGCCCGCCTAGACTCCCGCGAGGAGCAGCAGCTCAAGGAGAAGATGCTGTCGCGCCTAGCCGCCGCCTACAGTCTTGAAAAAATGCGCAAAGCACTCAAGGAATTCAAACAGACCTTGCACGCTCAGAGAGAACCCAAAGAGAAGCCTCAGGTCCAACTGGAGGACTCCAAAAAGAAGCGTATCGCCGTTAAGAAAGAGAAAGCCGAATTGAAGCACGACGAGGCGTCGTCGCCCAGAGCTACCGCGACCGACAGCGACAGAGCGAACGAGGAGTTCGAGGGCGAGCAAGGCGCGGGACTCTACCTGGACGGTGCCACCGACCCGCCCTTCTCCGAGGGTGACGTGGGTGGAAGCGGCAGGCATCGCGCGCCTACCGAAAATCGAGGTAAATACAATATCAAGTGTGAAGGTATCGTCCTCTCATTGCTGAAATGATTGTAAAGAGATGCTTGTGGCTGTAGGTGCGGGTGTGGCGGGAGGCGAGTGTCCGGAGCTGGAGCGCATGGTGCAGCGATGCCGCGGCGTGGACGAGCTGCTGCTGGCCGGCGACCGCGACCAGCTCTTCCTGCCGCTCTGCACTCTACATCAGATTTGTTACCTATGTGTAAGAGCCAATATTCATTCGAATTTCTCGTCTTGAAGCAACATTTGCATTTATTTATATACTTTCGAGTAGAGTGTTTTCATTATAGGAAGGCACGAGGGGTATGAGGTAGGAAGTGGTGTGAGGTCGCGCGGAGCTTAGGAGAGAACGACGCGGTTCGACAAAGCGACGCGGAGACGTGTAGAACGTGTGTACCGACCGGGCACCGAGTTCGTTCTGTACGCGAGTTTTGCGCGGGCGCCTCTCGCACCTCTGAAAGAGAAGAGAAAGAGTGTGAAAACACTCTACTTTATTGAACTCTTCAATTAGTTAAAAATTAAATTAATAGGAACTTGAAACGGTAGGACGTATTATCGCCGGCGCCGGAAGCGGGAGGCAAGCCTCCAAGCGTACCGGGGCGGGTATAGATCAGAACAAGGATCAGAATGAACGCATGGCTGGGTGCGCTACGACCGAACCGATCAGTGTTGCATTGACGAACACGAAAGGATAATTCTTTGTCGCACCGCTAGGATGTAGAACTGTCTTCCGGCGAGTGTGTTTCCCGAATCATTTAACCTGGGTGTCTTCAAACGTCGTATTAACAGGCTAGACAGTCTAGCAACAGTCTGCAAATCTGCTGGCATGGTACCTAACTGAGCGTGGTTTCGCGAGGAGAGGTGTTTTTGGCTCTGTCGAATGCACCATTGGTCTCTCGGCACAGCCAACCATGTTGGTTTATATAAAAAAAATCTGTTAAGTGCGAGTTTTACTCGCGCATGGAGGTTTCCATATCTATCCACTATTATCCGCCTATCTTTTGTCTTTCAACAATGCAATGTATAAAAGCCTGTGGCGCCATCTATTATTCAGTAGTGTGACTAATCGATTTTTTGGGCGTTTGTTGTATGGGAGCCCCCCTTAATTTTTAACATTTTATTTTTTTTATTATTTGTTGTTATATCCGCCGGCGGAGGCTTATTAATAGTTTTCCGTACGGGATACGGAAACCTAAAAACGTATTGTGTCAATAAGAGAGGAAACGTTCGTATAGAGCGTGACGGGAGCGGTATGTGTGTGTGCAGGGGCAGTCGGCGCCGACCACGTGCGACCTGATCTTCCTGTCCGAGGCGGACACGGCGTGCGAGGGCGAAGCGGCGGCCTCCGCGTGCCAGCAGAGCGCGCGCGCCGCGCTCATGGCCATGCGCGAGCTACACGAGAGTCTCGTGGACGACCTGGACGGCG
Organism: Nematopogon swammerdamellus; assembly: GCA_946902875.1. NCBI lineage: Eukaryota > Metazoa > Arthropoda > Insecta > Lepidoptera > Adelidae > Nematopogon > Nematopogon swammerdamellus. Next base: position 4,366,541 of record OX336333.1, read on the forward strand.
AGTGCGAAGCCAGCCCGTGCCTCGCCGGCGCACTCGCCCGACAGATCGGCTGGAGCCAGGTCGTCAAGCGGTAGGCGCGCCACCACCGTGACGCACCGCGCCTACAAACCGACCGCGACGCTTCCGTCGAACCAAATACTTACGCCAATGTTATAGCATTCCAAGTAACATTATCATTTATTGTATTGTATTATGGTGTCGTCGAGTCCCTGAAGGATTGTTCTAAGGGCTGTAGATGCGGTATAAGTCGTTCGTTCTAACCTGAGGCGTACAAATGCATTCACGCGTGACGGTGAGCATAAAATTCTGCGAGTGTAGTAGTGCTTAGGCCATGTATAGGTGCATGTCAAGCATTTGTATTAGAGAAATGCATTTGTGTGCGTACGTGTGTTCGCCTCAGGTTAGGCCGTCCATGCTATACCTACCTGCGTTCAAACGTATTCCACTGTATATTTTATTCTACGTACCTACTAATCTTAATTTATTATGTATCTTAAGTGGAGACCTATATGTACGTTGCTACTTAGGTATTTTGTTACTACGAGTGTGTATTTTAATGCAAGTTCGATTTGTAGATTTTTTTATTTATAATCTGTTTATTTTTGGTGACCATTTGTTTGGAAATGTGTTTAGTTAGCTCATGTATAGTGAAGCTTCCTTCTGGATGATGTGCGGTTACCTGCACGGCGGCGTCTGCGCAATTTTTATATACCTAATCACTGTTTAATTATTCATTCTATGTATCTATGCGTGTATAGGTGTACGTGCCTACGTGTTAAAATGTAAACAGAGTAATGTAGGTGGCAAGGCGGACACCGATTCGGAATGTTGTAAGGGGCCAGCTAGACGATCAAGCATGCTTGTCATGCATTACATTCCGTTCCACGTAACTTGAACCTTATCGTAATATACCTGAAAATTGCTTAAATAACAAATCATGCATGCATAACAAACTTTTTCCAAAATATAATAAAATAAAATACAAAATAAAAATAACAACAAATATGCTGTCTGATGAACCTGGATGATGAGATTCATATAACAGTATCAGAATAGAATGTTCAGGTGTACCACGGGCAATTAATATTAATTTAGGTGGTACCACCGAATAGTGGTACCATGGGAAGAAAAATAATTTACCAGTGGTACCGTTGGTGGTACAATGAGAAGATAAAATTACCCGTGGCACTACAAACTGGTTGTACCACGGGCAACACGCGAGCTTTCAAAGGATAATCAAGCAGTATCAATCGTCATCAAGCACACTTGTCAAGCAATGACGTATCATGTGTCAGAGGATCAGATCACTCCGTTCCATACATCCTGCCCCTTGGTTTGAGCAATTTCAATCTCTATTACGTAAAGCTTAAAGTTTAAAACGAGGACTAAGTTACGTGAATCGGAATCTAGAACGCATGACAAGCGTGCTTGATCGTCTAGCGCCAACTGAAGAAGTTAGTTAAGTACCTATAAAGTGTATTCTATGTTTGTTTGTTTGTACGATTGTATTCAATGGTTTGCTGTTGTTTGTTATCTATTACATATACATACATAGTTACGTTTAAGAAATTTAAAGTTAAAAATATAATATTGTATCGATATTCCGTATTATACCTATGTAGTTATCTATGCATATAATACAACGTTATTTATTATACTAATCAAGGAGATGCACTATGTTCTATATAAAAAAATTATGATTAGCTCTAAAACTAAACGAATAATAAAAGAAAACCTGTCACGATCCCCGGATACGTATAACGTTCTCATATTTATTTATAATTATACAGTTTTTGCAATTTTCATTGAAAGTATTGATAAAGTTACATACTCGCACGCACGAGTAATAACACTGTTTCCAGACCGCGCGGAAAAAAGGGCATTGACCTTTGAGCGTGGACTCCCTCGCACATACGTGGCGCGCAAAGCGCCATCTCTCTTGCGCCTGTCGTAAACATCTGTGCAAGAGAGAGATTTCGCTTACCGCGTGACGTTTCTGCAAGGGTGCTAATGTTTTCCGCGCGGTCGGGACAGATTACTGTGGATTACATAAACAAGGTGCATTAGATATTGAATAAACGCCGACACTGGAAGATTCCTCCTGCACTTTCACTTTCAAACTTGCACAAAAAGAAGGGCATGTACTCTCGTTGAGTCACGCAATATTTTAAATGGTGTGCACAAAAATAAATTATATCGTCGGTCTCCCACTTGTGGATCCGCGTATTTTTAAAGACGAATCCCGCCCGTCTCGCGTAAATTGTGTGCATTTATGCATTACGTTGCGGACGAAGTAAGTCGTATGCAATGAATGCAAATGAAAGTTCTATACTTTTTAACTCTTTGGTTCCGAGAGAGATGTTTCCATTCACGAAGGCACCGGGGGCAAGAAGCGCTCGCGTCCAGTAGGGCTATTACGTGTTTCGCTACGCCGGCTACGCCGAGGTGTAGCGTGCGTAGAGAGCGTAAGCGTCTGCGCGGAAGCGAATGCGATAGATTTGCGAACTCGCTTCGGCGCAGCGGCTTACGTTCTCTACGCACGCTACACCTCGGCGTAGCCGGCGCGTAGCGAATCTCGTGATAGCCCTGCTGTTCAGAACCGAAACGCAAAAGTCAGTACTACTCGCCGCGGCACTTACGTCGTTCTATCTGACTTTCCCCGCGGGCTTTCGTAAATGAAAATACATAGAAATGTGATGTTCTGTCGTCTGTCAAAATGTTGGGCCCCAAAATGCTGAGTCCAAGCATGCATCGGTCTGTAGCTAAGCTGAGCTAAATAAAGTGATATCTTTAGACTTTACTAGGACAATAATATTATTTTCGAAAAAGCATACAGCTGCCGAGCTGCCGCAGCACACTTCTAAACACTTTTCTATGACTTATCTTTAAGATGATCGCCATACTGTCGAAGTCTTCCCTCATATCGGCGCGTACTGAGCGTCGGAGTCGGACGCGCCTCGCCACGCCTCATTACTTAACGACAACCACGAACCACTGGGCCTAGAGACCACAATCAGCAGCGCTCCTCCTGTCTAAGTAATGGTGTGCGCATAAAAACGCAACGTAACATGGCAACCGCCACGCGCTGCCGCTAAGCGCCGCGTTCGATCACTCCGCACGATCGATTGTAGGCGAATTCCGGTTTCCATGTTACAAAGACGTTTTTTGCGTCCCTAAGCTCAGTGGCTTGTCACGGTTTCGTTTGTTCACGAAAGAAATCGCAGGAAGACAATAGCTATCTGAAGCTGCCGCCCCTTTGAATGAATCAAGAAATATGTAATTCCCTGAATTGCTTAATTTTGACGTCGTAATAAGAAGTAAATAATTAATCGGAACCGTAGATGTTTTATTATATTTATGAATGAAAAAATGGTCTGTTTAAGAAACATTACGAAAATAATATTTTTGCATTTTGCATTTCATTTTTTATTAACCTAAAACATATTATAACGGAGAGGATGAGTGAGAAAGGGGAGGGAGAGGGGAAGAAGATACGGAGATAGAAGAGGTGAGGGGGAGGAAGAGTGGTGGAAGGAGAGGTAAAGGGAAGGGGAAGGATAGTTGTAGGATGAGGTTAGAGGGAAATGAAAGTGAGGTAGAATAGGGAGAGGAAGGAAGGGTAAGGAAGACGGAGAGGGGTAGGTAAATTTGGGGGGGGGGAGCGAGAAGAAGAGGGGTGTGAGGTGGAAGAGGAAGGGGAGAGAGAGGCATAGGACGAGGGAAGGATAGGGATATGTTAGAGAGATAGGTGCTCCTATCATGGACGAAGGAAAAGGGGAGATAGACAGGAGGAAGCGAGAGAAGAAGATGGGTAGGGAAGAGAGTGAGATAGGGAAGTGGAGGGAGAGGGAGATGATAGAAATAAAGATGAAGAGGGAAGGGGCGAAGGAAAAGGTATTATCGACGGGAGATATAGAGGATTATAGGAGATGAGGTGGGAAGGGAGGGGGTCAAACGGCGAAGGAGAGGTCGTGGCAACGGAAGAGGGAAAGAGTGACCCTATTTCCTCCACGAAAGGATTTAGTTAGCGTCTGGACCGCGACCACTAAGTCTTCACGATTCTCGAAGCGACCCCCACACGAAAATAATTCCAACAGTAGGTATTAATTCAAATAATTGCTTTTCCAGTAAATGATACCTCGCAACTCCACGAGTATTTCATCTGGTGGTCGACGTCTTCGCTTAATGGTGTCGTTACTGCTGACCGAAGCACTTTAGATATTGTCTCCCGGCGCTTTTTACTGCATCATGCATGCTTAAGAACATACTAGGAGCTCCAGTCACTTTCCGGAAATGAACGTGGCGATCGTACTACGCTAGTAAGTCGTATACCTTAATCACGATATTTAACCTACACGGCGTACTACGCTACGCCGTGTTCTCCGCATCATTTTGTATGGAGTAACGGAGCAGCGCCTCTAGTGATAGATTTGCGAACTTCGTTTCTCCATACAAAATGATGCGGAGAACATGGCGTAGCGTAGTACGCGGTGTAGGTTAAATCTCGTGATTAGGGTACTGGCCACGTTCACGGTACTTCGAATCCGCGCCTACGGCACGTCGTAGCTGCGCCTACGGTACGTCGTAGTCGCGTTTGCTACGGTACGTCGAATCCGCGCCTACGATAAGTCGTAGGAGCGTCTTCGGTACGTTTCGTAGGCACGTCTACGGTAAATCATAGGGTAAAGGACGTCTCCATCGCGAGTCAACCGCGCGCCGAGCGGTGCCTTCCCGGAGAGCAGAGTTCACACGAACACACCCACCATCACACATACACACCCTCTACACCCTCACACACACCCTCACACACACAAGGATAGGCTAGTCATTCGTTGTATAGAGAATGCCGTAATCATTAATTTATCAATAATATTAATAATTATTAATCCCGTTGGTTTCGAGCGAAAATTTCTCCTCGGCTGATTTAAATATATTTGATTTGTGTCTCATTCGCCTTTTATTTATCCTAGCATTATCCTTCTCATACATAATCCTCCCGTTCCTGGTCAGCGATACTACCCGGTGCAGCGCGGCGGCGGCGGCCAGACATAAGTACTTAAGTCCGTATGTACCCATTAAAAAGTCAAAAATATTTTCCGTTTGCTACGCTCAGATCAGAGTTTTATATTTTATTTAGTTAGTGGTCCCCCGACTCCTTTAAGTAAGTAAACGGAAATTATTTTTGACTTTTTAAGGGTCTTTATTATTAAATAAAAAAAAACATAAAACCGACTTCCTAAAAAAAGTAAAACTAAAAAACTATTTAAAATAAAAATATAAAAACCGCCTTCAAAAATATATGAAATAAAAACCTAAAAAAAAAAACGAACCCTAGAGTTGAAGGCGGTGCTAAAAAGGCTACACAAATCACAAAGGATATTATCATCCACTCATGTTTTCTTTCATGCATCATTTTTGCTTGCTTTAGCACCGCCTTCAACTCTAGTGTTCGTTTTTTTTTAGGTTTTTATTTCATATATTTTTGAAGGCGGTTTTTATATTTTTATTTTAAATAGTTTTTTAGTTTTACTTTTTTTTAGGAAGTCGGTTTTATGTTTTTTAAAACTTTTTTTTTATTTCACAGTTTTTTTTAGTAATTTTTTGCTATTAATGTACTCGGCGGAATCGCTCGGCCTTCGGCCTCGCGATTCCGCGTCGCTTTCCAATCCGATCTTGACCCAATTAAAATAGGACCACGTCAGCTTCGATAGCTCAGTGGTGCAGACAGTCAACTGTCGCTATTGAATGTTAAGCAACGCTGGGTGCGGTCAGTACTTGGATGGGTGACCGCTGACCGTTGGAGGCTGACCGAGGTTCGGATTCCTCGTTAAACTGTAGGTCCCTTCCCTCCTAATCTTACTTGGTGGTAGGGTTTAACCTGCCCGGGTTGGTACCACCGCATTGAATTAAACGTCGGTCGAAACGGCTATGTAAATAGTTTGTGTTTTCCGACCAGTTCAGTGTAGTCAGCACGATCAAAGGGGGAAGCACTGACATGGCACTTAGTTTACCCGGTGTTATGGGCTGACATCACGGACGTTGTAGGTGATGTTGCAGAACTTAGTAGAATGGACAGACATAAACGTGTTACGGAACCCTACTTTTATTATAAAATAACCGTCGGAGGACCTTGGTTGAAAATGGTGAAATTTACTAGAACGGACAGACATACATTTGTTACGGAACCCTACTTTTATTATAAAATAACCGTCGGAGGGCCTTGGTTGAAAATTGTAAAATTTTGTAGAAGGGACAGACATACATTTGTTACGGAACCCTACATTCATTTTGAAATAAATGTTAAATTTTGTAGAACGGACAGACATGCATTTGTTACGGAACCCTACATTAATCTTGCAGAACTTAGTAGAATGGACAGACATAAACGTCTTACGGAACCCTACTTTTATTATAAAATAACCGTCGGAGGACCTTCGTTGAAAATTGTAAAATTTAGTAGAACGGATAGACATGCATTTGTTACGGAACCCTACATTCATTTTGAAATAAATGTTAAATTTAGTAGAACAGACAGACATGCATTTGATACGGAACCCTACATTCATTTTGCAGAACTTAGTAGAATGGACAGACATAAACGTGTTACCGAACCCTACTTAACGTTGCACTCCGGGAGTGCCGGCAGATCCCGTGCCACTCTAACTTAACCCTTAATGCAATGACTTAAGGTTTCATTTTAAAAATGACGCTGACGCGATGTCGCGAGTTATACATTTTTTACCCACCTAAAAAAGTGCCAAGCGCCGCTAAAGAAGTTTTCACTTCAAAAACCTCAGGGTTATCCCCTTTCAAATAAAAAAAAAAAGAATTTTCAAAATCGGCCCACAATTGACGGAGTAATCGCGTAACAAACATCCAAAAAAAGAAAACATACCGTCGAATTGAGAATCTCTTAGGTCTAAAGTAAATTTCTCGTGAAGACAAATGCAACGAGCCCAAACACGATGGGTTTATCATGTGTAGTTTTGTAGTTCCTATGGCCACCTTCTGTCTCCATCATCAGACCAGCTCGATGGTACTCGGTACAGTAGGTACCGGTCAGGTACCATAATAAATTAAGCGCACCTGGCCGGTCGGAAAAGATAAAAAATTTCAAATTTAGAATATTCATGAAACAAGGGTCCGAATATGTATCACTAGTATATCGATTCATGTATTTCAACAGGACTGAGAAAATTTCAAAATATTAGGTATTTAATACTTTTTAGTTCTTATTTTTTTGTTTTTTGGAAATCGGTTTAATATTTTTTAAAACAGTTTTTATTTCATTCTTTTTAGTAATATTATTAGTAATATTACATAAAAAAAGAATAATCGAAATCGAATAATCGAAATCGATTGAAGTGGTACAGAATTATTCGCCATATGTGTCAGACTGCAAATTGCTGAATAAGTTCACATCACAAAAGTTTTGCTGAAGGCAACCACACACCATACTAATTTATCAAACTGAAAATTGCCGAAAACGACCACATCACAAGTTTTGCTGAAGGTAACCACACACCATAGTATTATGCTGATTTTTCGAAAACCACTGAACCAATTTCGATAAATTGAAATGGGACCACCTCGGAAGTATGACCTAACTAACAAAAAAAGAATTTTCTAAATCGGCCCTCAATTGACGGAGAAATCGCGTAACAAACATACAAAAAAATAAAAAATTAAAAATAAAAAAAAAACATACAGACGAATTGAGAACCTCCTCCTTTTTTGGAAGTCGGTTAATGAATAAATAAAATGTATCATTTAACTTTTATGATACTACGATGGCCAGCACAGCAGACACATAACACCGTACAATATTGACGTTAAACTTATAACAAAAGACAGGACAAGGCGTGGGTTCCTACTTGGGTAATTATACCTAGGCGGGGGACTGCGATCGTGCGGGGACCACAGATCCAGCTGGAGGAATCAAGTACTGCGTTTGTGCGGAGACCACCGATCGCTGGTACTGCGGGTAGATAGCGAACGAAGACTATACAGTAGGTAGTTATATAGTAGGTATGTACCTCAGATCAGATGTACTTATATAGGTAGCTATCAGAACACTCGCTGCTCCGATAAGGACGCGATATCGGAGGTAGGTAGTATACCTACCTACCTGTTGCTTTATTTTCGAAGAATATCACAATTTGGTTTAATATATTAAGACAGGATTTTACTTCAATATTTATTTATTTATATAAGACATCCATCGGCCGTCCATTCACTATGTAGATACACTTTTTTAATGCCTAAAGTATGGCCAATTACATGTTTAGTTTATTTGGTATTTTTATTTTTTAAATGTGTGTCCCGGTCATAATCGTTTTTGAAAGTGAGGGTGTGTGTGCGTGTGTGTCACTGCCCAGCGGAAAGTGTATTAGATTAGGTTATTGGTGAACTGGGAAAAATAGAAAAACATCCGAGGCGAGAAGAGAATATGACCCAGACATGGCACGGCATGGTATGCCACCTGGTTTCGGCAGGAAGAACAACATTTCTGCGGTACGATGTCACCGGCTAGGTAGACAACACGCCGATATCAATGTTACACCGATATTACACCGATATCAATATCGACTGGACAGTTCCGATACCTCACCTTATCGTATAGATTACCTGTCTCTGCATGCTACTTATACTATACCTATACTAACATGCTCACACGGCGCACATGCGTACTTACTCACTCGCAATGTAGTACGCGGCAAAGTTAAAATCAGGCTCAATCCCTTCCCCCCGCTTCCCGCTTCCCGCGTCGCTTTCCCGCACTCGCCTGTTCAGTACGGTCGGAAATGTCTCCAAGTAGATACGTTCTTGCACTCAGTACCTAATTGCATATACTAACATTTTGTAATCACTTGTTGTGTGCGAGTAAGGTGAGTAAGTTATTATTATGAGCAATAATCTTTATGAAATAAATGGCTGGGACGTAAACAACACAATAAACATAAAAAAAATACAATCTATCTTTGCTTGTCCTGGCGTCGAAGGTTCCCGCGAACATATTTATAAAATATAGCTTTTGGCGGCTTCACTCGCGTGAAAGAAAGTAAGTAAGGCTGCTACCATACCTTTATTTTGGCGCGCGAAACAATTCGGTTTGTATGAGAGCCACGTCTTAGTGTAAGCGGAACTGAATTTTATTTAGCCTATCCTGTGTCCCGTATAATCAAATGTGCTTGTACTAAGTTTCATCGAATTCGGATGATCAGTTCAAGAGTTATGGAGGAACATACATACATACCTACATACATACAGAAAAGATTTCTAAAAATCGTCAATTTAGTTTTAGTATCATACATACATAGAGTCTACAAACGCAATATCTCATAAAACAAAGTAACTTACTCCATGACCATCCCTTACAGATTTTATTATTAGTATTGATTGATGATTGATTGATAAAATAGGTACTAAACTGAAATAAACCTCAACCAAGAAGTGAATTCAATCTTGCTTGATCTTGGCGCCGCCGCCGCGGCGCCGCCGCCGGTGGCGCTCGAAAAAATCTTATAAAATAAAAAAACACACTGACAATGGTGCTTGTTCTTGGGGCCAAAGGCGACCGTAACCGAGATGGTTCATAACTATGATTGATGAAGATCAGGTCAACCGATTCGAAGATCATCGACACAAGTAGCCTACCCTGAAGACACTGATTCAATGTTCACAAAACGTTTGCAATGTAAATTCAATTTTTTGGCACTGCAGTCGGTGAAGTCACAACAGATCACAACAGTTTGACCGCTGGGCGTCGGCTTCTCTTCGAGATTCGAATCCAAACGGCGCGCGGTGGCGCGGCGTGTACCAATGAGTTTTTTTCTGATTTGAAAAAAAAATGGCGTGCATACATTTACTCACTCCTCTATGGTTCGAATTCCATGTAGAAATGTAACCCACCGTGTTGACCGGAGGAAATTTCCTAAGGCAATAATCCCGCCCTTGCCACACATTAAGTGGCATAAAGTGTATTTCATCCATTTATTTACACGTTTCTTTTTACATAAATTTTACATTTTTTTTTAAATAAAAACCTAAAATTTATTTAAAAATAATAAACGGAGTTTCCACCACCGGCGGCGGCGCGGCGTCGCGTCGGGGCGAACTCAAGCTACCGATGGTCGGGCCCTATGGAGAGAAACCTCCGGACGATGCGTGCAGTGTCGAGCAGGGCTGCCTTCTGGATCTGGCCCTTGACCCAACCACTCAGCGAGAGCCTCTCAAGATGCTCTTCGCTCTCGAGGCTCTTCGCTATCAGCCCATGCGCCGAAACGACAACGATCGACGAGTCGACGGGCCATATTTTGGTACGAGGTTACCATCATGCGGCACGGCTATATCGAAGAGCGTATCGCGCCTTGCCTCCCGGTCTACTATCACAATATCAGGTCTGTTCGCGAGAATAGTTCTGTCCAGTGGCGGCTGGCCCTTAAGTGCGTTCGTGCGCCGCACTACCACCAAACAGCGCCTTCACCCGAAAGAAATAAATAAATTAAAATATTTAACATTCTCCATGAATCTCGCCGATCGAAGTAAAAATATCAAACTGAATTCGTTCCTATTTCCTAGACAACAAGGCACGATTTTGCTGTACGTAATACGTACTACTTACTACGTATCGCCGCCGAGCTCGCCGCCGCCGTGTGCATCACAAAACACCGCGAACGTGTTACTATGAAAAAAATTTAAACGCCGGTGCCCCGCCGTGTGAAACAAAACACTCTTCATACGATTATGTGTGGAACAAGGATGCATTCTGCGTGTGACACACGACGGAAAAAGAAGGACAGTATATTGTGGATAGACGCGCGTGCGACACGTCGCGACCGAGCCAGCCGACGATGAGCCGATGTAAGCCGAGATCGTAAACCCGACCGCAGGCACGCGCGGGCGGGGGGCGCGGGCGCGGCGGGAGCGATCTAAACTCTGCGTCTCGTCGCGCCGCGCCATCTCTCTCAGTTCGGGGCGAGGCCCGTCGTCGTCGCGTCGACCGATAATGGCCGCTCCGCGCCGCGGCGCCGCTTAGATGAAATATTGTACGTAATATAGATGAAATATTGAACGTAATATATCTTTGCCGCGCCGGGATGTTTTGCAAATCAGTTTTTTAGCAGTTTGAACGACTTTTCGTCAGTTAACAGTACATTGTGAAGTTTTCTTCATTGCCCGGCGCGGCAAGGCTGGCCGGCGGCCGCGGCTCAGTGGCCGGCCACTGCGCAGTGAAGCGTCGCTTTGGTTCTTCGAGCAATTAGGACTCTGCTTGTGTTTCTAGTGCGTGACAAAAAGTGATAGAAATATTTGCGCAAGATAAAACCCGACGAATAGACTTACATTATAAATAGAACAATATTATACCTACCCAATCAAACTGTAGTGTGTGTGGTGTGTGTGTGTGTATGTGACTGATTTCTTCATAATTTTCATAAATTCGCTGGCGTGTTCTTCAAAACACCATACCTACATATTTCAATCTAAAAGTGAGTACATTTTTATTACTTATATCCTTACTTTTATCCTTACCTTATTTTGTCTTTCAACTATGTATCTGTTGAGTGAGAATACTTTAATTTTTTTTTTTTTATGGATACTGGCACGGTTGGCTACATCACCTACAACATCCGTGATGTCAGCCCATAACACCGGATGAACTTGGTGCCACGTCAGTGCTTCCCTTCGGTCGTACATAATTTGGGCAATTAATTCAGACATGAAAATAAAATAAAAAATCACGTCTCTGTATCCATTAGATTCACGTTTGGGTTTAGTACTACGAGTAAGTTAGCGCACATCGTGCGCTAGGTACCTATGGGACTGGGTGTGCTGTGCGCCGCACACCCAGTCCCATAGGTCACCAGCCGCCACTGGTTCTGTCTGTGGATAAATGATATGATAATGGACCGGTCCCAGTAGAGTGTGATATGCATGACCGTTCTAAAGTGTATTATTATTATTATATGATTTTAATGTGGTCGAGTTATACTTACACACACTTCGTACATCCATCCAAACCCGAGCGCAAAGTCGTATCCATACATCATACACCTCGCTTATCGAACATTTCACAAAACGTTCAAAATAATTAATTGTTATTTAAATTAAACATTTCGTAGAAGTCTGTAGATAAAGTGGCAGAATTTACATGAATCGCCATGAAAGACATCAGAGATTAGGATAAGCGGTTCGAGGTGATTGGTACGTGTGCGTGCGAGTGCAGTGGCAGCTTAGTGCGGGTCTAGCGTGCTCGTGCGGGTCTAACGTGCTCGTACGGGTCTAACGTGTTCGTGCGGGTCTAACGTGTTCGTGCGGGTATGCATTCCGTCATGGCGGCGGTCGGGGCGTCTCGGGAGCAAGCAGCCGTTGTCGATGACCCGCTAGCGGCGGCGGCGGCGTCGGAGGAGGCAGCGGGGTCTGCGGCGCGGGCGTCGGTAGCGACTACGACGGCGCCAGCGGTTGCTACAGACGGTGAGAGATAACTGCCAACCAACTGAAACACTCGATTTTTGACCCAATTGGTTTCAATATTGCAAGTACGCTTTGTTGTGTCACTAAGCTCAGTGGTCGGTGGAGACCACATCGCATAGTTCAAAACTTTTTATAAAAAACCGTCCAAGTGCGAGTCGGACTAGTGCCACCGAGGCTTCCGCACCACAAAAAGAAAAATAGAAAAAAAAAATCACGTTTCTTGTGTGGTTTTTTGTTTTTAACTTTTTATTTATTTTTATTATTTTGTAGACAATCGCGCCTGAAAGTTTTTCATGCCTGAATTTCAAAGGCAAATTTTTATGTATGTATATGTATATATTCTTTATTGAACACCAATTAATACAAATTAGGCAGAATAGGCGAACTTAATGCCGCGAGGCATTCTCTTCTAACTAACATTTGGGATTAAGACTGTAAAGAAATAATATGTGTGATTGATTATGTAAATATTTTAATAGCATATAAATAATGTATATAATAGACTTACATATTATGTACATTAATCTAATCAGTGATACCGATTACCAACTTTTTTTAGTTTAATTTAATGAAATTAATTATAAATTGCTTCCTTGTCGAGGAATTCGCTTAGCCATCTTTTAAATAGTGCTTATCGAGGATTCCGTATTGCCATGTCATGGTCAGCGCCACTCACGCCATCTATGGCGTGTTTTATGAAATGCTTAGTTCAAATTCATGATTAGTTAAAATGCTTCATACTGTTTTCGGTAGATGGCGCGCATACACTTTTTAGTTTTTTGTATGGGGACCCCCGTGAATGTTTTATTAGGTTTCCGTATTCCGTACGGAAGCCTATTACTAAGCCTACGCCGACTGTCTGTCTGTCTGTCTGTTTGTCCTACTGCTGTATCTTTGGAACCGTAATAGGTAGCCGGTTGAAATTTTCACAGAATATGTATTATTAAAAAATAGAAAAAGTAAAAAAAATAAGGGGATTCAATGTTTTTTTTTGTGGTGCGGAAACCTCGGTGCGCTAGTCCGACTCGCACTTGTTTCTTATCTTTATTATTTTGTTGTTAAAGTGGCCATAATAAGTAATAAATAACACATATTTTGTGAACATTTCAACGGGCTATCTATTACGGTTCAAGAGATACAGCTCCCGGACAGACAGACGGACAGACAGACAAATAGACAGACAGACAGCGTGGGCTTAGTGATAGGGTCCCGTACGACGGATACGGAACCCTAAAAATTAATAAAAATTATAAAACCGTAGCTGGTCAGATATGGGCGCTCCCAGGTAGCTGCAGCACAAATACTTGACTATATCAGACTTATGTTGACACTGAGTGAGACTTATGTTGACACTGAGTGAGACTCATGTTGACACTGAGAGATTATCGCACGGCAAATTGTTTGCATAAGTACTGCCTCACTCTGAAACTGTTTGTGTAAGAATGTTCAGTCGAGGTGGCGTTTTGTGTTCCAGAGCTGGGAGCGCGTCTGCGCGCCGAACAACACGTCATCACCGCGCAGCCTCTCATCTCCCAGGGTACGTATATATTTTTTTATGGAAACTGACACAGTTGGCTACATCATCTACAACATCCGTGATTTCAGCCCATAACACCGGGTGAACTAGGTGCCACGTCAGTGCTTCCCTTTACTCGTTCCGGCTACACTGAACTGAACGGAAAACACAAACTATTTACATAGCCGTTTCGACCAACCTTTAATTTAGTGCGGTGGTATCAACCCGGGCGGGATAAACCTTACAACCTCTAGTAATATAAGAAGGGAGTCATATCATATCCCTTAGTCGCCTTTTACAACATACACGGGGAGAGATGCAGTGGGGCTATTCTTTACGTATACACCCAAACACTCACATTCCTACTCTATACAACCGGTAAGTATTCCATATTTTACGTCAACCTCGGTGGCTCAATGGTGCGGTCGGTCGACTGTCGCTCGAGATCATAAGTACACCTGGGCGCGGTCAGTACTTGGATGGGTGACCGCTCAACCGTTGGAGGCTGAGCGTGGTTCGGATTCCACATATAACGGAAGGTCCCTTCCCTTCTTACCTAACAAAGTGGTAGGGTTTAACCCGCCCGGGCTGCTACCACCGCACTGAATGAAAGGTCGGTTGAAACGGCTATGTAAATAGTTCGTGTTTTCCGTCCATTTCAGTGTAGCCGGCACGACCGAGGGGAAACACTTACATGACACCTAGTTCACCAAGGTATTATGGGCTGACATCTCAGATGTAACCAACCGTTTCAGTTTCCATAAAATAAAAATAGTATAGGTTAGGTCGGTAAGGACAAATTTGTCTCTATCTCTATCTCTAATTTCTTATAAAAGGGAACTCCGGAAGCACTCAACATATTTTGATGCGGTTTGTACCAATGTAAACAGCAGGTCTTGAGGCTCACTATACAATCACGCTAAAAAGCAATAGGGCTGAGCAGTATCAAAGAAATGATATTATGAACGGAATTTAGTGTCGAATGATACTGCTCACCTTTTTAAAAGTATACCTATTTTGTAATTCAAGTTACTGTGAGTCTGTGATAGATAATATACACTTTTTAGGGTTCCGTAGCGAGCGACGCTGCTAGGGACCCTTATAAAATTGGTCAGGTCTCTGTCCGTCCATCCGTCCGTCCGTCCGCGCTCGTCGCACGCGCTTTCCGATGTGATTAATTGGGAAAGTAAAGTTACATGTTAAAGTAAAATAAAATTACGGCGCACTAAACTATCTTGGAAAACTATTTATAAAAATATAAAAACCGACTTCAAAAATTTATGAAATAAGAAAAATTTAACCCTTGAGTTGAAGGCGGTGCAAAAGAAGGCTACACAAAAGCACAAAAGGATATCATCCAACTCATGTTTTCTTTCATCTATAATTTTTGCTTACTTTAGCACCGCCTTCAACCCAAGGGTTAGATTTTTTTTATTTCATACATTTTTGAAGTCGGTTTTTATATTTTTTTATAAATAGTTTTTAATTGAATTTTTTGCTATTAGTGTACTCGGCGGAATCCGCCTCGCTTTCCAATCCGTTCTTAGCAAAATTAAAATGGGACCACCTCAGGGTTATTCCCTTTCAAACAAAAAAATAATTTTCAAAATCGTCCCCCAATGGACGGATTAATCGCGTAAGTAACAAAAAAAAACACATACAGTCAAATTGAGAACCTCCTCTTTTTTTGAAGTCGGTTGATAAAAAAGAATACAGTCGAATTGAGAACCTGCTCCTTTTTTTTTTAAGTAGAGTAAAAATAGCATTCAAGTGGACTGGGGAGCGGCGCGGGGCTACCTCAGCGCGCGAGACACGGTGCGACCATTGACTTTTATATGCGACAGCTTGATTGCTGAGCGAACACGCTAGTATTAAATTAACCCTCCGTATGAGAACAGTTTATTTTGATTTGCAGTGGACGAGAGCAGAGTGCCGCTGCCGATATCGACGATCAACTGGCGCTCGACGGAGAGCGCGCAGTTCATACCGGTGCACGGGCTGGACTTCCTGATCGGCGTGCCAGCTCTCACCATCCAGCAGACCGTCGAGCTCGGCGACTGTCAGTACACACACACACACACACACCCTCTCTATATCGATGATCATTGATCAACTGGCGCTCGACGGAGAGCGCGCAGTTCATACCGGTGCACGGGCTGGACTTCCTGATCGGCGTGCCAGCTCTCACCATCCAGCAGACCGTCGAGCTCGGCGACTGTCAGTACACACAAACACACACACACACACACACACACACACACCCTCTCTATATCGACGATCAACTGGCGCTCGACGGAGAGCGCGCAGTTCATACCGGTGCACGGGCTGGACTTCCTGATCGGCGTGCCAGCTCTCACCATCCAGCAGACCGTCGAGCTCGGCGACTGTCAGTACACACTCACACACACCCTCTCTCACACACCTTCACACACTCACACACCCTCTATACACGGTGTTGCAACCCCAACCGTAAAACCCGAAAGGGGGTGATTCTGTACGTGAAATAGAGCAACTTAATTTATGGTCTAAGGAGGTTATACCCTTAACCATGATACCCTCATCTATTCGGATAAATTTTTATTTGTAGATGAGGAAACATACTTTACTCATACCACACGCTGTATCCCAACACATTCTGGGTATGCAGAGTAACCGGTGTTGTGCTGCAAGTACTCTTGTAAATTAAACCACAACACCGATCAGCACGTTTAGCATTGTATTAGGACAACATAACTATCAAGCGGCAAGTAAGGTACGAAGACCCACCTTCTGCATGAGTCGGTGGAAGGACCGTTCCGCGTGCCAATCGACTTTCCTCGTGCCAATGCCCGATTGTGCCTGCTGCCGCAGCCCTAGACATTTTGAGTTCGCATTTTGTGAAATTAGAAGGCAATAAAGAATTATGTGTTCCCTTACCCCTTACTAGGTGGTAGGCTCAAATTATAGCCGGCTGGGTTATTACCACCGTACTGGATGTAAGATGGCCGCATAGCAGCCTCTGTTGTGTTCTCCCCTAGTCCAGTATAGCCAGCAATCCAGGGAAGTCTCCTGTATGGCGCCTACCTTCTCGGATAGGTGATATTGGCTGGTCGGAGCATTTTTTTTTATGGAACCTGACACGGTTGGCTACATCACCTACAACATCTGTGTTAGTGCCCATAACACCGGGTGAACTTGGTGCCACGTCAGTGCTTCCCTTCGGTTGTGCCGGCTACACTGAACTGGATGGAAAACACAAACTATTTACTACATAGCCGTTTCCACCGACCTTTCATTCAGTGCGGTGGTGCATGTTTCAAAAATGTGTATGTTTATCAGTGATGTCGAGCATCGAGTCGGAGAACCGGTACATGGTGAAGGTGCCCGGCGGGGAGACCCTGTACATCGGCAGCGAGAGCTCGAGCGCGGTGCAGCGCGCGCTCTGCGGCGCCGGCCGCGCGTTCCGGCTTCAGCTGCACGACGCCAGCCGCCAGGAGGCGCTGGTGCTGCACCGCCGTCTCGCCGCAGCCTCCTGCCTCTTCCCGTGCCTGCTGCAGGTCGCCACTCCACCCCTCACACTCTCTCGCTCTCTCGCTCTACGTCCAACAGCCGCCCCTCTCTCTCTGCCGATCTGCTCGGTGGCTCAGTGATGCGGTCGGTCGACAGTTATTTATTAAGCAACCCTGGGCGCGGTCCGTACTTGGATGGGTGACCACTCGACCGTTGTTGGAGGCTGACAGCGGTGCCGCGTGCCCTAAACTTTTCTGAAAGCACAAGTTTTTGTATGGAGCGGAGCGGCAGTGTCCGCGGTCTGTCCCCCTCCTTGATTACAAGGAATTAGTGAGCGCCTGATTGCATCGCGCCCCTCCCGCTTTCCTAAGCAGTGGCGACGCTGCTACTGGTACTAGGTACAGCTAGTCTCTAGTCCAATCCATTTCTAACGTTCTTGGTTGGGAGAGTATTCATGATGACAACTGCATGTAAAGGCACGCACAAGCTATGCCGCTTCTAGTTAGGAACCTAATTACCGAACCCTTTGTGGACGGGTGCTTGAAAAGAATAGGCCCATTGTTTATCTCCGTGTGCATGCCGTAAAAGCCGAGCAAGGGATAAAATATGCCGTGCTTAAGGGCGATAGGATAGCCTACGTAGGTATAATCCAATTGGTTTGCGTGCTGCAGGAAATGAAGGTGGTCGCGCCCCCCGGCAACTACTTGGGCCGCGTGCAGCAGCAGTGGACGCTGATGGTGCCATTCTACCTGGTGCGGGACGCAAGCGACAACGTTCTGTTCATCGTGGAGGGGCCCACCATCAAACCCTGCTCGAGTTCCACCAACACAGAGTTCAAAGTGAGCATCGTCTTTCTTACACTCCACCACACTCCACGGTACCCAGCAGCGCCCACACAGGACTCCATCGAATAGGAAAACCGGCCAAGTGCGAGTCGGACTTGCGCACCGAGGTTCCCGCACCACAAAAAAAACATTGAAAAAAAACACGTTTCTTGTATGGGAACCCCCCTGAATTTTTTACTTATCCTATTTTTTATTATTTGTTGTTATATCCGCCATAATAATAACACATATTCTGTGAAATTTCAACGGGCTACCTATTACTGTTCAAGAGATACAGCCCCGGACGGACAGACGGATGGACAGTCAGACGGCGTAGGCTTAGTAGTAGTAATAGGCTTCCGTACGGGATACGGAAACCTAAAAACGTACCAATATGATTCATTACCACCCAATCAGAGCGCGATACCACCCGATACACCCAATCAGAGCGCGCGCCGTCCCCTCCGCTACACCCGCGGAGCTCGGCGACGCAGGTTCTCATATAAGCATCGGACAGTCCGACGTCCAACCTCTTCTAACGTTCTTGTCGACCAAGTTGGTGCTCTTCCGCCCGCAGGTGCTGACGGGAGACTCGCTGACGGTGCAAGGCTCTATCAAGCACGCGTGGGACCGACAGCTCGTCACTTACCTGCTCACGATCAACTTCCCGCGCGCCGCTGCCGATCCTAAGCACAAGGCCCTGCTGGTAGCGGCGGCATTCCTACTGGTCAGCTTTATTTTTTTGTATGAAATCCGGTACGGTGACTGAGTCGGAGGGGCAAAAGCGCATGCTCCGACCAGCCAATATCACCACCGAGAAGGTAGGTGCCATACCGGAGACTTCCCTGGATTGCTGCCTACCCTGGTTTGCTTTCAGTCTCCACAACTAATTACAAACAGTAATCGGAATAAATAAGTCTTGAATTATTTGTTGTATTAGCTTGACATGGTTGGCTACATTGGTAATATCAGCATCAGCCTTTATGAACTAGGTGCCACGTCAGTGCTTCACTTTGGTCGCGCCGGTTACACTGAACTGGACGAAAAATAGGAACGATTTACATAGCCGCTTCCGCCAACCTTCCGGACGGATAAACCCCACACCTGATGGTAAGGTAAGGGACCTACAGATTTATGTGGAATCCGAAACACGGCCAGCCTCAACCAACAGTAGTAGGTACGGTTGCCCATCCAAGTACTGACCTGTGTGTATATGCCTTTGGAGAGGCCTATGTCCAGTAGGGGACAGCAGGCGGTAGGGGTATACAATTTATGTATCTCCATGCCGAGTTATTGGCGACTTCTTAAGACGGCAATAATGCACAACACAGATCAAGCTATATTCAACGGACGACTGATGGATACGTACTGTTGTTTCAGGAGTACACGTACTTCGAACGAGCTAAGACGAGTCGGTGTCTGCGCTGCAACTGTTTGTGATATTCATTTATATTGCTAAGAAATAAGTACTTACCTAATTTAAGTATATTTTATATTAAACACTTTTTAACAATAATAAATATAGGCCTTTAATTTTGAAATCAGAACAAACATCGACAGACAGAGAACAACATAATATTATGACAATAACAAGAACGCGGAATGTTATGAGGGGCTCTCAGAACTTATCTGCTGCGGCTCTCTCTACACGCTGCAGCGCCAACTTGAAGTGAGAGGGACAGAAAAAATAATTTTAAAGCGCTACTCTTAAATCGACGTCCGTTCTGAAGTTCTGAGTACCCTCTCAAAATCTAAGTCTTTTCCGTCTGAGTACCCGATGCAAATCCAACGTCCGTTCGGAGTGCCCCTCTCAAAATCTAAGTCCGTTCCGTCTGAGTGCCCGATTCAAATCCGACGTCCGTTTGGAGTGACCCTCTCAAAATCTTAGTCCGTTCCTCTGAGGGATCGATGCCATTCCGACGTCCGTTTGGAGTACCACTCTCAAAATCTAAGTTCATTCCGTCTGAGTGCCCGATGCAAACCGACGTACGTTTGGAGTGCCCCTCTCAAAATCTAATTTCCTTCTGAGTGCTTCTCACAAAATCGACGTCCCTTCTGAGCATAGAGAAATAATATACGTCTATTGTTCTGAGTGCCCAAGACGTTCTGATGCATCTGAGTGCACAAGGTGGCAAGATATAGAGGGGGATTCGCTGCTTATGTTATTCTTAAAATGTAGTGCGTGCAGTTTACTACCGTATTAAGGCATTGTACCAGTTGCCAGTCTCTCTAAATCTTGCTGTCTCACTCTGAATATTGCCTTCTTACTCTGAATCTGGCCGTCCCATGCGAGTGAAGCCCAGTACGAAAAACCTACAATGATATGATAAGTTGATAACGCAATGTCAGTGACATTGCCTTGTTTACTCAGCACGCTACACACATACATGTACATACACACCCTCGCACGAGCACACAATAATCTCACACACAGGAAATCGCTATCGCATTAGACATGACATGCCCTATGTATGACCCTAGGCATCGGGGCTCAGTGTAGTCGTGACAACGGCTAGGACAAACTAAGTGCTCGGTGCATAAGAACCATGCTCGTCATAGCTCGATGATAGATAAGACACAACGAAAGATCCGTTGCTCAGACATATACTTCCGTACTTGAATAGTATCGAACCCCACAGCACACATTCGATTGGTACTTAAAAAGTCCCTCAGTCTATCTCCACGTGCATGTTGTGAAAGACGACTAAGGCATAAAAACAAAATGCCGTGCTAAATGGCGACAGATTAGCCTTGGCACGGTCCTTCCGCTAAGTCATGCAGTAGCGACTAGCGAGTAAGTCTTGGTGCCTTATTTGGTGCTTGATTGAGATGTTGTTTTTTTTGTCCTAACACTTCGCTAAACGTGGTGGTCGGTGTTGTGTTGTTGTAATTTACCCGGTTCGTGCAGCACAACACCGACTAGTATGCATGCTTAGAATGCTTACCCCGATTTTTGGCATAAAACGCGATGCATTTAGGTAAGTATTTATGAAATGCAAATACAGATAAAAAATTCAATACAACACAAATTTGCACCAGGTTTTTGGGAAATACATGCCCTAACTTCTGTACCTACCTTTTATGTTTATTGTTTATTGTTTATTGCATAATTTCATTCAAAGGTAGTTAACCTACGCTTGGACATATCGAAAATTCCGCCAGTTCTAAATTCAATGCAAAGAATAACTGACAAACAAACTTCGCAAGTCACAATCAGTGGCGGGGCAAGACCTAAATTTGATGTGGGCAAGATATATTTTGCGAGGCCCTCTCTGGTGGCATGGATTTACATTTTTGTCAGCATACCTTTCGTCGATAAAAGTAAACATAATCAAATTTCAATAATACAGCCTTCACTACCTCTGTCCTGCGTTCCCATCTCGTGTCTGAAAAAGGCTTTATTGTAAGCTTTAGTTTGCCTACGATTAAGTCTAAACATGTTTACTCTTTGTCTCTTTTAATAGATCTAGCTGAATATTTTTCATTAATCAAAGCTGCATGAACTTTCGAGGCGCGAGGCCCCTCGGGCCGCGAGGCCGTGGGCGGCGGTCGCCCACGTCGCCTACGCCTTGCGCCGCCTCTGGTCACAATGTTTTGTTAGTACCTACCTACCTTAAGTATATGTTTAGTAACTTACGATAATTAACCCATACTACCGCTCACAAGAACATTAATATGATCATGTGATGGATTAAAAATTCCAAAGGGATGAGGTAGGTACCTTTACTATAGAATAAAGAAAAATTTTCTTAATGTACTAATGAATCATTTACAAATTCTAAAATCTTCAAATTTTTATATAAAAAATAGTTTTGTAATAAGTAAGAAAGTAAAAATAAATACTTACAATCATAAGCCCTTCGTACTATTTCGGTAGTTAGTACCACAGGATAGTACTTACAAAAATATTATTTATTTAAAACACTAGGACCAATTTCTCCCAGTCAACCTTTGCCTAGCATAATTATTTTAGCCCTAAGGCACTCGGTCATTGGCCCCGTCCGTCAGAGAAGAGTTCAAGAAACGGTATCGTCATACATTGCACACATTTTGACTCATCAATATTTGGTCGGCATGCAGCACACAACCAACAGGTACGTGAGTAAAAAATCCTGACTAATTACCTGCAGAGGAAATATAGAGAGGCGTATGTCCTGCAGTGGACCACATACGCTTCTAAACAAGAATAAGAGAAGACAGAGCTTCGGATGATTCAGTATGTCAAACTGACAACTTTTGCGAAAAGACAAATGAATGTGATAAATTGAAAAATAAGTTTCTTGCGGACACTTGAAATTTTCCAACCTCAAAGTGTATGGGGGATGTTGATTTCGAAGTTCGCCATTTCGACCTATTTCGACACAGAATCACTCACTGTACAGTACAGGTACTCACAAGAACAGCCTGTATATTTTGTGATTTCGTCTTTGTGCTTTTTGTTTCACTTGCTCGCCAACTATATGCGCCTTCTAAATATATATTTTCGTGTTCACAATAAAATCACGCCATGATTCGCCTCATTTAGCATTTGTGGTCACAGAAATCGATTGTGTTATTTAACGTTAATGACTGAAAGATATAAGATGGAAGTAAAAAATATAATGACAGTGATTCTCTTGGTTGCTTTCAACAGTAGGTGAGTTAATATTGTATTTATTGTACACACAAACAGGAAAGAAAAAAATTAATTTTATTTTCATAGTTAGACTCGATTCAGCGTCGCGTTGTTGTAAGTACGGCTCGTTAGCGTCAACGATGTGATGAATTGGTCGCAAGTTTATTATGAAAAGTGCATTACTGATATGTAAACAATTTCATCGTGAGCAATAACGTACAATTGATAACAATATAAGTGCTTCTTGGTACTTATTTACAGTACATTGTGTCCAAGGTTGTGGAGTTATGCACGTAAACTTTTAACCTTTGTGCATTTTCGGACTTTATACGATGACAACGATGCGACGCGGCGGATTGCTTGGGGGACATCCATTAATCAAGTGAGCAAAAAAATGGGGAAAGGGGTCTGGCAAAATCTCACCAAATCTCACTAGGGGGAGAGGGGGTCTACAAAATCTTACGTCATCTTTTTTTATTTATTTATTTATTTATTTTTTTATTTTAAACACTAACAGCTTGAGCTGGGGCGAATTTAGTTTTTGAGAGACCGCGACGTTCTTTGGAGCTCGTTTCGTACCATTGTTTGTATATCTTTGCGCAAAATTCTACAGTACGGCGGCGGCGGCGGCGGCGGCAGCGCGAAGCGAAAACTAGTGATTTTTACGTCGATGGATTTTTGCCGCTGAACAGTGCTACCACAGAATAGAAAAGAGTACTCCGTACAGAAGCTGCTCTGTTCAAACACTTACAAAGAAATAGCTACTCTGCGACGACGCGATAAAGTACAAATTGACTCGCCCAGAGCTGCATGCCTAACCACGATAACTGCCTACATTTCGCTTCTCTTTCTGTCGTGTAACTCTATCTCGAAAGCGCGTCGTTCAGCGCGTTAAGGGCTGTGTCTTTGTGCTGTCTTATTGTGAGGAATAAAATGAAGATGATACCTACCAACTTTTATCGTTCTAGCTACCAACGATATGATATTTAGCTACGGCAAATTCATGCGAACAAATTCATGCATGCGTTAGCGTCACAATTAGTTTCTCACATCGAAGCGTGCATTGCGTGCAACCTTCCAGTGATAGTTTTGTTTGATCCATAAATCTAATGATCAATGATCATCTACAATGTACCTATTATCCTTATACGAATTAGGCCATACACACCACGCTGTTCGGCGTACTAATGTCATTGGCAATATAATAATATCATTTTAAATCAATGACCTCCTACTATATGAATAAATAAATTACTAGAAATAAATTGTCTGTTGACTTTTGCACCCGTCCACTGCACAATATTTACGTCATTTCGAAATTTTCTAAATTCGAAAGCGCCACGCGCCTTGTCTGGCTGGATAGCGGCAGCCCACTGTTAATTGTAGATTAGCCGCTACGCCAAGCGGTAGGCATTTAACTCGCGACCTTGAGCGAGTGACGAAGGCCTGGTGCTACATTGTTTTGCAGACGGTTATTCCCCCGGGGCTACGTTCAGTTTCCAGTCCAGTGGCCGTATTCTCTAACTTCCTACCGTCAACGTCGGTGACGCTGACTAGTTATGTCTCTGTCTAGTTCATATATTTAGACAGATACATAATAGTCAGCGTCACCGACGTCGACGGTAGGACGTTAGAGAATACGGCCACAGTATTCGGTCAAACATCGAATATGCCTTGCTAACTGAACGGTCACTTTACAATCTAAAGCAGGATATTTATTGTATCATAACCTCTAAATCGCATTTGGTAAACACTTAAGTAGTGATCGAGGTAGTGATACAAAAGAGGTTTTCACTTTATTTTGAGCGTCGATGCTCAGAAAACGTGACACTAGAGTAGAGTTGTAAAGATGCCGTTTTTTGCACTTTGATACGGATTTATTTGACTTAGGTACCGTAAAACACGGAAAGATTCGAAAAGTATTTTCATATGAGATACCTACCTCTTTTCGCGTTTTATTCCTGTTCTTTGCTTGAAACCAAAAAGTGAGTGACCAAAGTTCGTATTGAACAGGAACACCGTAAAAAACACGGAAAGATTCAACAGGAAAAGAAATAAGAGTCGCAAATAGCTCTATCGCAGAGAAGCTTATCATTTCCAAATTATGTAGGTACTCATAATAACTCTTTTTTTATGTAATCCGGTATGGCTGGCTGAGTCAGAAGTGCAGAGCGCATGATCCAACCAGCCAATATCACCTCCGAGAAGGTAGGTGCCATATCGGAGACTTCCCTGGATTGCTCGCTATACTGAACTAGAGGAGAACACAACCGAGCCTACTATGCGGCCATCTTACATCCAGTACAGTGGTGCCAACCCAGTCGGCTACAATTTGAGCCTACCACCTAGTATGGGGCAAGGGAATCTTTGTTTTAATTTGTGTTTTATAGGGTTCCGTATCCGTCGTACGGTACCCTATTACTAAGCCTACGCCGTCTGTCTGTCTGTCTGTCTGTCTGTCTGTCCGTCTGTCCGAGGGCTGTATCTCTTGAACCGTAATAGGTAGGTACCCCGTGAAAATTTTCACATAATAGGTATGTGTTATTATCAGGGATCGGAATTAGGTAGAGTGATTTGGTACAAAAGTAGGTAAAGTTCGCGAGAGGATATAATATGGAGTTGTTAAAACCACCACTTTGTATGGGAATTCTGAAAATTTCCTGGGAAATTTCCGGGACTGGATTTTTCTTCGGGGTCGTATTTATTGACTAAATACAAGCTTCTTTTGTTCTTAGATGATTTTCTCTAGAGTGGCCGCTTATGGAGATATAATTTTTTTCATAAATTTTTATTTCTACTCAATTTACAGGAAAACCGGGGAAGATGTGATAAAATAATCTAAGAGTGTATCGAATTGCTAACAAAACAAGACCTAATTTGTTGTCGTACCATCATTGGTTCTCGATTTATTGCTCGCCGCGATTCTGAATTATCCAGGACGGCATTTGTGTGGAAAGCTCCGCCCCCTTTCCTGATTTTATTTCTCGAATGTTGATATTTTTTCGCCTGAATCTTATTTCTAGACGAAATATAAGACACTTTTATTCTTACACGTTTTTGAAAAAAATCTATATTTCCGGAGAAAAAAAAATCTTAAATATTTTTAATTCCAAAATGTTCTTGATTGCTAATGTTTTTTTGGCGGATTCTTATTTCTAACCGAAATATGAGACACTTTTATTCTTACACGTTTTTCCCTTAAGTCGATATTTCCGGAGAGAAAAATAAAACAACCAATTTTTTCATATTTTCTCGAATGTTGATGTTTTTTCGCCTGAATCTTATTTCTAGATGAAATACGAATCTGCAGTTTCAATCATTTAAATTATTTTCAGAATCATTTAAAAAAAGTGGCCGCCATTTTGAACTTTTTAGTTACTGGACCAATTGCTTTCAAAATCGCCATCTGGGTGTCTGTGTGGGCTCTGAATACGAATCTGTAGTCAAAATTTAAAACAAGTGGCCGCCATTTTGAACTTTTTAGTTACTGGACCGATTGCTTTCAAAATCGATATCTGGGTATATGTGTGGACCCTGAATACGAATCTGTTGCCAACATTTATAAAAAGTGGCCGCCATTTTGAACTTTTAAATTACTGGACCGATTGCTTTCAAAATCTATATTTGGGTGTTTCTGTGGGCTCTGAATACGAATCCGTTGTCAAAATTTAAAAAAGTGGCCGCAATTTTGAACATTTTAGTTTTGACTACAAATTGATATTCATAGCCCACACAGACACCCAGATATAGATTTTGAAAGCAATCGGTCCAGTAACTAAAAGTTCAAAATGGCGGCTTCTTCTTTTAAATTTTGACTACAGATTCGTATTCAAAACCCACACATACACCCAGATATCGATTTTGAAAGCAATCGGTCCAGTAACTAAAAAGTTCAAAATGGCGGCCACTTTTTGAAATGTTCAACACAGATTCGTATTTCGTCTAGAAATAAAATTCAGGCGAAAAAACATCAACATTCGGGAAAATATGAAAAAATAAGTTATTTTATTTTTCTCTCCGGAAATATCGACTTAAGTGAAAAACGTGTAAGAATAAAAGTGTCTTATATTTCATTTAGAAATAGGAATCCGCCAAAAAAACATCAGCAATCGAGAACATTTTGGAAAAAATAATTTTCGATTTTTTTTTTTCTACGGAAATATCGATTTTATTAAAAAATGTGTAAGAATAAAAGTATCTTATATTTCGTCTAGTACTATGATTCAGGCGAAAAAATATCAACATTCGAGAAATTAAATCAGGAAAGGGGGCGGAGCTTTCATCGCGGCGAAAATTTCATCCAGTATTGGTATCATACATGAAAGAAACGGAAAAACCCCGTGTTTTTCGTTTTATTCAAAATGTATTTTTCGGTATTTTTCTGCCTTTACAACACTACACTAGAGTAGCGAATCTGTTCGAATTTGCGCGCCATAGACGCCATGACACTCTCTACAAAACCATTTTATAAGTACTAATTTTCAAATTTAATTTAACACGAATAATATACTTGTAAACGCTCTATGTGATGGATGTTAAAAAATAAGTTTTCATTTTATTTTGTGCTATGATGCTCGGACAACATGAAATACGCAAAATACACGAGTTAGTGTGCATTCAACAACAATACACGAGTTAGTGTGCATTCAACAACAATACACGAGTTAGTGTGCATTCAACAACAATACACGAGTTAGTGTGCATTCAACAACAATACACGAGTTAGTGTGCATTCAACAACAATACACGAGTTTGTGTGCATTCAACAACAATACACGAGTTAGTGTGCATTCAACAACAATACACGAGTTAGTGTGCATTCAACAACAATACACGAGTTAGTGTGCATTCAACAACAATACACGAGTTAGTGTGCATTCAACAACAATACACGAGTTTGTGTGCATTCAACAACAATACACGAGTTTGTGTGCATTCAACAACAAATTTATTGCAAACAACATTCAACTCCGCCATGACAGTTTGGATTTATTATTTGGAAATTATTTATTTATTTATTTATTTATGTATTTATTTATATATTCAGTGTACATTCCGTTGGTATTTAAATACTTGAATTTTGCATTTTAAAGTCTGTATACACTTGAAATAATATGCAGATTTTGACGAAACTTACACATACAGGAAATCTCTCGTGCGATTTGGGGAGGGGGTGGGGGGGGGGGGGGGGGGGGTGTTCCTATAAATCTCACGAAATCTCACGAAATCTCACCAAGGAGGAGGGGGGGATCAAAAAATCCAAAAAAATTCACGTGATTAATGGATGTCCCTTTGAAGAAAAAAAAAAGTATATTATGTACAATGTATGTAAATTGTCTTTTGCGTATAGGTATATACAATTGCATATATTTATTTTTGGCCAGGGACAGCGTTCCAGAGTTTACCGGTTCTGTAGAGGTAAGATCAGCAGAACCGATTGGTACGCATCCGCGGTAAATTCAGCGTGTAGGGATGTAATCCCTGCCCAGTACGTGTGGTGCGGAGGTGGAAAGGGGACGGCGTCTCCCCAATGAATAAGCGATAGAACACACTTAGGGAGCCGACATTCCTACGGAGTTGCAGTGGTTCTAGACTAGACCACGGGACACTTCGGGGTCACCCAATAGTCGCACGGCTCGCGTCCAGAGGCGCAAGCCGGTATTTGGCAGAGCCATCACAAGCGAAATCATGAGCGTCGTTAGAGACCTTATGGGTGGCTCGGGGCCACATGTTGCGCTTTCAATAAAAAAAAATTATAAAAAAAAAGTTTTAAAAAACATAAAACCGACTTCCTAAAAAAAGTAAAACTAAAAAACTATTTAAAATAAAAATATAAAAACCGCATTCACAAATATATGAAATAAAAACCTAAAAAAACGAACCCTAGAGTTGAAGGCGGTGCTAAAAAGGCTACACAAATCACAAAGGATATTATCATCCACTCATGTTTTCTTTCATGCATCATTTTTGCTTGCTTTAGCACCGCCTTCAACTCTAGGGTTCGTTTTTTTTTTTAGGTTTTTATTTCATATATTTTTGAAGGCGGTTTTTATATTTTTATTTTAAATCGTTTTTAGTTCTACTTTCTTTAGGAAGTCAGTTTTATGTTTTTTTAACTTTTTTTTATTTCACAGTTTTTTTTTTGTAATTTTTTGCTAATAATGTACTCCGCGGAATCGCTGTAGGTCCCTTCCCTCCTAATCTAACTTGGTGGTAGGGCTTAACCTGCCCGGGTTGGTACCACCGCACTGAATTAAACGTCGGTCGAAACGGCTATGTAAATAGTTTGTGTTTTCCGACCAGTTCAGTGTAGTCAGCACGATCAAAGGGGGAAGCACTGACATGGCACTTAGTTTACCCGGTGTTATGGGCTGACATCACGGACGTTGTAGGTGATGTTGCAGAACTTAGTAGAATAGACAGACATAAACGTGTTACGGAACCCTACTTTTATTATAAAATAACCGTCGGAGGACCTTGGTTGAAAATTGTGAAATTTAGTAGAACGGACAGACATACATTTGTTACGGAACCCTACTTTTATTATAAAATAACCGTCGGAGGGCCTTGGTTGAAAATTGTATAATTTAGTAGAACGGACAGACATACATTTGTTACGGAACCCTACATTCATCTTGCAGAACTTAGTAGAATGGACAGTCATAAACGTGTTACGGAACCCTACTTTTATTATAAAATAACCGTCGGAGGACCTTGGTTGAAAATTGTAAAATTTTGTAGAACGGATAGACATGCATTTGTTACGGAACCCTACATTCATTTTGAAATAAATGTTAAATTTAGTAGAACAGACAGACATGCATTTGTTACGGAACCCTACATTCATTTTGCAGAACTTAGTAGAATGGACAGACATAAACGTGTTACCGAACCCTACTTAACATTTGCACTCCGGGAGTGCCGGCAGATCCCGTGCCACTCTAACTTAACCCTTAATGCAATGACTTAAGGTTTCATTTTAAAAATGACACTGACGCGATGTCGCGAGTTATACATTTTTTACCCACCTAAAAACGTGCCAAGCGCCGCTAAAGAAGTTTTCACTTCAAAAACCTCAGGGTTATCCCCTTTCAAATAAAAAAAAAAAGAATTTTCAAAATCGGCCCACAATTGACGGAGTAATCGCGTAACAAACATCCAAAAAAAGAAAACATACCGTCGAATTGAGAATCTCTTAGGTCTAAAGTAAATTGCTCGTGAAGACAAATGCAACGAGCCCAAACACGATGGGTTTATCATGTGTAGTTTAGGAGTTCCTATGGCCACCTTCTGTCTCCATCATCAGACCAGCTCGATGGTACTCGTACCATAATAAATTAAGCGCACCTGGCCGGTCGGAAAAGATAAAAAATTTCAAATTTAGAATATTCATGAAACAAGGGTCCGAATATGTATCACTAGTATATCGATTCATGTATTTCAACAGGACAGAGAAAATTTCAAAATATTATTTATTTAATACTTTTTAGTTCTTTTTTTTTTTTTTGTTTTTTGTAAATCGGTTAAATATTTTTTAAAACAGTTTTTATTTCATTCTTTTTAGTCATATTATTAGTAATATTACATAAAAAAGAATAATCGAAATCGAATAATCGAAATCGATTGAAGTGGTACGGTACAGAATTATTCGCCATATGTGGCAGACTGCAAATTGCTGAATAAGTCCACATCACAAAAGTTTTGCTGAAGGTAACCACACACCATACTAATTTATCAAACTGAAAATTGCCGAAAACGACCACATCACAAGTTTTGCTGAAGGTAACCACACACCATAGTATTATGCTGATTTTTCGAAAACCACTGAACGAATTTCGATAAAATTGAAATGGGACCACCTTGTTAGTTAGGTCGTACGACCTAACTAACAAAAAAAGAATTTTCTAAATCGGCCCTCAATTGACGGAGAAATCGCGTAACAAATATACAAAAAAAAAAAAAAAAAACATACAGACGAATTGAGAACCTCCTCCTTTTTTGGAAGTCGGTTAAAAAGTCCTAAAAGTCAAGAGCTAAAAGTATGTAAAAATATGTGAGTTACTGCAAATTCAAATATTCCAGCATGTCACCCAACGGGGTTGGCAGAGACAACGGACCTCCACGTGCCACGGTTCTGCTGACACGCCTCTGACTGACGATTGTTTTTTGACACTCATGTGTATAATAAAATGAACATTCGGTTCTAGCAAGAAAAGTAAGAAAGATATCAATGTATGCAAGCATACATTGTTGTAATTTTTACAGGTCAACCGCGTCTAATCCCGCAAAATTTCCACCGAAATTTAAGTTCGGAGTTTCCACGGCTGCTTACCAGGTTGAGGGAGGCTGGAATGCCGCAGGTTCGTTATTGAAATAGTTACCTTTTTTTATGGAAACTGACACTGTTGGCTACATCGCCTACATCATCCGTGCATAACACCGGGTGAACTTGGTGCCACGTCAGTGCTTCCCTTCGGTCGTGCCGGCTACACTGAACTGGACGGAAAACACAAACTATTCACATAGCCGTTTCGACCGACCTTCAGTGCGGTGGTATCAACCCGGGCGGGTAAACCCGACCACCTAGTAATAAGTATAAGAAGGGAGTCATATCCCTTAGTCGCCTATATGACATTCGGGCCATAACGATAACGCGCACTATCTTAAAAGCTGCGGCTAGGTGCTTAAAAGTTCCAGGGTATATGCATTCTTACCTAGGTACCCTCATTGTTCAAAAGTCTCGCTGACCCATAGTTAAGAGCGTTCCGTGCAAAATGACAGGCGACAGTGCTGCCACTCAAGTAAATAATATATAAAAAACGGTGGCCACCGTAATCCGTTATAATGATTGTGCATAAACTGAGCAATACAAAACTGTTTCCAGTATCTTAGAATATCATAATCAAAATCAACTACAGTTTCATGTGTTGTTTTTTTTTTATGGAAACTGACACGGTTGGCTTCATCACCTACAACATCCATGATCTCAGC
This sequence comes from Nematopogon swammerdamellus, assembly GCA_946902875.1. Classification (NCBI taxonomy): domain Eukaryota; kingdom Metazoa; phylum Arthropoda; class Insecta; order Lepidoptera; family Adelidae; genus Nematopogon; species Nematopogon swammerdamellus. Next base: position 4,398,450 of record OX336333.1, read on the forward strand.
CTATAACACCGGGTGAACTTGGTGCCACGTCAGTGCTTCCCTTCGTTCGTGCCGGCTACACTGAACTGGACGGAAAACACAAACTATTTACATAGCCGTTTCGACCGACCTTTCATTCAGTGCGGTGGTACCAACCCGGGCGGGTTAAACCCTACCACCTAGTAATATAAGAAGGGAGTCATATCCCTTAGTCGCCTTTTACGACGTACACGGTGAGAGATGCAGTGGGGCTATTCTTTTAAAGTACCGGCCCCACACAGTACAAAAAAAATTTCCAGTTATGCCTTTGTTTAAGAGATATATATTATTTACTTGAGTGACAGCACCGTCGCCTGTCATTAGTCCGTATATGTAGGTAGATATAAACCAAATTGGCACCTCTTCGAGGTTCATTCGCGCAATTCAGCTACTTTAAAAACAATTAACTCAAAATGTAACAATATGCGAAATTATCAAATCAACAACTAGGTAATTTCATCAACAGACAAAGGCGAGAGTATATGGGACCGGATCACGCACCAACGGAAAAACTTTATCTTCGACGGAAGCACCGGCGACGTCTCTGCCGACTCCTACCATCACTACAAGGAAGATGTAGCCCTATTGCGCATGCTCGAAGTCGACTTCTACCGGTTCTCCATATCCTGGCCGAGGATCCTTCCCGACGGCTTCTCCGACCGAGTCAGCAGCGATGGTATCAGATACTACAACAATGTTATCAACGAACTCCTACATTACAACATTACTCCAGTCATCACCATGTATCACTGGGACTTGCCGCAAACTCTGCAAGATTTGGGCGGCTGGACTAACCCAATAATGGCCCATTACTTCTCGGATTACGCCAGGGTTCTGTTCGACAACTTTGGCGACAGAGTGAAGACCTGGATTACCTTCAATGAGCCGAAGAACGTGTGTCTGTCAGGATATGACAATGGACAGTTAGCTCCGGCGGTGACGATGTATGGGATCGCAAGCTACCTTTGCACTCATACTATACTTAGGGCCCATGGAATGGTTTACAGGATGTACGACCGAGAGTTCAGGAAAACTGAAAATGGTACAAGGCCCGTTACTTACACATTTACTTCAATACAATCTAAATGAGAAGTACATTTTCAAACCACCACCAAAATATATTTTGCTGTGAATGATTTTTAATTTTTAGGTATAATTGGAATCAGTCTTGATGGCGACTGGATGGAACCAGAATCAGTAACTCAAGAGGACAAAGAAGCTGCCGACAGGGTAATGCAATTTACAGTAAGTTCAAATTTGTTTAAGGCCGTTATTGGTTCCTCGTATCAAATAATATATTTTAAGGTCGTCAATGATTAATTTCTAATCCCTTTCAATGTTTTTAGTTCGGCTGGTTTGCCCACCCGATATTCTCGATCACCGGCGACTACCCGCCAATCATGCGACAGATAATCGACGCCAAGTCTTCGAAGCAGGGTTACAGTCGCTCCCGTCTACCTGTCTTTAGCCCAGAAGAGGTAGATATGATCAGAGAGTCGGCAGACTTTTTTGGCTTGAACCATTACACTACGCGCATGGTAACTGTGAAGTCGGTGCCGAAGTATAGGCAGCCTTCGTTCGCAGACGATGTTGGAGTGAGAACTTATCAAAAGAGCTCGTGGCCTCATTCGAATTCGACTTGGTTGAAGGTATGAAATGCCGTATTTTATCTAGAAATGAATATCAAATATTTGTTTTCACCTATCGGAAGCACTTTGTGCGTAAGTTTGCGTGATTGCTTCACGAAAGTTCTGCTGCGTTCATAAACATGATTGTGTTATAATTATCATCCTAAACATTGTTATGGTTATGAAAATATCAAATGATTTCTAGGTACTCATTCGTTGGGTCGACTTGACAGTGTTGTAGAGTAATTGTGAATGGCTGGCTTCCATTAAAGGGGCCCATACATGGGGCGATATCTCGTTTCGATCGATCGTCAAGAAAATCGTACGATCCATCTTACGATTTGGTCCGCTCACACACGAAGGATGTGATCGAACGATTCTCAGTGTCTGTCCGGCCGGAGTCCGGACACAAAGCGTATAGCACGTACGCGGGTGCGCGATGGAGTCACGCATTGGCGCTTATTTGCTATAAAAAAAATACTTTCAACAACAAAGAAAGGAAGACTAGGAGAGAATGGACTAAGAGATGGCTTCTGAAAAGACATCAATTAATGTCACATCAATCTTCTCGAGAAATTACGTTTTCATCCTAAAGATTGGCATTCGGATGTCAGATGAAACATAATATTCAGAGGTCTTGAAAAAGATATCTTCCAGAATAATAAAAAAGATACCAATTTACCAATATGAGACAAGCTATGACTCCTCACGAACGTCGCATCCGATCACGCCACACACGTGCTATAGATCGAACGATGAGAATTGTTAGATCGCATACGATATTTTCGGGGTTGCCTGTTGCGATCTCCGATCGATCGTTCGACTACAAAATTTGATGCGATATTGCCACAGGCGTACAATCCATCGTTCGATTTTAAAATCGAACGACGGATTTTACGATAATCGCCCCATGCACCTTAAGATTTCTATTTGTGCCTCGGTAATACAATTTTTTTTTCAATATCACCCGATGAAAAGTTAAAGTAGGTACCCAGGTGATCTATGTTGCTTTATTTATACATTACATGTTAGATATATATCTACAGGTAGTTCCATGGGGTTTCCGAAAGACCTTAAACTGGGTGAAGGACGAGTACCACAACCCAATAGTCCTGGTTACCGAGAATGGAGTATCGTCAGGGCGCGGATTCGGTGACGGCAAGAGAATTCAATACCTCCACTCGTACCTTCGTAGTCTTCTGCGCGCCATTTCAGAAGACCAGTGCAAAGTTGTCGGCTACTCGTACTGGAGTCTTATCGACAATTTTGAGTGGACAAGGGGATATTCGTAAGTTTTGGCCAAAATCGTCTTTGATTATTTTATTTTTACTTTTTATGAGAAGTACCCTACCTCAGTGCTATTATCAGTCAATATTTACTTATATTACAAAATATTGAAAAATGTCAATTATTTCTTGGAAAAAATTTAAGGCTTAATATAAGGTAAAATTTATGTTTTCTGAGAATGTACTATTAAATATTACTTAGGTGACATATTATTCAGTTGGTGTGTATTTGCGAACCTTCATCTATAAGGGCAGATCGATGGCTTTTTGAAAACACGATTTCATTAACTTCGGTTGATAGAATAAAAAAAGTCGCCAAGTGCGAGTTGGACTCGCGCACCGAGGGTTCCGTATCATCACTCAATATATTTGTATTATGTATGTACAAAAACAATTGTTTTGGAAAATCACGAACCGCCTAAATAAACAATACAGCAATGGTTTGACTGTGAGGCATTCGTGTATTTGAAATATTATATAAAAATATATTTCTTATATGACATAACAACATATTTAAAATTTTTCCTTTACTTGTGATGTGAGACCTTGCTTCTTGCCAAATTTCATTACTCTAGGTCAACGGTAAGTACCCTATAGGTTTTGATTTCATTTGAGTGAGATTGCAAGTATTAAAATTTGCCATAAATAGCCGTATCTTTTGATTATGTTGATTTAGAAGCTTTCATTTTCTATAACTCGAAGGGATCGCAGACGTTAGTATTTGATATTAATTTCAATTTGATATCTTGACTCCTGTTACTGAGAAAAAGGGTCTTGACACACAAAACAAGCAATTTTTTTTAATATCATATAACTACAAGTTTACAATTTTAGGATTTTTTCCTTTGCTTGTGCTATGATACCTTGCTTCTTACCAAATTTTATGATTCTAGGTTGACGGGAAATACCCTATAGGTTTTGATTTGATTTGAGTGAGTTTGCGAGTATGAAATCTGACATAGATGGCCGTATCTTTTGATTGCGTTCATAAGATTTAGAAGCTTTAACATTCTACACTTTAAAGAGATCGTAGATCTTAGTATTTCAAATTAATTTAAATTTGTTAACTTTATCCGTTCCTGAGAAAAAGGTCCTCCAAGGGACAAAAAAAAAATATTTTTTTTAATGTCACATAGCTATAAATTTATAATTTTCGGATTTTTTCCTTTACTTGTGCTATGAGACCTAGCTTTTAACCAAATTTAATGATTCTAGGTTAACGGGAAGTACTCTATAGGTTTTGATTTGATTTGCCAGTAGCAAAATATGTGACTTAAATGGCCGTATCTAGTGATTGCATTGACTTAGAAGCTTAATTTTTTTACGCCTCTGAGGAAACGTAGACATTAGTATTTGATATTAATTTCAGCTTGATACCTCTACCCGTTCTTGAGAAAAAAGGTCTTGACAGACAGACAGACACCCAGCCAGACAGACAGACAGACAGACAGACGGACAACAAAGTGATCCTATAAGGGTTCCGTTTTTTCCTCCTTTGAGGTACGGAACCCTAAAAACCATGAAAATACCTCTGAATTTACTTTTAAGGTTTTGAATACATATATATATATTTTTTTATTGGATATATCTAGATATGTCGATAGATTTGTACTTGTTTGATTCAATTCGTAGTTTTGCAATAAAAAATTTAAACCGAATTTTCGCTTACGTTACAAACCGTGCGATGCATCCTACTCACAGAGCATCAAATGCGCGCGCCCGCCCCTACTAGAGGCGCCGTGAGCGCGATTTCTCTACAACGCCGTTGAAGCCTGTGGGCGTGGCCTATGACTTACATATGTGTGTTGTGCGTGTGCATTTGTTTTGTGCGTGTGCCTAACTTGCTCATCTTTGTGTGTAGTGTCGATACTAGCACACACACACACATACGAAGCGCTAGCAGCTCAGCGTACGGTTATTGGGTTTCAAATATCATCGCTTAGGGCGCCTCTAGTAGGGGGCGCGGGCGGTAGGTATTTGATGCTCTGTGATCCTACACCAACCTGGTGAACCTTTCTCATACGTCACTCCCGAAAAAATACGTGACACTAACAAATCAGAAGCTCGATTCTGCTAATTGCACAATTTTCAAACATACTTCGTGTGTTGTGTTTGAGTCAAACATAACACGAGTAAGTTTGGACGTGGTTTCCACATGATGCTATTCTGCTATTTACAAAACACGTTTAGTTAGTGTCTGTGGTAACAGGAGGCGGAGCTTAGGTGAAGGTTTGTCATCGCGTCGCCTAACGCGAAAAATCCTGACAATAATGTTGACTAAAGTTTTTTCTTTTAAATACTTACCAATAAAAATAATGAATTATGCGTAATAGGTGCATAAAAATATGCAAGAATTAATTATTGTGACAAACATTCATAATTAAGCGAGTTCTACATTTATTTTGTTCAAATTGAGTGCAAATGTTTACTGATTTTCGTCGCTTGGCGACACGCTCATAATAGATGTGTGTGATACCATTTTACAAATCCCTCTTTGTTGGGGATTTATTTGCTAGAAAGAATCATTTTTACAAAATGTTATATAATTATTATTACATAAATATAAAATATAATATGCATAAAAGTAAGTGATATTACAATTAATATAATTTCACTGAAATAATCTGAATAGTAGGTACGTTAACATAATTTATTTAGAAGCCAAAACGGCAAACATGAATAATTAATAATTACCGTTTTTATTAAATTCGTACATTTTATGTATTTTTTATTAGTTTTAGTTTAAATATGTAAAATTAATATAACATTTTAAAAATGTGAAATAAAGGATTTAAATAAATAAATAATAAATAACAAATAACTAACAACCAATAATAAATAATAAATAATAAATAATAAATAATAAATAATAAATAATAAATAATAAATAATAAATAATAAATAATACATAATAAATAATAAGTGACAAGTGACAAGTGACAAGTGACAAGTGACAAGTGACAAGTGACAAGTGACAAGTGACAAGTGACAAGTGACAAGTGACAAGTGACAAGTGACAAGTGACAAGTGACAAGTGACAAGTGACAAGTGACAAGTGACAAGTGACAAGTGACAAGTAATAAGTAACAAGTAATAAGTAATAAGTAATAAATAATAAATCATAAATAATAAAATAGCAAATTCATCGGTACGTCGAGAGGGTTTGACGCGTATCTCCGTTTTCTCTCGGCGATCCCTGTCTCCTCATTCTCATTTCTAGATAGCCTTCTGCCATTTTTCGAAACTTTCACAAACAACAATTTAAAATTAAACCCAAAACTAAAAACAAAACATTCGAAATCACCTCAAAAATAATATGTTTTCACCAAAACACATCGTTACTTTGAAGCAGACGGCGTGTTAGTGTTTCACAAACATAACATAACCTAACACGCGCGTTTGGTCTAACTTAGCGAGTAGAATAGCATTTCGGCGAAACGTGCGGTTTTGACGAAACACAAACATAACACACGCACTAATCTTATAGCAGAATCGAGCTTCAGGTTACAAGCTGAGTTCACAATGACGGCTGCTTGTGTTATTTATTTACGATGGCTCACTTGTACCCTAATCACGAGATTTAACCTACACCGCGTACTACGCTACGCCGCCGCCGTATTCTCCGCATCATTTTGTATGGTGAAACGGAGCAGCGCCTCTAGTGATAGATTTGCGAACTTCGTTTCTCCATACAAAATGATGCGGAGAACACGGCGGCGGCGTAGCGTAGTACGCGGTGTAGGTTAAATATCGTGATAAGGGTACTGTATCCTAATCACGAGATTTAACCTACTTCGCTACGCTACGCCATGTTCTCCGCATAATTTTGTATGGAGAAACGAAGTTCGCAAATCTATCACTAGAGGCGCTGCTCCGTTTCTCCATACAAAATGATGCGGAGAATACGGCGGCGGCGTAGCGTAGTACGCGGTGTAGGTTAAATCTCGTGATAAGGGTACTGTATCCTAATCACGAGATTTAACCTACTTCGCTACGCTACGCCATGTTCTCCGCATAATTTTGTATGGAGAAACGAAGTTCGCAAATCTATCACTAGAGGCGCTGCTCCGTTTCTCCATACAAAATGACGCGGAGAACACGGCGTAGCGTAGCGTAGTAGGTTAAATCTCGTGATTAGGGTACTGATCGTCTTATGTCCGCAAATACGCAAGTGAGAAGCAGCGTTGCCAGACCCTCCGTATTTCCGCATTTTCATCCGCATTTCTAAAATAAATCCGCAATCCGCTTTAACCTGACGGGGATCCGCATTCCACTTTCTGTGGAAGTTGTCCAAAATATTTTAAAATTATTTAAAAGTTCATTAAGTCGAGCGGGACTGAACTGACTGACTGACTGGCTGACTTTCACTCCAAAAGCATAAGGAAGGTCTGGCAATAATTCGCCACAACCAATAATTCGCTAATACACCATTTAATATGAAAATTTGAAGCAAAAAATAGCAAATCCGCTTTTTTGCCAAAAATCCGCATTCTGCAGATGCTAAATCCGCAAACCCCAAATATCATCTGGCAACACTGGTGAGAAGCGTAAGGCCGTTTTTAGTGTTGCGCTGGTGGCCGCCCCGGTCGCACGCGCGCTGGTCGTCGCGCGCGCGTGTGCCAGCGTCCTGGCGCCAGTCGCTGGTTATTTTTAGTGTGACGCTGACGTCGATGGATGCTGACGGTTGACGCGCTTGCGTTGATACAATAGGCGAAATAAATTGCAAACGATTCTCCTGTGCTACTTTTTATGAAAGAGACTACGTGAAAGTAAAAGAATGCATGTACACCCTTTAGTGGCAACCAGATTACTCAATGGAGCATTCATAAATTGAATACCACAGGGAAAAAACATGGTTTTCCATTTTTCTCTATTTTGAGATTTTATCACTTATGCAAGCAGGGAAGAAACCAGTGCAGTCCAGAAATATTGAGAGATTAAATAATGCCATGCAGGGAAAAAATCATGGTTGTCACGCCGGAACACGGAAAGAAACATGAGAGTCCACATGGAGTTCATTTAAAACTCTGTTTTCTTCGCTTACGTCTAGAGATATCTCGATTTTTAGTTATGCGAAAAAGAGACAACACTGTAATAGATCATTTATCAGTTGCTCAATATATAATTGACTGTGGTTTCGTTTGGCTTGACAATTCATGTAACGAAATGCCCCTTCAAAACCAGACATAGGTACGAGAATTTTAAGAGCTGAGAAAGAACACGTCAGATGGTTGTCTGATCCAAAATTCTTTAACGGATTATGAGAAACATCAGTTATAAAGAACAAAAGAACTGTCCCTATTAATGGCCCAATTTTGAAAACTGTTGAATACATTCTGTCTGCCAGAGCAGTTTTACAAACATACCTTACCTATAAAACGTGAAAAGTACAAGGATGAATGTGCTAGTTTTTTTTTATAGTAAGCGCGACATGTGGCGCCGAATCACCCATAAGGTGTCTAGCGACGCCCATGGACATTCGGTCGCATGCGGGGGGCTACGAATGCCATGCCGACCTGACAGGTGCCCATTCACGCCTCTCTTGAAGAACCCGAGACTATACTTGGGGGGAAATATGTGGGCAGGGAGAGCGTTCCAGAGTTTACCGGTTCTGTGGAGGAAGGATCTGCAGAACCGATTGGTACGCATCCGCGGTAAGTCCAGCGTATAGGAATGTAATCCCTGCCCAGTGCTCGTTGCACGGAGGTTGAAAGGGGACGGCGGAATCGTGTTAAACAGCTCCTCCGAGCACTATTCCACGGAATAAGCGATAGAACACACTTAGGGCGGCGACATCCCTCCTTTGTCAAAGTGTTGTAGGCAGGGAGCAGCAGATTACTTCAAAAACTTTAATCATTCGTAAAATGGACATACATGGTTTTATTACTGTTTTTTGTGACATTCATGATTTTTTCCTAGTAAAAGTGGGGGTTTGCTTAAAAAAAAATCATAATGTCTAAACCGATAACTGTTTTATTTTAAACCTCTCTCTCTACTAATAAACATAATACTTGCTACAAAACTGCATTTTTATTTAATCAATTAATAAATCATATCCGAAATCACATGGTTACAAATCTATGAAATCATTTTTCTCCAAGATGTGTTTTTGTGACAACCATGTTTTTTTCCCTGTGGTCTTCAATTACGTTCTCAGTGTTGAGAGACGATGGTGTCAAAATTCTTCAATTACTTTAGTATGTCCGTGGCATCATTCGATGAACTACATGCTAAACTAGAGACATCATTGTACCCGCGACGCGTGTCACCAGCGCAACAGTAGAGCACGCACTGGCCATGGCCACTGGCTTGTGTGTGTAGCGTTCGCGCGCGCCGGCGACGACGCCCCGGCGAGGCGCGAGGGCTCGAGCGTGCGATCTTGCTACGCGCCGCGTGCGCTTACCAGCGCGCTGGTACACATGTCACTCTAAAATGTACCTACAAAATTGAAGTTTGGCAACACGCGCTCGTGCGACCGGGGCGGCCACCACCAGCGCAACACTAAAAACGGCCAGCGCATTCATAGCGCGAGATAAGCTTTTAATGCGCTCCTTTAAATGTTCGTGAAGACACGCACATTTGTTTAGAGACAGGTAACATCTTTCATCGCGCCTTGCCACGTTTAAAATGACTCCAACCCGAAAAAAAACGGCGCGCGGCGTGTCGCTATTTCACTTGCCCGCGTGAAATTTGCACAGTGCTTGCTTGCCTAAATTGAAGTGGCAGTGGGCTGGGAACGTTAGCCGAAGAGACTACGGCCGTTTGAGTAACCGTGTCCTGCCTGGCGGCCGTGGTCAGGAAAACGGAGTGTGGGTAGATCACCCGCCAGGTGGGACGACGACATCAAGTACGTAGGCGAAAAGCAGTGGTACCGTACCGCTGAAGGCCGGGAGGACTGGAGGAAAATTTGAGAGGCGTATTTCCAGCAGTGGGGGCATACACGCTGACTGATTTTCTTGCCTTGTACGCGGCCTTATTGTATGAAAGTTTTGTTATTTTATCAAATGCATGTACGTATAACCTATATCTAAACAGCACAATCCAATTTTAAACACACATAGTATGATGTCTATATGTGATGTAATTTTTATGATAATTCTAAGTTTGCTGTTAATTTGTCATATCCGCAGAGAGAGGTTTGGGCTGTTCGAAGTGGACTACACATCGGCCAACAAGAAGCGAACTGCCCGTTCATCCGCAGCCTACTATAGATACATTACTAAGTTTAGACGACTTCCGGCGATACACATGAGCGAGTACGATGATGAGGAACTATTTATTTATTGAAGTCGTCTGACTGTTATACTGACCATACTAAAGCTTTCCGCGATCTAGCTGTATGAAACATAAACAGTACCCTAGCAGTACCCTAATCACAAGATTTAACCTACACCGCGTACTACGCTACGCCGCCGCCTCCGCGCCGTGTTCTCCGCATCATTTTGTATGAAGAAACGGAGCAACGCCTCTAGTGATATATTTGCGAACTTCTTTTCTCCATACAAAATGATGCGGAAAACACGGCGGCGTAGCGTAGTACGCGATGTAGGTTAAATCTCGTGATTAGGGTACTGAACGCGTAAAATCTCTAAAGAACGTAACGCTGTCGAATTCTTCGATACATTCTTCAGAAGCCATTTCTCTCCCGCGTTCTTTTAGAATCATTATAAAATGTAATAATGGGCTTATACATAATTAATTAATTATCATTTAGACTTTCGCGGTAGTCGGCGCACGCACCAAACATTTTAGTCCCAATAAAAGAGTTTGAACAGAGGACAGTTTGCGGGTACGCTCACTTCGAAGTTCGAAAGCTTTGCAAACGTATTTATTTATTTATTTATTTATTTAAGGTTCACCGACAGGTCGGACACATTTACATTCAAGTACGAGTATGTATAAGTACAGGATATTTAAAGCTATAGTGTGGACCCAATGACGGGCAAACACCTCCTTCAATATTTGCCGGCATCACATTGCTTATAAATATAAATAATTTCTTCTACCCACCTAGAACAAAAACTAAAAATTACTGTAACTGCTCGCATGAAAAGTACCAGGAGCCCATAGTAGCCAAACGATGCTGTGGCGAAACGCAACGCAGCACGGCACGACCCATCCAGAAGCTCGATTCTGCTATAAGATTAGTGCGTGTGTTATGTTTGTGTTTCGTCAAAACCGCACGTTTCGCCGAAATGCTATTCTACTCGCTAAGTTAGACCAAACGCGCGTGTTAGGTTATGTTATGTTTGTGAAACACTAACACGCCGTCTGCTTCAAAGTAACGATGTGTTTTGGTGAAAACATATTATTTTTGAGGTGATTTCGAATGTTTTGTTTTTAGTTTTGGGTTTAATTTTAAATTGTTGTTTGTGAAAGTTTCGAAAAATGGCAGAAGGCTATCTAGAAATGAGAATGAGGAGACAGGGATCGCCGAGAGAAAACGGAGATACGCGTCAAACCCTCTCGACGTACCGATGAATTTGCTATTTTATTATTTATGATTTATTATTTATTACTTATTACTTATTACTTGTTACTTATTACTTGTCACTTGTCACTTGTCACTTGTCACTTGTCACTTGTCACTTGTCACTTGTCACTTGTCACTTGTCACTTGTCACTTGTCACTTGTCACTTGTCACTTGTCACTTGTCACTTGTCACTTGTCACTTATTATTTATTATGTATTATTTATTATTTATTATTTATTATTTATTATTTATTATTTATTATTTATTATTTATTATTTATTATTTATTATTTATTATTTATTATTTATTATTTATTATTTATTATTTATTATTTATTATTTATTATTGGTTGTTAGTTATTTGTTATTTATTATTTATTTATTTAAATCCTTTATTTCACATTTTTAAAATGTTATATTAATTTTACATATTTAAACTAAAACTAATAAAAAATATATAAAATGTACGAATTTAATAAAAACGGTAATTATTAATTATTCATGTTTGCCGTTTTGGCTTCTAAATAAATTATGTTAACGTACCTACTATTCAGATTATTTCAGTGAAATTATATTAATTGTAATATCACTTACTTTTATGCATATTATATTTTATATTTATGTAATAATAATTATATAACATTTTGTAAAAATGATTCTTTCTAGCAAATAAATCCCCAACAAAGAGGGATTTGTAAAATGGTATCACATCTATGAGCGTGTCGCCAAGCGACGAAAATCAGTAAACATTTGCACTCAATTTGAACAAAATAAATGTAGAACTCGCTTAATTATGAATGTTTGTCACAATAATTAATTCTTGCATATTTTTATGCACCTATTACGCATAATTCATTATTTTTATTGGTAAGTATTTAAAAGAAAAAACTTTAGTCAACATTATTGTCAGGATTTTTCGCGTTAGGCGACGCGATGACAAACCTTCACCTAAGCTCCGCCTCCTGTTACCACAGACACTAACTAAACGTGTTTTGTAAATAGCAGAATAGCATCATGTGGAAACCACGTCCAAACTTACTCGTGTTATGTTTGACTCAAACACAACACACGAAGTATGTTTGAAAATTGTGCAATTAGCAGAATCGAGCTTCTGCAGAGCAGTATCGTTTACTCTGTTGCACTCACATCTCGACGCTACGTCCGTTTCGTCGTCGTCGATCGGCTCACGCATTCCGTATGAATGTAGGTACAACTTCCACTAACATTTCAGCAATCAGCACTGATCGTAAAATTATATCTATAACTACTATGCTATATGACACCATAAACACTATGATGACGAAAAAACTATTTCAAAGGATTAACTATTAACAGATACCTAAACAATAACAATAATAAGTTACTTTCACAAATATCTACGTAAATACAGAAAAAAAACTCGAAAATACATAAAGGCACATCCTCAACATATATAGGTATGTCTGCAAGAAATAAACAAATTAACAAGTCACAATAAGCAAATAACAACTCGTCTCGAGAACTATAAAATACTATATACATAATTAGCACAAAATATTATATTCCTATCATACAACACACCATCACGCCCACACACACACGCACACGCCCTCACACACACACACACACACTCCCTCGTGCCTTCACTATTTACATAGCTTGGTAGATTGCTTTGAGATGCTCCTTATACTTGCGAATTTTGGTGGAAAACATGTCTAAATCATGTTTCTTAGTCAACTCATTGTATTCACGCGAAATGTTAGCTATAGGACTGTAATGTAATGAAATGACCGAGTGATGTTCTGTACCTACGAACACTCAGAGGATTAAAGTTTCTCAACCGTGTCGATGGTCGTGGGATCTGAAAGGTAATTGATTGCAATATTTCGGCACATTCTGTGTAGTTATTTAGTATTTTATACAGAAACATTTGCCCTGCCATTTTTCGTCTGGAAGATAATGATAATAGTTTGTAATAATGAAGCCTATCATCGTATGTCAAGTCAAGTTCAAAATATCTGTGAGCTTATACAGGTTGTCCTCGGGCTGGTGTAGTTCGTTTAAGGAGGCTATTCTACGCTTTGTAACAAACATAATTCGTAAAAGAAGTAGGGTTCTAAGTATCGATGGTTCTAAGTACGCCCGTTGCGGAGATATAAATTTTTAAAGTTATGTAGTTGTAATGTTATAAATAATAATTATAATGCTCTAATCGGGCGCGCGCGGGGCGCGGGGCAGCGGGCAGCGGGAATACGGACGGACGCGACGCGAGTGAACGCAGACAGATAGCCCCGCCTCGCCCGCGCCCCGCCCGCGCCGCCGCCGGCTGCTCCGCCCGCGTACCGCCCGCGCCCCGCCCCGCACCGCTAACATTGCGCACACATTGTAGTACGCATTATTTAGTTTGTTAGGAAATCCTAAAATTTTAATGAAAGCACATATCTAAAAAAATATTTCACCATTGCAAGGCGTAGAATAACCTGCTCCTTAAAGGAACTACACCAGTCCGGGGACACCTGTATTTTACTGTCAAATAATTATTTTGTTAGGCAAGTATAAGTACCTAATGTTTATGAACAGTACTGTACAATTTGACACTAAAATTATAGTGGTCCGACAATGGTGCAGTCGATTGAATTCACCTCTCCTCGCAAAATCACGCTAAGTGAGGCGCCACGTCAGCAGCACAGAGAACTACTATATGTACTGGCGTATATTATGTATATGTAATGTATGTATGGTCAGCACAGCAGATTAACAGACCGATCACAGATTTTACTGATATACACGGTGTTGCAACCCCAACCGTAAAACCCGAAAGGGGTTGATTCTGTACGTGAAATAGCATCGACATCTATTTATCAATGTGAAATAGAACACCTTTTGTTCTACGACTTTTTTATTTGAGAAAAAAAAATGTTTTTCCCCATTGTTAACTACATTTTGAGAATAGGTAATTTAAAATTTGTACGGAAAAAACAATTTTTTTTTTGTTTAAAAAAAAAAAAATTTCACAGAAGTTGTTTAGTTTCACATATAGAATAACCCCCTTATGTCAGTTAAAAATATTACGGGAGCAACTGCAACACCGTGTATAGTTACCTACCACAGATTTGTTTACTGATATTATATATAGGGTCATTTTTTATTAAGTGAATTCCCTTAAATGGTAGTTCTATATCTGAAATGGATCACGTATGATGTTAATTTTACTTTCCGTACCTAATGTTAGATTTTTTTCTGGGCATGCCACATAGTAGTGCCCATGCATACTAATACACCCTGAAAATTTCAACAAAATCGGTTCAGTACTTTCAGAGTTATTAATAAATGAAAAAATTACATTTACGTGCATTTCTTATGCTCGGGACAGCTGGCGCGTGCGGCCTTGAGCTACTTTTTGATTCGCACGGGCATATCCTCCTTCACTGAGAGAAGCGAAATGTGAAGGAGGCTATGGCACGGGTCAACGACCACCCAGCTGTCCCGCGCGAATGACGCGATGCGCGCACGTCAATGTAAACTTTTTTCATTTTTTAATAACTCTGAAAGTACTGGACCGATTTTATTGAAATTTTCAGGGTGTATTAGTATGCATGGGCACTACTATGTGGCATGCCCAGAAAAAATCTATGTAGATCTATTTCAGATATAGATCCTACCATTTAAGGGACTTCACTTAATAAAAAATTACCCTATATAGGTAGCAAGCGGCCCCCCCCCCCCCCCCCGCCATTCTGTGTAATGTTTCGAAAAAAAAACAAACACAAAAAAACAAAGACACATCGAGACGCAGTTTTCTATCTCATCTGTGGGACCGTGTCTCGCTCTGAGTGTCTACTACGTTGAAGGCGACAAGATTCTCCTGACAGAAATAATTTTATTGAAAATCCTTATTTATTTTATACTTATTAAGGAACAGATAATTTGTAATGGAACAAATAATTGTAAAACAATAAAACAAAAAACGAATTATACCTACGTTATTTTATTATTACCTACCCACGGAGGATTAAGTAATATTGTCTATTATAGAATTGAAAAAATCGGTCAAGTGCGAGTTTTACTCGCGCGCGGAGGGTTCCGTAGATCCGCTATACCATACCCTGTCAAAAAAACATACTTATTCGCCCATATTTTGTCTATATTGTAAAATATAAATACCTGTGGCGCCAACTATTATTCAGTAGTATCAATACGTACTAATCGATTCTTAGCACGTTTCTTGTACGGGTACCGCCTTAATTTTTAACGTTTTGTTATTATTTGTTTTTTATTTTATTATTTGTTGGCACATCCGCCATAATATAATAACACATACCTATTCAGTGAAAATTTAAACCGGCTACCATTACGTTCCAAACGATACAGCCCTAGACGGACGGACGTACAGACAGCGTAGGCTTACGCTTAGTAATAGGTTTCCGTATGGATACGGAACCCTAAAAAGAAATGGCAGAAGGACCTGGCATCCAAGTCATACTAATAATTAATTAATAAAAACTCGATTTTCGTTCGTACGGTACCTGAAAGACCTACTGGCTCCTACAACCTTAGCTCCTTTCGGCAAACTTCGGCTCGAAGGAGGAATGTGTGAGTAATGTAATGTGTGTATGGTATGATTGATGTTTTGGTGGTTTAAAAAAAAATAACCAGGGTTAATATAGAGAAGATGCGTCGCTACGCGACGCATTTCTCTATTATTAACCCTAACCTAATGTTGAGGCGGTGCATGTTGTTTTTTGTTACGTTTCGTTTCAAGCCGAGTGTTTCGTTTCCGGGCAGGGCTATTCGTAGGCACGCCAAACATAGATTATTAACTAAGAAGTCGTAGGTATGCCAAACAGAGATTATTAACTAAGAACTGAGAGTGTCCTATTTGATTTCCTACGAATAGACCTACCAGGCGGGACATTGCTATTCGCAGGTAAGAGGTATTCGTAGGTACAAACTGCACTATGGGAGTTGGTTTAAAAAAAATAACCAGGGTTAAATTACAGAATATGCGTCGCTACGCGACGCATCTTCTATAATTTAACCGTAACCTAATGTTGAGGCGGCGCATGTCGTTTTTGTTGAAAACGCCCATAGTGCAGTTTGCATACCTGCATGCAGGTTTACCTACGAATAGACATGCCCGATCGGACAGGGCTATTCGTAGGTATACCTACGAATAGACATTCCCAATCGGACAGGGCTATTCGTAGGTATACCTGCATACCTACGAATAGACACTTCCTTCGTTTCGAGCCGAGTCAACCCGAGCCGTAGGATCGCAGCAGGATCCGCAGGAGCCGCCAGAGCTTTCAGGTGTCAAACCCCGTACCGCACGCACCGCCCCGCACCATGTGTTGTTTATTATGTTTGTAAACAATACTCTGTTTGTAAACAGGTGTGTGTAGTGTAAATAATCAGTCGGCATAACCTATAACTAATATTAAACGCAGTGGTTATATCCTCTTTGCTAATATTCTCGGATTAAATCATGGTGTCGTCACGCGTCCATCGTCACGGCAAGCCTTCAAAGCCTGAGTCGATCTGCAAAATCAAGAACAAGATCAACAAAGTACTCATTCGAGCGGCAAAGAAAAGAGGAATCACTGACAAGCCCAAGAAGAGTGCGAAGGGACGCAAACCGATGGGAGCGAACGTGTTGCGTCATTGGAATACGAACCTTCTGCACGGCCGCATCACGAGGAGCTGGGGAAAATTGCTGAGTGGTAGTCATTTTACAATAAGATTGCGTTATATGTGCATGCCGCTCCTAGGAGACGAGCATCTCATCGAGCCGACTTGGGAGGTGCACATGCTAAGCATCGCGGTGGAATATGCGCGTGCGTTCGCAGCAGCGTCATAGGAGAGATATAAGTTACTCTATGAGGAGAGTGGTGCATTCATCATCTTTGTGGGAGTGGCGCTGTCTTCGCCTTGTATTATCTAGTGCCGTAATGATTATATTATCTTTGATTGCTGTGGTAGAAATGATATATGGGTAGTGTAACATTTGGTGATGTGGAACACGAACCGGTGAACGGAGCTGGTCTTCGTTGGTTGTGATATCGTGAAAACATTCAACAGACTATGTAGGTACCTATCTATGTAGGTGCCTATGTAAAATTCCGCCTAGATACCTGACCTGCATTGTTTTGTCAAAGTAATTGAAAATATCAAGTTTATGTTTATACATACAGTTTACTATAAAAGTGAAGATATATCTATAGAACCTTTTCAAACTCACTAACAAGCTGGGCTTCCGTGTATGACAAAGTTTATTTATGGTATATTTCCACTTACAGGTCTCGGCAGCAAATAATGTGTGTCGAGCTTTAGAAAGAGAAAATCCGGTTGTAGAGAGGCGACGCTCTACAACCGGACGGTCTCTTTCTCTTTCTCATTTCCGACATGAATGAAGGGAAGCAATGACATGGCACCTAGTTCACCTACGGTGTTATGGGCCGACATCGCGGATGTTGTAGGTGATGTAGCCAACCGTGGCAGTTTCCTTATAAAAATAATAATAAAGCTCGACACGCTCATTTGTTGCCGGCAACTGTACATACTAATCAAACAACTGCAATATTGTCAGTAAAACGCATTTTCACTATGAACCACAATGTAGGTTCATAGTGAAAAATAAAAATCTAACTTTTACACAGTCTGCAGCTCTAGGCGCATGTTTCGGGGCAAACGTGTGGCCAGTCTTCGTAATCGCTGCCGCATGACAGTTGACAGAAAGTTCAGTCATCAGTACAGTCGCACCACAGAGCGCATGTTCAAGTGCGAGTCGGACTCGCGCACCGCTGGTTCCGTACCGCCATGTAATTGGCTGGTTTTTATAGTTTGCACTCTAAAATCACCAGAAATCGGGTGGGTCAAGTGGCAGTGGGCTGGGCACGTCAGCCGAATAGACGACGACCGTTGTAGTAACCGTTTCTTAAACTGGCAGCCATGGACAGGAAAACGGAGTGTGGGAAGACCACCCTCCGACGGAAAGCAGTGGTTCCGTCGACCACTGAAGGCCGGGGGGAATGGAGGAAAATTGGAGAGGCGTATGTCCAGCAGTGGGCGCATACACGCTGAATGACTGACTATAATCACGCCAAGTTTGATGCTTGTATGTATTTACCGTTTTTACGATAAGAGCAAAAACAAAACAAAAACTTTAAAAAAACATGTTTCTTGTAGGTTCCCCTTAATTTTTTACTTTTTTTTATTATTTGTTATGATATCCACCTTAATAATACATGTTCTGTAGAAACTTCAATCGGCTACCTATTACGGTTGAAAAGATACAGCTCTTAAAGTTAGGACAGATGGACAGTGTAGGCTTCCATACAGATAAGGAAATCTAAAAAAAAAACTAGTGCGAGTCGAACTCGCGCATCGAGGGTTCCGTATCGCGATGTCATGGTCAGCGCCACTCACGCCATCTATTGGTGTGTTTATGAAATGCTTCATATTAGTTAAAATGCTTCATACCTACACTTTTCGGTAGATGACGGTAGATACACATTTTAGTTTCTTCTATATTCTATGGGAACCCTGTGAATTTTTTATGTTTTCTTATTTTTATTATTTGTTGTTATATCGGCCCTAATAACACATATTCTGTAAAAATTTCAACAGGCTACCTATTACAGTTCAAGAGATACAGCCCTCGGACAGAGAGACAGACGGCGTAGCCTTAGTAATAGGGTCCCGTACCGGATACGGAACCCTAAAAATGACCATGAGTAAAAATTTAATTATTTAAAGTGATTTTTTACTATGAATAGTGACCATAGTACTACAGTAACTATTTAATAACACGTAGATTCATAAGACTATTGTGGCTGTTTTGTAGTGAGTTTAAGCATTTAATCAGTATACATTTAAGTAGGTACCTAAAGTGTAAATAAAACCAAAAAAATATCAACAAATAGGTAGTTTATTTCAACATATTTCTTTTTTTTTTAAGACAATAATGTCAGATTAGCTATGCGTACGGAGTACTGTATAATTTTTTATTTTGTTAGTAATAAAAGATACTCATACATTTAATTGTACATACATACTTATATACTATATTGCAACTTGGTTTATTTGTATCTATCTTCATAGCGCACCTCTAAGTAACATATCTCGATGGTGTATCCTCGTTTGTTTTACCATACAGCCTGTAGATCGGACTGAAGGTAAAGCATCATACATTTTTCTTAGTAGCGAGTGTTGCCACTTTCTCCTTGCCATTTTCTTCGTCATCTGAACAGGTAAAACATTTTGCCAGTATTGAGTTATTGGCTTATTCGAATAATTTGGTGCCAGTTAAGAGGTTAAACTATTGAGTGTGAGAGTAACGTTTACGACTGATTAAAAAAAAATATAATTCCAATAAGATTCCATTCTAAGTATACTATAGTATAAGCAAAGTTGTTTAGAGAATTTATTTTATTTTTGTTTTCATTAATTTTAGGACAAAACCACTGTGTCAGAGTGTGTCGTGGTTGGTATGTGGTATAGAGACCGCATCTTAACACTTTAACAGCTATTCACGTACATAATACGGGCAGACGCTGTCGTGTCAGGACGCCGATCACGCACCCCGTACGGGACTGACTTTCATATTGTTTATTATAAAATCCCGCTCGTGGAACGTGTTCTGCGTGTAACCCTCTTGTAGTGTATTTAATTAGCTACACACACATGTAAAATTCACCGACATGCGGTGCGCGGTATAGGCGGGGGAAGGAGTTTAGCCAGGCGCGGCGCGTAGCGCTCCCCTGCCCCGCCGTTTGCAGGTTGTCCGTTTTTGGCGCGAAATGGCGTACGCGCGTCGGAGTTATCGTCTCGATTCGAGACGATAACTTTCGTTTAAACACACAAACGACTTTTTTCGCTTTCAGACAGTATTTGGACGTTCATTTAAAAATATAAATAAATAATTTTAATGTTTTTTATTTTTATTCTCAAAATATATAAAACCATCCTATAAATAAAAAAATAATTATGCATGTAGTCCTGATAGTTATTTTTTTATAAATCTTACAATATCGCCAAAAATGGCCGGCGTACCAGAGAAGTCGCGCTTTAAAACGCTTGGCTGTTAAAGTGTTAATTTTTTCCCCTAAGGTCTTTTGGATTATTATGTTGTGAATTATTTGTAAGGAAATGTTAGCTTGAACGACGTGCCATAGCCTGGTTACTTTGCCAGTGCTCATTCGAGATACTCCTTGTGTTTTAATGTTATTATTGAATAAAAAATAAACAAAATTTTTGTGGAAAAGAACTGTAATATTTATTCCAAACTGAATTCGTCAAACCCATAGATTTTGTTTAGAAATATCAGTGCACATCTAACAAACAATATTTTTACAAAAACTGTACACATTTAGTATCCTGGAACTTGTTCATTTCCGACAGAATGAAAGGTGCAATAAAGAATAGGTTTGAATATAGAAAATTCAATAGTAAGTACATATCCTCATCACGATTCTAAAAAGCTGCAAGATGGCCGCGACATCTGTAGCCCGAGCCAAACTATTTAAGAAAACACTGACATGGCGCCATTAAAACAAGGTGCCATGCGTTGACATCATGGATGCAAAAGGTGCAGAATTAAAAAAAATACAGATTAGAGAAACCATAAAATACAGTGACCAAGCTCCAGAACACTGTAAAAAAATCGTTTTAACATCATCCAAGTTTTTCTATGACTGTCAAAGCACACTTACAAAATCAAAGGGTTTTCTCTCAAATCATCACATGATTTGATGCTTCATTGGTAAATATTATACACAGTATCTTAGGTAAAACATTTCAACACTATATACATAGGTTACCCTGTCTGTTCAACAAAGTATTTCTTTAAGACGTACCATCGCGCTGACAGGACGGACTTCATTTATTGACCTACTTAATAATATATTGTTCGAATATTTCAAAATGAAGACAATTTTTATTTGAGGAACTATTACATAATATGATAATTACGAAGACAAATAATTTTCTTGGTGGAATTTTAGAGCGACAAGGCCTTAATTGTGATAACTCGATAAGGCTCTAAATATCTTCCTGACCGTATCGCGTCTAGGGATACACTAAATTTACATAATCTCTAGCAAATTGAAAAAAGGCAAAAGAGAATAAGTAGGTACCAAACATTTTATTATTGATTTTAAACATAACCTTTAAGCTTACACAAAATCTAATACAGCAGGTGATGAACACAGCATTTCATAACTTCACCGAACACATCCGGGCCATTGCAGGTAGGAGGTTTCAATCGTGCCCGAGACCAGTGATTGGGTAATTCTGCTGTCTAAAGCTGCATCCACACTATGCCGATCGGCAGAGCCGCTCGGCAAAGCCGAACAAGTGAAGACGTGCCGCGCGGGTTGCACCTACGCGGCACACGGGGCCGCGCGGCCTGCCGATTCGAAACCGACCGAGGCTGTTCTGGATCATTCGGCACGGTGCCGACGCACGAGTGTGGACGTGTCACGCGGCTTTGCGCTTGCCTGTTCGCCGTGTTTCTGTTTTCGCCGCGGTTTGCGATGCTTGATTGTACTTAAAATAACCATTAATGCAGCGGTAGCGACAAGAAAGTCGCCTTCGTCCCATTTTCAGCACGCAGTCTGCACGCCGGCACGTCTCCACATGTACTGTGTGGAGACGTGCATCGGTTTCGGTTTTACCGAGCGGCTTTGCCGGGCGCTAATGCCGCTCGGCATAGTGGGGATGCGGCTTTACAGCGCGCTAGACGTTTCGGCTCGCGTCGAGCTCGTCAGCTAATCTGCGTTGACTAGGACGCGGAGCAGTCCCGTGCTCGACTTCCCTCTCTCTACCGACCCAAATTCTGTATGAAGCTTCCAGTGCGGCCCGCTAATCTCTTTCCATGTATAGTCTGTTTTTTTGGAAGCCGGAGGAAAGTGACGTTTGGAGTGTTGCCAGTCTCTGACAAATTTTAAATAGGCATGTAGTTGCTATCGATACTTTTATCGATTGATTAACTAATGAAATTCTGTAAACTCTAATATTTACCTAATTGTGGATTTAATTGACAACATATTAAGCTAAGTCTAGCTAGAAAACTGTTAAGTTTAAGGCAGCGCCACAGGTAGCGCATAATATGTGTGAAGGTGTGTCGTGTCGTGTAAAAGTCGACTACAATCACTAGTGGTGCAAAGCGTGCAACACTCTAATGTCAGTCAAACGCCAATTTACTCCGTCTTCCAAAAAAACAGACTATAGTAGCTTATCGCCGATCTAGGCAAAACTAGGTTCGTGACGAAACTATAGATGAAATTGGCAGGTGGTCTCCTCGTCTTAACTTCGGCTGTGAATAATTTATACAAACATACTAATTGATAGGTCGCACCGTTCACTTACAGTGGAATTTTGAGTGCGATCGACACCAAAATGGTGTAGGAGAATTTACTTTATCTCGGTTACCCTAAAAAACTTGAGCATTGGTTCAACGCTTAGTAGATAAGTACCGGAGTATTGGCCTAAAATTTGGTACATTTTATAAAATAAATTGTAAATTCTCCAAAATTACATAGTTCTATGTATTGCACTGTGCGTACAGTACTTAATATTTAGATTGGTCTATATCATTAATTTAATATCTTATTTTAATATCTATTTTAATCTAGAGTCTAGAGAGTTTACTAAATTCTAGCTCGCTGTGTGATGTTAAATTCATTGAGATTGGTCTAAATATATTCTTTATTGTGATAAGATCATAAATTATCCAAGCAGTTTGATTTAGGCAAGTACGTAATACCCTGCTTTTCGCGACCCAACATTGCGCGGCTTCGTTGCAAAAATAAATTTCTAATTTCGAGCAAATATGCTTCGCTTTACGCGATTGGCATAAGATTGCTTGAATTTGTCGTGTGACATCCTAATCATAAGAATCCGAGCCGTGGCGTTGAGTTAATTTCGCAGGGTGTAAGAGGTACCTACGGGGATTTTTGTACGCATGCAGGTGTTTAGAGCACTGTAAAAGGTGCAAGGACACGTCTTCTTTGTACACGAAATCGTTTTTTACGTTCAAAGTTCATAATAGCTCTCG
Organism: Nematopogon swammerdamellus; assembly: GCA_946902875.1. Lineage (NCBI taxonomy): Eukaryota > Metazoa > Arthropoda > Insecta > Lepidoptera > Adelidae > Nematopogon > Nematopogon swammerdamellus. Next base: position 4,421,889 of record OX336333.1, read on the forward strand.
AACAAAGAGCAGACAGAATGAATAATTTATCAATTAAAGCCGATTTATTTATAAGTATTATGTTCTGTCATTTATCTTATATGAAGAATTTCGCCTAACATTTTCTCTGGAACACATCCCACACGTTGAACGGGGTATTACTGAACTTTAAATTATATTATTTATTAAACAGTAATATTAGACTATGGAATAAATATTAGATTATCTCAACAGTGTATAAAACAAACATGATTCTCTCAGATAGGTATCTATAAAATTCTGTGACATGAAAATAAAAGTGAAAATTATGTCTAAAAAATAGATTTTTTTTCTCATACGTCTACACTGTCTGACATTTAAAAAAATTGGACTTTCTCAAACGTACAAAATTGAGATTTTCTCAGAGGGCCAACAATTTTACTTTATGAAACAGGTGAAAATCCATACCTATATTTTCTCAGTTGTCTGGAAATTTTATTTTCTCAGACGTTTTAAAACTTTTACGTCCCGAACATCTAAAAATTTGACTTTCTCAGACGTCCAAAAATTTCACTTTCTCAAGACATCTATAACTAGGTATATTATCTCAGACGTCCAAAAAAAAATAGACTTTCTCAGACATTTAAAACAATTAGACTTTTTCAAGGCTGGCATATTTAAACTGCTCTATAATACGTGGAATGTACGTCCGTATGTGGTAGCGGTCAGCTCACGAGACCGGCATCTGACACTGGTTGCATTCCTCCATGCCGTCGTTGAACTCCTCGATCTGAAGAGTCATCTCGAAGAAGTTGTATTTCTCGTGGACGAGGTGAGTCGCCTCTTGCAACACTCGCTGCGGACTGACGCCGCTCTCTGAAACGTTGACATCGTACATGTTGTTGTTGGTTGTTGGTTTGGGGTTACTCAGGGCCTGCAAACTAGTCCCGCTTGGTTGGGGACCTTCGTGCAAAACTCCGCGATCTCCAGCTACCCCAGCCAGCCTATGTCCTCCATGATGGCCGCAAGTCGACTGAGGTGTCTGCAGACCTCCACACATGTACATACGTAACGTTACGCATGGCGTAGGCGGTCAATGGATTTTAACATCTGATGGAGACATCAAAAGGTTTGGTATATAATTGCATCAATATGCGGTCATCCACTTGTGTAAGAGCCAACTGGTCAATTTTTTTTTTAAATAATATTTCTAATATTATAAGGTGCTACGTTAGTCTTGTCAAAATTTCGGGAGGGTTACATACGCACTCAAATAAACACTTTACGTAAGAAAAAAAACATATGTTTAAGAGCATTTTTTCTCCTAACAAAAAAATCAAATCAAATAAGTAGCTGTAAAAACCAATCATAGTGACCTTGTGACTTACTTACAACAAACAGCTGTTCTACGTTTGAACATAGTACGGTCATTAACCCCGTACAATGCAAGTTACCTACTGTTACACACAGGTTAATGTTTAGGTAGCAAACATGTTTTGTTAAATTTCTCGAAAGTAATGCTAAAAACATATAATTTTGTCATTTGCAAGGTTTTGACCTATGATACCTTTTGTCTGGTGTCACGTGGTATCGAGATACGATTTTTTTTCTTTATTTTTTTAAATTATCAAAATCTTAGCTTTAACCCCTTGTAACTTTTTTGTTTATATTATGTATCCTTGTATATGATGTATCCTTGTTCTAGAAAAAAATTCATTTGATGAAGTTAATACCGTGAAAAGGACTTATTACCTCCCAAAGTCCCGAGGACGAGTAAAAATATGACAGAATCTTAATTTCTTAATTCATAAAAAAAAAAACCGACAGAAATTGAGAGCTTCATTTTCATTTAAAAAGTTCGCTAGTTTACGCCGTTTCCAACGATATACCACATGTCATACAAATGATTCAATATGTGGCCAAAATTAGGAATAATTTGCAAAAGTGTAAACATTAACAATGGAAGCAGTAGTAGTTGGAATTGAAATTGAACAGTACCCGCGCGACCGTTACATGTTCTAAATTTGAAAATGCTCCTGAAAACGCTCTCAATAAGTGACGCGACCATCGATAAGGTGGCCCTGATACAAAGTTATTGTCGTTCTGTTCTGGTCTCTGTCCCTAATTTTGGCCACATGGTGAAAGATTTGTATGGCATGTGGTATACCGTTGGAAAGGGCGTAAACTAGCGAACTTTTTAAAGGAAAATGAAGCTCTCAATTGCTGTCACTTTTTTTTTAATGAATTAAGAAATTAAGATTCTGTCATATTTTTACACGTCTTTGGTACTTTGGGAGGTCATAAGTCCTTTTCATGGTATTAACTTCATCAAATGATATTTTTCCTAAAACAAGGATACATCGTAAAACCAAATACATTTTATTTCGTGCAGATATAATCATAAACAAAAAAGTTACAAGGGGTTAAAGCTGAGATTTTGGTAATTTTCAAAAATAAAGAAAAAAAATCGTATCTCGATACCTACCACGTGACATAAGGCAAAAGGTATCATAGGTCAAAACCTTGCAAATGACCCCACTTACCTACAAAAAAAATCTGTCGGTTCATGTGCCGAACACCCTGTATATAAGGTGCTTCGTTATTCATGTCAAATGTCCCTCTTTTTGTCAATATTTTAAGAAAGAAATACTTCTTTAAAAAATACGCGAGTTAGGCCTCACACGATACGACGTCGCGTCGTAGCCAGACGCAACGTCGTATCGTATTTATGTGTATGAGCCCTTAGGTTGATGCTACGATCATTCGAGATTCAGAAAGAGGGGAGAGTGAGTCAAAGAATCAAGAGAGAGAGAGAGAGGAGAAAGGATGAAGCAGAGAGAGAGACAGAGATACGTACGTATGGCGAGATGAGCGGAGAGCGCGGTCTTGTCGAGTGAGAGCGCCCACATGCGCAGGTTGTGCACGCGCACCACGCCCTCCAGGTCCAGGAATGTGTTGCAGAGAGAGAGAGACAGAGATACGTACGTATGGCGAGATGAGCGGAGAGCGCGGTCTTGTCGAGTGAGAGCGCCACATGCGCAGGTTGTGCACGCGCACCACGCCCTGCAGGTCCAGGAATGTGTTGCAGAGAGAGAGACAGAGATACGTACGTATGGCGAGATGAGCGGAGAGCGCGGTCTTGTCGAGTGAGAGCGCCCACATGCGCAGATTGTGCACGCGCACCACGCCCTGCAGGTCCAGGAATGTGTTGCAGAGAGAGAGAGAGACAGAGATACGTACGTATGGCGAGATGAGCGGAGAGCGCGGTCTTGTCGAGTGAGAGCGCCCACATGCGCAGGTTGTGCACGCGCACCACGCCCTGCAGGTCCAGGAATGTGTTGCAGAGAGAGAGAGACAGAGATACGTACGTATGGCGAGATGAGCGGAGAGCGCGATCTTGTCGAGTGAGAGCGCCCACATGCGCAGGTTGTGCACGCGCATCACGCCCTGCAGGTCCAGGAATGTGTTGCAGAGAGAGAGACAGAGATACGTACGTATGGCGAGATGAGCGGAGAGCGCGGTCTTGTCGAGTGAGAGCGCCCACATGCGCAGGTTGTGCACGCGCACCACGCCCTGCAGGTCCAGGAATGTGTTGCAGAGAGAGAGAGAGACAGAGATACGTACGTATGGCGAGATGAGCGGAGAGCGCGGTCTTGTCGAGTGAGAGCGCCCACATGCGCAGGTTGTGCACGCGCACCACGCCCTGCAGGTCCAGGAATGTGTTGCAGAGAGAGAGACAGAGATACGTACGTATGGCGAGATGAGCGGAGAGCGCGGTCTTGTCGAGTGAGAGCGCCCACATGCGCAGGTTGTGCACGCGCACCACGCCCTGCAGGTCCAGGAATGTGTTGCAGAGAGAGAGACAGAGATACGTACGTATGGCGAGATGAGCGGAGAGCGCGGTCTTGTCGAGTGAGAGCGCCCACATGCGCAGGTTGTGCACGCGCACCACGCCCTGCAGGTCCAGGAATGTGTTGCAGAGAGAGAGAGAGACAGAGATACGTACGTATGGCGAGATGAGCGGAGAGCGCGGTCTTGTCGAGTGAGAGCGCCCACATGCGCAGGTTGTGCACGCGCACCACGCCCTGCAGGTCCAGGAATGTGTTGCAGAGAGAGAGACAGAGATACGTACGTATGGCGAGATGAGCGGAGAGCGCGGTCTTGTCGAGTGAGAGCGCCCACATGCGCAGGTTGTGCACGCGCACCACGCCCTGCAGGTCCAGGAATGTGTTGCAGAGAGAGAGACAGAGATACGTACGTATGGCGAGATGAGCGGAGAGCGCGGTCTTGTCGAGTGAGAGCGCCCACATGCGCAGGTTGTGCACGCGCACCACGCCCTGCAGGTCCAGGAATGTGTTGCAGAGAGAGAGAGAGACAGAGATACGTACGTATGGCGAGATGAGCGGAGAGCGCGGTCTTGTCGAGTGAGAGCGCCCACATGCGCAGGTTGTGCACGCGCACCACGCCCTGCAGGTCCAGGAATGTGTTGCAGACGTCCTGCAGGCGGACAGTTGTTATTAATGCCTTTTGTTCCTTTTTTAGTTTTCCGTATCCCGTACGGAAGCCTATTACTAAGCCTCCGCCGTCCGTCCGTCCGAGGGCCATGAAATAGACGAATCTCTTGAACCGTAATAGGTAGCCCGTTGAAATTTTCACAGAATATGTGTTACTAGGGCGGATACAACAAATAATAAAAAAAAGAAAATGTTAAAAATTAAGGGGGACTCCCATACAACAAACGTACAATAAAATCACTCTATTGAATAATAGATGGCGCCACAGGCTTTTATACATTGCAATGTTGAAAGACAAAAGATAGGCGGATAATAGTGGATAGATATGGAAACCCCCGTGCGCGAGTAAAACTCGCACTTAACAGATTTTTTATGGATATTGACACTGTTGGCTACATTTTTTTTTTATGGATAACGCGACATGTGGCATCGTTTCACCTACAAGTAGGTGTCTAACGATGCCCATGGACATTCTGTGATGCACGGGGATTGCGAATGCCATGCCGGCCTGACAGGAGCCTTTTAACACCTTTTGAAAAACTATGGGCTGTACTTGGGAGGAAATAGATGGTGTGTTCCACATTTTCCCAGTTCTGTGAATAAAAGATCTACAGAACCGGTTGGTGGTAGATCGATTGAATAGAGGTGCATCCCCTGTCCAGTACGCGTAGTGCGGAGGTGGAATGGGGACGGCGGAATCGCGTTAAACAGCTCCTCCGAACACTCCCCATGAAATAGACGATAGAACACACTTACTACACCATCTACATCATCTACTACACCCGTGATGTCAGTCCATAACACCTTGGTGAATTAGCAGTCATTTCAGTGATTGTCGTGCCGGCTACACTGAACTGATTGGAAAACACGAACTATTTACATAGCCGCTTCGACCGACCATTCTTTCAGTGCGTTGGTAACAATCCGGGCGGGTTAAACCCTATCACCTTATAAGGTGGTGTTTAGTGTAAGTTTTACGTGGAATCCGAACCACGGTCAGCCTCCAACGGTCGAGCGGTCACCCATTCTGTTCAAGTTCAGACGGCGTCCAGGTGTGCTAATGATCTCGGAACTTGAGATCAAGAATCCGAGCGAAGACCGCACCGACCTCCCGCCGCTTAGATCAACTTTCCTTGTTTTGTTAGTTTTTCGTATTTTTTTTGTTTTTTTTATGTAATCCGGTATGGGTGGCTAAGTCAGAGGGGCCACAGCACATGCACATGCTGACTAGGCAATATCACCTCCCAGAAGGTAAGTGCCATACCGGAGACTTCCCCGGATTGCTGGCTATACTGGACTAGAGGAGAACACAGCCGAGGCTGCTATGCGGCCATCTTACATCCAGTACGCTGGTACCAACATAGTCGGCTACAATTTGAGCCTACCACCTAGTAAGGGGCAAGAGAAGGGACCTACAGTTTTACACCGGTTCCGAACGGTGAAGCAGCAGGTGTAGGTATGCACGTAAATTTTTTCGTCAGGAAAAAACTCATTCGTACACGCCAACCGGATTCGAACGTCGGGCCTCTCGCATGAGAAGCCGTCGCCCAAACCACTCGGCCACCCGCCGCTATTCATATTTTATTAATATTGTATTTTTCATTTTTGAACTGAAAAGTGTCTCGGCACCTGGAAGTCGATGCCGCGCGGCGAACCCTCCATGAGCACCAGCAGTGTGTCCTTGATGATGTTGAAGGTCGTGAGCAGCACCAACACGGAGAACAGGAAAGTGCAGATCGGGTCCACCAGCGACCACGACGGCTGCAATTTGTACAACGATCATTCGCACACATTGCATTTCAACTTACACTTATCTCGGAACATCTGGACCTCCTGGGCACCACTATTTCCAAAGACGTGGGTTTCCGGCAACTAATCGAGTCTAAGGCCAAAACTGCATCCAGGAAATTGGGGATACTTTTCCGCAATCGACGGTTCTTCTCACCGGTACAACTATTCCTGTTGTACAAAACACAGATTAGGCCGGTGATGGAGTACTGCAGTCACATCTGGTAGGGTAGTCCCCATTATCTGCTAGCATCCTTGGACTCGATACAGCGCCGAGCCATCCGTCTTGTTGGTGACCCGAAACTTACAGATGGTCAGGAGTCCCTGAGTCACAGACGGTTTGTGGGTTCGCTTAGTCTGTTTTACAGATACTATCACGGACGCTGCTCTGCGGAACTAGCATCCCTTATTCCCTGCCACCCGTCCTATCTCCGCATGACTCGTCGCAGAGAGACTCAACACCCTTTTTTTGTTGACATTGGGCTTTTGAGAACCCATCGGTTCTCTAAATCGTTTCTTTGTCGCACCGCTAGAGTGTGGAACTGTCTTCCAGCGAGTGTATTTCCTGAATACTTTAACCTGGGTGTCTTCAAGCGTCGTATTAACGGGCTAGACAGCCTAGCAACAGTCCGCAAATCTGCTGGCATGGCACCTAACTGAGCGTGGTTTCGCGAGGAGAGGTGATTTTGGCTCTGTCGACTGCACCATTGGTCTCTCGGCACAGCCACCCATGCTGGTTTACACAAAAAAAAAATTCGCCATGCCAGCAGATTTGCGGACTGTCGCTGGGCTGTCTAGCCTTTTAATACGACGTTTAAAGACGCCCAGGTTCAGAGGCGGCGCAAGACGTGGGCGACGTGGGCGACCGCCCACGGCCCCGCGGCCCGAGGGGCCTCGCGCCTCGAAAGTTCATGCAGCTTTGATTCATGAAAAATATTCAGCTAGTTCTATTAAAAGAGACCCCGAGTAAACATGTTTAGACTTAATCAAAGGCAAACTAAACCTTACTATAAAGCCTTTATCAGACACAAGATGGGAAAGCAGGACAGTATTGGCAAAATTGAGATGGCCTCGCAAAATTTACCTTGCCCACATCAAATATTGTTCATGCCCCGCCACTGCACAGGTTAAATGATTCGGGAAATACAATCGCCGGAAGACAGTTCCACACCCTAGCGGTGGAGACAAAGAAATGATCTTGAGAACCAATGGGTTGACAAAAACCCAATATCTGTCAACAACAGGGTCTCTTTGCGACGAGTGCTGTGGAGATAAGACGGGTGGTGGCAGGGAATAAAGGATACCAGTTCCACAGAGCAGTGTCCATGATAGTACCCGTAAAACAGACTAAGCGAACCTACAAATTATCTGTGATTCTGAGATTCCATGATGGCATAGTTACCAAGCCTTGCATCAAATAAAAAAAATCGTAACCTTTTTTTTGTACAATATGTCTTAGATGTCGGGTTATATGAAGTGGTGTGAATAGGATAGCACATTCGAGATTCGAGAAACGGATATTAAGATTAAATAAGGTATAGTAAAATTGTGGCACAATAGATGGCGCTTACGGCCGCGGAGGCAGGATGATATTTTCTTTTTATCTTTTCTGTCAGTCCATGGGAGCATCTTGGTTCGACGTTCTCTAAGTCAAATTAGCATGGTAATTACATGGAACTGTCAATGGAAACTTACCAAACCAGTACAATACATTTCAAATACACAACTGGGTGGATCAACTTTTTCTTGTTTTTAGTATCTGCTGAAAAAAAGGATATTATCTTGATAAATTCACCTTATTTTAATAGTTACAGCAACTCTCAGATAAGTAATTGATCAATAAGAAAGAAGGTGCACAAAGAATTTTGAGTGATTTTTTTAAAATATCGGTTACCCTGAGGACAACCCCTTTTTTCCATACGGAACTGGCGACAAAATTGTCCCCTGGGTCACCCCTAAAAATTTGGCAAATTTTTTATTTTAAATAGTTGTCTACTTTTTTTTTCAATTGCCTATAAACCTAAGTATTTTATACTTATTGATTTTCAACTAATTAATAAATTGCAATTAACATTTTTTTTATTTGACTGTGCAGCTGGTTTTTACATTACAAGAAAAAGTTGATCCACCCAACTACTGATGAATGTCGGCAGATTGCAGTAATAAAAAAAAAAACAAATAAATAAAAAAAATATTCATATAGTTGCATACTTTGAAATAGATGACAACGGCGGCGACCAGCACTCCGAAGCTCTGCAGGAAGTCTCCCAGCACGTGTATGTAGGCCGCGCGCACGTTGATGTTCTGCGTGCTTTGCTCGTGCGCGTGCCCGCTGTTGCTGCTCTCGATGTCGTCTCCCGCGCCGCTCTTCTGCCAATGATAACAACTCATATATTCGAGGGCCGATTCAGGATTTTCTTCCGGGAGGGGCACAAGGGGCAGACGGGGAAGAGGTGTTTTAATTTTTGCGATTACGGACAATGGGTTTCACTGACATTCTTTCTGTAATTTTATTAATCTTCTAGCTTTTGCCCGCGGCTTCGCTCGCGTGAATATTTAAAAAGAAGAAAGTAAGTAAGTCCGCTACCGTACCTTTATTTCGGCGCACGGAACAGTTCGGTTTGTATGAGAGCCACATCTTAGCGTAACCGGAACTGAATTTTAGCCTATCCTGTTTAGCGTATAGTTAAATGTACTTTTACTTAGTTTCATCGAATTCGCATGATCGGTTTAAGAGTTATGGAGGAACATACATACATACAGAAAAGATTTCTAAAAATCTTCAATTTAATTTTAGTATCATACATAGAGTCTACAAACGCAATATCTCATAAAACAAACTTACTCCATGACCATCCCTTACAGATTTATTATTAGTATTGATGAAGATTTTGACAACTTCCGATAATTTGATTTGCCTATAATAAGTATATGTACTGTGATGGAAACTCCACAGTACACAAAACAATACGAACTTCTATGGGAACCCCCATGAATTTTTTACTTTTTATTCTTTTTATTATTTGTTGTTATATCGGCCATCAGTGGCGGCTGGTGACTTCAGTGACCGGCAGTGCGCTAAGTACCTAGGTACCTCCTTAAATACAAAATTTCCCAACACATTCCCAATGTTATTTTAAGATCGCGACTTCCGAATTTTTTAAACGCCTGCGTTGTATTATGTACGTACCTAGTATGAATATTCTCAAGACACTCAATGAGTTGCAAAAAACAAGAAAATAAATCCAAACAAGTTTTTAACCTCATTTATAGTACCTTTATGAACACACCCATAGACCACAACACTACTGCAGCTTTCAAAAAGAAAACAATAGCAATGTCCCAAAAATACTTAAAAAATGTATTAAAAAAAACATTTGAAAAGTATGAATTGAACCCGGGATCACCTGATTGTAAAGCCTTACCTTTAACCAACTCTTAGGCAAATATCAGCACCACTTAATTCACAGTATCACGTGACAGAAAGCACAAAACCTAACCATATCCCATTTTAAATATTCGTGCGCTAACGGGTATGTGACATCACGTGACAGCGCGCTGACTCTAGGTAGACGGACTCGTGCAAAAGGAATCGCTCGCGACGTGTCGCACTCGCGGCTATTCACGATATAGCGTCCTTGTTTGGCGCTCGTGCGCCGCACGCAGAACTCCATTTCGGCCATACTGTTTCTATGAAGTATCTTTTGTCTCACGCGCCAGCGGTGTTTTGCCGATCCCCATACATTCAGATGGGAGACCCGCGTGCGCTTTTCGATTCCGCACGCGGCGCGGGTTTTACTCGCAAAAACGTGCATTGTGATCTATAAAATAAGATCGAATTCACATTCGTATTTATTTGGAGTACGATCTTTATGGTTTTAATGTAGGTATGTTGTATTGTGAGATATTATTTCTTTTGAGTGAAGTCAAGACTTCTCGTGGTATGGTAGTGCGGCGCACGAGCGCACTTTAGGACCGGCCGCCAGTGTCGGCCATAACACATATTCTGTGAAGGACTACCTATTACGGTTCAAGAGATACAGCCCTCGGACCCCTCGGACAGACGGACGGACGGACGGACGGACGGACAGACAGACAGACAGACGGCGTAGGCTTAGTAATAGGGTCCCGTACCGTATACGGAACCCTAATAATGTACGTAACAGTAAATGAGAATAGATGCCGCACACACCTTGTTGAGTACGGGGTTGGCGGTGCCGTGGGAGTGGCCGTGCCCGCCGCCGGCGCCGCCCCCGTGGCTGTGCCCGTGCTGATGCAGCGTCAGCCCCATGCTGCCGAAAAAAGCGAACGTTCCTTTTCATCCCTAATACTCAGGCCTCAGCCTATATATATATTTTTTTTATATAAGGTATTTCATTAGTAGGTAACGATACGCTAAGGGGTATATGTGTATCAGATACTGATCACGTTCCCATACCAATTTTTTTTACGATATAAAAAACCTACTCACTCCTCAAATTTAATAAGTGAAGTGCGCGTATTTCACCTTAATAAGTACGTTTTTTATATCGTAAAAAAAAATTGGTATGGGAACGTGATCAGTATCTGAAATGAAATGAAATGAAAATGAAAATGAAATGTAAAAAAATTTATTATCACATGAAATCGTACAGTACAATAACCGAGTCTTCTGCACCAGATAAATTCTGTCTCGCAGAAATACTTTTTTGTAAACATAATTAATTGTATTTCATTCTGCGCTCACTAGTAATAATTTTATATTATTTTTAGGTTATTTCAATATGTATATATATATTATTTCAATTGTATCTGATACACATACACCCCTTAGCGTATCGTTACCTACTATTGAAATACCTTATATATGTATACAAAAAGCGACATATGGCCTTGAGCCACCCATAAAGTGAATAACGACGCCCATGGATTTTCTGTCAACACACCAAATTCAGAATTAAAAATTTTCACAACCAATTCTCCCATTACAAATTTGGTTTGCCGCTTCATATTGAAGTGATCAGATTCAAAAATTAGCAATAGCTGAATCAAAAGATGATAAATAACACAAACAACTAGAGTACTAGGCTTCCATGATTTCAAAATGGGTCACAGGCAAAAAAAATTTAAGTATTTCGATACCACCATGGATATATCTGCAAACGAAAATGCTCCCTATTGCTCTATTCTCAAGGTGCATTTTGCTCCGTAGAAGTGATTGGTGACGAGTCGTAAGAAAAAACAGTTGACTGTACTCAATACTCAAGCCTTTGTCAGCCTCGGTGCTCAGCGGTGCGATCGGTCGTGATCACACCAGGGCGCGGTCAGAAACTTGGATGGGTGACCATTCGAATATTGGAGGTTGACCTTGGTTCGAATTTCACTTAAAACTGTAGGTTCTTTCCTTTCTTACCTTAATAGGGTTTAACCCGCCCGGATTGGTACCACCGTACTGTATGAAGTCTTTTCCGTCCAGTTCAGTGTAGCCGGCACGACCAAAGAAAAGCAATGACACGGCACCTAGTTCACCAGTGGAGTAACCGTGTCCTACACTGGCGGTCGTGGAAAGGAAAACGGAGTGTGGGAAGACCACCCGCCAGGTGGGACGACGACATCAAGTACGTCGGCGGAAAGCAGTGGTTTCGTACCGCTGAAGGCCGGGAGTACTGGAGGAAAATTGGAGAGGCGTATGTCCAGCAGTGGACGCTTACACGCTGACTGACTGACTGACTAGTTCACCAAGGTGTTATGGGTTGATATTGCGGATGCCAAACGAGTCAGATTCTGTAAAAAAAAACTCACATGAGGTTGACAGCAACGCCGACAGCAGAGGTTATAAGCATGACGGTCGCGTCGATCTCGAAGTCCCTGGTGATGACTCGCTGCACCGCAAGGTACACCAGGATGCCCGTCACCACCCATATCAGCAGCACAGATGTGAGAGCGCCGATCACCTCGGCGCGGTACCAACCAAACGGCATTCTGCAACATTCACAAGGTAGATCCTTTAAATGTCAGTAAGCAAAATATGACTGTAATGGGTAAACTCGAAAACGACTGAACCGATTTACATGCGGGTTCAATAATGGAATCAGGCGTCACGTACATGCATATTATGTTGTAGTATGTAGTGTAGTAGAACTAATGAAAAAATAATTTCATTCAACATACATAGACATGTCTTGTGCAAAGTTCATACATAAGGTCTTTCAAAATTAGTTCAGAGTACGCTAAGGGGGGGTTCTGTATCATATAGGGAGTAAAACCTATATAAAATGTTTTGGACCTTGGGCTTTTTTTTTAAGTAAAATATTTTTTTATGTATTTAAATAAAAAAATTGGTGGTTGATTTTTATAGCCTAATCGGTTCAGTTTCATAACAGTAACAAAAAAGTCTTCAACACCATTATAATCTAACACTTGTAAGTTGGTAAAAAAAATCATTCTATTCCATACTAATAAAATTAAAATTGTGGTTTTTCACAATTTCTGAAAGAAAGAGATCTATGTGTTGGAAGACCTTTTTGTTCCTGGCATGAAACTGAAACGATTACTAAAAATTTTTTTTTTACATTTTACATTAAAAAAAATATTTTTGTAAAAAAAAAAATTATTGTTCTTCAAAAGTGATCTATTTCCGATACAGAACCCCTCCTTAGCGTACGAACTAATTTTGAAAGGGGAAATTCGCGCGGGACAGCTGGGTGGTCGTTGATCCGTGCGAATCAAAAAGTAGCTCAAGGCCGCACGCGCCAGCTGTCCCGTGCATTATGAGATGCACGTAAATGTAATTTTTTTCATTTAATAATAACTCTGAAAGTACTGGACCGATTTTGTTGAAATTTTCAGGGTGTATTAGTATGCATGGGCACTACTATATGGCATGTAGAAAAAAATTTACTTTAGGTACTACGTAAAGTAAAATAAAAATCATAAACGTGATCCATTTCAGATATAGAACCTACCATTTAAGGGACTTCACTTAATAAAAAAAAAGTTTTAAAAAACATAAAACCGACTTCCTAAAAAAAGTAAAACTAAAAAACTATTTAAAATAAAAATATAAAAACCGCCTTCAAAAATATATGAAATAAAAACCTAAAAAAAAAAACGAACCCTAGAGTTGAAGGCGGTGCTAAAGCAAGCAAAAATGATGCATGAAAGAAAACATGAGCGGATGATAATATCCTTTGTGATTTGTGTAGCCTTTTTAGCACCGCCTTCAACTCTAGGGTTCGTTTTTTTTTTTAGGTTTTTATTTCATATATTTTTGAAGGCGGTTTTTATATTTTTATTTTAAATAGTTTTTTAGTTTTACTTTTTTTAGGAAGTCGGTTTTATGTTTTTTAAAACTTTTTTTTTATTTCACAGTTTTTTTTAGTAATTTTTTGCTATTAATGTACTCGGCGGAATCGCTCGGCCTTCGGCCTCGCGATTCCGCCTCGCTTTCCAATCCGATCTTGACCCAATTAAAATAGGACCACGTCAGCTTCGATAGCTCAGTGGTGCAGACAGTCAACTGTCGCTATTGAATTTTAAGCAACGCTGGGTGCGGTCAGTACTTAGATGGGTGACCGCTGACCGTTGGAGGCTGACCAAGGTTCGGATTCCTCGTAAAACTGTAAATCCCTTCCCTCGTAATTTTACTTGGTGGTAGGGTTTAACCTTCCCGGGTTGGTACCACCGCACTGAATTAAACGTCGGTCGAAACGGCTATGTAAATAGTTTGTGTTTTCCGACCAGTTCAGTGTAGTCAGCACGATCAAAGGGGGAAGCACTGACATGGCACTGGTGTTATGGGCTGACATCACGGACGTTGTAGGTGATGTTGCAGAACTTAGTAGAATGGACAGACATAAACGTGTTACGGAAGCCTACTTTTATTATAAAATAACCGTCGGAGGACCTTGGTTGAAAATTGTAAAATTTAGTAGAACGGATAGACATGCATATGTTACGGAACCCTACATTCATTTTGCAGAACTTAGTAGAATGGACAGACATAAACGTGTTACGGAACCCTACTTAACAGTTGCACTCCGGGAGTGCCGGCAGATCCCGTGCCACTCTAACTTAACCCTTAACGCAATGACTTAAGGTTTCATTTTAAAAATGACGCTGACGCGATGTCACCTAAAAAAGTGCCAAGAGCCGCTAAAGAAGTTTTCACTTCAAAAACCTCAGGGTTATCCCCTTTCAAATAAAAAAAAAAAGAATTTTCAAAATCGGCCCACAATTGACGGAGTAATCGCGTAACAAACATCCAAAAAAAGAAAACATACCGTCGAATTGAGAATCTTTTAGGTCTAAAGTAAATTTCTCGTGAAGACAAATGCAACGAGCCCAAACACGATGGGTTTATCATGTGTAGTTTAGGAGTTCCTATGGCCACCTTCTGTCTCCATCATCAAACCAGCTCGATGGTACTCGGTACAGTAGGTACTGGCCAGGTACCATAATAAATTAAACGCCGGTCGGAAAAGATAAAAAAATTTCAAATTTAGAATATTCATGAAACAAGGGTCCGAATATGTATCACTAGTATATCGATTCATGTATTTCAACAGGACAGAGAAAATTTCAAAATATTAGGTATTTAATACTTTTTAGTTTTTTTTTTTTTGTTTTTTGGAAATCGGTTTAATATTTTTTAAAACAGTTTTTATTTCATTCTTTTTAGTAATATTACATAAAAAAGAATAATCGAAATCGAATAATCGAAATCGATTGAAGTGGTACAGAATTATTCGCCATATGTGTCAGACTGCAAATTGCTGAATAAGTCCACATCACAAATGTTTTGCTGAAGGTAACCACACACCATACTAATTTATCAAACTGAAAATTGCCGAAAACGACCACATCACAAGTTTTGCTGAAGGTAACCACACACCATAGTATTATGCTGATTTTTCGAAAACCACTGAACCAATTTCGATAAAATTGAAATGGGACCACCTCGGAAGTATGACCTAACTAACAAAAAAAGAATTTTCTAAATCGGCCCTCAATTGACGGAGAAATCGTGTTACAAACATACAAAAAAATAAAAAAAATAAAAAAAAAAATAAAAAAAAAAAAAAACATACAGACGAATTGAGAACCTCCTCCTTTTTTGGAAGTCGGTTAAAAATATGACCCCTGTATAAATAAAAAATGACGCGGAATATTAACGCAAGCGGCCCGCAGCAATAAAAAATATGCCTTGAAAAATAATAATCAAAATTTAATAAATGTAAAAACAAAAAGTGTTATATTTTTTCCTTCAGCCATATGGTCCGAATCGGTCCGAACTCCGATTATCTGCAATAACAGACCGATTGTCCCAATTTTTTTATTCCAAAAGGTGGCAGCCCTGGGAGTGGGCTTAAGGGGGGTTACTAGGCAAAAGCACTTCGTATTTCCTAAACCATACCCATATTTAAAGTGATTTAACTATAATATATATGCCTATAGTTAGGTAAAGATTCAAGGTATAATGTGAATACATTATTTTTAATTTAATCTTATAAATTACCTTAAAAATATATGGTTGAAAAGTGGTAAAATCGTTCAAAAATGCCTTTGCTATTTCCCTCGCCATTTTTTACAAATGCATTTAATACGAAAAATGATTCATTGAATAAGACTAAGAATCATCTAAATAAACTCAAACGCTTACAGAATAAATGGTTTTTTCACTGACCTATCTTTGAACATTCTAAATTTTGGGCCGTTGCCGTGCGCGATCGTTTTTTGTAAGGACGTATTGGTAACGAGGGTAGATTGTAATAGCAAATATCTTTTCGAACGATTTTACCACTTTTCACTCACTTATTTTTCATAGAATTTACAAGATTATATTACAATAATCTATCACACATTATACCTTGAATCTTTACCTAACTATAAGCATATAAATTATAGTTATATCTATTGAAATATGGCTATAGAGAGGATAATATGATACGATGTTTTGCCTAGTGACACACGTTCATAGTGCATTGCTCTAGTTGGCAACACATACCGCCTAGTGGCCGGTCTACTGGCGACCCACAGCGAGAACAGCGATATCATGAAGCTCGCGAAGTCAGTGAGAAGGTGCGCCGCAACAACATGCAGAACTATACTGCACACATTGACACACGTTCATAGTGCAGTGCTCTAGTTGGCAACACATACCGCCTAGTGGCCGGTCTACTGGCGACCCACAGCGAGAACAGCGATATCATGAAGCTCGCGAAGTCAGTGAGAAGGTGCGCCGCAACAACATGCAGAACTATACTGCACACATTGACACACGTTCATAGTGCAGTGCTCTAGTTGGCAACACATACCGCCTAGTGGCCGGTCTACTGGCGACCCACAGCGAGAACAGCGATATCATGAAGCTCGCGAAGTCAGTGAGAAGGTGCGCCGCAACAACATGCAGAACTATACTGCACACATTGACACACGTTCATAGTGCAGTGCTCTAGTTGGCAACACATACCGCCTAGTGGCCGGTCTACTGGCGACCCACAGCGAGAACAGCGATATCATGAAGCTCGCGAAGTCAGTGAGCAGGTGAGCCGCGTCCGTCGCGATCGCCAGGCTGCTCGACATGTATCCTCCTGCAAAAACACATTACATTCCATTTTTTTTTATGGAAACTTACGTTAAGGAATATCCATGTTAAGATAACGGTCACCAAATCCAAGGAATAGCAATACATACGCAGAAATAGCACTATCTACGGGAGTATAGACATAAAACTAAACTGTCAAATGCGCCAAATAAATACAGATTGTTTTTATACGCATGAAATTGATTTTTTTTTTCTTCAAAGCGTGTATTACAGACTCACCGACAATCTCGCCGATCATGAATATGACGCACAGAACACTGGCTATGATGAGTTTCCGGCGAGCTTTCTTGTCTATCTCCTCGTTGCGCGTCCTGTGACAGTGCCCTGCAATCAAAAACATCATCCGTATTACTATGAGAATATAGATAGATATAGGTAGTGTGTTTCAGGATAGGGTTTTGCAGCTTCAGGGGTTGAAAGTGGCCCATATTTGAAGACGAGAAGTTCTGAAACGTTTTCCCAGATTTGGTCATTTTATAGTACTTTTTGGTGAAAATCGTTTCATCGAGATTTGGTGGACGGTTAACATCCGCCTTTATGAAATAAAAATAAAACTGATAAACTACATACATGCTAAGCTGGCAGAGAAAAATAATCAAGAAATTTGTAAAAATTTTACACGTTTCGCATACTGGTAAGTTGTAAATCTCAAAAAAAATTCAAAAAGAAAATCCTCCATGCTCACTTTTCGGGAATCATACGTATGCTTCTACACTGCCAAGTTCTCAAAAAACTTCTTTCAATTTGGTTTCCCAGATGATAGATTACCATGGTTTCCAATTAAAGAGACAATTTTTATAGAAAATTCTTGTTTATTTCGTAAAACCAATCAGCACAGTTACAATTTCGTTTATTATGTAGCTTTAGTTTTATTTATGTCAGCCTCGATAGCTCAGTGGTGCAGACAGTCAACTGTCGCTATTGAATGTTAAGCAACGCTGGGTGCGGTCAGTACTTGGATGGGTGACCGCTGACCGTTGGAGGCTGACCGAGTTTCGGATTCCTCGTAAAACTGTAGGTCCCTTCCCTCCTAATCTTACTTGGTGGTAGGGTTTAACCCGCCCCGGTTGGTACCACCGCACTGAATGAAACTTCGGTCTAAACGGCTATGTAAATAGTTTGTGTTTTCCGACCAGTTCAGTGTAGCCGGCACGATCAAAGGGGGAAGCACTGACATGGCACCTAGTTCATCCGGTGTTATGGGCTGACATCACGGACGTTGTAGGTGATGTAGCCAACCGTGTCAGTTTCCATAAAAATAAAAAAAAAATAAAAATTATCAAGTCATATATTAGGCCTGATGCTCCGGCTCGTAGGAAAATTTTGAACCCCTACTTTCGTGGTTTTCGCATTGTACTGACGCCTGTTTCTGGCTTTCGTGCCTTTGTATGGGACAAGTTGTTGTCCCGGACAACCATCTCATCTATGCTGAATCTATTTTCCTCTTCTTTGCGCAGGCAATTCAGTCTAACCTTTTCTAGTAAGGCACGAATTTTGTAGTAGCGATCAGGATCGTATTTGGTGTTATAGTTGAAATGAATATTTCGTCGTATTTGTTGATATCTTTTTAGTGTCATTAAATTCGCAACCTGAGAGTATCTGAAATATTTAACCCAATAGTCAGTAAGGGCCGGCATGACGACAATACGCATAATAAGTTTTATAGCCAAGAAGTCTTTTATTTCGTCTTTTGTTACATTTATCGATCTTCCGGTTTCTTGTACAGAGTAAAGGTTTGTTTGTTAGACTGTCATCAATAATATCGTCATAAAAGAAGTCTAAAAAGTGATCTAGAGCACTTTTTTTACTGCTTTCAATTCTCCTGAATACAACGTCAGCCACCTCAGCGCGACGAGCAAAAACAGTTCTTTTCCAATAACATTTTCTTTTTGGTTCAGTTTTCTTGATTTTCTTGTTGACCACACGTGGCTCTGATGTTCGTTTTCTTTTCGAACGAGTCGATACTGGCGTAATCACACCTTGTCTGGTGGGAGTTGCAGGACTTACTGGCATGGAAGGAAACGAAGAAATTGACGGCAGGGCATCATAATTACAGTGCGTGGCAGTCGGGCTCGGAAAAATTTCTCGAATTATCAGTGTGAGCTGAATATCGCCTTCCTCGTTACCTTGTTCTTCTTCAGCTTCAGCTTCTGACGAAGTCAATAAATTCAGCCTTTCAAAGAACGAGTCCAACGACGGAGCCGAGCTGGTTGACTGTGAACGCGGGCGGAGCTCGTCTTCTTCATAGGTAGACTAGTCACTTACGTCTGATGAAGCCCTGACGCGAGGAACTAAATTCAATATTTTCGCTGTACGAGCTTGTGTGGCTTTGTCTTTTCTCTTCTCAGTAATAAACTCGCATGGCAGTCTGCCGAGAAAGAAATTATAGTCATGTTCAAGCTCATTCGTTATTTAGGTGTGGGTTATAATATACATACCATCTGAACACTTCTTCTCTGTCCATTTGGCAATGTGGATTATTGAAAAATCAAACAAGCTTACCTTGTGATGTTCGATTGAGATTAACGAATCTCCTGTGTCATCTGAAGGTGATGAGTCCCACCCGCCCTAAGTGCCTTGAACATTGTACTGAACTATTGTATTGTCCCATGAAATAGAAGCGAATATATTTTTTGTATTCTTCGTGTATGTTAATCATGTAATATGCATCTATGAGATCAATTGTTACTAAGAAATTATTCGTTTGTAACAATTTACACACTGGCCGGGTATCTTCTAATTTAAATCGTTCATTTGTAACAAATAAATTTAACTTCTTTAAATTTAAGATAAACTGAATGTACCGTTGGGCTTTTTAATAATGAAATATGGTGAGCAAAATTGTCCTTCTGTTGGAAAGCAGGGTTCAATTGCCTTTTTGTCTAATAATTTCTTTATTTCTGTTTTTATCAGAGTTAGTTCTGAAACAGAAAATTGATTGTTAAGAGGAACCGCGCTTTGATTAGGTGTATTATGAAAAGGTATTCTATAACCTCTCACCCAATCAAGAAATGTAGAATCATTAGTGATTTCTTTCCACTTTTCAATCTGAAAATGAAGTCTGCCCAGCTGAGTATTTATTTGCGGCGGTACGCAGGATGTTCTTCCTTCTTCTTGTGGGTGTCCTTCTGCTGGGTATACTGCGGCCTGCCCTGTTGCCCCCATGTTCTCGGTCCCGTTGTTGCAGGACGAGGAAGGCCCCGCCAGTTTAAAGTGCGGCTCGACGATGGGTTGTTTTTCCGGGATTCGGGATGCGTTTTTGGATTTTGGTTGTATTTCTTTGTCTCGGGAATTTTTAATTCTTGTCCTGAACGTTGCACTGTTTTGGCCGTTTTTATTTTTTCTGTGAGGTTATCTCCGAATAGGTACTTCCTTGGGTCAGTTTCCAACAGGAAAAGTTTGAGGCTTGAGTTTACACAAGACAGTATGAGAGCTCTACGACCTCTTGTTTCTCGGAAGAGGAAGTCGCATATTAATCTGGATGCATCGCAGATGTTTTCTGTTATTTCTTTCTTGTTGACGCTGTCACCCTTGGTAGATAAGCCCAGTTGTAAGGCACAACCCAGGCCTGCCAGTATTGTAGATAGCTGCTTCTGTCTTTTTTCTATGATGTTGTCTATCTTTTTAGCCGTAGCTGCCAGTGCTGTCCCCACTTCGGGGTTAAATAATGGAGCTACCATTCGGTCGCAGTTTTCAAATGACTGAAATTTCTTGAGTATGGATTCCTTGTCTTCCTTGGTTAAACCTTTCTCCAAAATTTCCATCCAGCGCTCGGCGATTACTTTTCGCAAGGTCAGAGGTTTGACTTTTTCTGCTGGTGCTGCTGCCAGTATTTCTAGAATTTCGTCTTCTATGTCTTCTTCTGACAGTTCTTCAAGTAATCATCTTCATCCGGGGGAAAGTTCTCCATATCTTCTTCGAAGAGGTTATTTGTATCGTTGTCTGAAAAAATTAAGACAACCTGTTGTCGTACGGACACAAAACATTTCATCAGTCGGTGAAGGACTGGCATCAAAGCTTTAAATTCAGCATGTCATCAAAGCAGTAAATTCCCACAGAATACCCCTCAGCTTTGGAATGACAATAAAGCCTTTGTGAGTTCCCGCAGAACACCCCTCAGCTTTGGAATAGCTGTGAAGCCTTTGTTGAGTTCCCGCAGAACACCCCTCGGCTTTGTAATAATATCAAGTCATTGTGAGTTCCCTAGGAACATCCCTAGACTTCTTGAGAGTTTGGACGTCCTAAGGACTCCTTTAGTCATAAAAAATACATCTTCTCATCTTTTCATACACCTCAGAACGAACCCGCGCAGTCCGTAATGTGGTAGAGGTTATCTCTGCCGCATTCGTGTTTTCGAGCGAAAAATAACGACGTGTTTGCGTCTATGTAAGTGTAAGTAAATGTTTTTGGAATATTCCAAAGAAAATATTTGTTAAATGCGTAAATTTTAGAAAGGAATACGCGAAAAAAAGAAAAAAAAATGCGTCATATTTTATTGTTTACCTTCTGGGTCCGGAGCGAGGAGCTGGGCTTCCTCCTGTAGTCTTTGTATTTTCCGAAGAATACGTTCCCTTTCTTCCTTCGCGGTCTTCGCGGTGCGTTTTCTCTTCTTTTTCATGATTTTTCACATATTTTTAGGAAGAGGAAAAAAGGAAGCGTCTACGTCTAAGGGATCTCGGAAACGATCAATTGCGATTGTCAATTCTACGCGATTGACAATTGCGATTGATCGTTTACCGAGCCGATTGACTACTAAAATAATAGTTTATTGAACAATTATTTCATAGCATGGGTAGGTATTTCATATCGTAAAAAAATGGGTATGGGAACGTGATCAGTATCTGATACACATACACACCTTAGCGTAAAGTTACCTACTAATGAAAGACCTTATCCAAAAATTTACAAAGTAGGTAGTATAGTAAAATTATTAATAACTTAGTTTAATACGTATTTATTTATTCACAAAGAATCACTTCGTCCAAAAACATAATCATGCTCCAAAACATTTATTCACCGTCACTACCCCGCTCACGCGCTCTCCGCGCGTAATCTCCTCGTCACAAAGGTACAACTTCTGAATAACCCATCCATCAGTGATACGCACCTCCAATTATTTTTAAATGTAGCCCAAAGTCGTATCTCTAGTGTTTATTTCGATATCTCATTGCGTTTTCGAGATATGAATTTTTTTCTGAACGAAACAGGCCGAAAAACTACCGTATTTTAAAAAAAAAATCGTTTTGAAAAAAAAAAGTTTTAGAGTTAAAAAAAAAATATTGCTTTTTGTAGCCCTCGTCGACGCGTCTTTTGACCACGTAGTCCCCAAACCCACGAGGCGATCGATCGGGCGATCTCGCACTTTCGATGAAAATCGGGCCTATACCGAAGCGACAAAAACAAACATTTTCAATGTTAAAACCATTCCGTGTACCGTGTGGGGTCGGTACATAAAAATAATAGCCCCACTGCATCTCTCCCCGTCCATGTCGTAAAAGGCGACTAAGGACAAGATGACGTACTAAAGGACGACAGGCTAGACACCTCTCACCTTGGCACGTTCCTTCCACCGAGTCATACAGGTGGTGGGTCTTCGTGCCTTACTTGCTGCTTAGTTAGTTAGTTAGTAGTTATCTTGTCCGATATACTTTGCTAAACATGGTACATCGGTGTTGTGCTGTAGTTTACAAGAGCACTTGCAGCACAACACCGATTACTCTGCTCACCCCGATTGTCGGGATACAGCAGCGTGTGGTATGTATCTCGGTATGTATTTATGTAACAATAAAAACAATTTTAGTCCATTCGAAGACCATTTTTATAATCATCAGGCTAAGTTTCTTGAAGATTTCTTTGCAAATGTTCATGAGTGAACCGTTATCAAAAAATTTTCAATTTTACCAATTTGTAACATTTTTTTCTGAACAGAAACCGAGAGAGTTATTGCAAGAAATGCCATATCTGCGTTTGAAATCATTGTTTATGTATGAGCGACACCACCGTTCTCAACACAGTTCAGCATTCGAATGAGGTGTGCGCGATTGATGCACCGTCAATTGGAGCTTCAATCGCGCATCATTTGAAACCGTCAATGTTGTTGTATGAGCGATACTACCGTTCTCAACACAGTTCAGCATTCGAATGAGGTGTGCGCGATTGATGCACCGTCAATTGAAGCTTCAATCGCGCATCATTTGAAACCGTCAATGTTGTTGTATGAGCGATACTACCGTTCTCAACACAGTTCAGCATTCGAATGAGCCGTGCGCGATTGATGCACCGTCAATTGGAGCTTTCCATCATTTGAAACCGTCAATCACGTAGACATGACGTAAACATTGTCAATTGCGATTGATCGTCTCCGGGACCACTTATGTATATTGACATAAGCAAACAATGAAATAATTTTTTTTGTTGTTGTTGCGAATAAAGATGGCAGCACAAAGACGGTGCGTTCCAAAGTAAATAGTGCGTTTCAAAATGCTTTATTTTAATTTTGAAATTATGTATGTCTAAACCAGTGGCCCAGCAATCTACAACTTGTATTCTTATCATCGAAGATGGCACATGAGCTTCGTTAATAATATACATACCACCTTAACACTACTTCATCGAGCATTAGGCAGCAATTTTATTGTCATTCGAATAATGAGAAATGGGATGCATGAGGACTCAAAATTTAAACGTTAAGAAACAGATGTAAACGAAAACATATGGCTAAATATAAAATAACTAGCTGCGAACACGGCTTCGCTCGGGTAAACTAAACTTGCACTGATATGTAGTGGATTTTTTGGCTGTTTAAAATATAAAATAAACAAAAATTAAATTAATTAACAATAACGTTTCAAGTATAAAAAGTTTATTTGCTAAATTGCTTAAATAGTTCTTACAATTTTTACAAAACCTTACAAATTCTTATTGATATAAAAATTAAAAATCATTGAAGATTCTTCATTTTCCAAATTTAATGTATCCTGGCTATTGCTTCTGGCACTTACACTTTAATGTGACTTACTTATTTAAGCAGAATTGAGCGAATGACCTTTATAATTTTGTCTACAACTGAATATTTATACGCTTGGAAATACATAATCAAATTTTTACTTGAGAAATTGAGAATTGTAACGAAAATATTTGTCTTCTAAAAAAAATTTATAAAAATAAAAAATTGTGGTTTAGAAGTTCTATTCCTGAAGTTTCGCAAGCCTTTCCTGAAAAATCCTGTATAAATAGATAGGTAGAAATACATTTTTGCTTTAACTTTTTTACAGTAAACAAGCACAATGAAAATTTACATGAGGTGCAAAGGCGGACTTATCCATTACATATATTTCTTCCAGTCAACCTTTGGATGTTTGAGGGTCGAATAAATAATATAGTAAAATGTAAGTAACGAAACCTTGGTAGCTCAGTGGTCTTACGGATAGACGCTCGATCGTGAAGTTAAGCGCACCCGGGCGCGGTCACAACTTGATGGGTAATCATTCGACCGTTGGAGGCTGACAATAGTTCGGATTCAACGTAAAACTGTACGTCCGACAGGGCTGGCACCACTGTACTGGATGTAAGATGGCCGCATAGCAGCCTCCGGCTCCTCTAATCCAGTATAGCCGGCAATCCGAAGTGAAGTCTCCGGTATGGCACCTACCTTCTCAGAGATGATATTGGCTGGCCGGAGCGTGCGCTTTGACCCCTCTGACTCAGCCATCCATACCGGATTACATAAAAAAAAGTTACGTTGTTGGTTTGGGGCCAACCTGCACTGTCATGCTCGGACATAAAATAAATGTATTATCCATCATGAAAGACTCTTCAAAATAACAATGATTACGGAACCAGCAGCGCACATTTGAAGTCATGCACTCATCATCATACATAACAGAGATTGCCGTTATTACAGAGGCGCACTACTCCATGGCTATGAATGGAGGTGACCCTCTCTTGCGCTTGTCACGTGCTCATTGTGTGTCGATCTCTTCACGTTAGTATATAAGGTCTTTCAATAGTAGGTAATAGTACGCTAAGGGGAGTATGTATGTATGTGTATCAGATACTGATCATCACGTTCCCCATACCTATTTTTTGAAGTGAAAACTTCTTTAGCGGCGCTTGGCACTTTTTTACGTGGGTAAAAAATGTTAAACTCGCGTCATCGCGTCATCGCGTCAGCGTCAGATTTATTTTTATTATTTAAAATGTAACCTTAAGCCATTGCATTAAGGGTTAAGTTACGAGTGGCTCGGGATCAATTCTGTTCGTCTCTCAGTGGCAGTGGGAATCCGATATTCGTTTGGTCGTTTATGTGATTTCGTGGCTCAATGGTAAGAATGTAGGATTTGTATTTTTTGACCATGGTTTCGAATCCCTCAAAATTTGTTTTGTTTTCTTTTTTAAGCAATGTTACGTGTTTAAATTTTTTTAGGGTGTTTAGTTTTTTTTATAACCACCTAAGAATTATTTTCGGAAATACAAAAAGTTTTCACTTCTGCCGGCACTCCCGGAGTGCAACTGTGGCTTTTTTCGGATATCAAATACCTAACCATCCTAGTAAAATAATAGTTTATTGAAAAATTATTTCACAGCATGGGTAGATAAGTATTTGGTATCGGAAAAAAAAAAAATAGGTATGGGAACTTGATCAGTATCCGATACACATACTCCCCTTAGCGTAACCTAATAATGAAAGATACAGGCTGTTTCATGTCGGCTACACTGAACTGGACGGAAAACACGAACTATTTACATAGCCGTTTCGACCGACGACGTTTCGCTCAGTGAGGTGGTATCAATCCGGCCGGGATAAACCCCTAGTAAGGTAAGAAGGGAAGGGACCTACAGTTTAACGTGGAATCCGACCGAACCACGTTCGAACGGTCACCCATCCAAGTACTGATCGCGCCAAAATTTGTTGGTCGAAACATACATACATACATAGCGACACATTTCTGTTTCACAGTGGGGTAGGCAGAGACAAGGGATCTCCACGCGCCACGATCCTGATACGCCTCTGCCGCCTCTTCCACTCTCATAATGTTCTTCATACATGCTCGTCGGTTATGGGTACTAAAAAAACCGCACGTATTTTGCGTATCACGCCATCTATCGGTGACCGTTCCTATTTTTGTAGTTAAAATGTTTGGATAATTCGGCAGATGGCGCTCTTCTGTATATTATGATACTTGCATGGGGGGGAGCCCCTATTATTTTTTACTTGTTCTGTGAAAAATTCAACCGGCTACCAATTACGGTTCAAAAGATACAGCCATCGGACGGACGGACAGACAGACAGACGGCTTTCGTATCCATACGGACGGAACCCTAAAAAACTCTGCGTGATTTTATTTCATTACGGTTTTGCATGTGCTGTGTTTGATGAATGAAATGAGAAGTTTTTTTCTTATTTCTTGTCCACCATGCTACCTGGCTTCATCGTCCTCAAGAGATGACCTTGGGTAACGCTTGAGCAGTCATCGGCAACGCTGTGACTGTTTGGTAATGAATGTCTTCATTGTTGGAACATTTTTGGTGAGTTTAGATTTTATAATGAGATAATTATTGACAATTAAATATACTGTTCATGGTGGCAACACTATATTATTTATACCCACCGACTTACCTACCTACTCCCGACATGGCCATGTATTTGAAAAAAAAAATTATCATTAATGCAGTTCGATCATAAAAAATCATTTTTTTTATCAGAGTGCTCTTGTCATCCCATCTTGCCGCATAAAATTCTGAACAACTTGGCAACTAAAAACAGGATAAAACAAAATGGCAATTTTTGTAGCTTAAGAGTCAAGGATTACGTGGTGGTAATATTACGCCAAAGGTATTTAAATATTTAATAGATTACTGAGTGGGTATTGGGAACATTTTCATACAAACACTTTGATCTGGAACGTCAATGCACTCAATGCGTCGTGCATCGAACGTCACGTCAGTCTCGGTTCTACAACTTCTACTAGTGTTGTAACGGCCAGTACATTAATTTCGCCAGCGCAATCCTCATGTTTTTCCGAGACAAAAAAGTAAATAAAGTTTTTTTCTAAAGTGTCTAGTTTTCGGGATATAAATATTTGAAGTTTAGCGGGGGGAGAGTGCTGGCGCTGGAACGGTCGGGGTCGAAAAACTCACCCGCGCCGCCGCCGCTCATCTCTCTCCGCGCACTCGTCCCTGCTCGCTCAATCACCGCGCGCCTTTCATTCCCACGTTCGTGGGGAACATTAGATCCTTTTTACACTAAATAAATCAATTAGTTTGTATGAAAACTGTAACTTTTTATTTAAAGGGAATTCAGAAAAAATGTTATTTGACTTTTTTGTTACTATTGATCCCAATAATAATTTCCTAAATTTAATGTAGTGGCCGTTACAACACCCTGTATATGTGATTGCATATCTACTCACGTTCGACAGGTACGATTCCGTTGCCTTCCGGTTCCTTGTCGGCGCCGAGCGCCGCGCAGCAGCCCGCTGAAGGGTTGCCGTGCACGCAGAATATGACTCGCCGCGCAAGCGCGACGCCGCCCCCCTCCCCCCCGCCGCCGCCGCCTCCCGCCGCGCCGTACGTCACCTTGCCGCCTTGGTAGCTGCAACCAATTTCAATGTTAACCGTTTTTTAACCCCCGACGAAAAACGGAGGGGTGTTATAAGTTTGACGTGTGTGTGTGTGTGTGTGTGTGTGTGTGTGTGTGTCTGTCTGTGGCATCGTAGCTCCCAAACGGATGGACCGATTTGGATGCGGTTTTTTTTATTAGGAAGCTTATTTAATCGGGATGGTTCTTAGCTATGTTTGTAATCAATTAATCAAGTAATTAAGTAATAAAAAAATTTATTATCTCAAAAAGTGGACCGATTTTCATGCGGTTTCTTTTAAAAAGCTTGAAATAAAAGTTAAATTACAAATTTAAAAAACCCCCGACCCTTAAAAAGCAAAAAATAATTTCCGTTTACTTACTTAAAGGAGTCGGGGGACCGCTAAGTAAATAAAATATAAAATTACAAATTTAAAAAACCCCCGACTCTTAAAAAGTCAAAAATAATTTCCGTTTACTTACTTAAAGGAGTCGGTAGACCGCTAAGTAAATTCCCGCGCAACTTTTGAGTCTTTATATTTAATTTACTTAGCGGTCCCCCGACTCCTTTAAGTAAGTAAACGGAAATTATTTTTGACTTTTTAAGAGTCGGGGGTTTTTTAAATTTGTAATTTAACTTTTATTTCAAGCTTTTTAAAAAAAACCGCATGCAAATCGGTCCACTTTTGAAGATAATAATTTTTTTTATTACTTAATTACTTAATTACTTGATTACAAACATAGCTAAGAACCATCCCGATTAAACAGGCTTCCTAATAAAAAAAACCGCATCCAAATCGGTCCATCCGTTTGGGAGCTACGATGCCACAGACAGACACACACACACACACACACACACACACACACACACGTCAAACTTATAACACCCCTCCGTTTTTTTCGTCGGGGGTTAAAAACTCAGAGCTGCGCGGGAATTTACTTAGCGGTCTCCCGACTCCTTTAAGTAAGTAAACGGAAATTATTTTTTGCTTTTTAAGGGTCGGGGGTTTTTATGTGTAAGTAAACTGTAAACATCTATTAGGTATACCGAGCCGAGACCCATAGCATTTGTCGGGGCTGGACTGAAATGCGATTTGGTAGCAGTGAAAGTTACTGATGTACATCTAAGTCCCGGTCCTCGTCCCGGCCAGCACTCGCGTTCAACTTTTTTTTTTTTTGTGAAAATTGTTCAAATGTTCAGGTGTTTCACATCGTGAAACGGAGATGTCTGGGAGTAGCTATTAATTATTCTGTGGTCTGGGATGTTGTTCCCAGTCCCAGTGTCTGTTTGTTTGTATGTAGGTATACCTACGTATGTCGGCATGAACAAATGGGAGCACTGACATTGATTGTACCTCGGTCCCACAGGAACGAGGTAAAATTATTATTTTTTAGTTTAACCCGTTGAACTATTCTGAATGTGACCTGACATTTGGATGGTCATCAGACCGTGACACGCTCACACACAACAACGCTTCGCTCGGTCGGTAAATTTTCGCCTTCACAAGCCTATGTATTCATTGGGTAACCCACGAGTCAGTAACTCAGTAACTCAGTGACTCGTGGGGTAACCTAACACGAAAGTAACTGAAACTGTTACTCACTTAGCCATCTCAAGATGAGTCATTGATGCCGTTTGAAATATTTTTTTCCCACAAATCCTAATAATGCGGAAAATGACAGATTTCCGCTTTATAAGGATACCGGGCGGGCGGTGGGTGGCGTCAATCCAAAGTCGAGAACTACTCAATCAATTCACAATTCACTCATGTGTTTGGGCACATATAAGGATGGTTATAAACGAAGTTATAAATCTATTTTGCACGCGAAGTAAAGCCGCGGGAACCAATAATCAGTACGGTCGAACCGAAGTATGAAACTGCACTATACCAACAACAACAACGGTCGTACCTAATACAATGTAATCAAATGCACTGAATAAAGACTAAATGAGACGCATTAGTGAGATTGCTATCTGCAATTTGTTTTGTGGCAAATTAGTCAAATAATCTGTACGTTTAACTCGCGAACTACTCAACTAATCACACCTTTATCTCGCGCGAGTTTTCCTCTAGTTAAATAATTTAAATACAATTTTTTGTGTGTATTGATTTGTTAATAAGACCTTGACCTGCGTTCGTAATAAGGCCTTTTTTAGTCCGCAGCTTCAACAGATTTTATTTATTTACTTAATTTTAAATCTAAGAAACATTACGTGCTTAACCTAACCATGTGCTCCCTTAGCTTATGTCATGTCTTATAAATATATTTATACCTAATACCGCTTGCCTACCCCTATTAGTGTGGGTATGATGATATGTAGCAGTTTCTTCAGTTATGTGCACGATGCAGTGTAAATAAAAATATGGCCATTCATAAAAATTTGTTCCAATAGTTTTGTTAGTGAAACATGAAAAAAAAAAAATATTTTCAATGCATTTGAATCTACTTAACAGGAGAGACAAAAACCCTGATTATTTCACTTCAAAATTTTAACAGAACCCAATACTTACCTACCAACAAATTTCACCATCAAAATTATATTTTAAAAAAATACGCAGTGTTGCATTGCAACATAAAGGACGCATGTTGAATATTCACAGTAACAATACCTGTCTATAAAGTTGCATAAAACAGACGTAATGATTGATTGATATGAATTTGGAATGCATAGTACCATCCTAAACAACGTCTACAATATATTGTCGGGCTCCAATAACGCACGATCTGTCTATACTGTATGAAAGAATTAGAAGCTGCGCGCCGTTTTATCATTGGCATGGTGTAACGTAACATAAACATTTTTAGTACGCTTAAGACTAGACGGAAGTTAACTTTCTCCATACAAAATCGTCCTTCGGCATTTATGTTTTTTACCCCCCTAAACCTTAAATTCTTTTTTTGTTGTAAGGACAGTCGAATCTACGTTCCTCTCTTTTTATTTTTTGAATCGGAGGTGATATTGGCAGGTCGGAGTTTGACCCCTCTGATTCTGACCCATACCGGATTACATAAAAAAAAGATATTAATGGCGTAAAATCACTTCAGATGCTTTTATACTGAAACTCTAAAACAAAAACCAAAATTAACTTTCCCTTAGAATTTATTCAATATTAGATCTAGAAAAAACAGTTTTCTCATGAATAGGTATAGTAATGACTAATGACTATTGAAGTAATGATTAATGATAATAAAAAGGATGATAAGCAATCGCGAACCCAGCCCGACCATTACAATGTAGTAATTTTACAACGTTCAAATTATGTAAGCATGTGTGTATAATTAATTTATCAACAAGTAGGTAATTCATTAATATGAAGAAAAAAAACCAACCGACTACGACCAAAAACGATGCAAATAAAGAAATAGCGGTAGAAAAGGGTGTAGTCGAGCGTTCTGTCTATTCAAATCCTTCTACACATTCGACTACAGTTTTCTACTGCTCTTTCCTTGATTTCTTCGTTTTCGTTTTTATTTTTAATAGATTATTTTTAGTTCCTATGCAATCGCTCTAGCTAGACAATAATAGTCCACTCGATGAATTTTGAAAAAATTATGTTTTCAAAGTTCAAAGTTTGTCAATATGGCGCGCCCCGCTGCCAAGGCCCACCTGGCAGCTGTTTATGCCACAAAGATTCACGGACTTCTGTTTAAATTCGAAATCAATTGATCTTTACATAATTAAGTGTTGGAATTCAGGTAGACAACGGCATAAGTGGGTACGCCGCCGCCGGCGCTGCTGAAAGCAGTGGTTCCGCACCGCTGAAGGTCTCGGGGAGGACTGGAGGAGCTCTTTAGTGTGCTTTCTACCGCCTGGGCTCAAAACGGCAGGAGTTTCCACGACACCGACAGAAGCCAAAACTTGATAGTTTTAGCATTGGTTTATACAGCACTAGCATCTAAGATAGAAAGTCTTTTTTTTATTTTATTTTTTTGATGGAAACTGACGCGGTCGGCCACATCACTTACAACATCCGTGATGTCAGCCCATAACACCGGGTGAACTAGGTGCCATGTCAGTGCTTCCCTTCGGTCGTGCCGGTTACACTGAACTGAACGGAAAACACGAACTATTTACATAGCCGTTTCGACCGGCGACGTTTCATTCAGTGCGGTGGTCAGCCTTTCTGTCTCAGTGGCACCAGCTGAGCCCGCGGCTCCATTCGCTTTCAGGATATGATATTATATAGCCGTCATCATTCGGAGATAATGTCAGATTGAATTGATGGAAACCGCATCTAAATCGGCCGTGTCGTTCTCGAGTCATTATAGGCGAACATGCAGACGGAAGGCGTCGCACTCTAAGATATACACGGTGAACAAAAAACCTGTCGAACACCCGAAGGCAGGAAGTACAGTTTCAGATACTGAATCGGATAGGCTAGTTTTTTTTCGAAATTTATATGAAAATATGCCCTTTTTCAATTATTCCTAAGTATCAAGATGTCTTTAAATAACTAAATTATTTCTGCATGCCATCATAACAGTGATGTGATGTGAAGTTAAACCCTACTCTACTACCATATGTCTTAAGCACGTGATATCAGTCTTCTAGGTAACTACCTAGGTAATATTCTAAAACTTCTTAGGTATACAAAATAATAGTTTGTTGCACACTAACTGACCTAAAAGCACTTACCGACTTCATTTTCAGTACAGAAGGCAAAAAAAAGTATTAAAATCGGCAAATTACTTTACAAAGAATTTCACTAAAGACATAAGAACACGCTGCTGTCTGCCTTCACTTCATTCGACTCGCCTCAAGATAATTTATGTATGACACTGGCGGCACCTGGCGGCGAGGCGGAGCGGCGCGCCGCCTCCCCCCGCGCCTCCTAGAGAATTTTGTATTAGAAGTAAAAGGTCGTGATATTAATTCTATTTTTTAATTGAAAAATTTTATCCGAATTAAAAAAAAAACTAGCCTATCCGATTCAGTATCTGAAACTGTACTTCCTGCCTTCGGGTGTTCGACAGGTTTTTTGTTCACCGGAAGAGATCGTGAATCTCCATCACATACACAGAAATGATATAATCCCAGTAACGAATCCAATTTTGGCACTTACAACAGCTGCGCGCGTTCATCACTTCCTCCCTTCTTCGACATATTGGATTCACAACACACCACTCACACCGAAAATGTATCGAAAACGGCCTTTTTTTCACCCGAGCACGTGTTCCGTACGGCACAAGCGTTAAAATGTCCACACCTTCACCGGGGTTGAGTAGCCATACTGATAAGGACGCTAGAAATCCTTATCGATATCCAGTAGGTAAGTAAATTGTGAATTGATAGCAGTCATTATACGAAAGCGGTCCGTTTACATACGGAGATAAGTGTGCACTTCAAACGTACCTAACGCGACCGCTTAGACTGCATGGAAATCTTCGCTTTATCACTGCTATAGTATAGGGCCATTTCACACGCTTCCGGTGATATGACTAATGTGCAACTGCCAAGTGCAAATTCTTCTTGTTCGATTATTTTTGGGGCAATGTTAACAGGCCCTTATTAAATCGATCAGAAGCCAAATTATCAGGATTGTCAGGTGCACAGAGCACGAAATCCGCGCGCCGCGCCTCCTAGAGACGCCCTGAGCGCGATTTCCCTACAACGCAGTTGAAGCCTGTGGGCGTGGCCTATGACTTACATATGTTTGTTGTGCGTGTGCATTTGTTTTGTGCGTGTGCCTAACTTGCTCCTCTTTGTGTGTAGTGTCGATACTAACACACACATACACATACGAAGCGCTAGTAGCACTGCGTCCAGTTATTGGGTTTCAAATATTATCGCTTAGGGCGTCCCTAGGAGGGGGCGCGGCGCGCGGATTTCGTGCTCTGTGGTCAGGTGGTTCGGTTGAAAAAAAAACGGAAATTTTTCATCGAAGGGCGTTTGATTTTCAAGTACAAAATGTTTCACGACCTTTACTTTTGAAAATGAATGATTAAGAGTAATAAATAAAAGGCTTTTTTCGAACTGATTGCAAAATCGAAGAACGCAGTAAAATTAGTATTAAAATGTTCTAAAAAAAGTAAATATTTGCGTTATATGAAGAAAAAAAACCGGACGTCTTGATGTTCGGTTTTTCATAATTTTAGAGACCGGACACGCACAGGCCTCAAAAAACCGGACAGTCCTGTCCAAAATCGGATATCTGTCTTCTCTTTCTTATTAATAATCTGTGGATTATGATAATCTGTGGTATGCACAGGCCACATTTGCTTCATATTTAAATATTTTAGAAGTAGACTGTCGTTCGAAACAAATCACCTTGAAATACACTGGCTATTGTGATAGATAGATTCGAGATTGGTAATCTGTGGATTCGAGTCGCTACTTGACATGAGGATAGGCAAACTAGATTTTCTTCCATGATTGTGATACTTTAAGAGTTTAATAAAAATATGAAGTTTCTGGGCAACCTATCTGCGCTTCATTGAAGAATAGAAGTCAAGTGTGCAGCTTGTAGTAAACACTGCTGTATCACAAATGATAAAGTTCTGGTGCCACTTAATCTGAAAACGATAATACCTACCAAAGCGACCAAACCTTCACATTGGCGATGTGCATTCGCAAATGCATTGGGCCAGCATTTAGAGGAGGCCTCATAGACATATCACAGAATTTCACAGCAATACATATTATAATAAAATCGTACCCTTACCGCGGCGGCGGCGTGTCTAATATTTTAAGTGCATAACCAGTTTCTACTTTTTCTTTTTAGGATTTAGTATCACAATTAATTTATTTTCATGTGGTTCTTTCCATTGACTTATATATTACTAACGTATATTATATACTTTAGTTAGCATATCACTGGTTCTTTCTGAAAGAATAAATTGTCATGTTCAGTTATCCACGCCAAGTACTAATAATATCTTCAAACTACCCGCACATTTGTCGCACTTCCATAACTCAATTCGTCACTGGATACTGGCAGTAATAAACGTATTTCCGGTTGCCACTATTAAAAAAAGGAGAAGAATAATAATTCAATTGAATGTATGCGAACACGCGCCTCCGCCCCGCCCGATAGTAAGCTTCAATTACAGCAAACGTTTTATTGTTGTGATATTTGACTTACAGAAATGATCCTTCCTGGTATCACCTACACTACAATATGCCTATAGTGTGCAACCTGAGTAACATAATGGCGTACACGGAAGCACTACATGACCGTAAAGCGATTCTTTTTAATAGCCGACAGCTCTTGATGGCAGGTAATATAATGTGAAGAAATGAAATGCCTATAAATATGTTATTTATTATCAAGCATTCTAGTAAAGCACCTTATTCACCATTCTGCCAAGGCCACGCACGATGCACGATGAAAAACTACAATGAATATGCTCGACGTACGTCGGTAATTATTATTAATTGCTTGCTGGACCCGCTGGACGCATTTTTCATCCAGCAACGGTCCCCCCACCACTGTCTAAGCGTGACGTACGTCGCCGATGGATAATGAATATCCCGGACGTACGTTAGGGCGGCCGTGCATCGTTATTCACCATCCATCTTGCTGTACGTCCCGCCAAAGTCGCCTTGCTGGACGTAGCATACACACCATCGTGCGCGCATCCAGCGTGCTAGTTTCAGTCGAACGAGTGAGAGAGATAGCACGTCTGTTGTTTTGTTGTCTATAAAACGTCAAAAAATGGGAATTTACTGTACAGCAAGCCTACACACGATCCAGCACGCACGATGCACGACCGTCCTGCCTGACGTACGTCCGGGATATACATTATCCATCGGCGACGTACGTCACGCTTAGACAGTGGTGGGGGGACCGTTGCTGGATGAAAAATGCGTCCAGCGGGTCCAGCAAGCAATTAATAATAATTACCGACGTACGTCGAGCCTATATTTTATTGTCGTTTTTCATCGTGCATCGTGCGTGGCCTTCGCAGGATGTACATCAGGCTGGATGGTGAATAAGGCGCTTTAGTAATGCGACCGAACGTATGCAGTGCGAAGTGTCTTTTTGCAAGTGAGAATTTTCTTGTGTGGTCTATCTACAGCGTATTCTTGTCAGCCTCCCTCGGTAACACAGTGGTGCGTTCGGTCGACTGTTGTTACGCACACGTGGACGCAGTCTGTCTTGGATGGGTGACTGCACGACCGTTGGAGGCTGACCGTGGTTCGGATTCCACGTAAAACTGTAGGTCCCTTCCCTTCTTACCTTACCAGGTGCTAGGGTTCATCCCACCCGGGTTGCTACCACCGCACTGAATGAAACGTCGTCGGTCGAAACGTCTATGTAAATAGTTCGTGTTTTCCGTCCAGTTCAGTGTAGCCGACATGAAATGAAGGGAAGCACTGACATGGCGCCTAGTTCACCCGGTGTTATGGGTTGACATCACGGATATTGCAGGTGATGTAGCCAACCGTGTCAGTTTCAAACAAAGGTATTTCTCCGTAGCTGCGCGTTATAAATTTAAATTAATATTTAACTACCTCTATTTACGTTTTCCTCAAACAACAATGCCATCATCTTTGTGCGTGATACGCACTTGGCGGGTTTTTCTCGAACCACTGTTGAATTTACAATCGCAAGCGTGTGTACAGCGTGAAATAAAGGACTAACTAACTAGTAATTAGTACTCAACCAACACTTGTAGAATGCATGCTTAGGTGTGGTCTGTGAGGAGGTCATTTTGTGTTATTCTTGTTGCACCAATCACCAATCTGAATATTATATTATGCGACTAGCGGAGCTATATTCTATGTATAATCTCGTGTATAATAAATAATAATTCATCGCTAGGTACTAAAATTTTCTCATGCTCCGTCTCACTCGCTCCAAATGCCTTCTCATTGCGTCTAGTGAGACAGACCTGCGAGAAAAAAATAGTTTTCTCATAAAATCTCTAATATAATTTTCTAGAAAACTAGGATTTAATTTTTTTGGCAATAGTCTTTTTAAGACATTTTGGCCAGTGTCATGTAAGTGAGGATACATGGTAGGTAACTAGAGGATTACCATTCAGAAACTAATGTATAGTCAGTCACTACTGCAACCCTGTATGGTCGGCGCGGTCTTGGCTTGGACTCTTGATCTCAATGTCCGATGTTTGATTCCAGCCGACATGCACCGCACCAGTGATCTCTTGAACCGTAATAAGAAGCCCGTTGAAATTTTCACAGAATATGTGTTATTTATTATGGCCGATATAACAACAAATAATAAAAATAAAAAAAAACACGGGATTTCCCATTGAAGAAACTAAAAAGTTTATGTGCGTCATCTACCAAAGAGTATGAAGCATTTTAACTAATCATGAATTTTAACTAATATGTATGAAGCATTTCATAAACCCGCCATAGGTGGCGTGAGTGGCGCTGACCACGCGCTGACCATGACATGGCGATATGGAACCCTCGGTGCGCGAGTTCGACTCGCACTTGGCTGATTTTTTTTTATTTGTAGTGCGGAACCCTCGCCTCGCCTCGGTGCGCGAGTCCGACTCGCACTTGGCCGTTTTTTATTACTTGCTGTTTTACTTTAGAGTTCGCACTGGCTATGTGTCAACCAGCCACACACCGAGCTCGGGCGAGACAGACTGACGAGACACGGACGCGAAGCGTGGATATGCCCTCCCTGCACTGCTAAGTCAAAACGCGGAGATAATACCCCCATCCGCCCTGCGGCTAAGGACACCAACCCTCTCCGGCCAATCAGCGGCATCGACCAACAGGTATCCGCCTCTACCTCCCCTACTGGCGGTGCGTCAACCTCCCTTACAGACACGCTGAGAAATGAGATGCAGAGTCTGGTAGCTGCAGTTCGTCTATGTAGGGGCGAGTTTGAAGCTATGCGACAAGAAATGCAGGACCTGCGAAGTTCAGCTGAGATGGCCCACGGAAGGATAGATGACCTGGCGAAGACGATGGACGGGATAGATCGCCGGATAGCGGTGGTTGAGAAAGTACAAAACGACTTAATTTCGGCGCGCTCCACTATCGCCGAGCTGAGGAACGAACTGGAGGCGCGCGAGCAGTCCAGCCTGGCCAACGAGATCGAGTTCACCGGCGTTCCAGAACTA
The DNA here is from genome assembly GCA_946902875.1 of Nematopogon swammerdamellus. Taxonomy (NCBI): domain Eukaryota; kingdom Metazoa; phylum Arthropoda; class Insecta; order Lepidoptera; family Adelidae; genus Nematopogon; species Nematopogon swammerdamellus. The sequence continues at coordinate 4,459,360 of OX336333.1, forward strand.
AAGGAGGAAAATTTGTATCACCTGGCCCTGGTCATTAGTAGGAAGATCGGCGTGGAGCTAGATGAGCGCGACATTGACTCTGTCGTGCGCGTCGGGCCGATTCGCCCGCCCGCTGATAAGGGTGGCGATGCGTCCCTCGGTGCCCACGGCCGATCCCGCCCCGTCGTCCTGCGCGTGACACGTCGTCGCATCAAGGACGACCTCCTGAAGGCAGCGCGCGTACGGCGCGCCGGTATCCAGTCGCAGGACATAGGGCTGCCGAGGGTCGACAAGCCGATCTTCATCAACGACCGATTGACCAAACGAAACCGGGAATTATTTTATAAAACTAGGATGGCAGCTCGTGAAAATGGTTTTAAATTTGTTTGTATTCGCGACGGGCGGATCTTAGTAAAGAGAGCAGAAAAGTGTAGGACGCAGCGCGTGCGGGGGGAAAGCGATATAGAAAAAATTTTTTTAGGGAACTCCCAACCCGCTCCTGCCGCTCTCACTGCGCCCTGATAATCACTACGATGTGCACACTTTTACTAGCCACTCTTAAAATTGCTTTTATTTTATTAATAAATCTAATTTTTTATTTGGAAAATTTTACTTTTTTAATACAAATTGTCTTGCCTTATTGCCTGCTTTCTCCCAACTATAATATGGAACCACTTTTAGCCAATGTTAGCACCAAAGAGATTTCGTTAAAAATTCATAATCTACGAACCATTTCATCATTTCAGCCAAACTTATTAAGTTTCAATGGGCCAAAGAAATAGACCAAAGTTAGTTAAGTTGGGCTTAATAAATACGAGATCCTTAAATACTGGCAGGGATGAGCTCAGAATGTCCGTGGAAAATTACGAGCCAGATATACTCGCGCTTAACGAGACGTGGATAAGAGAGGGCGAGGAGCGCTATGCTCCAAAACTAGCGGGTTACACTCTCCGGCACGCCGCTCGGCCGGGCGCCCGCGCCGCCGGAGGTGGGGTGGGTTTCTACGTGCGCCGTGGCCTCAGGGCGCGCGTGCGACCACACCCTGCTGCGCCGCTAGAGCAAATGTGGCTCGAGCTATCTCTGGGAGGAGTGCGCGTAGCGATAGGTACGGCTTACAGACCCGCTGCAGTATCTGTGGAGAGCGCCGTGGACAGCCTCAGCGAATCTATCGCTGCTTTCAACTATTGCAACCACATCTTTTTGCTCGGCGATTTAAATATAAACATGTTGAAAACCGACGCGGCGGACACCGATGATTTCGTCACGTTCTTAAACCACCATAGTCTTCAGCAAATGGTCGACACTCCCACGCGGATCACAGACTCGACGGCGACGCTCATAGACGTTGTATGTACGGACGCGCCTAATCTAGTGAAACAAATTAACGTGCATCATAACCCTTGTCTCAGTGATCACGTGTTGGTAATAGTAGAAGTAAATATAAAAAAACCGAAGGCACAGCCGCGGTGGATCACGTTCAGGTCGATAAAAAATATTGTGGAAGCAGACTTCGTTGCCGACTTAGAATGTCTTCCATGGGAGAAAATCCTGCAATGCAAGGATGTGAACGAGAAGGTTCATATGTTCAATGAAATTGTCTCTGCTCTATTCGACCGTCACGCGCCCACCCGTAAATGTCGTGTCAAATCTAGCCCACAACCTTGGATCACGGATGTTCTAAGAAAAATGATGTCCCTCAGAGACAAAGCACTCACCAGAGCCCGTGCCACTAAAGTAGATTCCCACAAGGCTTACTACAAAAAACTAAAAAATTTAGTAATAACAGCTAATAGACGTGAAAAGACAGGTTACTTTACCCATTTCGTAAACAATAATATCAAAGACACAAAAAGTCTATGGAGCAACCTTAAAAAAACAGCTTTGTTTGATGACCCTGGAAATTGCGATATCCCTGAGCAATTAAACAACCCAGAAAATATAAATGCGCATTTCTTAAACGTCCCAGGGGAGCAGCGGGCGGATGGAGAGACTTTAAACTATTTTAAATCCAACAAATTCTCTGATGTAGCTTTTCACCTGAAACCAGTAACACAGTCTGAAATTTAAAAATCGATACGTAATATTAAAACTATGGCAATGGGTGCTGATGCCATTTCAATTGAAATGATTAGTTTAACCTTACCGCATTCGCTAGATGCTCTCACTTCAATAGTAAACGCGTCACTGGTGGACGGAGTGTTCCCCGAGGGCTGGAAGATGGCTATTGTTAAACCCATTCCCAAAAAGAATGTGGTATCAGATCTTAAAGATCTCCGACCTATCAGCATTCTTCCGGCTATATCCAAACTTATGGAGAGAGCTGTTCATAAACAGCTCTATGCTTACCTTAACGCACAAAAAGTTATACCGAAGATGCAATCTGGCTTCCGTGGGGCCCACAGCACGAGTACCGCCCTGTCCGATGTACTCGATGATATTATATCAGCTGCAGATTCTAAAATGGGCAGGGTACTGGTGTTGCTGGACTTCTCACGCGCTTTTGACTACTTGAATATTCCGCTCCTACTGGCCAAGCTTACCTATTACGGTATCTCGAATGATGCAAACAAATGGTTTGAGAGCTTTCTTGTCGGCAGGAAACAGAAAGTGGCCTGTCTGGGCGAGGATGGCTCAACTAGGCATTCGGAACCGAGGACCCTATCTCGGGGGGTCCCGCAAGGGTCAATCCTTAGCCCTTTTCTATTTACCCTTTTTACAGCTGACCTCTGTAGAGTAGTGCACGGTTGCAAGCTTCACCTGTATGCGGACGACACTCAGGTTTACATGTCATTCGACTCAGAAGACACAATCCAAGCCATCTCGCGCCTAAATGAGAATCTAGAAAACGTCTTTGACTGGGCCAGACGAAACACCTTAGTATTAAATCCCACCAAGTCACAATTTCTTATTCTGGGTACAAAAAATCAACGAAACGTTATACATTCTTTCAATCCTAATGTTACCATAAATGGCCTCCCCGTTCCTTACGTGCCCTCTGCTCGGAACCTTGGACTAGTGATCGACAGCGAGCTCCGCTTTCAAGAACATGTAAATTTGAAAGTAAGAGCAGCCTTCTACAGGCTTAAAGCTCTATATAATATTAGGCCCTACCTTTCGGAAAAGGTAAGAATATTACTCACGGACGCTCTGATCCTTTCGCCCTTTGATTACTGTGACACGGTGTATGGCCCGCGGCTACTGGCCAAGACAGCACGGGCAATACAACGTGTGCAAAATGCGTGCGCGCGTTTCTGTCTGAACATTCCGCGGCGTACACACATTACTCCCTACCTCAATGAAAGAGGAATATTGAAAATGAAAACCAGGCGAGCTTTTCATTTAGCATGTCTCGTTTTCAAAGTTATACAAATGGAAACACCGGAATACCTTCATGAAAAGCTTACCTGGTCCCGGAACATACATAATCACGACACTAGAGCCAGAGGCCATCTTCTCGTAGTACCGCGTCATGTCTCAGCAGGTTTTGAGGGGTCTTTCAGGTACTGTGCAACCAAGTGCTGGAACAATCTTCCTCCACCCTTGCGTGAAAAGCGCACTATATACTCTTTTCGAGCCGCCTGCAAGCCTTGGTTGTTGCAGTGCCAACGTTCTGACCTCTTGGGTTGAATCTCATTCATAGTAATTAATTTAGTTTCTTTTGTAATAATGTTTGTCTTAATTTATAGTCGGTAGTGTCATTTTATGTTAATTTGTAATATGTACGTACACACGTAGGTCTTTTGTTTATGTTGTATTTTGTTTATTTCTCATTTTAATATTTTGTTATACAGTTTTATGCTTTTTTACTTTTTGTTTTGTTTTTTTTTATTATTATTATTTGTTAGGATATATAGGATACGCCCATATATTTTGTAAAAATGCTACCTCTTACCATCTATAGTTTAAAGTTTATAGGATAGTAAAAGGAAGGTTTAAACTTTAAACCTTCCTTTTACTATTCCATTACGGTCCAATAGATAAAGGTAGGAAAGACGTCTACCCTGAAAAACCTAATCCTTATATTAGGTCCTTACCTATGAAATTGGCGTTTCTACAAACTGACCACTTTGAACGTGGCTAACTTTTGTTTGCGTACGAATTCCAAATTCAAATATTTATTGTTATAAAGGCAAATTATTCTTTCTTCAAAATCAGTTGTTCGTTTGTTTTCCCGCCGTTCGTTTTTTTTTATATCGCTGGTTTTGTGACCATAGAAAAATTGAAATTGCGCGTTATTTTCGAATATGAATTACGTCGCGGCACCAACGCAGCACAGACGGCACGCACTATCATCGACGTGTATGGACCGGGTACCGCAAGTGAACGCACTGTGCGTTTTTGGTTCCGTTCTGGAAATTTTCATCTCAATGATGAGCCCCGCGGCCGACCGGAGACGAAAGTCGATAACGGTGAATTTAAAGCCATAGTTGAAGCAGATTCATCACAAACCACGTCGGAATTAGCAGCAGCCTTCAATGTAAGTGATAAAACGATACTGATTCATTTACGTCAAATTGAAAAGATAAAAAAGCTCGGAAAGTGGGTACCGTATGAACTCACTGAACAACAACAACAAAATCGCGTCGAAGCTTGTCTTAACTTGTTGAATAGGCACAGAAATGAGGGGATTCTGAATCGGATTGTTACTTGTGATGAAAAGTGGATCCTGTAAGACAAGCGAAAGGGTCCGTCGCACTGGTTGGACACAGGGGAGGCAGCCAAACAATGTCCCAAACGCAAATTGAGTCAAAAGAAGTTGCTTGTCAGTGTATGGTGGACATGTGCCGGCATTATAATTTACAGCTTCTTGATACCTGGCGCAATAATTACTGCAGATGTGTACTGTGAAGAATTGAAAATAATGATGGATAAGCTCGATGTCAAACAACCGAAACTTGCCAATTGCTCTAGTCCACTCCTTCTTCACGACAAAGCTCGCCCACACACCGCACAATGGACCGTCTCAAAACTACGGGAGTTACGACTGCAAACTCTCCATCACCCACTATATTCACCAGACCTTGCTCCAACTGGTTTCCATTTTTTTTTTTTTCGAAATTTGGATAACTTTTTACAGGGGAAAAATTTCAAATCCGATGAGGCAGTGAAAAACGCCTTTAAAGAGTTAGTCGATTCCCATCCCCAGGATTTCTATAGCAGAGGGATCAATTAACTTTCAGTAAAATGGCAAAATTGCATTGACAATAATGGCCAATACTTCGATTTAAAAAAAATATATTTTTCATACAAAAAAAAAATTTTTGATCTTTTCCATATAAAACGCCAATTTCATAGGTAAGGACCTAATACTTAATAATTTCATGGCCTTGATATTACTTATGCCTTTATTGTATTGCTAATGATCTATTGTTAGGTGAATCATTGTTATGTTGTTATTGTGTGTGTGGATGAGTGGAATGTATTGACAGGATAGTATAAAGTCAATATTTGTCAGCAATGATCATCCATCACATAGTAATTACGTTTAATTAATTTTGTTACATTTTAGTTACAATTTCGGTAAATAATAAATGTGTAGTGATGGTTCCACGAGCGTGTCCCTTTTTAGGGTTCCGTATCCGTCCTACGGAACCCTATTACTAAGCCTACGCCGTCTGTCTGTCTGTCCGAGGGCTGTATCTCTTAAACCGTGACGATAGGTAGCCGTTTGAAATTTATGCGCTATTATAGCGGATATGCCAACAAATAATAAAAAAAGGCAAAAAAGTTAAAAATTAAGGATTCCCATACAATTTACCATTATATGTGGAAGAGCCAGCGCCATCTACCGAACTAACATTTTACGTACAAAAGCCTGAACCGAAAGTAATGAAAATGCGAGTGAAAATGGTCACCGATAGATGGTGTGAGGGAGGATACGAAGGACTAGCCACAATAATAAATAAAAATAAGGGGAATTTTTTTTTTTTACTATCTAATGTGTCCCCAAAGTTGGCCCCAAAAATCCAAATTCGTTCATTTCCGCCGTCATCCGTAATTGGGTCATCAAACTCAATGTATAAGTACAACATGTCAACTTTTTTTTAACCGACTTCCAAAAAAGGTGGAGGTTCTCAAATTGGACTATGTTTTTTTTTTTGTGAATGATGCATGAAAGAAAAAATTAGATGATATCCTTTGTGATTTGTGTAGCCTTTTTAGCACCGCCTTCAACTCTAAGGTTCGTTTTTTTTTTTAGGTTTTTATTTCATATATTTTTGAAGGCGGTTTTTATATTTTTATTTTAAATACTTTTTTAGTTATACTTTTTTTAGGAAGTCGGTTTTATGTTTTTTAAAACTTTTTTTTTTGTCAAGTTGATTTGGAGAAAATAAGCTGTGACAGACGGACAGACACAAGAGTGATCATAATATAACAGTTCAGTTTTTCTGTAAACCTGTTAAGTATGAAACCTTAAAAATAAATAAATTAAAAAATAAAACTTCCAACTAAATTTGACAATCACAATTCACAATACTCGAGTAAAAGTACACAAATTTATCTAAGATCGCCAAACATTGCAAAGATTTTCCCAACTTCTTGACGTCTTTGCTTTACTCAGCGGAACAAACAAGTCGAGAAAATTTAAAGCGTACATTGACATTGCTTATGTAAATTTTTACAAAGAATTGAAACGGTTTTCACGCCTATTATCTCTTCTTCTCTACTCTCTACTTCTTATAAAAGAGAACGTGTCTGTATGTATGTCTGAGGTTAAACTCCGCAACCACTGAACAAATTTTTATGCGGTTTGCACCAATGGTAAGATTAGTTCTTGAGGCTCACTATAGGCTATATACCATCACACTAAATAGCCTTAAGGCTGAGCTCAAAGAAAGTATAGTATGGACGGTAGAGAGAGAGAATAAAGAGAGGAGATCGTTTATCATATATTTTGCGTTTAAATCGAATTTGCTATTAAACCGAATCTACCGCGAGCGAATCCGCGGGCAAAAATAAGGCCCATGGAGCAATTCACTATTTAGTACGGTTTTTTACAGGACAAATGGGACATTAAATCGTGAGGCTCACTATAGGCTATATATATATACCATCACACTAAATAGCCGTAGGGCTGAGCAGTATCAAAGAAAGTATAGTATGGACGTTAGAGAGAGAGAATAAAGAGAAGAGATCGTTATTTATCATATATTTTGCGTTTAAATCGAATTTGCTATTAAACCGAGTCTACCGCGAGCGAAGCCGCGGGCAAAAACTAGTCTTACTATAAGTAGAGAGAATAACGCAAAATTACTAGAAAAGCCCATGGAGCAATTCACTATTTAGTACGGTCTTTTACAGGACAAATGGGACATTAAATCGCGAGGCTCACTATAGGCTATATATATACCATCACACTAAATAGCCGTAGGGCTGAGCAGTATCAAAGAAAGTATAGTATGGACGGTAGAGAGAGAGAATAAAGAGAGGAGATCGTTTATTATCATATATTTTGGGTTTAAATCGAATTTGCTATTAAACCGAGTCTACCGCGAGCGAAGCCGCGGGCAAAAACTAGTCTTACTATAAGTAGAGAGAATAACGCAAAATTACTAGAAAGGCCCATGGAGCAATTCACTATTTAGTACGGTTTTTAACCGACTTAAAAAAAAAGGAGGAGGTTCTCAATTCGACTGTATTTTTTTTTACAGGACAAATGGCACATAATTCCATTGATATTCGGTTTGCGGGGGTTGCAAAAACAATGCCAGCCTTACAGGTGCCTATTTACACTCCTATTGAAAGGCCAAAGTATAACTGAATCAGGTATTTTTGAAACCCCACAAATCCATTTTTTTTTTTTCGAAAGTGAGGTTTTAATGGCGATCGACAGAGAATCCACAGACGCTTTTATGTGTATATTTGAAACACCGCAAGTCCACTCCTTTCCATACATTTCTGACAGGGCTCTGTGCTGAGAAATTTTTGAAACCCCACAAGTCCAGTACATTTGGGAGTTTCTGTATTCCCAAGACTTCGTCGGAACTGTTAAAACGCGCCCATATAATAACAATGACGTTGTAAGCACATTCCGACTATCCCCCGGAAAGTTCCCATAAAAATAAAAAAATGGAAGATTTTTTTATTTTTTTATTTTTATTTTTTTTTTTTGATGACGTGCGACGGTAATGAAGACGACGATTGAATGCTTTATAATAATTCTATATAGTACTGTTTTATAATAAATATGTAAACCTAAATACTATTTTTTATTTAAAAATTTAAGAAATTTTTGAAACACCACATGTCCATGCCTTTTGGAGCCTTCCTGTTAAAAAAACTAAAAGGTTTACAAATCTATGAATTTGGGTTCACGCTCATTTTAACTTGTACTACATACGCCCTGAACCCAGAAACTAGGTTTTCATACAATTTTTTTTTCCAGGGTGCAGTTTTTTTGCTCTCCTGTAAAATTGAGTCCCATGGAGATGTGGGGTTTCAAAAATACCTGATTCAACTGAGAGGAAATAAATAAACTTACAACGTTTAATTACTTCTTAAACTTTGTAATAGTTGACTAAACTAAACTGACGCTTGATTAAGATTTTTTTAAATTTTTAAACAACCGTACGCTTTGCACTTACGCATTGGTTGTCCTTCTCTAAAAGGCTTCTATTTTAATAAAAGTACTGAAAGCAAAATAAATCACTTTGAGAAGCTCGAAATGCCTTGGTGTGTCTTCGCACCACCACGCCACCGTTCTTTTAATGAAATGAAAATGTATTCACTTCTAGTAGGTATTTACTTACAAGCCGACAGAAAGGAAGCACTGACATGGCACCGGGTTCACCCGGTGTTATGGACTGACATCACGGATGTTGTAGGTGATGTAGCCAATCGTATCAGTTTACATAAAAAAAACTGCGTCCAATACAATACACACACACACAATACTTAGATAAAAAAAGCAATACAGACAAGATGGACCTGACACAGCCCTTGTCCCTCACCACCGAGCCCGGGAGCCAGTGATAGGGACGCTGATTTTAAGTCTAGGGCCCAATTTGAAATTAATCTTTAACTAGGTATTTAACAAGCAGCCTCGATTGTGTTCTCCTCTAGTCCAGTATAGCCAGGGAAGTCTCCGGTATGGCACCTATCTTCTAGGACCTAGGAGGTGATATTGGTTGGTCGGAGCATGTGCTGTGGCCCCTCCGACTCAACCACCCATACCAGATTACATAAAAAAAAAGGTCTAGCTAGAACCCAGAATACCTAATTAAAATTGTTTTTTTTTTTCCTAAACGAGTTTCGCACATTTGTTATTGTGAAAATGCCTGTGTGAAGTATCAAAACATTAATTTTTGTTTTCAATTTTGGATGAATAGTAATATGCTTGCCGTCATAAATATTTTGAGATTTAAAACATCACAAGGCTCTGTCGACTGCACTATTGGTCTCACGGTACAGCCAGTATGTTGTTTACATAAAAAAAAAAATTAGATTTTTTTTTATTTCAACATTTAAAATGTTCATATTTCGTCAAATATTAAAATTCAATCACAGACAAGCATATTATTTTTCATGAAGCCTTTAAAAAAAAATAAAAAATTAACTTTACATACATTTTCACGCAAAAAAACTATGTACTTAGTTAGATATATCTGATATTCATTCCAGCTGCAAATGTCTGTGAAAACAAAATGAGGTTAAAGCAATTAGGTATTGAAATGTATGTCTCCCGTACAACTTTTGGATTTTATAATTTTTTGCATTGACACAGAAAAGTGACATAAAAATGATGTTTTACATATATAAGGTCTTTCAAAATTAGTTCAGAGTACGCTAAGGGGGGGTTCTGTACCGGAAATAGATCACTTTTGAAGAACAAAGAATTTTTTTTTTCGATTTTTTTTTTTTACATTGTAAAAAAAAAATTTTTAGTAATCGTTTCAGTTTCATGCCAGGAACAAAAAAGTCTTCCAACACATAGATCTCTTTCTTTCAGAAATTGTGAAAAACCACAATTTTAGTTTTATTAGTATGGAATAGAAAGAATTTGATTTTTTTTACCAACTTACACGTGTTAGATCATAATGGTGATAAAGACTTTTTTGTTACTGTTATGAAACTGAATCGATTAGGCTATAAAAATCAACCACCTATTTTATTATTTAAATACATAAAAAAATATTTTACATAAAAAAAAGCCCAAGGTCCAAAAAATTTTATATAGGTTGTACTCCCTATATGATACAGAACCCCCCCTTAACGTACTCTGAACTACTACCTACGATGGCAATACACACACATATTTGATATCAGTATGTGAGTGTCATCATAATGAATCTGATATACTGAATGACTGAAAATTCGATCTATTCCTTGAAAGGGGTTATACTAGAGGTTATTTGGAACAATTTAACCCCCATCAACTAATTTATTTTTACATGAAAAAAAAATATTTTTAAATAAAAATTTACATAAAAAAAATATATTGTCATTTAAGACCTTTTATTTCTGAGATATTGAGAATTTTGGGCCGAAATTTTTATTTGAGATGATTGGTACCAGCTCTCAGAAAAAATTCCCAAAAATAAGGATATTTTTTTACAATTTTTTTTTCGATTACAAGTCAGAAATAAAAAAAAAATCTTAAAACCCCGATATCTCGGAAACCGCTCATTTCAGACCCCCAGTTGATAGGACTTAAATTGTTCCAAATAACCTCTAGTATAACCCCTTTCAAGGAATAGATCGAATTTCCAGTCGCTCTGTATACAAGTTGTCAAGTGAGTTGAAGTATTTTGTCTTATCTACGCTCTTCATTTATTGGCTTAATTTAGTGTTTAACGGACAATAAAATGTAGATCTAAGGTCTCCCTTAGAATAGAGCATTGATGTTTATACTTTAAATTATAAAAAAAAAATTACTCTGCATACATACAACTATAATAAATAATCAACCCGTCCTCCCACCGCAGTGAATGAAAAGTTGGTCGAAGCAGCTATGTAAATATTTTCTGTTTTTAGTCCAATTCAGTGCGGACGGCACGCTAAAGAAGAAGCACTGACATGGCACCCAGTTCACCAAGTTGTTACGGCCTACTGACATTTTTTTTTTAGTGGTACATCCCGTCGAACTGGAACGTCGTGTATAGTATATCCACATTACACAATGTGTATGTAACAATGCATAATATTATCTTCATCTACACCTCCATGGTTCAGATTCCATCTAAAAATTTAGGTCCACGCGGCGGGTTGACTGGAGGAAATTGCCTTAGGCAACATGCCCGCCCTTGCCACACGTTAAGTGGCACATTATTATACCACTAGCTTAGTCAACGCGATAAACCAGTAAACCGATCGTGTGAGTCCGAGAAGGTTCTAAATATGTGTCTCTGCCTTTAGTGTCGACCGTATACAGTCTCAAAAACTTTAAATACAGTTCCCTCAATACTTAAATGCCGCTCGACCTATCTGCGCAGTCAACGAATTTAAGGTCATCACCCGCAGATCATAGGGTAGGTAGATGATTGCTTCACTGCACATGCGCAAACCCAAGATGCGAGTGACATTAAAGTCTACCCTATGATCTACGAATTATGACGTAAAATTCGTTGACTGCGCAGGTAAATCGAGCGGCATTTAAAGTTTGGAGGGTTCTGTACGTGAAGTAGTAAGCAGACAGTCTGTTGACTTAAGGGGGGGTGCTAGGCAAAAGCACATCTTCTTTCCCTAACCATACCCTTATTTCAAGTGATTTAACTATAATTTATATGCCTATAGTTAGGTAAAGATTCAATGTATAATGTGAATACATTATTTTTAACTTAATCTTATAAATTCCCTTAAAAATATGTGGTTGTAAAGTGGTAAAATCATTCAAAAATGCCTTTGCTATTTCCCTCGCCATTTTTTTACAAATGCATCTAATACGAGAGCTTAGAGTCAATAAGACTAAGGCCCACTTGCACCAACACGAATTTAATGATATAAACCAGTTTAACTCGTTAAGCTAGCACCCGTTGACTGTGGGAACCGCGTTTAAATCCATAACTCGCTACTTAACTCTAAACTCGTGTTGGTGCAAGTGGGCCTAAGGCCCACTTGCACCAACACGACATTAACGATATAAACCAGTTTAACTCGTTAAGCTAGTACCCGTTGACTGTGGGAACCGCGTTTAAATCCATAACTCGCTACTTAACTCTAAATTCGTGTTGGCGCAATTGGGCCTAAGAATCATCTAAATAAATTCAAATGCTTACAGAACAAATGGTTTTTCACTGAACTATCTTTGTACATTCAAATTTTTGGGCCGTTGCCGTACGCGAGCGTTTTTTGTATGGACGTATTTGTAACGAATCTAGCAAATGCATTTTCGAACGTTTTTACCACTTTACACCCACTTATTTTTCAGAGAATTTACAAGATTATATTACAATAATCTATCACACATTATACCTTGAATCTTTACCTAACTATAAGCATATAAATTATAGTTATATCTATTGAAATATGGCTATAGTTAGGATATATGATGTGATGTTTTGCCTAGTTGGATTGCTGGCTATATTAGAGGAGAACACAGCCGTGTCAGCTATAGGTCCATCTTACATACAGTGCGGTGGTGTCAACCCAGTCGGCCACAATTTGAGCCTACCACCTAGTAAGGGGCACGGGAAGGGACGTACAGTTTTACACCGGTACCGAATGGTGAAGCAGCAGGTGCAGTAACTATAGGTATGCACTATACAGACTATTGTAAAAAGTTATGTTTTTTATTGGACTGGAATTTTAGTGGACAGATGATCTGAAAAGGTTGGCCGGCACTCCGGCAGTAAATGGATGAGAAGAGCGGAAGGCCACCTTTTTTTTATGGAAACTGACACGGTTGGCTACATCACCCACAACATCCGTGATGTAAGCCCATAACAACGGGTGAACTAGGTGCCATGTCAGTGCTTCCCTTCATTTCATGTCGGCTACACTGAACTGGACTCAGAACTTCGCTCAGTGCGGTGGTACCAACCCGGCCGGGATAAACCCTACCACCTAGTAAGGTAAGAAGGGAAGGGACCTACAGTTTTACGTGGAATCCGGACCACGGTCAGCCTCCAACGGTCGAGCGGTCACCCATCCAAGTACTGACCGCGTTCAGGGTTGCTTAATAACAGTTGACCGACCGCACCACTGATCTACCGAGGCTGACGTGCCTTTTGAGAGAGGCCTATGTCCAGCAGTGAACCGAAACATTATTATTGCATTCTTTTTATATCCAGTCTTTGTATTGTATTGTAAATGTCTTTATATTCATTGTCAGATTTGTTTGATCATAGAAAATATTTTCAACATAAACAAACAATACCTAAATGAATATACATTTATAATAGTATGATATGTAGATACATTTTCAAAAATACATAAAATTATGCATCATAAATGGATCTCACAGAAATATCACAGCAAAAAACAAAAGACAAAAAAAATATGCATCTCTTCTCTCACACAAAGAACCGAAACAATAAAAATCTCACACAATTCAAGATCACAAAAACATCTGAAAAGTTATTAAAAATGTTGATTCCGCACATTTGACCTAAGACTTCTATTAAGCATTGTGGTGATTTTTTTTTTCTCAGGTAAAGTATTATACCTACATACCACACGCTGTATCCCGAAATCCCGACCCGACAACCGAGGTATGGTAGGTATAGTAAGGAGTGTAGTCGGTGTTGCGCTACAAGTACTCATGTACAAATTACAGCACAACACCGTCCACCACATTTAGCAAAGCATTAGGACAAGATATAACTATCAAACAGGAATTAAGACACCGGAAGAGCGTGGTTTCGCGAGGAGTGGTGTTATTGGCTGTGTCTGAACTCCCGTCGGACTTCTGCGCACAGCCATCTGTGCCGACTGTGTAGATCTACATTTATAATAGAAAATGTAAGTGTTTTACACAGTAGTAGTGTAGTACAGGCATTCGTTACAACACTAATTTTAATTATCTATCGACCATTCTCTCTCGTTCTAATGAAACAAATTCACTGAAATAGCAAGATCACAAAATATGTGAACATTTGGTGCAACCATTTATGGTATCCGCTGGGATAGCAGATAGGCTACAGGTTAAAATAATGCTTTCTAACAATAAATATAGTATAACGAGCTTTCTAATAAAAAAAATGTATCCTTGGTCCATTCGTTTGTGAGCTATGATGCCACAGACAGACACACCCTTACACACACACGTTAAACTTATAACACCCCTTCGTTTGGTTAATAAACAAGTACCTACAGCTTTCAAGAATCACATCTATAGCACAGATTACTTATTAGTTACTTCGTAACAGATAAATCACTCCATAGAAAATGTTTCTACCTTCGGGCTTTAATAGCCTACTGTTTCACGTCGCCAATCGCTGCTTGCGAAAATGTACCTTAACGATCGAGTGTAAAGTGATTATTGCTTTGCAGCTGCGCCGGCCGAGCGTAAGTATGCTCCGCGCGGTTGTTTATATTCTTTGGGCAGCCTATTGAAATTCACCGCCGGCGGCCCGTCGGGCGGTAGGTAGTTAGCGCGCGCAAGTACATAGAGTGCGTGAGGCCTGCCTATAGTAACATGCTTGCACTTATAGAAATTATAGGTTTTACGACCTTTACACATCCATATTATGTTTTATTGTTTCAATGCTTAAGCACTGACATTGCACCTAGTTCACAAAGGTATTATGGGTTGACATCACGGGTGTAGTAGTCAATGTAGCCAACCGTAACGTAAACAAAAAAATAATTGAAATGTTGGTTTGTTCAGTTTGCAGTTAAACCAGGACAGGGCTATTCATAGGTATGAGGTTGACAGGAAAGTGGTATGGGTGAATGTTTTGGTGGTTTAAAAAAAATTTACCCTAACCTAATGTTGAGGCGGTGCAGGTTTTTCTGTGAATAGCCTCGGTATGACATGAGGGCTATTCGTAGGTATACCTGCATGCAGGTATACCTACGAATAGACACTTCCGTTAAACCACGGACAGGTTAAAAAACAAATTTTAAAATTATACAGATTATTTCAGGGTAAGCCTAGAAAATAGGTCAGGCTCAAGCCAACTGACGGGACGCACAATACGAAATGAATTTATACATTAGGTACGTGTGGACAAAAAATGTAATGTGAGATGTCTGGTCGTCATAAATACATAATAATTATAATAACAACTCACCCATTGGAGTCGATGGTGAGCGATCCGTCTCGGTGCGGCACCAACACCATACACCCCGGCGTCTCCAGCCTCTCGGACACCTCGTGGATCTCCACGTCTCTCAGGATGGCCGCGCGGTCCGCCTGCGTGCCCGCTAGCTTGTCCGTTGACAGCGACCGCGAGCGAAACCTCCCGCCGCCTCCGGGAGCCAAGGAAAGGCTCCTATCCACGAACGCGACGCTCAAACCGCTCAATTTGGCATCCAGACGCTCCACTGCCGACGTCATGATCGCTACCACTACTCCCTGGCTCCAAGGCTGCACTTTCCCAGCCTCCTACGCCTTCCTTCCTATCCGGCAACAATCCGCTGCGAAACACAAATTCCGCGAGATGTTTACCTACGCTGAAGCGAGATGAAAATCTGACAGATTAAACGTCAAACAGCATCTGTCAAATGAGCGAGGTGGCCAGCTGGTCGAACGACCGCGGTTCGACTGGCGCTCGAAGCGTTCAGTCGCCGCGGTAATCGTAAGCACTTTGAGCACCGAACCGAGTAACTACACGTGATAATGCGACGAAAAAGGTTGGATTCAATGCCGTTGTGTACTTCAGAAACGATCTATTGTCTTATAAATAACCTAACCGTATTATATTTTCTGTGTCGCATGCTCACTCACTGCTGATTAGGTAGGTATCTCATTGGCTACTCAGTACGATCATACTTGACCCATATTTCTCAATCTATGCTCTCAAGCTCAACATTATTTCAATCTAGATATTAATTATGATAAGTATACCCATTTTCAAAGGCATTACGATTTTTACGCCAGATATAAAAATCCAATCGCCAGGCATAAAAATCATTGAAGAAGATCGAACATGACATTGACTCACCGCTTGGTCGGATTCACTCCCGCTCGCACAGCGGGTGAAATTGTTATTGAGTGAAAGCGTGTACATGGTCGCAAAGCCAAAGTCTTTGCGCAAAACTAAATGGCAAAATAAAATCGTATCTGAGAATCAACGCGTTGAATTCAGCACCCTGAGTTCTCCTGTAACCCGTGTGTGTGACCCCGGCCTGTACGGTGTACCTACATGTAGAATTTAATGTTCATTTAGCAACTTAAATGCCGCTCGACCTACTACGCAGTCAACGAATTTTAGGTCATCACTCGGAGATCGTAGGGTAGATAATTGCTTCATTGCACATGCGCGAACCCAAGATACGAGCGACATTTAAAGTTTACCGTGTGGGGCCGGTCGGTACTTTATAAAAAAAGAATAGCCCCACTGCATCTCTCTCCGCGTGCATGTCGTAAAAGGCGACAGGGATATGACTCCCTTCTTATATTACTAGGTGGTAGGCTTCTACCAAGAACATTCTTGGCTTCGACCATATAAAACTATATATTGTTTTATATAGTTCAATGGTAGGTTTAACCCGCCCAGGTTGGTACCACCGCACTGAATGAAAGGTCGGTCGAAACGGCTATGTAAATATGTAGTTTGTGTTTTCCGTCCAGTTCAGTGTAACCGGCACGACCGAAGGGAAGCACTGACGTGGCAGTGGCACCAAGTTCACCCGGTGTTATGGACTTTTTCTATTCTGTGGATAAGGGCTGACAGACATCACGGATGCTGTAGGTGATGTAGCCAACCGTGTGAGTTTCCATAAAAAAAATTACCCTACGATCTATGCCCTAAAATGTGTTGACTGCGCAGGTAGGTCGAGCGGCATTAAATTTTTGAGAGAATGGTAGTGTCTGTAGGGCTAGGGACACTACCATCTTCCCGTCGCGTCGGTAGTTGTGTAATATTTTTTGTTGGGTGAGATTGTGTTGTTGTATAAACGTAAATAGAAATATTATAGACGATTACTCGCCTTGAGAATATGTGGTTGCGGTATTGTCGGTCTGTCTGTTATCTATTCGAAATGTTTGGTGAATCCACGAAATTCGAAGCGTGGGAAAATCAAACATTAGGTAGACAGATAATAATATCAACCTGATTCTTCCGGTCCACTTTGTTGATAAAGCCAAGGAAGGAATTACGATTTATACTTAAAACAACTCAGTATGTGTAGGTAAGTACATTATTTAATTGTTTGCCTTTAGGATGTTTTAGGTGTCAATCAGAACAACAATTACCTTAGGTACCTACCTACCTAGGTACCTACCTTGCAAAAACATGGTTTTATTTAGGTTTTATTTACCTAGGTACATACAGCGCGTAACTCAGCATTTATCGTATTGTGTTCGGGAATCGGGAAGCACTCGTCAGATGGGTTCGGTGTTGTAATAATTAACGCGAGTTCTTGCAGCACAGCACCGATTACTCTGCTTACCTCGATAATCGGGATAAAGCGTGATTTTTTTGATGTAGGTACTTCCTGTCTCAGTCCAGGCATACACACACAATCCGCCTTCTTTAAAAGACTGTGCGTCCTAAATCTTTTTAGGTTTAGGTGCCCCGTTCGAAAATTTCACAGAATATGTTTTGTTATGGCGGATAGAGGATATAATGTAACAACAAATAATACAAAACAGAAAAAGTTATAAAAATAATAATAAGGGGCGTCCCCATATCGGTGCCCCATACAAGAAACGTGTTTTTTCAACTTTTCCAACACTGACACGGTTGGCTTCATCACCTACAACATCCGTGATGTCAGCCTATAACACCGGGTGAACTAGATGCCATGTCAGTGCTTCCCTTCATTTCGTGTTGGCTACACTGAACTGGACGGAAAACACGAACTACATTACATTAAAACCTTGTTAATGTTTCACGTTAGCGTTTTATCTCGCAGGCAGACGGTAATCGGATCCCTGACAGCTGGTCGAGCAAGTTGGGCCAAATTATGGATGACCCGTCCTGCTCAAAATAACCACTAACCGATGGGGACTTTTGGGGCCATTATTCAGTGAAGTTGAAATTTTGAGCAAAGAGCAGTGACCGTCGGTATCGAATTACAAATGTTACCGTGTTGGTGTTCAATAGGATGTAGGTACCCCGTGCGCCACCTGAAAGACTTCCTGGCTCCTTCCTGGCTCCTTTAGCTCCTTCCGGCAGACTTCGGCTCGAAGGAAAGTGTGGTATGAGTGATGTAACCTAACCTAATCTAACCTAACCTAACCTAACCTAACCTAACCTAACCTAACCTAACCTAACCTAACCTAACCTAACCTAACCTAACCTAACCTAACCTAACCTAACCTAACCTAACCTAACCTAACCTAACCTAACCTAACCTAACCTAAAAAAAACCTAACCTAACCTAATGTTGAGGCGGTGCATGTCGTTTTTGTTACGTTTCGTTTCGAGCCGAGTGTTCACGAAAGGAGCCAAAGGAGCCAGGAAAGGAGCCAGGAAGTCTTTCAGGTGTCAAACGCTGTAGGTAGGTACCTATTTATTTAACTCTATCTAGAATTTTAGGAATTAGAATGCGTCAAACGTTGGTTTGATTTTGCCCTTTTTCTTGTTCTTGATCTACACACAGCTTCTATTCTATTATATTTTGTATGTCATTGTTTTTTGACTTTATTATTTCTTTGTAATAAACCTTTACTAATTCTTTTGATTTTACTTTTTTTTTTTTTTATGTAAACTGACACGGTTGGCTACATCACCTACAACATCCGCGATGTCAGCCCACAACACCGGGTGAACTTGGTGCCACGTCAGTACTTCCCCTCGGTCGTGCCGGCTACACTGAACTGGACGGAAAACACAAACTATTTACATAGCCGTTTCGACCGACCTTTCATTCAGTGCGGTGGTACCAACCCGGGCGGGTTAAACCCTACCACCTAGTAATATAGGAAGGGAGTCATATTCATATCCCTTAGTCGCCTTTTACGACATACACGGGAAGAGATGCAGTGGGGCTATTCTTTTAAAGTACCGGACCCACACGGTACTTGATATAATTTAAGTATAAAAATTTATTATGGCACTACATACGTTAATAGGCAGAGTGGTAATATTCTTTAAGTATCCACGTATATGCTGTAAATATTATTGTTCTTGTCAGCATATGTATGTTGTAATTAATTTGTAAGTGACTATAATACTTATTATAAGGTGCTAACAAAACATTGTGACTTGCGAAGTTTTGTTTGTCAGTTCTTCTTCGCATTGAATGAGAACTGGCGTCCCAAATAGTCCCAATTCAGTGTTACCTACTAAATAATGTATTTTGACTTACATTAGGTATATATTTGCTTAAATATACACGTGTAAGTAAGGTATGTATGTACGCACGCACCAAGTACCGTGTGATGTCTTTTTTTTTTATTGAAATTGCGACATATTATGGCGGCGAGCCACCCATAAGGTGTCTAACGACGCCCATGGACATTCGGTCGTATGCGGGGGTTGCGAATGCCATGCCGGCTTGACAGGTGCCCATTCACGCCCCTCTTGAAGGATCCGAGACTATACTTGGGGAGGATATATGAGCAGGGAGAGCGTTCCAGAGTTTACCGGTTCTGTAGAGGAAAGATCTGCAGAATCGATTAGTACGCATCCGCTGTAAGTCCTGTGTGTAGGAATGCAATCCCTGCCCAGTGCGTGTGGTGCGGAGGTGGAAAGGGGACGGCGGGATTGCGTTAAACAGCTCCTCCGAGTACTCCCTATGGAATAAGCGATAGAACACACTTAGGGAGCCGACATCCCTACGGTGTTGCAGTGGTTCTAGATCGCGGGACACTTCGGGGTCACCCACTAGTCGCCCGGCTCGACGCTGGATCGAGTCCAAAGGCGCAAGCAAGGTATTTGGCAGAGCCTGTGATTATTTGGAGATGTCTGTGTATGGCCGGTTGGACCCAAAGAGGTATTATGTTTTTTTTATTATTTTTTTTTATGGAAACTGACCCGGTTGGCTACATCACCTACAACGTCCGTGATGTCAGCCCATAACACCGGGTGAACTAGGTGCCATGTCAGTGCTTCCCCCTTTGATCGTGCCGGCTACACTGAACTGGTCGGAAAACACAAACTATTTACATAGCCGTTTAGACCGACGTTTCATTCAGTGCGGTGGTACCAACCCGGGCGGGTTAAACCCTACCACCAAGTAAGATTAGGAGGGAAGGGACCTACTATATGTACTGTCATAATACCTCTAATACCTCTTTGGTTGCAGGTCACTCACACCCAGAGATCTGCAACTTATGCTGAGATGCTCGCTTTTTATTTAGGGTTCCGTACCTCAAAAGAGGAAAAAAACGTAACACATATATATATATATATATATTAACATATCACTGTCGTGTCTGTATGTTCGTCTGTCCCAGCTTACTTTCTCCGATGAGATTCTGATAGTATAAAAGTTGAAAGTTGGTGCATATGTAAAGTAGATTTTGTTGACCTAATCACGGTCCATATAGACTAAAATTAACGAATTGCTGTTTTGGGGGTAAATTTTAGGGGACAAATGAGAAAGCAAAAAAAAAATACAAACATATTTTATTTATAATTTTAAAATGCATAGTTTAGAAGATATTAAAGACAATGTATGAAAATCGAGCATCCCACCGCGTTACCTCCGAAACGAATGAGTCAAAAATTTGCAAAAAAAAAAAAATTGGCGTAAACCTATCTACGTAATCCTAAGTCTTAAAGTTCGCACTGAAAACGCAATGGTTAGGAACCCTCTCCACGCGATTTCGACTCGCGCTTGACTGCTTTTTTGTCAACCATACGTGCAAGTTTGTTATTCATGCGTGTAATGTACGTATGTTGCTGGAAAAAATAAAACATTTTCATTTCATTTCATTGGCCTGCAGGTCTATTATTGTAAATTCTGACAGCGGACTCAGCGCTGATGTGGCGTAAGTGGCTCTCAGCGCCACAACAGCGCTGATTCCGCTGTCAGAATTTACAAGAATAGACCTGCTGGTGCTTGGAGATTTAAATAGTAAATATGCGGCCAGCGATGTCGGTAAGTACTGCCGGGCGGGGCGGCTGTTCCGGACGTTTTGGACGAGGAGGTGCTCGTGGTGACTTTTTTATTATTTTTATTATGGAAACTGACACGTTTGGTTACATCACGCTACAACATCCGTGATGCCAGCCCATAACACCGGGTGAACTAGGTGCCATGTCAGTGCTTCCCTTCATTTCATGTCGGCTACACTGAACTGGACCGAAAACACGAACGTTTCATTTATACTAGGGTGGTATCAACCCGGGCGGGATAAAACCTACCACCTAGTAAGGTAAGAAGGGAAGGGGCCTACAGTTTAACGTGGAATCTGAACCACGGTAAGTCGAGCGGCCACCCATCCAATCGTGACTCGTCTCATTTGTTGAGTTAATAGTTTTTTTTTTAGTTTCTTCATATTAGAATTATTTAGTACACACCACACACTGTATCCCGACAATCGGGGTAAGCAGAGTAATCGGTGTTGTGCTTCAAGTATTCTGATAAATTACAGCAAAACACCGACCAGTACGTACAATGTATTCGGACAAGATAACTATCGAGCAGCAAGTAAGGCGTGAAGACCCAACTGCTGCGTGACACGGTGGAAAGACCGTGCCAAGGTGAGAGGGGCTAGTCTGTTGCTATTTAGCACGGCAATTGTCCTTATGTAATGTCTTAGTAGCCTTTTACGACATGCATGGTGACAGATGCAGTGGGGATACTTACGTGGGCTGTTCCGAAAATTGTTAGCCACAGAATAAATACAATTTTTTTTTCCTGAAACTATTTTGATTTGACGGCTAATTTAAATACAAATCTCCTTGATGAAAATTATTGGCCACCTATGTGTAGTTCTTTTTTTAAATATTTTTAACGGTTATCCGTCACTCATATTTTATTTGCAACAATGGACGTCTCGCGAGAAGCTTTTCGTGTTATGATTTTCTATGCTTATAAACTAGGGTTAACCTTCAAGGAATCTCACTAAAATTTGCAAGCTGCTTTTGGGGAGTCTGCTCCTGCGTTAGCAACAGTTACTTATTGGTTTCGTGAATTTAAACGTGGTCGAGAGAACCTAAACGATGACCCCAGACCCGGCCGACCATCAACTGCAGTCACTCATGAAAACGTCATCAGGGTAGAGTGGCTATTGCGGGAGAATAGACACATTACACTTTGGGAGATTCAGGCTGAACTGAAGATTGGTATTGCGAAGTTTGTCTGCCTCAAGCTTTCGGGGAGTTGAATAGCGAGCGCCCAAGGAGCGGCGTCCGTGGCATTCTTTTTCACCAAGATAACGCGCCCGCTCACAGACCTGTAGAAACATGGACTATTTGACAACTTCGGGGGTAAAAAGGTTATCCCATCCTCCGTACAGCCCAGATTTAGCTCCAAGCGGTTTTTTTTTATTTACCACGGTAAAAAAAATGCTTCGCGGGCGAAAAATCAACACTGCAGACGAGGCCGTCGAAGAATTTCGGCGGTTATTTTTCGACCTCCCGCAAGATACGTTTTTTAAACGTTTTGAAACCTGGTTTACCCGAATGCATAAGTGCATAGGGATTGGAGGAAAATATTTTGAAAAGCTGTAAATAAATTTTTTTCATATTCTAACTATTTTTCATTTCACTAACAATTTTCGGAACAGCCTATGTATATATAATTTTTTAGTACCGGCCCCACACAGTATTTAGTCTTTAATGTCTTCAAATATTTCCTTTTATTTAATTGTAAGTTAAGTTTCTTTCGTGACTTTAGTTTTAATTGTGTTATCTAATAAGTAAATAAAGCATATTTTTTTGTAAGTTTATGGAGATGGAAACGATTTATTGAAAAAGTAAACAATGGTTATAAAGAGAATAAAAACTTTCAAGAATACCTACGAACATTCAGGCGTCGCACATTCTGGTTGAAATGTCCGGAAGGAAGCCCGCTGCCGTTATGCAAGAATGGTTTAAGCAGTGCCAGCCAACCAAGGAAGGACCAGCCTGCGAGTGCCGCCGTGTTCTTCCGACGCAACAAAAACGCATTTAGAATATTTTGTGACAATGTGCTTACGCAAGTGCTGGGTCGGCTGGTCGCGGTGCGGTGGTCACTTTCAATTTCATATGGGTCAGTTGCTCGACCGCAAATTATGCGATAGTGTGAGCGCGGTGACACGGCAGAATGTTGGCTGTCTGCTGGTGTGCCTATGGCATGTGGAACCGCTTCACCTATTTTATCAGATGCCCAAACATCTGTTTCGGCTTCTCATGAGGTCCGCGGTTCGAATCCGGTCGGCGTGTACCAATGTTTTCTGATTTGAAAAAATTAACGTGCATACCTTCACCCACTGCTCCATGGTTCGGATTCCATTTAAAAATGTATGTCCACCGAGTTGACTGGAGGAAATTAGCTAAGGCAATAAGCCCGCCATTTCCACACATTAAGTGAAAAAAACAATGTTGTGTCCAAAGCTCGTTGGTTGTGTTGTGTGTGTCCATCTAAAAGGCCCTACTTATATGTTAATTCTTTCAGGTTGCTTCGTTTTACCCCCCCCCCCCCCCCGTTCGGATGTGCGATTACCTATGTCTATCTCTACTCTCTACTTCTTATAAAAAGGGGTCGTCTGTTTGTATGTACGTATGTTTGAGGTAAACTCCGGAACCACTGAACAGATTTTGATGCGGTTTATACCAATGTAAAGAGTAGTTCTTGAGACTCACTATATACTATACTATCACGCTAAATAACAATAGGGTAGAGCAGTATCAAATAAAGTATAGTATGAACGGAATTTAGTGTCGAATGGTTAGTGCCGGATGGAGAAGGGATATAAAGAAGGAGGGGAGGGGCGGGAGGGAAAGAGGTGAGGAAGGGAGGTAGGGAGAGAGAATATAAGAGAAGCGATCGGTCATTATCATATTTTCGTATTCTTTAACTCTGGAACTACTGAACAGATTTTTATGCGGTTTGCACCAATGGAAAGAGTAGTTCTTGAGGCTCTGAGTAGATACTTCCGTAAGCCGTCGTCAGCGGTCGTTTGCAGACGCTGTTTCTGATATAAACCCAAAAACCTGTATAATATGTAGGGTATGTAGGCATGGTACTACAGAAATATTATTTCATAAATACTTGTACCAAACCAATATTAATACATACCTGACCTGTACATACAAGGTTTTCTGATTTTACCTACTGAATTAAAAAAACAAATTGACATTTACTCTTCGTAAAGCAAAGTAACTAGGCGCACTGCTGCTGCGCTAGCCCAAGTTTTTCATGCGCGCGCGTCCTAAAGTCTACGGAATCGCTTTTGTTCAAATCACAATGTTATTATTGTAAGTACAGTTTTTCGCTGTTGTTTCTAAGGAGACAATACGCACGAAAAACTTTCCGTATACCTGCTTAAGTAGTTTAGAAGATAAAAAGTCAAGGCGTTTTCCGTTTAGTCTTCGCTTCCTGATTCTTTGTGGCTTCCGGATTAATTCTGGATTCATCTCTTTTAATGAAATCAAATTTATTCAAGTATAATTAAGTAAATACAACCATACACTAATACGCTAAAACTAAAACTAATCTAAAATTAATATTCAGAAAACCTACAAAAAATAAATTTCTGAAAAGTCCGCCGAAGCGCCGTGTCTGCCGATTCATCTCTTGTAAAATTATTGAAATAAAACTAAAATTAATAGGCAGCATCCACCACCTACACACACACCCACCCACACCCTTACACACGCACCCTCTCACACACACATACACGCAAAGGCATATGTTTAGTTCAGTTAGATGTACCTATTTATAACAATAATTAGTTAATAGGAAGCGTCGTAATTCTTACTAGACAAAATGTATCTTTTTTTAAAGTAAGAATTTATGTGAAAATAACAGTCAAATTTGTCTAATAACTTTGTATAAAAAATTTGTGATCAGGTTAGGTACCTTCCCAGAATCACAGATAAATGTTTTCTTTCTAAACATGTTTATCCTAACAACAACTAATAGTCCCGTGAGTGATGTCCGCCCATCACACGGTAAGCCCTTTCTCCATCCCTGGACCATAAAACTAAAAATGTTTAGCGCCTACACATAAAATAAGGCAATATTTTACTTTATAGCATATTATAGCATTATCAAGTTATACAGGCGTTTATATTAAATTCATGTAACTTATGTGATGTGATGTGTGTTGCCTACACTGCCGAACTAAATTCTTGACCCCTAATCTCTTTTGAGCGATCATGACCGTGGTTCTTAAGTCTCAATGGACAGCGTGTTCATATTGAATATAAAGGACCTTCTTATCCTTACGTGGTACTTCTGTCTAGCATAATTATTAGCGGTCACTCGTTCTAAAGTCACGTCCCATCCAAGGCAGCCACGCACCTACAGTCAACTCTAAAACTGGAGACATAACATCGATGGAGACATACCTATTCTAAAACCTTGTCATACGCGTAATATCTCGCGTTGTTCAATGTTCGGTTGTGAATATAGAAAGCACGAAAGTTCGATAAGGTTCTTCATATGTGTTTTTAGTTTGTGAAGCGACCGTTATCACGTACCGATTGGTAATCGATTATCGCAGACCTCAAAGTTTAGGTAACTGGTTGACAAGTGACTGACTATCAAATACATGTACATACACATACATAGTGTAGTTATTAATTATCTTGTTTCCAACTAGGGCTCAAATATACCCCAAGGTAAAGGGCATAAGGAAAACCAATCAATACGGAAGAGAATTTATGTTTGAGTGTGTATGACGCATTGTGAAATCAGGAACATTGAATAATTATTTAATCAACCTCGATAGCTCAGTGGTGCGGTCGGCCGACTGGGCTGCCGTTCCTGATTATAAGCACACCTGGGCGCGGTCAGAAGTTGGATCGGTGACCGTTCGACCAATGGAGGTAGACCGTGGTTCGGATTCCACATAAAACCTTCCTTCTTACCTTACTAGGTGGTAAGGTTCAACCCGCCCCAATTGGTACCGCCGCACTGAATGATAAAGGTCGGTCGAAGCGGTTATGTAACGTGTTTTCCATCTAGGTTCAGTGTAGCCGGCACGACCAAAGAGTGACAAGTACATAAATTAGTTTTGTAATAATGTTCGTTATTTACTCAAATACGAGTAAAAGTGTAATATATTTTCATTTTACAGGTGAGATCCCTTCTTCACCCACAACCAATTATGAAAAGTGTTGATGATCTTCGAATCGGGTGACTAATCTTCATGAAACATAGCTAAGAACCATCCCGGTTAAACCAGATTTCTAATAATAAAAAAACTCATCCAAATCGGCCCATACCACAGCCCACAGAGCATGAAATGCGCGCGCCGCTCTGTGCCACAGCCCATACGTTTGGGAGCTACGATGCCACAGACATACAGACGAAGGCGTCAAACTTATAACACCCTTCCTTTTGCGTCGGGGGTTAAAACATTATGTCTGATATGGCACCTAGTTCACCAAGGTGTTAAGGGCTAACATCCCGCATGAAAAAATAATTAAAAAAATTCTCATCTGGGATTTGATGACAAATGGCTACTTCCTTGCATAATAAACAATATTACCATGTACTTTAACAGGGCGGCAACGGTGATGTAACGAACTCACGATCACGGCACGCCAATCGGTGAGACGATAAATACCTATGTATCCAGCGGCGACTCCTTTCAGTAGGCGAGGTTGGCGCCGCCAAACCAAATAAAATGAATGACACCATTAATACAGAAGTATCAAGCTAAAATAAATGTGAGAAAATATCGCAGTTATATTATTTATATCATACATAATATAACCCACGTTTAATAAGATAAAACGTCAATCCCGTACCCGTTACATAATTTGAAATTTCGCGCGCCTCAAACGCGGGCGACGACGAATGACGACACATCAAGGCATTCATTGGCCGGTTGGCTACATTTGAAGCGCCATCGTATTCCATACAAGGCGGAAGGGGCCGAATGTCCCCCCCATCCCGCGCGGACCCGCGCGCCTTTCGAGTTGGCGCAGCGGGGAGTGCATTTAGTGACGCGGTAGCGAGTAGAGCGAATAGCGATCGAGCTAGGTGTGTGTGTGTGTTGCGTGTGTGGGTGTGTGCGCGCTGCGACCACACGACGAGTATTCTTGTGCTGTGCGACGTGCGATGCGATGCGACTACCGAGCTAGGTGTGTTGTGTTGTGTGCGCGTGTGTGTGCGCATTGGCTCGCGAGTTGATAGCTCATATTATATTCCGTTATGTAGGTATGGACTTTGTATGGATGAATCCTGTGCAGTGTTGTTAAATTTAAAGTGATTTATTGGTATGTAATTATAATGGCAAACTCCTACCGAGCTATCTACGGAGCACTCAAGGACATGCAAGAGAGACTCAGTAATTTGGCACTCTTATCTGTGGAAAAGGAGTTCCTAACAAAATTGAGGAAGAAAGACGATTTTCACGATCGAGTTATCGAAAATTTCTTGTCTGTGGAACGAAGAGTGGACTTCATGTACAAATAGAATGTAACAATTCAAGCTTGTATGCCTGTCTCGTCATCGTCGTGCGTGCCAGAGGGGACGTCGCTGTTGTCGGCTGCAACTCGACTGCTTTGACACAACCAGTAGGTACATATTATCTACAGACAAAAAAATCGTAAGTGGGAAAAATAAATCATTTAAACTAAATATTATAAACTATCTATACCTATCGTAATCGTCTTTCAGTTTTTGAACTCATTGTTGTAGAAATAAATTAACGCGTAGGTACCTAAGTTATGAAATTATGAAAAAGAAATTCCTTAGCCAGAGCCAACCCAATATTCAGGACCAGGAGTCGCCACTGATGTATACTACCTATATACCGTCGCACTAGCCGCCAACGATAACACCATGGTAACGGCATTTCATCCATGCCGTGATCGTGCCGTAGTCGATGCTATGCCCATTTACCGTGTCGATAACGTCAAGCGCGCAAGCAGCTAACTTTATCTTACCACAACCACAGCTGCAACCACAACGAATAAAAATATATACGAGGCCATCAATTCGTCGAGCAAGTAAAAGAATAAAGGTGTGCACATAGCTGAACTTAAACTTTATAGAGCTGATGCAAATTTCGTAACAAAATTTTGTAAAAGGCTAAAAAGGCGCGTAAAGACGCCTTGTGGTCAGAATTCTCAGTATTTTTTTTTTTGCTCTCAAACAGTATTTCGATAACTTCGTGTGGTACTAATAACCTGTGGTGGTCGGTGTTGTGCTGTAATTTAACAGAGTACTTGCAGCACAACACCTATCACTGTGCTTACCCCGATTGTCGGGATTGTAGATATTAAAAAAAAACCCCTGCAAAGTTTCCTGATGGCTCTTCTTCGTGTTTTTTATTTAGGGTTCCGTACCTCAAAGGAGGAAAAAACGGAACCCTTATAGGATCACTTTGTTCTCCGTCTGTCTGTCTGTCTGTCTGGCTGGCTGGCTGTCTGTCTGTCTGTCAAGACCTTTTTTTTATTAAGAGCGCGACATATGGCGCCGAGGCACGCATAAATAAGGTGTCTAACGACGCCTATGGACATTCGATCGTATGTGGGGGTTGTGAATACCAAGTGGTTCGTTAATCTAAATCAAATGGTTCGTAGACATGGAACATTCTCATTGGTGTGTGGTGTGGTGTATAAGGTGGTGTTGTCAACCGTGTCAGGCAGGCTGATCTTAGCAGAGGCGGCGCAAGGCGTGGGCGACGTGGGCGACCGCCCACGGCCTCACGGCCCGAGGGGCCTCGCGCCTCGAAAGTTTATGCAGCTTTGATTCATGAAAAACATTCAGCTAGATCTATTAAAAGAGACCCCGTGTAAACATGTTCAGACTTAATAAAAGGCAAACTAAACCTTGCTCTAAAGCCTTTATCCGACATAAGATGGGAAAGCAGGACCAAGGCAGTGAATATTGCAATAATACCGCGGCTGTATTATTGCGGTTTGATGATGTTGTCGAATGTATTGAGTATTAGCAAAATTGATAGGGCCTCGCAAAATTTATCTTGCCCACATCAAATTAAGTTCATGCCCCGCCACTGGATCTTAGAGTCACGCTGATCCAGCGCTGACCATCAGCCCGGATGTGTTAGAAACAATATTTAATTATGTATGAAAAAAAATATATTTCTTATAACGAGCCGTTATGCATGATGCACTCGAAAAAACATTGTTTTTAAACGTTCTAATATGTCCCTCAAAGTTAAGGTAGGTATGTAATAAATTTCAACTTTTTTCGTCCAGTATAAATTCGGAGAATATAAGCAGTGACAAACTCAAGAGTGATCCTAATAAGTCTTCCGTTTTTTCCCCTTTTTGAGGTACCCTAAAAATATCATACATACAATACAATACACAGATAGAATAATCTTTAGTGCTCAATATTAAAATATTTTTATTATGTATTATGTATCGTGCTATATTGTGACAATAAACGTTTGGATTTGGATTTGGATCAACAGCGAAAGTATTTTAGATAGGTAATGTTATTTATTACCTAGTTGGGTATACTTAAACAATCGCTACTTTGAATATATATTATTATTTATTGCTTTGGTATGTGTTTATCATCGTTTAATTGAAGTATGCCACATTTCGCGCGCATGCGTGTTCTTAGCAATAAATTATCTTGTCAGGTATCGAATTTTTGAATTCGATCGGACAGCGAATTAGCGTGTTCTGCTTATGTATACTTAAAAAACCGACTTCCTAAAAAAAGGAAAACTAAAAAACTATTCAAAATAAAAATATAAAAACCGCCTTCAAAAATATATGAAATAAAAACCTAAAAAAAAAAAAACCAACCCTAGAGTTGAAGGCGGTGCTAAGAAGGCTACACAAATCACAAAGGATATTATCATCCACTCATGTTTTCTTTCATGCTTCATTTTTGCTTGCTTTAGCACCGCCTTCAACTCTAGGGTTCGTTTTTTTTTTTTTAGGTTTTTATTTCATATATTTTTGAAGGCGGTTTTTATATTTTTATTTTGAATAGTTTTTTAGTTTTCCTTTTTTTAGGAAGTCGGTTTTATGTTTTTTAAAACTTTTTTTTTATTTCACAGTTTTTTTTAGTAATTTTTGCTATTAATGTACTCGGCGGAATCGCTCGGCCTTCGGCCTCGCGATTCCGCCTCGCTTTCCAATCCGATCTTGACCCAATTAAAATAGGACCACGTCAGCTTCGATAGCTCAGTGGTGCAGACAGTCAACTGTCGCTATTGAATGTTAAGCAACGCTGGGTGCGGTCAGTACTTGGATGGGTGACCGCTGACCGTTGGAGGCTGACCGAGGTTCGGATTCCTCGTAAAACTGTAGGTCCCTTCCCTCCTAATCTTACTTGGTGGTAGGGTTTAACCTGACCGGGTTGGTACCACCGCACTGAATTAAACGTCGGTCGAAACGGCTATGTAAATAGTTTGTGTTTTCCGACCAGTTCAGTGTAGTCAGTACGATCAAAGGGGGAAGTACTGACATGGCACTTAGTTTACCCGGTGTTATGGGCTGACATCTCGGACGTTGTAGGTGATGTTGCAGAACTTAGTAGAATGGACAGACATAAACATGTTACGGAACCCTACTTTTATTATAAAATAACCGTCGGAGGACCTTGGTTGAAAATTGTGAAATTTAGTAGAACGGACAGACATACATTTGTTACGGAACCCTACTTTTATTATAAAATAACCGTCGGAGGGCCTTGGTTGAAAATTGTAAAATTTAGTAGAACGGACAGACATACATTTGTTACGGAACCCTACTTTTATTATAAAATAACCGTCGGAGGACCTTGGTTGAAAATTGTGAAATTTAGTAGAACGGACAGACATACATTTGTTACGGAACCCTACTTTTATTATAAAATAACCGTCGGAGGGCCTTGGTTGAAAATTGTAAAATTTAGTAGAACGGACAGACATACATTTGTTACGGAACCCTACATTCATTTTGAAATAAATGTTAAATTTTGTAGAACGGACAGACATGCATTTGTCACGGAACCCTACATTCATCTTGCAGAACTTAGTAGAATGGACAGACATAAACGTGTTACGGAACCCTACTTTTATTATAAAATAACCGTCGGAGGACCTTGGTTGAAAATTGTAAAATTTAGTAGAACGGATAGACATGCATTTGTTACGGAACCATACATTCATTTTGAAATAAATGTTAAATTTAGTAGAACAGACAGACATGCATTTGTTACGGAACCCTACATTCATTTTGCAGAACTTAGTAGAATGGACAGACATAAACGTGTTACCGAACCCTACTTAACAGTTGCACTCCGGGAGTGCCGGCAGATCCCGTGCCACTCTAACTTAACCCTTAATGCAATGACTTAAGGTTTCATTTTAAAAATGACGCTGACGCGATGTCGCGAGTTATACATTTTTTACCCACCTAAAAAAGTGCCAAGCGCCGCTAAAGAAGTTTTCACTTCAAAAACCTCAGGGTTATCCCCTTTCAAATAAAAAAAAAAGAATTTTCAAAATCGGCCCACAATTGACGGAGTAATCGCGTAACAAACATCAAAAAGTTAAATTACAAATTAAAAAAACCCCCGACTCTTAAAAAGTCAAAAATAATTTCCGTTTACTTACTTAAAGGAGTCGGTAGACCGCTAAGTGAATTCCCGCGCAACTTTTGAGTCTTTATATTTAATTTACTTAGCGGTCCCCCGACTCCTTTAAGTAAGTAAACGGAAATTATTTTTGACTTTTTAAGAGTCGGGGGTTTTTTAAATTTGTAATTTAACTTTTATTTGAAGCTTTTTAAAAAAAACCGCATGCAAATCGGTCCACTTTTTAAGATAATTATTTTTTTTATTACTTAATTACTTTATTACTTGATTAAAAACATAGCTAAGAACCATCCCGATTAAACAAGCTTCCTAATAAAAAAAACCGCATCCAAATCGGTCCATCCGTTTGGGAGCTACGATGCCACAGACAGACACACACACACACACACACACACACACACACACACGTCAAACTTATAACACCCCTCCGTTTTTTTCGTCGGGGGTTAAAAAAAAAGAAAACATACTGTCGAATTGAGAATCTCTTAGGTCTAAAGTAAATTTCTCGTGAAGACAAATGCAACAAGCCCAAACACGATGGGTTTATCATGTGTAGTTTAGGAGTTTCTATGGCCACCTTCTGTCTCCATCATCAGACCAGCTCGATGGTACTCGGTACAGTAGGTACCGGTCAGGTACCATAGTAAATTATGCGCACCTGGCCGGTCGGAAAAGATAAAAAATTTCAAATTTAGAATATTCATGAAACAAGGGTCCGAATATGTATCACTAGTAAATATCGATTCATGTATTTCAACAGGACAGAGAAAATTTCAAAATATTAGGTATTTAATACTTTTTAGTTGTTTTTTTGTTTTTTTGAAATCGGTTTAATATTTTTTAAAACAGTTTTTATTTCATTCTTTTTAGTAATATTACATAAATAAGAATAATCGAAATCGAATAATCGAAATCGATTGAAGTGGTACAGAATTATTCGCCATATGTGTCAGACTGCAAATTGCTGAATAAGTCCACATCACAAAAGTTTTGCTGAAGGTAACCACACACCATACTAATTTATCAAACTGAAAATTGCCGAATACGACCACATCACAAGTTTTGCTGAAGGTAACCACACACTATAGTATTATGCTGATTTTTCGAAAACCACTGAACCAATTTCGATAAAATTGAAATGGGACCACCTCGGAAGTATGACCTAACTAACAAAAAAAGAATTTTCTAAATCGGCCCTCAATTGACGGAGAAATCGCGTAACAAACATACAAAAAAATAAAAAAAATAAAAAAAAAATAAAAAAAAAAAAAAACATACAGACGAATTGAGAACCTCCTCCTTTTTTGGAAGTCGGTTAAAAACAAAATAAAAGGACTAGTGATTGTTAAATTTCGCCATGCAATTTATAAGGAATGAACCCACAGAACAACGATCGGGCCACACCGCCCGCGCCCACTTTTTTGCTCTGTGGAATGAACCACATCCATCAAAGGTCAATTAATTTGTAAGCTTTCGTCACTCGTCAGTAAGTACTGTAAAATTGACAATGCTTTGTTCTCGGCTTATCTTATGTTACTTGCGCTAGGACTTTTTTCAATGATTTTAAATATGACAGACCTATGTAAGAAATAAAATGAAATACTTCAATTTATAAATAGAAAAATAAGTTTTTTTTTACTTTACATACCTAGCTGGTCCTAAATAATATATTGGAATAAAGTTGTCAACACTCAAAACCGTTCCAAATAAAATATAATGTATTAAAAAATGTACGATGATGGATGAGCCTTGGTCTGAGACAAAGGTATTATCAGAAGTTGTTAGAAGGCCTCAATGAACTTATAAATTCTTGTTTTTTTTTTCATTGAGCAAAAGTTTATTTAAAATTATAAAATGCGATGAAACAAGTTTTTGCGCTGACTTTGTAATTTAAAATGTCAAACCAATATTTGAATTAATTACATTAATTGAGTTGAACTTCATTAACAATATTAAAATTTATAACACTGTAACGTCGCAGGATAAAGGAAAAAACATATTTATTAATGTTACTTTTAGGTCTAGCTGTGTTTGAAAATGGTAACTATCCAGCCCACAACGACAAGGTAATGAGAAGGATTACTATTATGTAGTTACCAGTGGGGTTATGCTAAAGTACCCCTGCTCTACTCTACTCTACTCTACTCTACTCTACTCTACTCTACTCTACTCTACTCTACTCTACTCAACTAGAGGTCAAATATGAAATGCCAGGCCGGGTGAAGTTACTCTACACTACAATGTCTGTAATATCATTTATGGTGATAGCTACGGTTGCAGCTAGGCACTGATAGAGAGGATGTAGCAATCATGAAAATGTAATAAAATTAAAGATGTTCAACATGTGCATATTATGTGCATCCTCCTAGGCTAAGACACGCGGTCGTCGATCCAGAATCCCGCCCCGCTCTCTCTCTATGGTTGCCACTTTAGTCGGGTGCTCGGGATTTCCGGGATTGTCCCGGGTTAGGCTCCAATGTTCCGTGTCTCGAGCAAATGATCATTTTGTCCCGGAGAGTGAAGTTTGTCCCCGGAAGAAAAATATGCATGTAGATAAAAAGTACAAAAATGCATTTATTACAACAATGTACATGTATATGGCTTGACCTATGAAGAAAAAAAACCGCCCAAGTGCGAGTCGAACTCGCGCACCGAGGGTTTCTTATGTCATGGTTAGCGCCACTCACGCCATCTATGGCGTGTTATGAAATGCTTCATATTAGTTAAATAAATGCCATGATTAGTTAAAATGCTTCACACTCTATTCGGTAGATGGCGCGCGCGCATACACTTTTTGGTTTCTTCTATGAGAACCCCCGTGATTTTTTTCCTTTTTATTATTTTTAATATTTTTTTGTTATATCGGCCATAGTAACACATATTCTGGGAAAATTTCAACGGGCTACCTATTACGGTTCAGCCCTCGGACAGACAGACAGACAGACGGACGGACGGACGGACGGACAGACAGACGGCGTAGGCTTAGTAATAGGGTCCCGTCCCATACCGGATACGGAACCCTAAAAAAACCGAACATGTCTCCAAACAAAACACATCCACATTGCAATCTGATAACCCTTAATAGCGAGTCGTCGTCGTCGTCGGCTTCCTCCCGCCCAAGCGTGGTGCGTCGCGTGTGTGGTTGTGTTGCAGCGAGCGAAATGGGAATCTGATACACAACAGCTGACTGCACTCAGCGCGTATCTTCACTGCACCTCTCGCCTGGATTGTGTTTATTGTTCCATACAATTAGTAAAAAGAACTGTTTTATTTCAAATAAAAAAAAACCCCGACATATACACAACCCTTAAAAAGTGACAAATAATTTTCGCTTAGTTAATGAAAGGCCTTCCGCTCTTCTCATGCGTGTGTTGGCGTGCCTTGGGAGAGGCCTATGTCCAGCAGTGGACCGATACAGGCTGATGATGATGATGATGATAATGAAAGGCGTCGGGGGATCGAGTTAATTTTTTTTTACTTAACAGTGCCTCGACGCCTTTAATTTACTGAGAGGGAATAATTTTTTTTACTTTTAAGGTTTGTTGATTTGTAGGTTTTTTTTTGTAGGTAATTGTTTTTTTTCAAGCTTTTTGAGAGACTTAGTTTGAACTTGTAACAATTTTGTTAGGTTATGTTAGGTTAGGAGCGGGGGGTGGCCCGTGTACCAATGAGTTTTTTCTGACGAAAAAATTTACGTGCATACCTACACCTGCTGCTTCCACCGTTCGGAACTGGTGTAAAACTGTAGGTCCCTTCCCTTGCCCCTGGTGGTAGGCTCAAATTGTAGCCGACTGGGTTGATACCACCGTACTGGATGTAAGATGGCCTGGATGCATAGCAGCCTCGGCTGTGTTCTCCTCTAGTCCAGTATAGCCAGCAATCCAGGGGAAGTCTACGTTATGGCACCTACCTTCTCGGACGTGATATTGGCTTGTCGGAGGATGCGCTTTGGCCCCTCCGAATCAGGCACCCATACCGGATTGATTACATAAAAAAAAGGTTAGGGTACAAATACATAACTAATTTTTGTAATAATTTCCGTTTATTTGCTTAATTAAAGGCGACAAGTTAGAGTGTAATAAAATGTCAATATTACAGCAGATTTTGGAAAAGTGCTGATGATATTCTAAAGGCTGACCTAATCTTCTTCAAACATAGCTAAGCACCATTCCGGTTATCCCAGCTTTCTAATAAAAAAACCGCATCCAAAATCGTCCCATCCATTTGGAAGCTACGATGCGACAGACAGTCACACAAAGCACAGACAGAAACACAAGCAGACCGAGGCGTTAAACTTATAACACCCCTTCTTTTGCGTCGGGGGTTAAAAATACAAAAATACACCTTGTCCACTGCGGCGGCGCGGGCGGTGGCGGCAGGGCGAGCCCAGGCCAACCTACGAATAATGCGCGCGCATCTGGCCTTTTTTACTCAACCAACCACTAAGCGAGAGCCACTCAAGGTGGTTGGCTCAATCACATCTGGCCTTTGACTCAACCAACCACTAAGCGAGAGCCACTCAAGGTCGTTGGCTCAATCACATCTGCCCTTTGCCTCAACCAACCACTAAACGAGAGCCACTGAAGGTGGTTGGCTCAATCACATGTAGCCTTTGACTCAACCGACCACTAAGCGAGAGCCACTCAAGGCGGTTGGCTCAATCACATTTGGCCTTTGATTCAACCAACCACTAAGCGAGAGCCACTCAAGGTGGTTGGCTCAATCACATCTGCCCTTTGACTCAACCAACCACTAAACGAGAGCCACTGAAGGTGGTTGGCTCAATCACATGTGGCCTTTGACTCAACCAACCACTAAGCGAGAGCCACTCAAGGCGGTTGGCTCAATCACATTTGGCCTTTGATTCAACCAACCACTAAGCGAGAGCCACTCAAGGTGGTTGGCTCAATCACATCTGGCCTTTGACTCAACCAACCACTAAGCGAGAGCCACTCAAGGTGGTTGGCTCAATCACATACAACATCTATGATGTCGGCCCATAACACCTTGGTGTACCTACTACCTTGTCATGTCAATGCTTCGCTACGCTCGTGCCGGCTAAACTGAACTAGACGGAAAATACGAACGATTTACAACGCCATTTCAGCCGACCTTTCATTCAGTTCGGTGGTACCAACTCGGGCAGGTTAAACCCTACCTAATAAGTATTCTGCGACCCTACCAACTAGTAAGGTAAGAAAAGGGATCAACATTTACGTTCGCCTTTTTAACCCCCGTGTGTGTCTGCCTGTGGCATCGTAGCTCCCAAACGGATGGACCGATTTGGATGCGGTTTTTTTATTGGAAAGCTGGTTTAATGCGATAATTAAGTAATAAAAAAATTATCATCTTAAAAAGTGGAGCGAATTGCATGCGGTTTTTTAAAAAGATTGAAATAAAAGTTTAATTACAAATTTAAAAAACCCCCGACCCTTAAAAAGTCTAAAATTATTTCCGTTTACTTACTTAAAGGAGTCGGGGGACCGCTAAGTAAATAAAATATGAAAACTCAGAGCTGCGCGGGAATTTACTTAGCGGTCCACCGACTGTTTTAAGTAAGTAAAGGGAAATTATTTTTTAATTTTTAAGGGTCGAGGGTTTTTTAAATTTGTAATTTATTACAACTACTTGTTGTAATTAGTAGAAATTGTGTAAATTACAATGTCCAAGGCTTCAAGCATATCGTCAGAACGACTTAAAAGGAAAACGCGCTTAAATCAGATAAAAAGATTTTAGCAAGGATTTCAATAACAGTCATCATCATCAACCATGAATCATTGGTTGACAGCGGTTCTCAAAAGGTGTTCCGCGGAACCCCGCGGGGTTCTGCGGAAGCGTCACAGGGGTTCCGTGGGTTACAGCCGGAAAAAGCACAAAACGCTCTCCCCACAAATCAGAGAAGTATTAGCGAGATATGTGATGATGACTGTATGTGATCTGTGGCTCTCCCTAATCAAAAACGTGTAGGTATATGTGTACGAAAGAGATGTCCATTTTGAAATATACTCTTCAAAAAATACCAATTTTTTTGCTCTAAATATAATTATAAAAATTCATATCTCCGGTTTAACAACCAATGTTCATCGACTCGGTCATAAATTGTCGGATCGAGACTGCGACATAATAATAAAAAAAAACGAAAAAAAAACTTTCAAAAAGTAAAAAAAATATATAGAAAATAATTAACACAATAGAAATAATAAAAAAAAACTTTCAAAGTAGGATTACTTCAAAATGGACAACGAATCGGGACTAACGCATAACGCCTCAGTTATTCTTATTATACAAAAACTACCTTTCCAACGACGACGTATCACTCATCTTGATTGGTGCCAGGACCAGATTCCATGCATTTGTGCCCATCGTCCTTTAGTTTTTATAATAGCTACTAGCTGTGCCCGCGGCTCCGCCCGCTCTCATATTTCACTTCACTGCTAACCTCATAAGCTATTTAGCGTGATAGTAAGTAGCCTATAGTTGATGGGAAGAATGAAGCTATCCGTAGAATTTTGTTTTATTAAAATCGGTTCAGTGGTTCTCGAGTTATAAGCGGACAGACAGACACTCAGACAGAAAGCAGACGTTGGATTTTATTATAGGTACAAGCTGTGCCCGCGGCTCCGCCCGCTCTCATATTTCACTTCACTGCTAACCTCATAAGCTATTTAGCGTGATAGTAAGTAGCCTATAGTTAATGGGAAGAATCAAGCTATCCGTAGAATTTTGTTTTATTAAAATCGGTTCAGTGGTTCTCGAGTTATAAGCGGACAGACAGACACTCAGAAAGCAGACGTTGGATTTTATTATAGGTAAGGAAGGAAGGAAAGGAAGTAATTAACTTTTTTAATTGACTCGGTGTTCCGCCAACAGAAGGACGATCATTTAGGGCTCCGTAGCCGAAAATAATTGGGAACCGCTGCTCTATGATATCAAACAATGAGTTATTTCGGTCACACGGAATCGCGCGTCAGTACTTAATTAGTAATTACTTGTGTCTCTATAGTACATACGCAAGAGGAATAAAATTGTTGCAACACAATGCGATAAAGTTTATCGTAATCGCGATACGGAAAGATATTTTCAAAGATGTCATAGAGAAAAACACTCATCAACACTGATGTGACTAAAGATTGGCTGGGACAAATCACTTTTTTTTTATGTAATCCGGTATGGGTGACTGTGTCGGAGGGGCCAAAGCGCATGCTCCGACCAGCCAATATCACCTCCGAGAAGGTAGGTGCCATACCGGAGACTTCCCTGGATTGCTGGCTATACTGGACTAGAGGAGAACACAAACGAGGCTGCTATGCGGCCATCTTACATCCAGTACGGTGGTACCAACCCAGTCGGCTACAATTTGAGCCTACCACCTAGTAAGGGGCAAGGGAAGGGACCTACAGTTTTACACCGGTTCCGAACGGTGAAGCAGCAGGTGTAGGTATGCACGTAAATTTTTTTTATGCGTTATAGTTTATTTCTATAATCCATACTGTTTGTGTGTAGGTACAATAGTTTTATTGGTATTGTGAATAATGTATTTCTATTCTATATTTACAGGCCTCTAATATCAAACATGGCTTTGTCTACCCACCAAGGAAATGGGTTTTATTTGTTAATATGAAAGAGTACCTGTTTTCCTACAGAAATCAACGGCGATACCACATAAAAAATAGCTCTATCTAGTATAAATATTGATCTGAAAATACCATTGCGCAACAGAAATAGCAATGTCCAATACATCGCTATAATATCGCTCACAGAACGTTTTCATGCTCTACTGCCAAATTGCAAAAAGTGGACAAAGCTATGTTCGATATTAGAGGCCTTTCTCAAAGTCGCTCATACAAACGCATATAGCTAGAACTACATATTTTCCTACTCTATCCCATACAATCCATGTAATATACCTTCCAAGACAGATTGTTAAGATCGATTACGCACATAAAGTTGCCTTTTTTTCTCACCCTACCTCATAATATGTGTAAAACTGTCCTCTAAAAACTGAGCATTGTGTTTACAGTTACGCAGAAGGCGACTAAGGGATAAGGACGAGATGCCGTGCTAAAGGGCGACAGGTAAGCCACTTCTCACCTTGGCACGGTCCTTCCACCGAGTCAGTCAGGTAGGTGGGTCTTCGTGCCTTACTTGCTGCTTGAGAATTTTCTGTCCTAATACTTTGCTGCACGTGGCGGTCGGTGTTGCGCTGTAATTTACGAGAGTTCTTTCAGCACAACTCCGATTACTCTGCGTACCCCAATTTTCGGTATACAGTGTGTGGTGTGTATGTATGTATGTGTGTAGTTACGTAGAATCACCGCAGGGATTCGAACTTCGCACCGACTTTAGACCTTTGCTCGGCCGTGCGAAAATGTTGCAAATTCGCCTGCGTGCGCGCAGTCACGTAGTCCACCTCTCCCTCTGGTCCTCCCCACCACGTCTCCAGCCATTCTGGTCCAAGAGCGACTGTATATCATATTCGGAGAATAAATGCCGAGCGCGCAGAATGGGACGATATTAGTCAGAGCGACTAAATTTATTTATGAGACAGCTAACCGGTATCTTAGGAACCTGATGCCTGAATGCTGTTGCTACGCTACTTTGTTGCTGCTTATTGCTTTAAGTACTAACTTCAAACTGTGGTAATAAGTTGATATCGACTTTATGGAACGAATGTGAGCAGAAGAGTCGGGAATGGTCGGAAGACCAGATCAGGCTAAAAAAGGCCAAGCGTAGTACCTAGGTACCCGAATGATTAGAATTTAATTTTTTTTTTTATTTTTTTTTTTATTGAAACTGACACGGTTGTCTACATCACCCGCAACATCCGTGATGTCAGCCCATAACACCGGGTGAACTTGGTGCCATGTCAGTGCTTCCCTTAGATCGTGCCGGCTAGACTGAACTGGACGGAAAACACAAACTATTTACATAGCCGTTTCGACCGACCTTTCATTCAGTGCGGTGGTAGCAACCCGGGCGGGTTAAACCCTACCACCTAGTAATATAAGAAGGGAGTCATATCCCTTAGTCGCCTTTTACGACATACACGGGGAGAGATGCAGTGGGGCTATTCTTTTAAAGTACCGGCCCCACACGGTACGTGATAGTTAGGACCCCTGATCTGTGCCGCTGTGCCCTGTTATCACTGGGACCTAGGAAAATCTATTGTGTTCTCTCAAAAGTTTATATCTCACCCCCAAGTCCGATTTCCGCTATGAACCGAGTTATATCCATGTTATATCGTGTCAAAATCTGTAACTAGTGAAATACCGATGCTATGTTTTTGAATTTTTTTAGGATTATAGTGTTGAAACTATTCTTTCAAATAAAACATAATTTATTGTATATGTACAAAATATTATTTATTCAACAAAAAAATTATAAACATCAGTTACGTGTAAATTACACTTTGTCGTTTCATAAATGTAGGTTAAAATACAATTATTCTTATAAAAAATTTAACACTTGATGTAGTTATAATAACAATAGATAGGACTGTTGTTTATTTTTTATTGTTTATTTAGCACAAGCTGTGCCCGCGGCTCCGCCCGCTCTCATATTTCACTTCACTGCTAACCTCATAAGCTATTTAGCGTGATAGTAAGTAGCCTATAGTTGATGGGAAGAATCAAGCTATCCGTAGAATTTTGTTTTATTAAAATCGGTTCAGTGGTTCTCGAGGTATAAGCGGACAGACAGACACTCAGACAGAAAGCAGACGTTGGATTTTATTATAGGTATAAGGAAGGAAGGAAGGAAGGATAAGGAAGGAAGGATCTATTGGCAGTACACTGCGCTCAGATTTGTCATATTTACATTGTAACATTCCGCCAGTTTGATTATCACAGCGAAGAAGAACTGACAAGAAACTTCACTGGAAATTTTTTCAATGTCCACTTGGTCTATACAAAAATGTTTGCCACTGCCTAGACACGCATGTGCTGATTTGTGACATGCAGCAATTCATGACAAAGTGAAAACATTTTTACTATGAAATTGTATGGATTACTGGTTTCTGTCACAAACCACCACATGTAGTTATCGCATAACTAATTAATTACATTCAATATTCTCTACTACTATTCTCGCGAATAGGCCTGATATTGTGATAGTAGACCGGGACCCAAGGCGCGCAACGCTCGCCGCTCGTCGATATCGCCGTGTCGCACGATGTTAACCTCGTCAGTAAGGAAGCAGAGAGGATGTTGAAGTATCTGGATCTGCAGCACGAGATTACCAAAATGTGGCCCGTCGTCGACTCGACGATCGTTGTGCCCATAGTCGTATCAGCGCATGGGTTGATAGCGAAGAGCCTCGACGACCACCTTAAGAGGCTCTCGCTGAGTGGTTGAGTCAAGGGCCAGATCCAGAAGGTAGCCCTGCTTGACACTGCACGCATCGTCCGGAGGTTTCTCTCTTTCGGACCCGACCATCGGTAGCCTGGGTCCGCCCCGCGCCGCCGGTTGAACCTCCATTTGTTTTTTATATCAATTTTAGATTTTAATTTTTAATTTAAGTATAAAAATGTTAAATTGTTATGAAAAGAATATGTGTGAATATGTTTTTATGGCTGTTATTGTCAAGGGCATAGGCTATAATTAGGATAGGATATTTTGGCGAAGGCAAACTCAGATAACATTGAAAATTTTAGTGGAACGTTAAACTTATAAAAAAATCTATTACTAAAATAACAAAAAAAAAATAATCTCTTAATTTTTTTTTAACATATGTTATATATTTCTGAAAAGAAAATTAAACACCCCTTTCAACCATACATGACACATATTCATGGAAATTATACACTTCAAATTAATTAAACATGAATTTGGGCACAGATAATGAATGACTTAAATCTATTCCGTAATTTTGTTCGACTTTGAAAGCTCATAAAGTATAGTAAATTTTACGTATATGAAAAAATGCATATTCGACTGAAAAGTTCATTAAGTTGTCTATAAATGCTCATGCATTTCAAAAGTGTAGTTGAACTTTCGCGAATATGATTTATGGTAGGCGCTTGTATGGGGGCTGTCCATAGTGCATCGCCGTGCTGTCATCGTCTAGTGCAGCAGCAGCCATTTCAATTTAAAAATAAAATATGTTTATATTCCGCTATAAATTACTAATATAACCTGTTAAACACGCAAGCGTAATAATTAAGTAGGCCCTATCTTAGTATTAAATAGTTAACACTTTAGCCGAGGTATTAACATTTTAATACTCCACTATCAAGTTAAAATGTTATAATTTCAGGCTCCGTTATAATAAGTGTGGGATATTAAAATATGATTTAGGTTCCATAATTCGTTTATAAATTCATGGTAAAATTATTATTTGAACACATGGAAACTGTAATGTGGAATTAAATTAGATGTGGGTGTTATTGGTTCCAAAATAAATTCTGAAGGCCATCATCAGCACATAACTGGTTCGGTCCGTAGGCGCCTGTGTGCATAAACAGATTTTGAAAGGAATAGTAATGTTTTTAGGATTCCGTTGTGGACTCTATTGGGCCGGTACTGTACCGTGTGGGGCCGGTACTTTAAAAGAATAGCCCCACAGCATCTCTCCCCGTGTATGTCGTAAAAGGCGACTAAGGGATATCTCCCTACTATACTCCCTTCTTATATTACTAGGTGGTAGAGTTTAACCCGCCCGGGTCGATACCACCACACTGAATGAAAGGTCGGTCGAAACGGCTATGTAAATAATTTGTGTTTTCCGTCCAGTTCAGTGTAGCCGGCACGACCGAAGGGAAGCACTGACGTGGCACCAAGTTCACCCGGTGTTGTGGGCAGACATCACGGATGTTGTAGGTGATTTAGCCAACCGTGTCAGTATCCATAAAAAAAAACTAAGCCTTCGCGCCGTTTGTCTGTCTTTTTTTTGTGACATGTGGCGCCGAGCGACC
The DNA here is from genome assembly GCA_946902875.1 of Nematopogon swammerdamellus. Lineage (NCBI taxonomy): Eukaryota > Metazoa > Arthropoda > Insecta > Lepidoptera > Adelidae > Nematopogon > Nematopogon swammerdamellus. The sequence continues at coordinate 4,502,915 of OX336333.1, forward strand.
CCGACCGAAGGTGTCTAATGACGCCCATGGACATTCGTCGTACGCGGGGGTTGCGAATGCCATGCCGGCCTGACAGGTGCCCATACACGCCTCTCTTGAAGGACCAGAGACCATACTTGAGGGGAAATATGTGGCAGGGAGAACGTTCCAGAGTTTACCAGTTCTGTGGAGGAGGTGTACAAAGATCTGCAGAACCGATTTGTAGGTGTACGCATCCGTGGTAATTCCAGTGGCAATTATAAATTATAAATACCTATAAAGGACTGTATATTTTGAACCGTAATTAGCCGGTTGAAATGTTCACAGAATATGTGTTATTTATATTATGGAGTATACATTCTATAACCAAATAATAGAAAAACTAAAGGTAAAAAAACCGGCCTAAAGTTAAAAAAAAATAGCCAAACGGCACGAGTCCGACTCGCACTTTGCCAGTTTTTTATGTTCTGTGGGTGAAGGATCGGTGGTAATGGGAGGGTCAAGATATCCGACAATCTCTACTATCTGTCTTATCAAGAGCAAAATATTGAGCGCTATTGAATCAAACTCTCTAAAAATAAGAGTGATGTGCTGATCACTTTTTATCACTCTCATTATCGCATTATCATCGTGATACGATGAAATCTATCACAAACATGAAACATGGAATAAAACAAGTCATATATTTTATTTTCATGTTTCAGAAGACTCAATTATGGCGTAATATCAACGATAATATCAGCAATGGTCATAACAACAACTTTGCAAAGTGGAAAATCTAAACAGATTTTTTTTATAGAAAGCCCGACATGTGGCGCTGTGTCACCCATAAGGTGTCTAACGACGCCCATGGACATTATTAATGTATTTACAGGAATTAAAATTTAATTTTTGTAGAGAGATGCCGTACTAAGGGGCGACCGGATCTTCGATCATAAAAAATATTAAAAATTTTTCCGACTACTATTACTTTTTCTAGTACTAAAATTTTTTCCGTCTACGGACCGGATAGCCACCTGTCACCTTGGCACGGGGTCTTCGTGCCTTACTTGCTGCTTGAAAATTATCTTTGCTTAACGTGGTGGTCGATGTTTTGATATCATTTACCAGAGTTCTTGCAACACAGCACCGATTACGCTGCTTACCCCGATTGTCGGGATACAGGTGTGGTTGGCTCTTTCAGTTTTCTGTCGTATTTTTAAATTTCAGTGTCTATAGGCCCACCGTCACCTTTGAGATCTAATTGTACCTTTCCCCATTAAAATCATCAGATCCTCTATTCCTTATATACCTAAGAAGTGCACAATTTTTAAATGTGGGATGTCTTTCATATTTTTCGAAGGCTGTGTCCCCAAATAATAATCTAGAAGCGACATAGCGCGATTAAACTTGTTACCTGTCTTCAAACCAATATGCGTGCCTTCACACTTTGCAATATTTAGCCTTTATATATATATATATATATATGCATGATTCATGAATATTTTCAAACTATCGCATTAAGGGGCTAACTAGGGGTTAACTACCGCCCGACTGTTGGAGGCTGACCGTGGTTCGGATACCACGTTAAACTGTAGGTCCCTTCTCTTCTTACCTTACTAGGTGGTAGGGTTTATCCCGGCCGGGTTGATACCACCGCACTGCGCGACACGTCGGTCGAAACGGCTATCTAAATAGTTCGTGTTTTCCGTCCAGTTCAGTGTAGCCGGCGCGAAATGAAGGGAAACACTGACATGGCACCTAGTTCACCCGGCGTTATGGGCTGACATCACGGATGTTGTAGGTGATGTAGCCAACCGTGTCAAGTTTACATAAAAAAAAAAGGGGGGGGGGGGGGGGGTACTAGGCAAAACATCACATCATATTATCCTAACTATTGCCATATTTCAATAGAACTATAAATATGCTTATAGTTAGGTAAAGATTGAATGTATAATGTACATACATACATACATATACATACATATCACACACGCTGAATTCCGACAATCGGGGTAAGCAGAGTAATCGGTGTTGTGCTGCAAGAACTCAGGTAAATTACAGGACAGCACCGACCACCACGTTTCGCAAAGCATTCGAACAAGATTCAATCGATCAAGCAACAAGTAAGGCCCAAAGACCCACCTGCTGCATGACTCAGTGGAAGTACCGTGCCAAGGTGAGAGGTAGCGAACCGGTCGCCCTTTAGAACGGCATCTTGTTCTTATCCCTTAGTCGCCTTTTACGACATGCATAGGGAGAGATGCAGCGGGCCCCACACGGTATTAGGTATAATGTGTGTTAGATTTGTAATAGATTATAAACTAGCTGTTGCCCGCGGCTTCGCTCGCGTGAAATTCGTATTCCAAAGAAGAATGTAAGTAACTAAGGGCGAGGCCGAAGGCCTAGCTGCGTTCAGGTAATCGATAAACCTTCTCAAAGAAAGTAACTAACTAAGGGCGAGGCCGAAGGCCAAACTGCTTTCAGGTAAACGTTAAACCTTTCTCAAATAAAGGAAGTAAGTAAGGGCGAGGCCGAAGGCCGAGCTGCGTTCAGGAAGACGATAAACCTTCTGGAAGAAAGGAAGGAACTAAGTGCGAGGCCGAATTACTTACTTAAGTAATTAATTACTTTCTTCAAAAATGTTTACCTTCTTCCTGAACGCAGCTCGGCCTACGGCCTCGCCCTTAGTTACTTGCTTTCTTCGAGATGGTTTATCATTTGTCAGAACGTAGCTCGGCCTTCGGCCTCGCCTTAGTTGCTTACTTTCTTCAAGATGGTTTAGCTTCTTCCTGAACGCAGCTCGGCCTTCGGCCTCGCCCTTAGTTACTTACTTTCTTCGAGAAGGTTTATGGTCTTCCAGAACAGAGCTCGGCCTTCGGCCTCGCCCTTAGTTACTTACTTTCTTCAAGAATGTTTTTCTTCTTCTTGAACTCAGCTCCGCCTTCCGCCTCGCCCTTAGTTACTTTCATCGAGATAGAATATCGTTTACGTGAGCGCAGATCCGCCTTCGGGCCCGCCTTTAGTTACTTCCTTTCTTTTTTTTAAATACGAATTTCACGCGAGCGAAGCCGCGGGCAACAGATATATAAATTTTATTGCACCAATGACAGCGACACAACTTCGACTTTCAATAATTTTTTTTATTTATCAAAGAATTTGTCAGCGGCCAGCTCCCGTCGAGATGACAGTTCTCCGTTGTCAACATGACATTTGTTTTTTACCTTTACTTTGGATTACGTGATTTTTATTATATTTTTTAATTATTATGTTCATCCGGGATATACACTGTCACTATAAAAAGTTTCGTCAAATTCCGTTCAGTGGTTTTTGCGAGATGCGCGTACAAATAGACATTTTTGCATTTACGATTTTATTATATGTATAGAAAGAATAGATATGTATAGACTATTGTGTTCAAGTTATAAAAAAGAAGAACTGTCATTTTCGTTGTATCTACTTATTTTTAAATTTCGAATGCATATTTTATTGAAATTGTATTTGCTGCCAGTTCTCAAGATATAATTATGTGCTTTGGACTACGTGATTTTAAACGCGCAATAATGTTTATAATTTGTTTAATTTTTTTTTAATTTTTGATAATTTTTTTTACGTATTATCCTAACCCGGCCTATAAACTGCCAATATACAAAGTTTCGTCTAATTCCGTTCAGTGGTTTTTGCGTGATGCGCGTACAGACAAACAAACAAACAAACAAAAATTTTAAAAACTGTTCTAACTTGTTCAGTGTCTCATTTTAAGCCACCCTGGTTAGATTTTTCCGAATACATTCAATGTACAGACTTTCTTACCTTTACGATTTTATTATATGTATATTCACTGAAAAATAAGTGTGTGAAAAGTGGTAAAAACGTTCGAAAATTCATTTGCTATTAAAATCTACCCTCGTTACAAATACGTCCATACAAAAAACGCTCGCGCACGGCAACGGCCCAAAATTTAGAATGTTCAAAGATAGTTCAGTGAAAAACCCGTTTATTCTGTAAACGTTTGAATTTATTTAGATGATTCTTAGGCCCACTTGCACCAACACAAATTTAATATATAAACCAGTTTAACTCGCTAAACCAGTTTAAGCTAGCACCCTTTGACTGTGGGAACCGCGTTTAAATCCATAACTCGCTACTTAACTTTAAACTCGTGTTGGTGCAAGTGGGCCTTAGGCTCACTTGCACCAACACGAGTTTAAAGTTAAGTAGCGAGTTATGGATTTAAACGCGGTTCACACAGTCAACGGGTGCTAGCTTAAACTGGTTTAGCGAGTTAAACTGGTTTATATATTAAATTTGTGTTGGTGCAAGTGGGCCTTAGTCTTATTGACTCTAAGGTCAATTAAGCATTTTTCTTTTCGTATTAGATGCATTTGTAAAAAATGGGGAGGGAAATAGCAAAGGCATTTTTGAACGATTTTACACTTTTCAACCACATAATTTTAAGGGAATTTATAAGATTAAGTAAATTAAAAATAATGTATTCACATTATACCTTGAATTGAATCTTTAACAATCTTGAATCTTGAACAAATAATACAAAATAAAAAAGTACAAAATTTAGGGGTATCCATACATACAAGCGATCGATTAGTACATATTCACGCTACTGAATAATAGATGGCGCCACAGGTATTTATATTTTGCATTATAGAAAGACACAATTTAGCTAGACGAATATGGTTTTATGACAGGATAGCGGATCTACGGAACCCTCCATGCGCGAGTGAAACTCGCACTTGACAGCTATTTTGAGCTTCTGAAATTTAACAGCTTTTAGGGTTCCGTATCTGGTACGGGACCATATCACTAACCCTACGCCGCGCCGTCTGTCTGTCTGTCCGTCCGTCCGTCCGTCCGTCTGTCCGAGGGCTGTATATCTCTTGAACCGTAATAGGTAGCCCGTTGGAATTTTGACAGAATATGTGTAAATATGGCCGATATAACAACAAATAAGAAAAATAACAAAAAGTAAAAAATTCATGGGGTTTCCAATTCCATAGAAGAAACCAAAAAGTGTATGCGCGCGCGCCATCTACCGAATAGAGTATGAAGCATTTTAACTAATCATGAATTTTAACTAATCTGAAGCATTTCATAACACACCATAGATGACGAGAGGGCGCTAACCATGAATGGCGATACGGAACCCTCGGTGCGCGAGTTAGACTCGCACTTGGCCGGTTTTTTTTCTGACATATTTACTCTAGTAGCTTTTCAAATCAATATTAACCACAACATTCCATCCAAACCTATTTATTGAATTAGAAGCCTCATGGCGAACGTGAGACTCTCAGCGGATTCATTTTTTCTGAAAACATATTTTGATTCACCCAACACTTGGGCAATGCAATTCTGGGAAACACAGTGATATAGAAAGACGTTGGGAATTCATACCCACGACATTTTGACACATACTTTTCCTTTAAACGTATAAACGTTTAAAGGAAACTACGAGCACGATGTAGGAACCGTGTGGGGCCGCCGGTACTATACCGTGTGGGGCCGGTACTTTAAAAGAATAGCCCCACTGCACTCTCCCCGTGTATGTCGTAAAAGGCGACTAAGGGATATGACTCCCTTCTTAAGGTGGTAGGGTTTAACCAATTTAACCCTCCCGGGTTGGTACCACCGCACTGAATGAAAGGTCGGTCGAAACGGCTATGTAAATAGTTTGTGTTTTCCGTCCAGTTCAGTATAGCCGGCACGACCGAAGGGAAGCACTGACGTGGCACCAAGTTCACCCGGTGTTATGGGCTAACATCACGGCGGATGTTGTAGGTGATGTAGCCAACCGTAGCCTTCCCTTGCCCCTTACTAGGTGATAGGCTCAAGTTGTAGCCGACTGGGTTGGTACCACCGTATTGGATGTGAGATGGCCGCATAGCAGCCTCGGTTGTGTTCTCCTCTAGTCCAGTATAGCCAGCAATCCAGGGAAGTCTCCGGTATGGCACCTACCTTCTCGGAAGTGATATTGGCTGGTCGGAGCATGCGCTTTAGCCCCTCCAACTCAGCCACCCATACCGGACTACTTAAAAAAAACCGTGTCAGTATCCATAAAAAAAACGTATACGCCCTCGTATACGTTTCCGTAAGGTCATGATGACTGCGCTAATGTTTTAAAAAGATAAAGGAAACATCAGTCTTTGGTCGTCCAGCCAGATGGAGTAAGAAACAACGTTACCCGGGAGTAAATAATGTACATAGAACTCTAGAAAGAGACAATCAGGTTGTAGATCGTCGTCTCTGTCGCGTGGAGGCGTGCGAGTTCGTGCGACAGGGACGACGCTCTACAACTGGATTTTTTTATTTCCTATTTTATTAAAAATGTGTAAATATTAATTTAAAAATATAATTAAATTTAAATTAAACATTAAAAACAATATGAAACATTAATAAAAAGTAAAAAAAAAGCTGCTATTATTTATTTTTTTATGTTTATGCAAGTATTTTCATTCAATGTCTGTACATGTTTTCGTCATGCGTGCATGTGCACGCAAAGTTTACAGTTTTATTATACGAGTAAATATTGATATAATTATGTATGGTCTGGTTGGTTGTGTATAACACCTAGCAAATGGGCTAACCGCTAGCGGATAGGATTATTTAGCAATTTCAGTAGATAACACTATTATTGACTTATCTGAAAACGTGAGCACGCGCACAGTGTAATCATTATCTGTTTATGCTTATTTCTTGGAAATATCTTTTTGGTTACTATACTAAGTCAACTGATTACATAAGGGCTAGCTAGGAGCCAATAAAAAAGGCCTGCTTTCATCATTGGGGGGCGATGGCGACGGTTCCCATGGGGATAATTTTTATTAAATACAGGTTAAATAAGTATAAGGTTAATTAAAGGCATCGGGGGACCGCTAAGCGAAAATTTCAACTCTAACGGGATTTTTTTTTTTACTTTTTCAGGGTTTTTGATGTGTCGAGGTAAACCCGTATCACTGGGTAAACCCTCGTAAAAATATATTATACATAGTTATTTGAAGCAATATAATATAAAACATGTGACAAGCTAACAGCACTCGTAGGTACTCGTATCATGTACCAAACCATATGCGGTTACTTAGAAGAACATTTATGGCACTGCTGAACAGCACAGAACAAAATGTACGACGAAGTATAATGAACATTATGTACATTTGTGTCAATGTAAGTAATATTTATAAGCTAACCTAACCTGTAAACAACAGACATACAGACATGCAGACAGCAGACGTTGAATGTATATCTATCTAACTACACGAATGTTATAAAGAGGTAAAATTTTTTTGTTTGTTTGTATGTAGGGGGTAATCTGCGGAACTACTGAACCGATTGTAAAAATTTCACTAATAGAAAGCTACACTATTACTGAGTAACATTAGGCTATATTTTATTTAGATAAATATAAGTTTTCAGTTCGAAATTTCAATGTAGAGACTATGTATGTAGGTGGAGTGGTTGATCTATGAGAAGTTTCGGCTCACTCGCGCAGTGTCGGTTCCCTTGGTTTTGAATTATACGATTAATTCGAAAACTTGCAAATTCGAAATTGTATATTTTTAGAACTAAGTTCCTTCTTCTATCCTATCTTTCTCTCCATATCTGCCTATTTTTTTTCGTATTCATTTATCTTTTATCTGCGCTTGACATAGTTGTTCAAAAGAGCCTACGACATACCTACATTGATTTTGATTACCTACTAATTGAGAAGTTACCTACAAATACCTAAATTTTATTTCTAAAGCAATTACCTCAATAACTTACTATTTTTTATTTACTCAAGACTTACCTATAGGTTAGGCTAGGTATTTAAATTTTTAATTCTTACTATTTGAATCTTTCCTTGCTTTCAGTCATCTAAACTAAACTATTTATAAAGAGTTAAAATCTTTAAGTTTGTAAGTTTGTATGTTTAGATGTAGGAGGTAATCTCCGAAAGTGCTCATCCGATTTCAAAAATTCTGTCATCAGTAGGTATCTAGAATAGACCTTCATCGAGCCTTGATGGAGTATCGCGTTAAAATAATTTAAGCGCTTCTCGTGGACACCAAATTTTGCAACGTAGTCGACGAAAAAACGGTCGAACTGTCTGTGTTACAACGATATATGAAGCTTTCTATAGAAAAAGTGTAGAGCTTTAAAAGGCCTGTGAAATACCTAGTCCGCGACTACATATATGCTAAGGTTAATTCACAAAACATGACTAAAAGATTTTTTATTCTCGAATAAAAAAGATTCGAGGGTAATTAAAAATCCTTATCCTTATTTTTATACCTATAATAAAATCCAACGTCTGCTTTCTGTCTGAGTGTATGCCTGTCTGTCCGCTTATAACTCGAGAACCACTGAACCGATTTTAATAAAACAAAATTCTACGGATAGCTTGATTCTTCCCATCAACTATAGGCTACTTACTATCACGCTAAATAGCTTATGAGGTTAGCAGTGAAGTGAAATATGAGAGCGGGCGGAGCCGCGGGCACAGCTTGTGTAATATAAAATTCTTATCAAAATTTAAAATTGTCTTTTACACAATATAGTTTGGACGAGTAGGTAGTTTAAGTTTTAGGATCGTGTTTTTGCAAAATCAAAGCAATCTCACGTGCCCGAAATTGTGTTAGCATTTACAACAACCTACAAGAATTTGATGCAAAGCTTTTTCCAGAAATAGTTTTATTTTTTTCCCTAGATGTCAGTGGTAGGGGAAGTAGAGGGTAGGATGGGAGAGGAGGGAGGGTATATGGGGATGGAGGAGGGGGGAACGAGAGGAGGGAGGGAGGAGCGAGAAGGGAAGGGAGGGAGAGGGAGGGAGGGTGAGGGGAAAAGACAGAGTGGAGGGAGGGAAGGAAATTGGCAGGTAAGCAAAGAGCGAGGCGAGATAAGGATGGGGAGAGAATAGAGAAGGATGGAGAGGGGACAAAAGTACGGACGGAGGGGTGGGGGTGGGATTGTAGGGAGGGAAGAAGGGGAAGGGTGGGAGGGAGGGAAGGGGAGGGGGAAAAACAAGGACCGAGAGAGAGAAAGAGAGAGAGACCATAGTTTATTATCATATTTGCGTTTAAATCGGATTTGCTATAAAATCAAGTCTACCACGAGCGAAGCCGCGGGAAAAAGCTAGATACGTATGCCTAATTTAGATACGTATGCTATGTATGTAGGGATTTAGAAATGACTGGCAATTTTGTAGCTAAATTGAAATGGAGATTTGATTTGCATCAGTTCATAGAATTATTTTGAAATTATAATTTTATCACCAGGTGTGAGTTTTGGGAACAGATAGCATTATCGATTTTAGGGACAACTGTCACGCAGTTAAAATTTACAATCACCTTCGAAAGTGAAAGCAAACATATAGGACTTTTCACAATAAATAGTGAATTTATATACTTCAGAGCACTCGGCACGCTTGACTCCTATGTCCTAACCTAACCTAACCTAACCTCATAGTCTACAAACGCAATATATCATAAAAAAAAACTTACTCCATGACCAGCCCTTACAGATTTATTATTAGTGTATATATAAATATATATACGTGGGCTGTTCCGAAAATTGTTAGCCACAGAATAAATAAAAAATATTTTTTTCCTGAAACTATTTTGATTTGACGACTAATTTAAATACAAATCTCCTTGATGAAAATTATTGGCCACCTATGTGTAGTTCTTTTTTTAAATATTTTTAACGGTTATCCGTCACTCATATTTTATTTGCAACAATGGACGTCTCGCGAGAAGCATTTCGTGTTATGATTTTCTATGCTTATAAACTAGGGTTAACCTTCAAGGAATCTCACGAAAATTTGCAAGCTGCTTTTGGGGAGTCTGCTCCTGCGTTAGCAACAGTTACTTATTGGTTTCGTGAATTTAAACGTGGTCGAGAGAACCTAAACGATGACCCCAGACCCGGCCGACCATCAACTGCAGTCACTCATGAAAACGTCATCAGGGTAGAGTGGCTATTGCGGGAGAATAGACAAATTACACATCGGGAGATTCATGCTGAACTGAAGATTGGTATTGCGAAGTTTGTCTGCCTCAAGCTTTCGGGGAGTTGAATAGCGAGCGCCCAAGGAGCGGCGTCCGTGGCATTCTTTTTCACCAAGATAACGCGCCCGCTCACACACCGGTAGAAACATGGACTATTTGACAACTTCGGGGGTACAAAGGTTATCCCATCCTGCGTACAGCCCAGATTTAGCTCCATGCGATTTTTTTTATTCCCCACGGTAAAAAAAATGCTTCGGGGGCGAAAATTAAACACTGCAGACGAGGCCGTCGAAGAATTTCGGCGGTTATTTTTCGACCTCCCGCAAGATAAGTTTTTTAAATGTTTTGAAACCTGGTTCACCCGAATGCAAAGTGCATAGGGATTGGAGGGAAATATTTTGAAAAGCTGTAAATAATTTTTCTTTCATATTCTAACTACCTATTTTTCATTTCACTAACAATTTTCGGAACAGCCTATGTACCTATTGATGATTATTTTATCTTAAATTCTCACACATCTGTCTTTCACATTACTAATTACATTTACATCTAGATTAACATTACATTTCACAACATTAATCGACTCTCAAACATCCAAAGGTTGACTGGAAGAAATATCTCTGTAAGAGATAAGTCCGCCTTTGCGCATGTAAATATTCTAGTGTACTTATGATGTCTGTTTAATGTTTCTTGGATCATTTTAAAGTATTTTCTATCTATCCAAGCTAATCGATAGATCACTTTCAAACTGTTTGGCGTCCTTAGTTTTGAATTGGTTTTGAACGTATGCGTTTTGAAAAGCTCGTTTGATTTGTCGATTCGTTGTGAGAAGGGTCGATTACATCATTAAGGAGAGCCGAGGTGTATAGCTTGTTAAAATGTCGTTCGTTGCATCACCTATGCGTGCCTTTGCTTTGCGTCATGTAATGTTATATTGGAAAGGTAGAAAGGTAGTATAGCGAATATCTACCAAGAGTGCCTTTTTAGGGTTCCGTATCCGTCGTACGGCACCCTATTACTAAGCCTACGCCGTCTGTCTGTCTGTCTGTCTGTCCGTCTGTCTGTCCGAGGGCTGTATCTCTTAAACACACGGCAATACGGAATCCTCCTCGGTGCGCGAGTTCGACTCGCACTGGGCCGGTTTTTTACATACATACATACCTACATATTCCGCCAATCGGGGTAAGCAGAGTAGTCTGCGTTGTGCTGCAAGTACTCTTGTAAATCACACCACAACACCGAGCAAAGTATTAGGACAAGATAACTATCAAGCAGCAAGTAAGGCACGAAGACCCATTTGCCTGAAGACATGTCGCCCTTATGCACGGCATCTTGTCCTTATCCCTTAGTCGCCTTTTAGGACATGCACGGGGAGAGATTCTTAAGTACCGACCCCACACGGTTGTTTTTTTTTTCATAGACAATATTGTCATAATAACTTTTTTATGAGAATTAACTCTTTTTAACCATTTTGGTTGTGAATTTATGCTAAGAATTAATGCTGTGAATGCAAATCGGCTCTCAGCTAATATAATACCTAACTACAAAACATTTTTGTCTTTCGGGGCGTATGTTTTCCCGACCCCTAAACCTTATCCGATATTTACAATTCTTGTTTTATTGTAATAAGGACAGTCTATCTTTTTTTTTAAATATTTTTTTTTATATCCAAAGCAATGATTCAATAAAGCTTAATGAACTTCGTGATATCAACAAATTAAAAATTATTGTTTTATCGTTTAAAACGTATATATTTAACAAAAACATAAAAAAATTACATAGATTGTTCTGTCCTTATTAAACGGAAAAAAAAATACTAAAAATCGGTCAAGGTTTAGAGGCTGGCAAAATATAAGCCCTTTATGACGATTTTGAATGGAGAATAATATTCACGTGACTAACCGCTGCCGGCTCTTTTAAGAACTCGTCGAAGCTGGCAGATAGGGTTTTACAAGTAATATATGTAGGCATCCCATATCTCAGCAGTAAACATTGAACTAGGACTTCTTCTATAAGTTCACACATCTTGAGAAGTGACGGAATGTAACAGAGAAAACTGTATATAAATCGATAAAGTGGTTTTCGAGTTATAAGGATATTCATATATAGAATATCTATAAATGATTTGCAATAAATAATTTATTTATTTACTTAATAATATTTATATTCATATATTGACGTACGTAACACGGCCGGTCGCCCGTAAAAACTTCGTTTTATTTATTAGGATAATGCATAAATACCTAATGTATTGCATATTATTACAATACCTACAATTTCTTCAATGGTCTGTCTAAAAGGTATCCCGATGTAGATGTATAAACAAAACAAATCAAATATTTTAAGACCCTGACCCTGATAGTCCAAGCCATATCGTAAATGTAACACGAAAGGGTTACAGGTTGTATATTATATTATTTCAGCTGAAAGATGTTATCATTGATAAGAACTGACAGTGGCAAATTACTGTTGTACAAAACAGAAGTCTTTTAAATACTTATATGACCAAAGAATAACTAAATCAGTGATAACCGCATTATAAATTCAACCGACATTACAATTCAGCAATCAGTCCATTCCAAACCCGAGAAGTGATTAGTTATATGCAAGCAAATATCCTCAACATGCCGTGCCCCATGAGGAAATACATTTTGAATATTTCAAAAAACAAATTTTTGTAAGTACACACTTATTACAATTATTTTTTTATTTTTAACCTTTAAAATGTTTTTACTGCAGTTGAGAAGGGATGCGAATGTTCTTCTCCATAACTGGAAAAAGGACACTTCCACGCGGGAAGACAACTTTTAAAATTAGTTTAAAAAATGTCTATCTTTTTTATGTTTTAAACATATACAAAACATTCTTTTTGCCAATCTTGACAACGAAAATTAGTCTACATGTACCTACCTGCGTATGGGGATTTTTTGTGAAATGGTTTTGTCTAACTAAATAGTAGTAGTCCGATTGGAACATTTTTATTCAAGGAAGGGAATTACTCACACGACTACATAAACTCCAGGTAATCGGACGATCATCGGTGGAATTTGGTGACTGACTGGTATAATCAATAATATTCCCCTGGACTTTAAACCTTTTGACGTTTATACGTGTATTTGTAAACTTCGGAATACGCATTGAATGCATATAAGACCGATGCGTGGACAATTTCCGTCTACTGGTGTACCGGATATCGGTAATTGTACCATTATTTCACTCGACTGACATATTACGTAAGATTAATAACGGAAAATTAATAAGATTTTGATAAGTTATGTAGGTACTTGTTTTGTTTATCAATATGGTTGCGATGTCGCAGGCTCACGGCACGGAATATACATTGTTCAATTTAATTAAATCCTTTATAGATGCGTTGATCTCTTAGGTATACGTTAGTACGTAGGTAGGTAATCACGTTCATTTATACAAAGCTAAACACACAATCATTACCAATTAATTATCAAGTCACCGGTATGGCACCTACCTTCTCGGAAGTGGTATTGGCTGGTCGGAGAGTGTGCTTTGGCCCCTCCGACTCAGCCACCCATACCGGATTACTTAAAAAAAAATGTCTTTCGATCCAACAAAAATTACCTAGATACCTACCTAATCATCTTAAAAAAATTGTAAAATCAAAGAAATATACTTAACATTAATAAAAAACATACATATAATAGAAATGAATTCATAGAAATTAAATAAATATAATATTATTATTAAAAAAATTACATTAAAAATAGAAAATAATTTTTTTTTTATAAATATTTTCTCTACTCATGTAATTGTTTTACGAGTTTAGAATTATCATATTGTATCATAAATAATGTCAAACTCGTGTTTAAAACTATCTGACGTGCGTGACAAACAAACTCAACATAGATTAAATCAAATTATTATTTTCTTTCAGCAAGACGGAGATGTGATAAGCAAAATTTTTGCATACTGATTAATAATCTTATTTAGATTTTAAAATGTTTCACTAATATAATAAATAACATGTAATAAAGAAAACAATTTTGTTACAATATCATCATGATAGCTTTTGCTTTTGATTACTACTCGTGGCATTATCGGGTCAACTTGCCTAGGAGGCCTAAACCTACGCTGCGACCGAGACAGACTGTACAATCAAGTGATTGTACAGGGGTCGTGGACTTGTATGGCGTGATATCTTGTTCACTGCTCAGCTCCTTGAATAAATAAATACCGTGATGATAAACCAAACGAGCCGGAGAAATGACAGATTTAATAATAACAATCTAGTTTTATGCAATTTATGCAATCAGATTTAATTAGTAAACGATTTAGTTTTATACAATCAAATTTAATTAGTGAGAAATCTAATTTTATACAATCCGATTTAATTAGTGAACAATCTACTTTTATACAATGAGATTTAATTAATGAATAATCTAGTTTTATAAAATCAGATTCAATTAGTGAACAATCTAGTTTTATGCAATCAGAATGAATTAGTAAACAATTTAGTTTTATACAATTTTATCCACTCTGAAGAATCGTTTATTTTTACTAATTTATAAAATAATTTTTAATTAGTAAACAATTATTTTTATACAATGAGATTTCATTAGTGGACAATTTAGTTTTATACAATCAGATTTAATTAGTGGACAATCTAGTCTAGTTTTATGCAATCAGACTTAATTAGTAAACAATCTAGTTTTATACAATCAGATTTAATTAGTGGACAATCTAGTCTAGTTTTATGCAATCAGACTTAATTAGTAAACAATCTAGTTTTATGCAATCAGAATGAATTAGTAAACAATTTAGTTTTATACAATTTTATCCACTCTGAAGAATCGTTTATTTTTACTAATTTATAAAATAATTTTTAATTAGTAAACAATTATTTTTATACAATGAGATTTCATTAGTGGACAATTTAGTTTTATACAATCAGATTTAATTAGTGGACAATCTAGTCTAGTTTTATGCAATCAGACTTAATTAGTAAACAATCTAGTTTTATACAATCAGATTTAATTAGTGGACAATCTAGTCTAGTTTTATGCAATCAGACTTAATTAGTAAACAATCTAGTTTTATGCAATCAGAATGAATTAGTAAACAATTTAGTTTTATGCAATCAGAATTTTATTCACTCTACTGAACCACCACCATAAGAAACCGCTGATTGCTTCCGACGTCCTACCTGGCGGATGATCTACGACCTGCTTTATAATACTTAGTCTTATTATTCATCAAAATAAGAGGAAATCTCATTTCAAATATTAGCAGGAAATTCTTGAAAAATTATTGAAAATCCCGCGCGTCCTCAAATACGTCAATCGGTTAAGAGCATCCAAGAAAACGGAAACCTATGTAGCGTAGGTATGATCGACCGTTTTACCGCACATAATCTTCTTTATGATAATCGTATTCAAATCTATCCGATAGCCGCTAAGACAACGGAAATGGGAGTGGACGCTTATCAAAACAATATATTGGCGATCGTGTGCAAAAAAAAACTCACATTTGTCAATCGATCTCTTGAACGAACATATCATTAATGGGTTATAAAAATATCAACTACCATCGTTATGGATAACCGGACAAATGTAGAAGAAAAATTGTCTGGTAGGAAAATAGTCACTGGACTTAATGACGGAGGCTTTCATGGCACGTCTAGCTAGTCAGATCAGAATGTGCGTGCGTGCACACAATTCACATGGAGCGCGGAACCTACTTATTTTCATCCTGTCGACCGAGTACTTTAGTCTTTAAAATATTAACAAATATAATATAATATTATATATATTTGTTAATATATATCCAGTTGTTGTTTCTTTGTAAAATAAAATAAAACCTAAATAAATGAATAATGTTCACCCGTTCAAATAAGTACCGAAGGGTAAAATTTACATTAACATAGCAACAATAAAAAAACAAGTGAAAGAAAACATTTGACCAAACTAGCCAACGGCATTAAAATTTATCGCGATCACTCTAAAGATTTCCTTCCTCTAAGGCCGCGCTCGAGATTGCGCACAGTACCACAGGCGAGTGGTGGGGGAAAGCGAAATTCACGTGCTATATATACGACGGCTGCGCGTGCGCTGGTCACTTTCCCAACGCAGTACGCTCGAGATAACATGTGCAAAATGTGCATCCGCGACATTCAAGAGGTCAACTCCGAAACTCAAGAGACGAGAACCACCATGAAGACCATCATGTTCGACCAACTGAGGGGCTTGAAGATCAAGCACAAGATCGTAACGGACCCATCGAGCGAGAGCATCCAGAAACAAGTGGCCTACCAGCCAGACATGCTGGCCGTATCCACACAACTGAGCAAGGAAGCTTACGAGATCGCCAAGGCTGCCTTCCAGAAGTTCCAGAAGACAAATGCTTATGCGTGAGTTTTTGACCATTTTCTGCCAAACATTTGGCTTTAAAGCCATTGTAATTTTTTAAATGCAATTCGCCTCGGTTGGCTACGTCACCGACCTACTGCACGCGCGATATCGGCATCACATCTAGGTGAACTACATATGTAGGTGCCACGTCAGTGCTTTCCTTTGCGCGTGCTGCCGGTTACACTGATAATCGGTTTTCGTTTCATGCGCCTTTGGAATTAATGTTTGACCCCAGTTTCTTTATGTGTAAGTTTTGAAAGATAAACTTAGGTACCCAGTAATAAAATTAATTTATTTACAACTCATAAGAAAGAAATTAAGTATTTTTTTTTTTACCAATCAACATCGGTGACGCCTGGTGGGTAAACGAACTTAAAAATCAATAATTTCATAATTTTCCACATCTAGTATCGCTTGAACAAGATGAAATACGCGTAAGTATATGAAAGAACTAAGAACATTAGGCATCATCAATAAGTTCAAACCTTTTAAAATATTTTTATCAATCTCTATTCGACAAAGAATAAGTTACTGTAGCATGGACTGCCTCGAATAAGATGGAAGAAACCAGATCGATAAGATTGTACGCAGATAAACCAAGAGTGCCCGATAACATTTTATCGTTCATCTTTATCTAAACTAAGACGCTTGCTAAAGCTGAAATTTTCTTTTTATATTTTTTACGTAATCCGGTATACCCATACCAGGACAGGCTTAGTCAGAAGGGCAGTGCACAAGCTCTGATCAATGATTCTATCAATCGATCAATCAGTGAATATCACCTCCGAAAAGGTAGTTACCGGAGGCTTCCTTTTAGATTGTTCGCTATACTGGACTAGAGCAGAACACAGCCTATAGACTGCTATGCGCCCATCTTACGTCCAGTGCGGTGGTATCAACCCAGTCGCATCTAGTTCGTACAGTATCATGTAAATCTGAAAAGAGATCAAAACTTCCAGCGAAAACTTACAATTTTGTTGTATCGAAATAGCCACGAAAGGAGCACGATACTGATAAAAATATCTGTCCCCAAATAGCTTACGTGGTAGTCACGTGTCCTAGGAAACGAATAGGGCACATGACAAACGAAAAATCGTTTTGGCACAAAAGAAAGAAAGTGTAATCTAAATTATTATTGTATATTATAAAGACAGAGTAAATGTTATATGATAAATAAATAGGTATATATATTTTTAAGCTGATACGGTTACTACACCACCCCTGTGAACTACGTGCCATATCAGTGGTCGTGCCGGCTACACTGCAATGGACGGAAAACACGAACGAAGATTAAGACGTATCTTGAACGGTGTGAAAAAATCTTCTAATAATTGATACAGTTTGCGACTGAATAGTAAAAAAAATATAGATGACTTAAAATAATATTTTTTCTCTCAATACGAGCAGACGCAGCACGTGATAATTATTTTCAAGATAAACGAAATGAAAGATAAATGAATGAACATTTTAAAATTAATTACCCGTGACTACAACGAGAATTTAAAATACGCGCACTTGATTAGAAGCAAAATGTTGAAATAGTGAACACACCCACTTCATTGACGACTGAAATTGTATAATCATTATCATTGTTTGTTTTATTCATTACAAAGTGATGCAACTCGGTCATCGAACTCTCGACCTTGGTTTAATCGAGTTTATGCGGATGGCAACAACAGTCGATCTGACTCACGGTGTAATTAATGTCTTAACTTCCGAGTTTATCGTTTGCTTCACTTTATTCGTAAATACAAATTAAATGATAGCATTATCAACAGTAGGAATATTTTAACCGGCAGTTAAATTAACATTCCCATTTGGAATTTTTAGTTCTTACAAAAATCTCGAACTGGCCATTATGCTATTTATACTTTTCAATGAGCTGTGTTTTGTACATTTGCATATTGACGTATTTTTAAATAGATTAAGTTTTTTTAATCTGTTGATCGAATCGATTTTGTAACAGTTTCAAGATTTTACTATTGATTTTCGTTGCATAATATTTCGTAACCCATTGTAATTTTTCATTCAAGATACTAATTATACTCGTATCGTAGACTGGTATATGTATAATTTTAGATATGATATTCAAAACATGTTACATTATGACTAACTTTCTTCCGAAGTTTACGTTCTAGTATCTTTGTTTTAAGTATAACATTCCTAGTAGATATATGCGTTTAACCTTAGAGTTTGTTAGATTCCGTGCCTCAAAGAGTTGAAAGCGAAACCTAATTGTGTTTTATTTTCTGTTTGGTTTCTATACTTCATTGTCATTAAGACAAGACTTTCTGAGTATGAATGTATATAACATATAATTTAAATCTTCAAATGTTGCATGATTTCTTTCTATAGGTATTTCATCTGGTTGGTGTTCTTCTTCTTCTTCTTTTTAGCCTTTTGTAATCCAGTCTAGCGGTTCAGCTACTGTGGTTAGTAATCCAGATACGTTGAAGACTTAATGAAATAACGTTCAAAATACTCCATTTAACCTTTTTAAACGTGAACATTACGATACATAATGAGTACAGATTTTCCACTTTTATTAAGAACATCTTATCTAATCCCGCTCCAATTTCGTTGTGCACTTTTTTATTAGCTTTAATTGGTGTCTCGCGGTCTGTTCTTTGGACTTTGGTCGCTCTGAAATCATTGACGTCACGCTGAATGGCTTCACTGCAGGCTGTAGCGGGGCGTGCCTCGCGTCACGTAGCTCCGTCGCGTCGTCGTATCGTCATATCGCGCAACACCGTTATCATTTGTTTGTCTCTTTCAACTCTCTTGTTACTGGCCACGAAATGACTTCTTAATTAATTAACCTTCATACATTTGAGTTCAATCAGAAAATATTGTTTAACATTAATTAATAATTATAATACAGAAAAATGTTCCCACACAACAAGAGTTTTCATACTGTAACTTACTGATGTATCGGTCGGACGAATACATAGACCGACCGAGATAAAAACTAAATATCTTTTATATAAAGTTTAAAAAAAAATCCGCATGCAATTCATTAGCTATGTTCTCATTGTCATCAATAAAACGCGCTATAATAACGCTGCATCCCGATAATCGAGGTAAGTAAAGTAATCAGTGTTGTGCAAGAACTCGTGAATTGCTGCACAACACCTTTAATTAACATACATACTTTGTAGGTAGAAATGTTATGTATACAATCTTCTGCAACTCTGACACACCTTGGCCACGAAACAACTTCCTTGGATTTTTGATTAACCTACATACATACTTTGCCGAGCTGAAGTAGTTCATGGATTGAATTGATCAAATCTTGCCTAATTCTCAGGATAAACCTTAAAGTAATTCACATAATCAAAAGAATGATAGATCTTTTTGTCGGAAACGCATTGTGGGGTACCGGAGGAGTGTGATTACGACACGGGATTTCGTTCGCAAAATAAGTCAATATGCTGTGATTATTTAGGACAATGGTTTCATCTGTTGGGTGAAGATTGAGGAATACTAAGCCGCGGGCGTCTTTCGCCTGTTTTGTATTGATATTTTTGCCAAAAACGCCCATACAACTTGGGAGATCGGCAGAACTATGATACCTATCTAAAGATTTCCAAACTATTAGTTATTGTCAATATGAAGTATGAAGGGTCACCTGGGAAAAGTAACATAACAATTACACCTAGCTTTGGCTTTAATATGGACTAGAAGAAGTGGGTTCTATCGTCTATTTCATGGGGAGG
Source organism: Nematopogon swammerdamellus (assembly GCA_946902875.1). Classification (NCBI taxonomy): domain Eukaryota; kingdom Metazoa; phylum Arthropoda; class Insecta; order Lepidoptera; family Adelidae; genus Nematopogon; species Nematopogon swammerdamellus. The sequence continues at coordinate 4,522,967 of OX336333.1, forward strand.
GAGGAGCTTTTTAACGAGATTCAGGAACTTTTTAACGAGATTCCCCATTCAACCTCCGCACTATGCGTACTGGGCAGGAGATGCACTCCTATTCAATCGACCTACCACGGATGCGCTCCAACCGGATCTGTAGGTCTTATATTCACAGAACCGGGAAAATGTGGAACGCACTCCCTGCCCATCCATTATAGCCTGACAGCCTCTCCCAAGTACAGCCTGGGGTTTTCAAAAGGGCCGTGAAAAGGCTCCTGTCAGGCCGGAATGGCATTCGCAATCGCCGTGCATCACAGAATGTCCATGGGGATCGTTAAACACCTACTGTAGGTGAAAGGAGGCCACATGTCGCGCTATCCATAAAAAAATAAAGCTAGTTTATAAGACAGTAGTCAATATTCAAACCATCTACATGTAGACTAATCAGAAGTACAGAATAGCAGACCCTCAAAACATCCCACACGATCGTCAAGGCAATATAAAGACAATGAAGTTTTCGTCACATGTCTCGGTCAGTATCTTACTCTATTTTAAAGAGCAGACGGAATTTGCCGACTGCGTTTTGTTTTGGCACAGTCTACCGTGTTAGCGAAAATCACGTGAACGTTAGGACCGTGAACTCAATATTACGAATGCCTTGTCACACGACATCTGCAACCAACGCACTAGGCGCACCGACGTCACATATCTAATCTTATGATAAACAGTTTAGAACAAATTATAGTTCTCGTGTTAACAGCGTGGCCCATAAGTCCTTAGAAATGTAAATCTTGAATAAATAAAAAACTAAATATGAAGACAATTTTTTTTTATTTTTATTTAATCATAACAAAATAGGAATTCTTTTTTGAAAATTACGCCGTCTAAATGTAAACCGTTACGATCATAGTACCCACTCCTCTAAGCGACATCTAAAATTATCGACTACTGCTGCGCGGCAAGTCGATTCTGTGATGTAAACAATTTCTCTTCGGATATTTTCTTTTGACCTCAGGTTTGTGTCGTACACTTTACTTTTAAGGTTCCTTACAATCCAATTCGTTGCGCAAATTGAGATGTGCTCGGAATTTACGTCGCGCAATGGTCGCCGAATTATTGTTACGATAAAACTCGCGTACACAAAAAGCGCGATCCGCACAGGTGAATCGCTCGATGGCGATTGAATTCCCAGAAATTGAATTTTGGAAAAAAGGCGGTTTTCTTCCTTGTGAGAAACGATAAATCTAACGCACAGAAATAGTCTTGGCGCTAATCATGTACTGACGCGATTTTGAGTCTATCGCTTGTCAAAAAATTCTACACTTTCCAGAGAAAATATTAATTCAGAGAAAATTTGTAGGGAATAAATAGGCAATGTCTGAAGAATTCGGTCAGTCAGCTTATATGCGTCCACACTCCACAGCTGCATATACGCCTTTCCAATTTGTCTCCAATCCCCGCCTTCAGCGGTACGAAACCACTGCTTTCCACCGACTGTCAAAACTCTCTCGCAAATTGACTTTTTCTTGAGCGTTAAGAAAAAAAAGCAAAGTATTGATTTCATCTCAAGGTACCCCTCCGTTGTTCCAGGGTTGTAACGCGAACAACACAGCCTCTCTACCTGGTGCTGTCGCTCCTGGTAGTCTGCTCGTACTTCATCACGTACGCTGACTCCACCAACACGAGCTACCTGCGCCTCTGGAAGGTTCTCTACGCTGGAGGAATCGCGGTACACCTTGGTGCCCAGTTCTGGATGACCTTTATATCTGGTGAGTTCCTTTTCACACCTCAATTACATACGCAAAGTCAAGCGTGTCCCTCAATGGGATAGGCAGAGATAGCGGTTCTCCACGTGCCACGCTCCTGACATGCATCTGACTCCCCTTCGACTGATAAATGTGTTTCATAGATGATTTTAGATTTCGGATACGCCTATCCATTTTGAAGCACATGCCCGATCTGGGTCTAAGCATGTCTATAGCTTTTACTATCTTATCTTTACCAAACCACTCACATTATCTCCAAATATCTCTATTCTATACTCTCAAATTTTGTTTCTTTTCCTTGACTTCACAACTCAATTTGTCTTTCATACGTAAGAAATTCTTGGCATTTATTGGATAAGGTAGGTACTTGTTACCTACATCATTAGGCAAATATGAAATTCAAATTAAAACTATCTAAAGATGAATTTGTCATATGGGGACTGACCGCGCATGTCTCCCCTACACTACACAGGTTCACGGGCTACGGTAGATAAAACATTTCCTCTTAATTCCTCCGAATTGAAAACAGTGCCCGTTGCCCCTTTGAAACCTAGGTAGTTTAACATAAAAAAGATGCGCACTTAAACTTATCTATGTTTGCGTCAATTTAATCACATTGCTTTATGATACGGATGATACAAGAGATCCGACAGCTTTGTTTATAATGCCTGTTGATTGATCGGATTTTTCATATCTACAAATTGTGATTCTTTCGTAAATCTCTATCTATTTGTAATGCTTCTGAACGGCCTCTTTTTATGTTCTTTGGAAATCTAAAGTCTTACGAAAGTATATAAAATAGCTTTTGTAATCTTTTGTCAGCTGGGGACCATGTGAGCAGTTAGTAATCCAGTTCAAGAGGGTCTCATACTGAAGAGATAAAAACCTTTCCAATATAATCCATAGCAGTATATTTTTATAAAATGGTCTAAGTTATATTATGAGTAATATGCCGTCTCCTTCAAGGGGTTAATCTGAATAAAATTAAGTTGATAAAAAAAAACGATGTCATACATTTCCGAAAATACTTAACCTCAAGTTGTATGGAGTACCTATACGCAATAATTTTTTCGCATTTCTCCACAGTACTTTTTGATGTTACTTTTTCATATTTCATCATTTTCATCACGTGTTCCTAGTCCTACTCAGATAAAGTCACCAGTGAGGATTGTCATGGGCAAAAAATGTATCTGTGTAAATATTGACTAACATACATTTTATTTCAATAAATACTCAATGAAAAAAATTTAAATATATTAATCAGCGTTACTTTTTTTATATTTTACTCATATCCATAAAGAGCGTGGTTATTACAAAAATTTATAAAACAAATTATGTGTCAACAAAATTATAAATTTAGTTTGTGAAAATGTTCTATACTTTTTATATACCTAATAGGGTTTCTTCAAGCACGATGTCACAAATATAATAGTGACAGAACATTGTGGTGCTCCCATTCATGAAGGCTGCCATATGAAAGATTAACCTGTGGATGATACATGATATGATCCACAATATATTGAAACATGATCTTCTATCAGTCGGGAGCCGTGAGAAGATCATAAGCCTATCAGAGTATCGGGAATTGTGTCGGCTCATATCTATACAACTTGATCACCAGGATTACTCTTTGTTTCTATAGGATTTACCTGTCATAGCCGACACGTGTTCGTACTATGCATCAACTATGAGACATCATCAGTCACGAGGTTATGTAATAATCATCGATTCATGTAATCAAAGTAGAAGTCGGTATAGATAGATAGACGTAGATACGAAGAAAGGTGGCCAGAATTTTTAATTAACTTAAAAAAATAAGTGGCATAGATATTGTCCAATTATTAAAATAATAAATATAATGAATGGGGGTGGTGGTGGCCTAAGTGTCTCTAGTACCACCACCCATGGCTCGAAGTTAGTCTCGCGTCGTCGTCCCGGAGAGCTCCGTAGCCACGGCCTGCTTGGGGAATCCGAACCGCGGTCAGCCTCCAACGGCCGAGCGGTCACCCATCGAAGTACTGACCGAGCCCACGTGTGCTTATCATCACGACCGACAGTCGAACGAACGCTCCGCTGGGTTACCGAGGCTGACAAGTAAATTGTAGTAAATTTACCGCATTTATTGTCCGTTGGTATACAGGGTGTTTCAGGATAGGCTTGAGAAACTTCAGGAATAGAAAGTACTCATTATTTGAAGAAAAAAATCCTTATCACTCCAATCGTAATTCCGTATTTTTTTTTTCATACAAAAATTTTAAATTGTAATGTAAACTTGATGGACAGTGAGATTTGGAAAAAGTGCTGTCTAAGTCTAGGGAGTGCAATGACCTAGTCCAGTCCCCTTTTTCTTTTGATATCGTTCAAATTTAAGTGTTTGGAACTTACCTACATGCAGTACAATTTTAGTAGTTAAGCATGTAAGTCATTTTATTTTTGTTTAATAAAGGCGGACGTTAACCGTCTACCAAAGCTCGATGAAACTATTTTTACCAAAAAGTACTATAAAATGACGAATCTTGGAAAATGTTACAGAGCTTTTCGTCTTCCAATATGAGCCCCTTTCGAAGCCTGAAGTTACGAAACCCTATCCTGAAACACCCTGTATACATGTTTTGGGCAATAATACCAAAGTAAAATGAATATCTAAATACCTACTTCAAATGCGGACTTTACCTTTAACCATTCTTCAAAACCACTGAGCTTTCAAAACGATACTCTGGTATCGCTACCACGGCGAAGTGTGTCCAATCGTAGCACTATTTTGAAACGGAAGTAATTACATGCGTAGATAATTCCCTGTTGGGGATTTAAATCTACCTAAGTCAATTAAGACTGATACGGTCTGATTGATTTGAGGGAATACCCAACTTTAAAGAATTACCTATCTGAAGCTTTGATTATCAGATTTTTTTTTGCATATCGTTGCATAGTACCAGTAAAATTTCCATACTAATATTTACTTGAACATGTTGTTCAAGTAAATATTAGTATGGAAATTTTACTCGTAGTACCAACTGGCCCGATAGAGGCGCTGCATCTTTTCTCCATACAAATATGAAACTTAAAAAAATCATCGAGCCTCTGTAGTCTGTACGCTTCAGAAGTTGACATTGGTTGGAAACTGAAATGTCTTAAACTCTACCTGTCTCATCCTGTTATAGAACTTGAAGCTAATTTTGGGAAGAAGATAGATTGCATCCTGGGGACTACCTTCTGTCGAAAAAAAAAGCGGAAGGGGGTGAAATAGGGGATGCAATTATCAAAAGTATGAGTGCCTGGGCTCACTGCCTCACCTGTCAGTATTACTAGTGCCACTGTTGGTTTAGACGCACATTGACCAATTTTACACTAGAGTGTCAATGTTACTAGTGTCACTGTTACTAGCGTCACTGTTACTAGTGTCACTGTTACTAGTGTCACTGTTACTAGTGTCGCTGTTACTAGTGTCGCTGTTACTAGTGTCGCTGTTACTAGTGTCACTGTTACTAGTGTCACTGTTACTAGTGCCACTGTTACTACTGTCACTGTTACTGGTGTCACTGTTACTGGTGTTACTGTTACTGGTGTCACTGTTACTAGTGTCACTGTTACTAGTGTCACTGTTACTAGTGTCAGTGTTGCTAGTTGTTACTAAATTGTCACTCTTACTATAGTGTCACTGTAACCAAATCGCAATTCAAGCCAACCCAGATAAAACCTCGCAGTCCGGGTATTTTACACATAAAAAAAATATAAACTAAAATGAACTCAACAAAAATGTATCCAGCATCTGGATGTCGTCAGAAAATCTATCAGCGGCAAACAGTATGTTTAATCAATTGAAATGGCGCATTGGGTGTGATCGCAAGATGTTATTATCATACGTGATTGTGTCAGACGGCACTGAAATTGAACATACTCCTCTAGAACCTTTTTACACTAAGTTACAGCAGTCTTATCGGAATTATTAGAGAGTACGAGTTAGAACCTTTTTGACAAGGTTCTAAAGATCTCCTTAATTCGTGGAGCTGCTGCACCTTCTGATATAAGAAGAGAAACGATACAAGAATATTGATGAAAAATATCGATAACGTTTATTTATAGAACTAAAATAAATGTTATTATGTATCAAATGTAGGTAATATAGAAAAGAAGGTGATATTTTCATTTGATGGAATGCATAACTCCACATAGGTAGTAACTAGACTAGGAAAGAAACTATTAGTTTTATAACTCTAAATCCTGCCCTTAGATTTAAGTACAGCTGCACTGAATAAAACGTTGAGCTAGCATGGGCTAGATCACTAGTAGACCCTAATTAAATAGATAAAGATAACTGATGATATAATAGTGATTATAGTGATGACAACGCGAACGCGTTTATCGAAATAATGCAACTAACGATTCTTAAGAAAAGAAAACGATATAATCTTTTCTGAAAACTTGGACACATTCGAGGATATCCTGGTAATCCTTATCATTAAGCATTTAATCCTCTGTTCGATCAAACTTCTTAGTTCGTGGTGAAAACTTAAAAGTCTATCACACACACACAGAGGGTTTCGCTTGGCACAAAGCAAGCTACTCAATACCTATTCATTTTTCGGCATTGCATTATAGTATAGACTATATTATTATGCCCAATATATAATTTATTTATTAATATTTTATTTTGTTTTATTAACTTTTCACCCTTCATATTTGCAAACACGTGTTGGCTTGCAATATATAGTGGTGTGGAAAGCGATAGTGTAAAGTCCATAGCTTATCAGGTCAACGTTTTCTTATCACACGCTGCTAATGACTAAGCCCACAGCACAAAGATCGGCTGCTCGCGCCGTGCAACGTCAAAACACTGTGTGTGACTAAACCGACACAAAGTGTATGAAGATTTCTGGGGTGACCGCTGTCTCAGTACGGCTATAAGTCTATGGTACAGCTACAACAATATAACTGGAATGGTTATGTTAAGTTGTATGAGGCCAGCCAGGGATACGTCATATTTCAATATTGATTGATCATATTTGCTATCTCTCTCTTCATTGTCTCTCTAAAACGTGTATGGAAACTGACACGGTCGGCTACATCACCTACAACATCCGTGATGTCATGTCAGCCCATAACAACGAGTCGGCTACACTGAAAGGACGGAAAACGCGAATTATTTACATAGCCGTTTCGACCGACGTTTCATTCCGCGCGGTGGTACCAACCCGGGCGGTGTGAACCCTACCACCCAGTTAGGTAAGAAGGGAAGGGCCTAATTAACTACAATAATTTATCATTAAATTCGACTCTACCTGATAAAATATGCCAACATGTTTTTTAAAATGGTTTGGTTGTAATTGAGAAGAAAACGTGAAGGTTTGCATGTTTTCTTTAAATTAGTGACAAATAAATGTCTAAAATTCAAAATCGTAGAGACCTATGTTTCTCTAAACGTAAAGTTTAAAAATGAATAAAAACGTACTAACGGACAGTCTGTTCGGCAAGAACGTGACCGGCATAATTATATTTTTTGACAGCCGTTACGCGAAATTTAAATTTGGAACATGTAGTGAGACCCTTTTCCTAAGATGCATTGTGATAACTACCTACATCAGTTCGCGCCGTTTTTTCGCACAGAGAGCTAGTTTCCCGCCATGAGTGCCGCGTACGCTTCCCGCTATGAAGCAGTGTTCCTTTGCTCGCATCCGAAAGGACCGAAAATGTCAAGCGAGCAGGCTGCAAAGTATATGAAAAAGTCTAAGACATTCGTGACGAAGTGGGTGAAACGATATTCTGAATCAAAAAACGTAGATGACCTACCAGAACGCGGTAAAACGAAAGTGACGTCGCCCATTGAAGATAAACGCATAGTACAACTATTTAAAAAAAAATCCACTTTTACCATTGCGTTCCGGACAAGAAGAATTGAAGAAAAGGGGGCTAAGTGTGTCTCTCGACACCATTATAAGACGCTTAGCTGAAGTTGACGTGAAATACCGAAGCACGTTGAAGAAACCTCTCCTTACCGAGAAACACATTAAAAAAAGGATGGCCTGGGCACGAGACAACAAAGATCGAGATTGGGGTAACATAAATTTTTCGGATGAAGCATCATTTTGGGCATCTAGTATTTCGTCTCGTGCTTGGTCAACTGCCGATAACAAACTGCTCGTACATGCCGTGAAACACCCAGTTAAGGTGCATGTTTGGGAATGCTTCTCAGAAAGAGGATTTGGTAACTTGCACTTGTTTACCGGCACTCTGGATGTTATGAGGATGACTAAAATATACGAGAAAGCATTATTGCTTTCTACCAAAAGGTTGTACCCAAGGCAAAATGAAACATGGATATTACAAGAAGACAACGACCCCAAACACCGAAGTCGTCTGTGCTCCGCCTGGAAGCAGGAAAATAACATCGAGGTCTTGGATTGGCCATCACAATCACCTGATGCGAATCCAATAGAAAATGTTTGGGCGTGGATGAAGCTGAAACTTCGTGCAAAAAAAGCACTAACTGCCCGCGAGCTTAGTCGCAACATAAAGTCAATATGGAGATCTTTACCCCGCGACTTAGCTAAAAAATTAGCAGAAAGTATGCCCCAAAGATGCCAGGCGATTATGGACAATGGAGGAGACTGGACACGTTATTAATAATTAAGCATTCTTGTATACATAATAAGCAATATATATAATTTTTTTCAAATGCTACATTCGGTTTTTTTATTTAATTTCATCGGTCACTTTCTTATCGTACATAGTGTAGATCTAAGCAGATTTCTGTAATATGAACAATTTCAGATGAACATTCCCTAATTTTGCTAAGAAAACGGACACGCGCCGTTTTATGGGAATTTGTTACTTCATTCATTATCCTCTCTACAATGTAGGTATAGGTCACACAGCAGCGGTGCGCAGGAGTGCGGTTCTCAGCAAGCAGAATCTCGATTAGGCAGATCATAGGACAAAGTGAGCGCTCGCAAATTTAGTGAATTGATAAATTGGCGGGGCATACCTAATGTTCGCGACAGCTGCCACTCGCTTGATGCTCTGAATTGAGTAACTACCGGAATTGGAGATTCGCCCCGTGTGACGTTTGTGCTAATGAGCTAATGCAGAACTCCTGATTCATTTCTGTTTTGACGCGAACAGAAGTTCTAACTTGAACAGAACAGACCCAACTACTCGTAACTACCAGAATAATATCTAGTCTTTACACGTGCAAATCACACACGCTGAATCCCGACAATCGGGGTAAGCAGAGTAATTGGTGTTTTGCTGCAAGAACTCGGGTAAATTGCACAACACCGACCGCCACGTTTCGCAAAGTATTCGAACAAGATTCAATCGATCAGGCAGCAAGTGAGGCACGAAGAACCCACCTGCTGCATGACTCGGTGGAAGTACCGTGCCAAGGCAGGCCTCACGCACTCTATGTACCTACTTGCGCGTGCTAACTACCTACCGCCCGACGGTCTATTTTAGTGGAAATTCGTCAGCCGCGCGAAGTATACATAGACGCTCGCCCAACCAACGGCGCCCGGCTGCAAAGCAATAACCACTTTACACTCGATCGTTAAGGTACATTTTGGCACGCAGCGATTGTTGACGTGAAACAGTAGGCTATTAAAGCCCGAAGGTAGGAACATTTTCTATGGAGTGGTTTATCTGTTACGTACGAAGTAACTATTAAGTAATCTGTGGCCAAGGTGAGAGGTGCGAACCTGTCGCCCTTTAGCACGGCATCTTGTCCTTATTCCTTAGACGTCTTCGGCGAAAATCGTGGTGTAAGATTTTTACATTGGTAATAGCTCTTGAAATTCACAATCATTGTGAATGTAGGTAGTCCGGACTTCCGGAGTCCCTATTCACCTTTTATTTTCTTAGTCTACCTACAAGAATGAATCTAAAGGTGCTAGCGCGCGAGCCGAGCGAGCGAAGCTCGCTCGACACCTGTACGAACAACGGCGCGGCTCTGGTGGGTTCGCGCTATCACGTCACGCGACGTTTAACTACACAATAACTTCGTCGTCAGTTGCCATAACATTTTTATTTATGAAACTAGCTGAACCCGCGGCTCCGCTCGCGTGAAATTCGTATTCCAAAGAAGAATGTAAGTAACTAAGGGCGAGGCCGAAGGCCGAGCTGCGTTCAGGTAATCGATAAACCTTCTTAAAGAAAGTAACTAACTAAGGGCGAGGCCGAAGGCCGAGCTGCTTTCAGGTAAACGATAAACCTTTCTCAAATAAAGGAAGTAAGTAAGGGCGAGGCCGAAGGCCGAGCTGCGTTCAGGAAGACGATAAACCTTCTGGAAGAAAGGAAGGAACTAAGTGCGAGGCCGAAGGCCGAGCTACGTTCAGGTAAACCAAAAACCCTCTTCCGCCTTCGGGCCTCGCCCTTAAAGACTTCCTTTCTTCGATAGAATACGATATCGTTTACTCAATCTATTTATTTCATAAAAAAAAAAGTAATATTAATAACTAAAGAATTAAACCTACCTAACAAACATTAAAATAACTATCAAAACGGGCATTTTCAAATGTTCTTAGAGCACTTGCGGCATTTACCCGCTGGATGGCAAGGCTTACCCTTTGAATGAAGTACATAAGCCCTTGATGGCGGGACACCAGTTGCGTCAACCAGCAGAGGCTCAAGCCTCTTTTGGCTTCACTGCTCCACGGACCGAGGGTTTCAACCGCAAACGCAACAAATTCGAAATCTTGAATTATATTTCTATATTTGCTGCGTTTGAGGCTCTCCGCCCCAATCTCGGCCGCGCCAGCCGCTCTTGAAGATGTCCTAACGTGACTTGGAGCCAATGTGAGAACAAAAGTGGCGTCCCACATCAAAGAACTTACCCTTAGTCCATGGTACTAACACTAAGGTGATAGCATCGGGCCTCTTGCCATCCAGCCGGGAATAACCGCGAGGTTCTAGGATGCACGGTATATTTGCCTTTAGAAGCGTGGACTTTATAATAAAATTTAAATTAAATTAACTCAATCTTAATATTAATTAACTTTATTCGAGATGGTTTAGCTTCTTCCTGAACGCAGCTCGGCCTTCGGCCTCGCCTTAGTTGCTTACTTTCTTCAAGATGGTTTAGCTTCTTCCTGAACGCAGCTCGGCCTTCGGCCTCGCCCTTAGTTACTTGCTTTCTTCGAGATGGTTTTTCAATTATCCAAACGTAGCTCGGCCTTCGGCCTCACCTTAGTTACTTACTTTCTTCAAGATGGTTTAGCTTCTTCCTGAACGCAGCTCGGCCTGCGGCCTCACCCATAGTTACTTACTTTCTTCGAGAAGGTTTATGGTCTTCCAGAATAGAGCTCGGCCTTCGGCCTCGCCCTTAGTTACTTACTTTCTTCAAGAATGTTTTTCTTCTTCCTGAACTCAGCTCCGCCTTCCGCCTCGCCCTTAGTTACTTTCATCGAGAAAGAATATCGTTTACGTGAGCGCAGATCCGCCTTAAGGCCCCGCCTTTAGTTACTTACTTTCTTTTTTTGAAATACGAATTTCACGCGAGCGAAGCCGCGGGCAACAGATATATAAATTTTATTGCACCAATGACAGCGACATAACTTCGACTTTCAATTATTATTTTTATTTATCAAACAATTTGTCACCGGCCAGCTCACGTCGAGATGACAGTTCTCCGTTGTCAACATGACATTTAAAATTGTTTTTTACCTTTACTTTGGATTACGTGATTTTTATTATATTTTTTAATTATTATGTTCATCCGGGATATACACTGTCACTATAAAAAGTTTCGTCAAATTCCGTTCAGTGGTTTTTGCGAGATGCGCGTACAAATAGTAATTTTTGCATTTACGATTTTATGATATGTATAGAAAGAATAGATATGTATAGACTATTGTGTTCAAGTTATAAAAAAGAAGAACTGTCATTTTCGTTGTATCTACTTATTTTTAAATTTCGAATGAATATTTTATTCAAATTGTATTTGCTGCCAGTTCTCAAGATATAATTATGTACTTTGGACTACGTGATTTTAAACGCGCAATAATGTTTATAATTGTAAATTTTTTTTTATTTTTGTTATTTTTTTTTACGTATTATGTTAACCCGGCATATAAACTGCCACTATACAAAGTTTCGTCTAATTCCGTTCAGTGGTTTTTGCGTGATGCGCGTACAGACAAACAAACAAACAAACAAACAAACAAACAAACAAAAATTTTAAAAACTGTTTTAACATGTTCAGTATCTCATTTTAAGCCACCCTGGTTAGTTTTTTTCCGAATACATTCAATGTACAGACTTTCTTACCTCTACGATTTTATTATATGTATAGATAATGTACGTCTGGGTGTAAAATATCTAGATTACCTTCAATGTCGTAGCTAATTTTCCTTCTAAATAATGTTAACTTCCGGTGCAGTAGTGCCTTACCGTACTCTCTACTTTCAACTTCAAGGCTTTTTTGGACAATATAGATCTTGTGCAATTTAGGTAGCAAACATGTTAGGTACCTACATATCTACCATAAACCAAATGATCGACAATACTTTTTACAATTAGAAGAATATAATGTAGATGCCTAATAGTGTTAATTTCCTCTTGCATTCAGTATTAAATACAGATAAAACAGAACTACGAGAACTAGGACGGCAATAAGCTGCACGTAACTCTCGACGAATGAGCTGCGCAGTGCTATTCTTCCGCTGGCGGTTTGTTCGCAATGTGTAAATTCCCATTTAAGAATTCTTGGAAACCATACTAATAGCTATGGCAAATTCAAAATTCGCTAGTGCGAATTTGGCGTATTGTTCAAACAAAATGAAAAGTTCGAGAAATCACAACATTACCGTCACGCTAAATAATATAAGGCATATATTTTGGTTGCTTTCCTAGATCTGAATCTGAATGAATCGTCAAAATTAGTTGCCAATTTTCGGATAGCTATTCACACCAATTCCAAAAATTTTAACAATTACCGACGCCCAAGATTGAGTTCTCTATTTAATGCTATGACTTTTAGATGGTAGTGTATTTTTAATTCAATTATTATAATAACAAAACTGGCTCTCGAAAGTTTAAACAAAATCATCGATATTATGTACAGTATCACACAGCGTAACTATATCAACTAAGCTTATTTAACGAACACCTCTTTGTTCTAGAGCTGTGGAACCATCCGAAATCTCAAATGTAACTTCCCAAACATGTATCATCCATCATTGTAACATGGGTGCTTCAATTACTCAAGGTGAGTTGAACGTTGTTGTTAAATCAATGTATCTTTTGTTCTCAGGTATCGTGCTATACTTCTCCATACCACGCCACGCGTTCGGCAGGGTGCAGGAAGTGTTGTTCCCTATATACTTCGCATTCAACTCCCTCGTATGCTTCATCACGCTGCTCTCTTACCTCAAGATCCAGACCATCAGCAAGTTCCAATCCACGTCGTGGATCCAGGTGAGGACATTAAACACTTTTTATTTGGAACTTGAAACGATCGACTACACCACCTATTACATCCGTAATGTCAACCCATCACAGCTTGGTGAACTGGATGTCATATCAGTGATTTCCCCATTGGTTGTGCCGGCTACATTGAACTGAGCATTTGAACTATTTTAGAGCCACTTGAACCGACCTTCATTCAGTTCAGTGGTACAAATTCGGACGGGAGTTAAACTCTACCACCTAGTAAGGTGCTTAGTTTGTTATTTTATTTGCGTTAGTGTGTTATTTATTTATTATAGTACGTTTGTTTAGAAATCGTGAACGCGCTGACGATCAATGCATAAATTTAGGTTCGTTTGCTGGTCGGGGAAATTGTTTTTGTTTACATTATCAAAAACTTTATGCTTAGACGAATGGGATTCCTTTCCTATCTTGGACGAGACACTAACATCTATGATTCCTCTTTGTCGTACATTCGTCAAACTAGGTACCTAGTGTCTTTTCTTTACTTCTGGATCCATCTAATTTAGAACCACCAAAAGGTAATTGCCCAAACATGGGACTCTGGTGTATGCGCCCTAGTTACTAACATTTTCGACCCGTCAACGAAAGTTTCCATAATATGATCGGAATCTTAAAAGTCCGATTAGTTACATTTAAGCGAAGTCACCCGAGCAATTCCAAAGTTTACGGCTTGCGATAAGCAATGTGGCTGCGCCCGGCGTCTCACGTAGGCACCTCTCGGTGCATTCACATCACACATGCCACAGGTCTCAAACAGCATGGTTTTCGGTGTATTCTTTGCTATTTGGGAGATATGGCGCCATACTTCCAGCCCTTGAACTCTATGAGAGACATATTTATATAAAGGGCCTTAAAATGTGCAATATAATCATTGAGGGCAACGCCCTATAACCTAACTATACACCTTATAAATAGAAATGCATTTGAAGATTTAGAGGATTAGAAGTTAAATCCTGAAGATGAAGTTAAAATCTGATAGAACATTAGAAGTTAAATCCTGTCTTCTAGGAATTAGGTACCTTCCCTTGCCCCTCACTAGGTGGTAGGCTCAAATTGTAGCCGACTGGGTTGGTACCACCGTACTAGATGTAAGATGTTCTCCTCTAGTCCAGTATAGCCAGCAATCCAGGGAAGTCTCCGGTATGGCATCTACCTTATCGGAGGTGATATTGGCTGGTCGGAGCATGTGCTTTGGCATCTCCGACTCATCACTCAGCCAACCATACCGGATTACATAAAAAAAAAGAAATTGTAAATTTCCATCCTGGGAAACCTCCATTTTACCGCACCATAGGGGCCGATATAAAAAAAAATAGCTCAATTTAATCTCTCCTCGTGCATGCTGCAAAAGGCGTCTAAGGGATAAGGACAAGATGGCGTGCTGCAGGGCGGCAGGCTAGCCACCTATCACCTTGGCAAGGCCCTTCCACATAGTCATGCAGCAGGTGGGTCTTCGTGGCATACTTGCTGCTTGATAGTTATCTCGTCCGAATACTTTGCGTAGCGTGGTGATCGGTGTTGTGCTGTAATTTACGAGAGTCCTTGCAGCACAACACCGATTACTCTCCTTACCCCGATTGTCGGGATAGAGCGTGGATAGAACATATGTATATCATACATAATCGATAGTATATATTTCTTATCAATTAGGAATCGTCCTTGGCACTGAGACTATAAGCAGTCCATTTTGTGTCAAAATTAGCAGTACGCTGATGATGTGATGAGTAGGTACGGTGATGTGTGGAAAGCGAGTGAGGGATCTATTGTAAAATTAATTCAATATTTACCACACCATGCAGAAAAAATATGGTTTTATTTAAATCCATGAACTCGAATTGAAACAGTTTCATTGTGCACATACTGACGCACGCTGTGGTTGTTTTGCTTCGCATAATTGTTCAGGTGTTTCTGTTTCGTTCTGTTTCTGTTTATCGTCATAACGTGTCATGCCATTGAGACGTTTATCTAGATTTCAAGTGCATTTGTGATTGTTTGCAAATGTGTTGTGACGTACCTAGTACATTCGTTCACAATGAATTGAAGTACCTTCCTACAGAGGTTTGAATTATATGTACCTTGATATAGACAGATAACTTTATTAAATTAGATAGACTTGACTTCGCGCCGATTCATAATGATGAGATCCCTTTAGGGTACTTATATCTTGACAACCATCTTCAGGTCACTTCATTATGATGCTTGTTAACTTCGAGGAAAAGTACACAAACGTTAGTGGCAGATATTTAACATCAATTCTCCATTGTTCCAGATTGTTCTGCTGTTCGTATCGCTGCTTATCGAGGCGACAGTACGCCTGTACTTCGTGAAGCCGATGCTTAAGATGAAGCACCTCAAGACCCAGATGGAAGAAGCAGCGGACGGTGGCCAGGAAGTCGGAAAACTGATTCTAGGCGAGCTGGCCCACTGTCCGCACTATATGAAGATCCTCAAGAGTTTCCGGGCTCACCACTCCAAAATAGCCATGGGCAATATGATCAGCTTCGGATGTAGTATCTACAGCATTATGATCCTGGCCGATTCATTGTGTTTCGTTTAATCTGCTACTCGTACCTTGCGTAAAACTAAGTTATGAAAATGACACCGTGTGAGACTTTATTACGAGCAATCTTTTATTTCCTTAGCCGCAATCTGTGAGTGTGTTCAATAATTAATCTTGCCGAATGCCATCGCGACTGGTTTCGCCAATGGTCTTATTGTTAAAATTATCACCGATTTGTTAAAATTAATAGTATGATACGAATAAAAAGTGATCCAGTTTTTTTTTCGGAAATGGGCAATCCTGAAATATATACCAACAAAAATGTCGTATCGAGTACGACTTAAAATTATAAAATTGGCACGTACCTATAGAAATTGTTAAGGAACCGTTAACAGTTATGAATGCTGTTGTAACGGCTAACGCACGGTCGTATTGCAAACTTGCAATCACGGAGTACTAAAATCTCGCACGTTGTTTATGGAGATTTTTTTATAGGTAGTCCGTGGTCGCAAACCATCTAATTTATACTTACATAAAAGTATTTTAACGTAATAATAGCATAAAAAGTAGTTTGTAGAGTATTTTGCATCAAAATGAGCCAAGTCAAAGAGATCAATTCTGGCATCATTTTGCATTAAAAACGAAACTAGCAACATTGAAAGGTGTTGCATGCCCTAACGGCAAAATACTTCCAACTTCTTGTGTTGTCATAAATTCCATATATTACCAAAATCTGTAAAACTGAACAGTAGTGCCAAATAAGATAATGTGCGTAGGTACATACTAATTCTCTCCTACAGCCTGGAGCTATAGCGTTGAAAAATTAGTAATGTATGCGAGTATTTTAGTTGTTACAAATTTGTTGTTTTGGTTTCAACGTTATGAAAGGTGTTTCAATCAGTATTACCTAGATGTTTAATCAAAACGCATTTGGCCTAAAGGCGGATTCTTCTTATTTGGAATTGTCTAACTTTTGATTCTAAAATCTAAAAATATTTTTGTGACTCTACCTACGCTGTGGCACTCTTGTTATTTTCGTTTACCCATGTCTGTAAGCTATGTGTTGGTGTGCTACGTGTTAATGTGTGTGAGTGACTAAAATGTATAGTTGTAGACAATAAATTTATATTTTATTATAGCCTGAGACGAGCAATTTTAAGGCAAAGTGTGAGACCACTCTTATAAAATAATTTATAGGGCCACTGGGCTAGCGCACCTATGTATGTAGGTTATAGTCATAGTTACTAATTTATTAAAATTTATACGCATTTAGAATAGATGGCACAAATATAATATGCTGCTAAGAAAAAGTATTGATCTGATAATTAGAATAAGAAAATAATTTAAACGTATTATCAATAATTTAATTTTTAATGTAAAAAAATATGAAAACTTAAAAAATTCTGCAAATATAACACGTATACAATAAGGAAGTCTCTCTTTTATTTGTTTTAGTCATAAGTAAAATAAGTCTATTCATTTAAAAATATTGACTAGCGGCTTGATTCCAATAATCCCCGAACTCTACCACTGGTGCACCACCAAAGCACATAGCTGATGTTCAGTGGCATTACCCCGCTGGATGGCAAGGCTTAACTTTTGAATGAAGTAGGTAAACCCTTGATTGTGGGACGCCAGTTGCGTCCACCAGCAGAGGCCCAAGCCTCTTCAAGAAGCTTTTGGCTTCACTGCTCCACGGACCGAGGGTTTCAACCGCAAACGCAATAAATTCGAAATCTTGAATGATATTTCTATATTTGTTGCGTTTGAGGTTCTCCGCGCCAGCCGCTCTTGAAGAGGCCCAATACTTGGTGCCAATATGTCGACCGACACATTAAATAAAGGAGAATGAGCGTTTTGGTCTACCCCTCCTCTAGCTATGAGTGTTATATCAATGGAAAGGTTGATTTATATAGATTTTTTTTAGTATGGCAGTCAGTCAACGTCAATTATTAGTACTTTAGGAATTATATAACTTTTAAGTTTTATAAACATAGAACCTTATCATAGTAGTATGCTTACCTCTGTACGATGATCATCGTTCTAGGAAGAGTAAGTACTTAAAGCGAAACAGTTCCAAAATAACCGAGCGGTATTGAAACCGTAATGATTAAAATACAATTTTTTTGGTTTCAATACGGCTCGGACATTTTGGAACTGTTTCGCTCTAAGTACTTACCCTTCCTAGAACGATGATCATCGTACAGAGGTACGCATATTACTATGATAAGGTTCTATGTTTATAGAACTTAAAGTGATATAACTCGTAAAGTACTAACAATAGATGTTAGGTATGTTTGGACAAAATGGGTTACTTGGAAAGACCTTTCAATTGATATATCATTCATTGTTAGAGGAGGGGTAGACCAACACCACACCAACACCCATACATTTTTGCCTTCATCCTTTGAATTTGAATTCCCTTTCATTTTCGACAACTCAGGGTAAGAAAGTAATAGAACTGCCAGTGTACGAGCCGTTCATTTCTGGATCAGGGCAACTTACTTAATAGAGAACCGTATGTGTTTGCACCTTATTAATGCACTTGTATATTAATTATGTATATACTCTAGTAAATTACTTCCGATTTACGTTATTTTTCATCTGGTTAGAAAACAAATTAACCATAACATATTATAATACCCTAACAATGGTTAAACAATGGTTTGAATCGCGATTTTCGCGATCATGAGAAGAATTATTAAAACAGACTGAAAAATTTGAATGAAGAGGCTGTATGGTTAAATGACCTTTGCTTATCCCGAAAAGGGGACAAATTTAACAAAAAATAAATAAACAACCAGCAACGTGGCGAATGAACTTTCTTTGCCGCGTCGTTAAAAGTTTATATTTTTGAGATTCTCGAAATACAAAGAAACAGACATTAGAAGTACAACAGAAAAGGCTGTATACTTTAATTAGTTTTGCCTGTCCCGAAAAGGGACTAATAAATAAAAATAAAAAAAACTAGAAAAAAACAGCTGTACAAAAAACTAGAAAATAATATGGACACAAGCCTGGGCCTTCCTAAGATTTTACGTCTGGGTAAGAAATCGTGCAATACTAGCGTGCTGTCTTCTCATGTCGGATGCCAAAGGGCACATTGTGTCGCTGCGTCAGCGGATTAAGTAATAAATTGAGACTTTTAACAGACTAATATAAAAACGTGGGGCGCATGTTATTTATTACGCATATTATACGCCCCACGTTTTTATATTAGTCCGTTAAAAGTCTCAATTTATTACTTAATCCGCTGACGCAGCGACACAATGTGCCCTTTGGCATCCGACATGAGAAGACAGCACGCTAGTATTGCACGATTTCTTACCCAGACGTAAAATCTTAGGAAGGCCCAGGCTTGTGTCCATATTATTTTCTAGTTTTTTGTACAGCTGTTTTTTTCTAGTTTTTTTTTTAATAAAACCGTTTAACTTAAAAGTTTTTTTACCTATTTTTTTATTTACTCGTTTTTAGTTTGATTTTTGGCTCGTATCATTCATTACGCAAACTCGTCATCTTTTCCAACTCTCTCATTGCATCTTTGTTACTCGGTTTCTTACCTGTCAATTTCTCACAATAAAGCTCCTCAATACATAGCCCTTCTAAAGACTTTACGCGACTCAATGCAACATACGCTTGACCGTCCTCAAATAGTCTGGAGCCCAAATACACGACAGCATGGTCAACAGTACTGCCCTGCATTTTATGGACAGTGGAGGCACATGACAAAATTATCGGTAACATCCGTCTCTCAGCTGTTCCATAATTAAACTTTGCTGGAAACTGTATGGCTTTAGGATGGATAAGGTGTCCGCCGTCCCTTTCAAAATCAATTTGAACAGATGGTATGTCTGTTTCATACATTTGCGTTCGACAAGTATGGGACGCTCGTCCAAACAAACCAAATGAGCCCAAACTCGAGGGGGTTACTAGTAACGGTTGAAGAGTTCCACTGTACACCTCCTGACTCCATCATCAGACCCTCGTCACCAAGTGTGTTGGTAGAAGTATGCGACACTCGTCCAAGCCAACCATATGAGCCCAAACTCGAGGGGGTTACTAGTAATGGTTGAAGAGTTCCACTGTACACCTCCTGACTCCATCATCAGACCCTCGTCACCAAGTGTATTGGTAGAAGTATGGGACACTCGTTCAAACAAACTAAATGAGCCCAAACTCGAGGGGGTTACTAGTAAAGGTTGAAGAGTTCCACTGTACACCTCCTGACTCCATCATCAGACCCTCGTCACCAAGTGTGTTGGTAGAAGTATGCGACACTCGTCCAAACCAACCATATGAGCCCAAAGTCGAGGGGGTTACTAGTAATGGTTGAAGAGTTCCACTGTACACCTTCTGACTCCATCATCAGACCCTCGTCACCAAGTGTATTGGTAGAAGTATGGGACACTCGTTCAAACAAACTAAATGAGCCCAAACTCGAGGGGGTTACTAGTAAAGGTTGAAGAGTTCCACTGTACACCTCCTGACTCCATCATCAGACCCTCGTCACCAAGTGTGTTGGTAGAAGTATGGGACACTCGTCCAAACCAACCAAATGAGCCCAAACTCGAGGGGGTTACTAGTAACGGTTTAAGAGTTCCACTGTACACCTCCTGACTCCATCATCAGACCCTCGTCACCAAGTGTATAGGTAAAAGTATGGGACACTCATTCAAACCAACCAAATGAGCCCAAACTCGAGGGGGTTACTAGTAACGGTTGAAAAGTTCCACTGTACACCTCCTGACTCCATCATCAGACCCTCGTCACCAAGTGTATTGGTAGAAGTATGGGACACTCGTTCAAACAAACTAAATGAGCCCAAACTCGAGGGGGTTACTAGTAAAGGTTGAAGAGTTCCACTGTACACCTCCTGACTCCATCATCAGACCCTCGTCACCAAGTGTGTTGGTAGAAGTATGCGACACTCGTCCAAACCAACCATATGAGCGCAAAGTCGAGGGGGTTACTAGTAATGGTTGAAGAGTTCCACTGTACACCTTCTGACTCCATCATCAGACCCTCGTCACCAAGTGTATTGGTAGAAGTATGGGACACTCGTTCAAACAAACTAAATGAGCCCAAACTCGAGGGGGTTACTAGTAAAGGTTGAAGAGTTCCACTGTACACGTCCTGACTCCATCATCAGACCCTCGTCACCAAGTGTATTGGTAGAAGTATGGGACACTCGTCCAAACCAACCAAATGAGCCCAAACTCGAGGGGGTTACTAGTAACGGTTTAAGAGTTCCACTGTACACCTCCTGACTCCATCATCAGACCCTCGTCACCAAGTGTATAGGTAAAAGTATGGGACACTCATTCAAACCAACCAAATGAGCCCAAACTCGAGGGGGTTACTAGTAACGGTTGAAAAGTTCCACTGTACACCTCCTGACTCCATCATCAGACCCTCGTCACCAAGTGTATTGGTAGAAGTATGGGACACTCGTCCAGACCAACCAAATGAGCCCAAATTCGAAGGGGTTACTAGTAACAGTTCAAGAGTTCCACTGTACACCTCCTGACTCCATCATCAGACCCTCGTCACCAAGTGTATTGGTAGAAGTATGGGACACTCGTCCAAACCAACCATATGAGCCCAAACTCGAGGGGGTTAATAGTAACGGTTGAAGAGTTCCACTCTACACCTCCTGACTCCATCATCAGACCCTCGTCACCAAGTGTATTGCTAGAAGTATGGGACACTCGTTCAAACCAACCAAATGAGCCCAAACTCGAGGGGTTACTATTAACGGTTGAAGAGTTCCACTGTACACCTCCTGACTCCATCATCAGACCCTCGTCACCAAGTGTATTGCTAGAAGTATGGGACACTCGTTCAAACCAACCAAATGAGCCCAAACTCGAGGGGTTACTATTAACGGTTGAAGAGTTCCACTGTACACCTCCTGACTCCATCATCAGACCCTCGTCACCAAGTGTATTGGTAGAAATATTGGACACTCGTCCAGACCAACCATATGAGCCCAAACTCGAGGGGGTTACTAGTGACGGTTGAAGAGTTCCACTGTACACCTCCTGACTCCATCATCAGACCCTCGTCACCAAGTGTATTGGTAGATGTATGGGACACTAGTCCAAACCAAGCAAATGAGCCCAAACTCGAGGGGGTTACTAGTAACAGTTGAAGAGTTCCACTGTACACCTCCTGACTCCATCATCAGACCCTCGTCACTAAGTGTATTGGTAGAAGTATGGAACACTCGTCCAAACTAACCAAATGAGCCCAAACTCGAGGGGGTTACTAGTAACAGTTGAAGAGTTCCACTGTCCACCTCCTGGCTCCATCATCAGACCCTCGTCACCAAGTGTATTGGTAGAAGTATAGGACACTCGTCCAAACAAACCATTGAGCCCAAACTCGAGGGGGTTACTAGTAACGGTTGAAGAGTTCCACTGTACACCTCCTGACTCCATCATCAGACCCTCGTCATCAAGTGTATTGGTAGAAGTATGGGACACTCGTCCAAACCAAGCAAATGAGCCCAAACTCGAGGGGGTTACTAGTAACAGTTGAAGAGTTCCACTGTACACCTCCTGACTCCATCATCAGACCCTCGTCACCAAGTGTATTGGTAGAACTATGGGACACTCGTCCAAACCAACCAAATGAGCCCAAACTCGAGGGGGTTACTAGTAACGGTTGAAGAGTTCCACTGTACACCTCCTGACTCCATCATCAGACCCTCGTTACCAAGTTGAAATTATCATAATATTGTATTGTCACGAGAACTCAATGTGTGTGCAAAGTTTCATAAAAATCGGTTCAGTAGAAGTAGTTGAAAAAGTTGTCGCAAGATTTGAAACAAAGATAGTAACAAACAAACAAATATACGGAGTCAAGCTAAATAAAACCGTTTAAAAAGCAGTGCGACTCGACTTCCGAAGAAAAGAAAATTTTACACCTTTTATGTCGTCTTCGATTTGGCCACTGTCGCTTCGGCGCCCATCTTCATCGCACGAATATTAACCGAGATTGCAGGGTTAATAATATTCCCACACTGTTCTAATGATGTCGATGTACAAAATCAAGGACATATTGAATGATACCGACTCTGGATCACTTGTTTTTTGAATGCCCGACTTTTGACGACATTCGCTAATATATAAATTAATGAAAATTTATAAAACACATGATTATATGCCGCGCGTCACTTAAGATTTACTTGCCAACACAGATTGTTTTCCTTCGATTTACGATTTAAGAATAAGAACAGATAAGGCTGTATGGTGTTCCACCTTTGCCTATCTCGAAAAGAAAAAGAAGAGAAAAAAAAGTACTAAAAAAAACAAAAAATTAAAAATTTACAAAAAAAAAAATTTTAAATCAAGTTGACAGCTCGCGACCTTGAATGACTCAACTTGACGTTTGTGACGTTATTTACCATGACCGTACGTGGTGCAAGAGAATAGGCCAGAGAAAAGACACGATGATCACAATCAGATATTTCGGGGGCAGCTGCGTGGTATTGCGTCGGACTTGACTCGAAGTGATAATGTGGAGTGAGGCGCTGCAGCCGGTGCGAACGATGCGCGAGCTGCTCGAAAAAGATCCCAACATGCATCCGGGCAGATTCAAGCTTGCCGTGTTCATTACCGCGTCGGTGGTCGCGTTCGCGGCCTTCGTTTCGCTCCGAGAGATCCTAGTGTACAAGGTGAAGTTCGTCAAACCGTTCTCGCCGCTGCCAGATGTCGGCAGCCTGTATGTGGAAGCGCCCGAGAGTGCGGCCTCGCCCGCGCGCGCACAGAGCTCGCAGACATCAGACTCGGAAGCGCTAGCGTCCCTGCACGCAGCGCTCGAAATGCGCAAGACGGGAAAGGCGGATAAAGCTTTGAAATTATTCCAACACGCGTTCGCGCTCTCTCCGAAGCACGCGGACGTTTTGAATCACTACGGTGAATTTTTAGAAGATACGGACGTCGTGAACGCGGACCGACTGTACACGCTGGCGCTGTCGAATCATCCGGAACATTCTGGCGCTCTGAGCAACAGGCAGCGGACGGCGAGTATAGTGGAGAACTTGGACCGCGAGATGCTGCAGAAGATAGATGAGAAGCGAGATGCGCTGTCGTCGATTCCGGATGGCAACGCGGCATTGCGACGCGCGAAGAAAGAGGCCTATTTCCAGCACATATATCATACGGTCGGCATCGAGGGCAACACTATGACTCTGCAGCAGACTCGCTCGATTCTAGAAACGAGGTAAGGGCTCGTACCCATACTCGTGACCGATTTTACCCACCAGAGCTTTAGAAAGAGACAGTTTGGTTGTTATTTTTTTTTATGAAAACTGACAGGGTTGTCTTTATCATCTACATCCGGGATGTCACCCCATAATACCTTGGGGAACTAGGTGCCACGTCAGTGCTTCCCTCCGGTCGTGCAGGCTACACTGAATTGGACAGGAAACACGAACTATTTACATAGCCGTTCCAACCGACCATTCATTCAGTGCGATGCTACCAACCTGAGCTGGTTAAACCCTGCAACCTAGTAAAGCGTAGAAGGTTGTAGAGCGTCGTCCCTGTCGCACGTCTGCGACAGGGACGACGCTCTACAACCAGATGGTCTCTTTTTCTAAAACTCGATAGCTCAATGTGCCCGTGTATGTCGTAAAAGGCGACTAAGGGATATGGCTCCCTTCTTATATTACTAGGTGGTAGGGTTTAACCCGCCCGGGTTGGTACCACCGCACTGAATGAAAGGTCGGTCGAAACGGCTATGTAAATAGTTTGTGTTTTCCGTCCAGTTCAGTCTAGCCGGCACGACCGAAGGGAAGCACTGACATGGCACCAAGTTCACCGCGGTGTTATGGGCTGACATCACGGATGTTGTAAGTAGGTGATGTAGCCAAACGTGTCAGTTTCCATAAAAAAAGAATTTACATTATTTACTGCCGGATACTGTACATACAAACAGCACGCCGTATCCTGACAATCGGGGTAAGCAAAGTAATCAGTGTTGTGCTGCAAGGATCTGATTATAGTTCAGGACTGATTTGCATATTGTATTGTCAATTGAAAAAAATATAATTTACATACGCGATAAACATAGCGAATGTTGGATTGTTTGCACAAACAGTTGACGAACAATCTGTGCAAACATATTTTGTCCATCCAGTGCAGATGAAAGGTGAAACGTTACCACACAAAACCAGCGTCAAATATCTCGGCTGTCACTTAGATAGAGGACTGCACTGGAAAACCCACATAAAGAGTAAAAAAGATCAACTGAACTTAAGCTACAACAAAATGTATTGGCTGCTTGGAAGACAATCGAAACTGTCATTATTTAACAAACTCACTGTCTACAAAAGCATACTAAAACCAATCTGGACGTATGGTATAGAGCTGTGGGGTACTGCTAGTACATCCAATGTGGAAATTCTGCATCGGTTCCAGAATAAAGTCCTGCGGTGTATCAGCAGTGCACCTTGGTTCGCCAGGAACGAGGAGATTCACGGGTACCTTGAGGTGCCGACCATCAAAGAGGAAATAGAGAAAAGAGCACTATCATATAAAAGTCGTCTCCAGAGTCATGTCAACCGCCTGGCATTGGATTTGTTGGAAACTGCAAATCAGGTTTCGCGGTTGAAACGCATAAAACCAATCATTGCTACATAAAGTGATGAAATGATTATGATGTTGCATGCTAATGAGTGTGCAGCATCCCTCGGACATAAAACATACCAGACATCTGATAAAGGCCACTATGGTGGCTGCTTGCAGATAGAACACGAAGAAAAAAAAAAAAACAATAAACATAGCGAATGTTTGATTGTTCGCACAACAGTTGACGAGCAATCTGTGCAAACATGTTTTGTCCATAAAATAATACTATTTTATTGCCAATAAATAAATATCCCAGTGACTGCATAATGTTCCCATTATCTACTCATAACAAATAACTGTTGGGAGTGAAAGGAATTTTGTTTTCGTGAGAAGAGCGACATGTGGCATCCGGTTCCTATTTGCAGATGGCTAACAATGCCAATGGATGTTCCGTGATACACTGGGATTGCGAATGACATGCCGCGCCGGCCTGGCAGGAACCTATTCACCCACCTTTTGAAATCACCAGGTTTGAACTAAGGTGGATAGGCAGGGAGCATTTTCTATCAAAATAAAATACAATTAGATGTTTTATCTATATTCATGTCAGTCAGTCATTGTTTGTATGTCCACTACCGGACATATGCCTCTCCAATCACTCTCCAGTCCTTCCACCCTTCAGTGGTACAAAAACTACCAACCACTGATTGCGCCTGATGTACTTTATGTCGACGTCCCACGTGGCGGATGGTCTTTCCACACCCCGTTTCCCTGTCCACGGCCGCCAGTGTAGGACACGGTTACTCCAACGGTCGTGGTCTAGTTGACTGGCGTATCCAGCCCACTGTCATTTGAGCTTAGTCACCCGTTGCAACCACAACTACTCTTGAAATTGTCACAATGTGTTTTTTTATATCCGTTTCGAAGTTGCAGTGGGCTGGGCACATCTCTCGCAGACCCGACAACTGCTAAGGTAGACGGGTTCTCTAATGGAGCCCACGTAAAATCAAACGTAGCGTGCGACGCCCCTTGGCTAGGTGGACAGACAACCTAACAAAAGGTAGCCTGCAGTGGATGGATGAGAAGAGCGGAAGACCGCGTGTGGTGGCGCGCCTTGGGAGAGGCCTACGCCCAGCAGTGGACCGATACGGGCTGACGATGATCCAGTTCGATTACAAGCGACAATACAATCCACTCTTAAGGCGGAAATAAGACTCAAACCGTGCTACCCGAGCACTGATGATTGAAACACGAACCTTATGCAGATGTAATAGGTACGAGATTCGTTCTACTCGTGCGGTGGCTGATACGTCGCGCCGACGAAGAACGTTTGCGCGAAACTCACACTATATTAAATTTCACGTGTTGGAAAGATGGAAAACAATATTTTTTTCGCTACGATTGTCGGGAAAAATATTATCTATATTTCTATGAGGGTCTTGTATTGAAACAATTGATGTTTTTCAAGATAATTTAACTTGAAAGTACAATTTTCGTACTTTTCGTTATTTTTTGGAGATTTATTTAACACCTTTCCAAAGTATTAAAGTATTTTCTTTTTCACTATGTTTGTTAATTAAAGATCAATACATAACACATATTTTTTACAGATTTTTTATCTTTACCAATAGCTCAATAATTTCGTTTAAAGTTGACCTTTTGAGTCTTATTTGCGCCTTAATGAAAATATTGTTGATTGCAGGGTAGCGGTGTCGGGTAAGAGCATCGACGAGCACAACGAGATCCTCGGTCTGGACGCCGCCATGAAGTACATAAACTCGACGTTGCTGTATCGGTTGCGCGACATCACCGTCGCGGACATACTGGAGATACACAAGCGTGTGCTCGGACACGTGGACCCCGTGGAGGGCGGCCAGTTCCGTACTACGCAGGTTCGTTGAAATTACTAATAAATACATAAAATGTGATATTTTGTGTTTACGTGTCGCACCGTGTGGGGCCGGTATTTAAAAAGAATAGCACCACGCATCTCTCACCGTGCATGTCGTAAACAGCGACGGTCTGGCCCTACTGCGAACCCGGGGATACCCGGGTGGGCCGGGTCGCAACGCCCCGGCTTGCTAAAGTCCATTAATATCATCATAATCAGAAGACACATTTACTTACTGTTTAGAAAACTCAAATCCATGAAGATCCATGGAGTATCAACCATTAAGTATCCCTGCACTATTTTAAATACTATTTTAAAAATCTAGGATTGGCCCCACGCCCATTTTCCGGGTAGGCCCCAGGCCCCCCAGACGATCGCCCAGAGATCTTTTCCGAATATTTTGCTAAACGTGGTGGTGAGTGTTGTTTTTTTTTATTTACAAGACTACCTGCAGCACAACTCTGATTACTCTGCTTACCCCAATTGTCGGCATACAGCGTGTGGTATGTATGTACTCGTATGTAATTCGGCAATATTATCATAGAAAAACTCGGAAAAAAAATCTGAAACGCACAAAAATTTGCGAATTTTTGCACAGGGAAAATGGCAGGGAAGCCAAGGGGTGTAAGCATATTAAATATTTGGCTAGCCAAGAAGCTAATGTTCACATGAAATATTTGGATTATAAGCAAAGTTGCATATGTCATATAGTTTGCATAAGGTTAAATGTAGCCTGCGTGCAGTTTGATCTCACCGCGCTGTGTCATACGCAGGTGTACGTGGGAGGGCACGTGCCGCCCGGCCCAACCTCCATACACACCCTGATGGCGCAGTTCCTCGATTGGCTCAACTCAGACGAGGCCTTGGAGCTCCATCCCGTGAGGTTCGAACACTCATTTTATAATTTCTACTATACTATATTACTTTTTTTTTTATGGGAACTGGCACATTCATTTCATTCGAAAACACAATCCATTTACATACATTCAACCGACCTTTCTTTCAGTGCGGTGGTATCAATCCGGGCGGGTTAAAACTCTACCACCTAGTAAGGTAAGAAGGGCAAGGACCTACAGTGTTACATGGAATCCGAACCACGGTCAGGCTCCAACGGTTGAGCGGTCACCCATCCATCCACTGACTGCGCCCAGGTGTGCTTATGATCCGACCGGCACTCGACCGACCGCACCACTGACTGAGCTACCAAGGCTGAATAGACTATATTTTGTATAAATCCCGGAGGAACCTACGATCCTATGTACTCCTAATTCTGACAATAATATCCTTCTACCTACATCTTTTACCACTTACACGTCTCAAATATAAGGTTGGCTGGAAGAAATTTCTTGCACCTCATTGTTTTAAGTAATTACAGTATTTTCTGTAAACAATTTTTCTGGAGCAATAAATTACAATATACATATCTGCATAAAAAACATTCAATTCAGAATATAGAACCATGAACATTGGGTCATGTAATGTAAATATGCAGAGTGGTCAGATTCTTAAGTATTCACCTTTATTCTGTAAACTAGCTGAGCCCGCGGCTCCGCTCGCGTGAAATTCGTATTCCAAAGAAGAATGTAAGTAACTAAGGGCGAGGCCGAAGGCCGAGCTGCGTTCAGGTAATCGATAAACCTTCTTAAAGAAAGTAACTAACTAAGGGCGAGGCCGAAGGCCGAGTTGCTTTCAGGTAAACGATAAACCTTTCTCAAATAAAGGAAGTAAGTAAGGGCGAGGCCGAAGGCCGAGCTGCGTTCAGGAAGACGACAAACCTTCTGCAAGAAAGGAAGGAACTAAGTGCGAGGCCGAAGGCCGAGCTGCGTTCAGGTAAACCAAAAACCCTCTTCCGCCTTCGGGCCTCGCCCTTAAAGACTTCCTTTCTTCGATAGAATATAATATCGTTTACTCAATCTATTTAATTCATATAAATAAAAAAGTAATATTAATAACTAAAGAATTAAACCTACCTAACAAACATTAAAATAACTATCAAAACGGGCATTTTCAAATGTTCTTAGAGCACTTGCGGCATTACCCCGCTGGATGGCAAGGCGTACATAATTTGAATGAAGTACATAAGCCCTTGATGACGGGACACCAGTTGCGTCAACCAGCTCAAGCCTCTTTTGGCTTCACTGCTCCACGGACCGAGGGTTTCAACCGCAAACGCAACAAATTCGAAATCTTGAATTATATTTCTATATTTGCTGCGTTGGAGGCTCTCCGCCCCTGCCTCGGCCGCGCCAGCCGCCCTTGAAGATGTCCTAACGTGACTTGGAGCCAATGTGAGAACAAAAGTGGCGTCCCACATCAAAGAACTACCCTTAGTCCATGGCACTAAGGTCTCTAGCATCGGGCCTCTTGCCATCCAGCCGGGAATAACCGCGAGGTTCTAGGATGCACGGTATATTTGCCGTTAGAAGCGTGGACTTTATAATAAAATTTAAATTAAATTAACTCAATCTTAATATTAATTAACTTTATTCGAGATGGTTTAGCTTCTTCCTGAACGCAGCTCGGCCTTCGGCCTCGCCCTTAGTTACTTGCTTTCTTCGAGATGGTTTATCATTTGTCAGAACGTAGCTCGGCCTTCGGCCTCGCCTTAGTTGCTTACTTTCTTCAAGATGGTTTAGCTTCTTCCTGAACGCAGCTCGGCCTTCGGCCTCGCCCTTAGTTACTTGCTTTCTTCGAGATGGTTTTTCAATAATCCGAACGTAGCTCGGCCTTCGGCCTCGCCTTAGTTACTTACTTTCTTCAAGATGGTTTAGCTTCTTCCTGAACGCAGCTCGGCCTGCGGCCTCGCCCATAGTTACTTACTTTCTTCGAGAAGGTTTATGGTCTTCCAGAATAGAGCTCGGCCTTCGGCCTCGCCCTTAGTTACTTATTTTCTTCAAGAATGTTTTTCTTCTTCTTGAAATCAGCTCCGCCTTTCGTCTCGCCCTTAGTTACTTTCATCGAGAAAGAATATCGTTTACGTGAGCGCAGATCCGCCTTATTACTTTCTTTTTTTTAAATACGAATTTCACGCGAGCGAAGCCGCGGGCAACAGATATATAAATTTTATTGCACCAATGACAGCGACATAACTTCGACTTTCAATTATTATTTTTATTTATCAAACAATTTGTCACCGGCCAGCTCACGTCGAGATGACAGTTCTCCGTTGTCAACATGATATTTAAAATTGTTTTTACCTTTACTTTGGACTACGTGATTTTAAACGCGCAATAATGTTTATAATTGTTATTTTTTTTTTATTTTTGTTAATTTTTTTTACGTATTATGTTAACCCGGCATATAAACTGCCACTATACAAAGTTTCGTCTAATTCCGTTCAGTGGTTTTTGCGTGATGCGCGTACAGACAAACAAACAAACAAACAAACAAAAATTTTAAAAACTGTTCTAACATGTTCATTATCTCATTTTAAGCCACCCTGGTTAGTTTTTTTCCGAATACATTCAATGTACAGACTTTCTTACCTCTACGATTTTATTACATGTATAGATAATAATGTTCTTGTGAGCCATAGTATATTACAATAATTCTATGGTACTAAAAGAACATTTTGACTTGCGAAGTCAGTTCCACTGGTGAAATTTTCGAAGTATCCAAGCATTGGTTGGTTACCTATGTATAGATGAAATTATACAATGCACAATCAACACCAGAATTAATCTAATCTGTGAATAGCCACCCACAAAACATCAGGGTAATATGTATTTGATTGATTGTGGTCACCCAAACACGAGATTTGTCTTTGTGAGGACTTTGACCGATCTATAGAGGGTGTACTGTGTGAGGCTGGTACTTTTTTTATGGAAAATGTGACATGTGGCATCTTTTCACCTACGAGTAGGTAACTTACGACGCCCATGGACATTCTGTGATGCACGGGGATTGCGAATTGCATGCCGGCCTGACAGGAGCCTTTTCACGCCCCTTTTTAAAAACCCCAGGCTGTACTTGGGAGGAAATAGATGAGCAGGGAGTGCGTTCCACATTTTCCCCGTTCTGTGGATAAAAGACCTAGTTGGTCTATAG
The DNA here is from genome assembly GCA_946902875.1 of Nematopogon swammerdamellus. Lineage (NCBI taxonomy): Eukaryota > Metazoa > Arthropoda > Insecta > Lepidoptera > Adelidae > Nematopogon > Nematopogon swammerdamellus. The sequence continues at coordinate 4,554,140 of OX336333.1, forward strand.
GTCGATTGTTCTATCCTCGGTAGGTCGATTGTATAGCAAATTAAATTAGTATTGTACTTAAAAATAATAGCCACACTGTTCTCTCCACGCTTCCCCCTTACTAGGTGGTAGGCTCAAATTGTAGCCGACTGGGTTGGTACCACAGTACTGGATGTAAGATGGCCGCATAGCAACCTCGGTTGTGTTCTACTCTAGTCCAGTATAGCCAGCAATCCAGGGAAGTTTCCGGTATGGCACCTACATTCTCTTAGGTTATATTGGCTGGTCGGAGCATGTGCTTTGGCCCCTTCGACTCAGCCACCCACCCATACCGGATTACATACAAAAATATATTTTTTTTTCACATACATACGTCACATTCTCCAATGGGGTCGACACATACAACAGTAATTTCAGGGTGCTACTAATTATTAACTAATTAAAAAATATATGTTTTTCAGATACGCAGCGCTCGCTCACTACAAACTGGTTCACATCCATCCGTTCATCGACGGCAACGGCCGAACCTCGCGTCTCCTCATGAACCTGCTCCTGATGCAGGCCGGCTTTCCGCCCGTCATCATCCTCAAGCAACACCGCCACCTGTACTACCAGCACCTTCAGACGGCCAACGAAGGCGACGTCCGTCCGTTCGTCCGTTTCATCGCTCAGTGCACGGAGAGAACGCTCAATCTCTATCTGTGGGCGACGAACGAGTTCGCGCATATGGTGCCGGCGATCGGCGAGCCTCACATACTGAGGACGGAGGGTAGCGGCTTCGAGGACCTCGATTGACGGAGTAATGTTTAGGTAAATCAATTTGTGTAAATATTCGAGGCACCCTCCTCGAGAGTATTAGGTGACAATTGTATTCTGATCCATTGAAATATTTTGGTAAAAAAAAACATTAGTTCTATATAGGTCTTAATATTGCCCTAAAAGTGGTCGTCGGTGTTGTGCTGTAATCCGCCAGAGCTCTGGCAGCACAACAACATTCATGCATAAAGGTGTAGGCATCAGTTGCATGTGGATTAGCGCTGCAGGCCTCATTCCAGAGCTCTGAAGGTCAAAATATGGTGTGAAAAGCGCAAAGTTGTAGAAATTAAATGTGCGATACTGCAAATTATGTTGTTATTGTAAATTGAAATATAAAGATTGTTGTGTATAACACATTGTATTTTTTTAAGGTTTTTTTTTAGTTAGTGTTCTTGCTTTTATGTTAAAGCATGCTATATATACGCCTCGGCTTCCCATACTAACGTAATAAAATTATTACCTACTTCAAAACTATTTGGCATAGGCTTAAAATTTTACAAATTATGACTCAAGATCTGTGCCTCCATACAAAACATTTTAATATTAACCTCTTGGCTTTCAGAAAGGCGGGCCGGCCCCAAAAAATTAAAATTAATGTTTCTTACGAGAATTCATGAGAAGGACAGGCTGTACGGATAAAAACCTTTGACTTTGTACACTTTAAAAATAATTGTATTTTGACAGTTATCAATTATTTTTTATAGGTACCTACCGTGGTATAGAGCGTTCCAACTAAAAGTTTCCTTCGCCGTTATGTTGGCTCCACTGTCAGTGTCACTGTCAGTGCTTAAATTCGTGCTGCCAGATTGTGAAGATAATATTACCTAATAATGTAATCGGTATTTACCGTACAAAAAATACGGTAAATACTGATAATTACGGGTAAATCTGTACACATAGCATCCCTCAACGCTGTTTTGGCAGATAGACAGTGGAGCCAACATAACGGCGAAGGGAACTTTTAGAGAGCGTTCCATATAAATCTTCCCTTCGCCGTTATGTTGGCTCCACTGTCTATCTGTCAAAACAGCGTTGAGGGTTGCTATGTATACAGATTTACCCGTAATTATCAGTATTTACCGTTTATTATACTGTAAATACCGATTACATTATTAGGTAATATAATCTTCACAATCTGGCAACAGGAATTTAAGCACTGACAGTGACACTGGCAGTGGAGCCAACATAACGGCGAAGGGAAGATTTAGTTGGAACGCCTACGTAATCTCTGGAAGGATGGTAAACTGGTTTCTATTCTAACGTTATTTAGAATGTGTTATTTGAATAGTTCAATTCATGATCTACACGTCGATAAATGATTTGCATAGGGTAATTCAGCAATTTTAAGTTATAGAAACTTGGAAAGAATTGCCGGGCGTGTTTAGTTTTTCCTGGAGTTCAAAATATCCACCTGTGCTTCTAAATAAGTGAATCCTCACTTTTTGTATACGTCTATGTGAATAGTTCGTGTTTTCCGTCCAGTTCAGTGTAATGTAAAAACGAAGGCCAAGGGGTCAAGTTAATTTAAAAAAATTATTTGTCTAACCTTATTTTGATAAAATTGTTCCTACAGAAGCGCATAAGCTTGAGTGGAAAAGTAAAGTTGAGTAGTAAATGTTTACGCTATGCCAAATTGATTTGAAATAATTGTTCGACTGCGTTGTGTTCTGCGGTGGGCAGAACGCTTTCAAGATTGTAAAATATTGTATAGAGTGATTGCCACAATTTCACAGCTTGTTTGCTTGTGCAGCGAACAGCGAAAGTAGATGTACGGCACCAATGGCACGTAGCCTTGAAATGAAATACCAATATTTTATGATTCAATGGAACAGTGAATTTTTTTTAATCCATATGATTAAGTGTATGTGGATTTCGGGTGAATGTATACAGTGTCTTCTACTAAATAGTGATAGAAAATGCATATATATATTTATATAGACAAATTCTAGAATTATTTGTACTTACTTATTTCACGCTGAGTGAAGGTCGATCGTATTGTATTGTATTGTATTTATTTATCGTAATGTAAAATTTCACACACATATAAAATAAGATCAAAATTGTTTAAACATGGATTAAAAAATAGTTTGTGTACTCCGTCCGATTCAATGCATCCACACATTTGATTGCCTTCTGCAATGGATTGATTGCCAACCTCGGTAGCTCAGTGGTGCAGTCGGTCGACTATTGTTAAGCACACCTGGGCGCGGTCAGTACTTGGATCGGTGACCGCTAGACCGTTGGAGGTTGACAGTGGTTCAGATTCCACATAAAACTGTAGGTCCCTTCCATTCTTACCTTACTAGGTGGTAGGGTTTATCCCGCCCGGGTTGATAACACCGCACTGAATGAAACGTCGGTCGAAACGCCTATGTAAATAGTTTGTGTTTACCGGCCAGTTCAGTGTAGCCGACATGAAATGAAGGGAAGCACTGACATGGCACCTATTTCACCCGGTGTTATGGGCTGACATCACGGATGTTGTAGTTGATGTAGCCAACTGTGTCAGTTTCCATAAAAAAAAAAACAAAATGAAAAATCAGCTTTCAAATACAAGGTGGGGCAAAAGTATTGTCGTATGAATGGGTCATAATTTTTGCAAATGACATCAAATGTCATTGTGCTTTGACATTTATGTTGTAGACAGATAGGGAATAAGTTGACAACAAGCAATGGAGCGATACACACCTTGGCGATTTGAACTGGCCGGCAGGTTCGCCAGATCTGACGGCGCCAGACTTCTTCCTTTGGGGTTTTTTGAAGTTTCGCGTTTACCGCAACAATCCACAAACCTTGCAAGTTTTGAAAGCCAACATTTAAGAAGAAATCACCAATTTGGATGTTTTGCGAGCAACAATTTAAAATGCCGTAAAACGAGCACAAATGTGCATCAACGCCTCCTGCGTTGATGCACATTGATGCATGTGGTCATTTCAAAGATATAATTTTTTCAACTTAATGTCATCAATTTTACACCTTTAAATAAACTTTCCATGTAAACAGAGCCTAACTTAACAAAGCCTTTATTTCTAACGAACTGGCAGCCAATTCACATTTTGACAGTATTTTTGCCCCACCTTGTATTACAAAACACTGTTGTTTGCTGGACACCGTGTATAATTTCAACACTTTTATAAGAAAGTATATTCAATTGTGCACCCATGTTGTGTGTAATTGTTTTAAGAGCTTATGCTCGTTTCCAATTTACATGCCACTTCCATTTAAATTTTAACATTTTACAAGCTTTTATTAGTTTTACCTTACATCCATACATCGGAATCCGCGGAGCACGAATGCTTGAAGGGCATTTTAGTGGTGGGACAATGTATTCACAAAAATCGAGAATGCATCAAATACAGTTATTTCTATACTATAGTTGTTTCGTACTTTGTACTCGCACCTACGTTTTATTTTCTACAGAAATAGTTTAAATTATAGACATTATTCGAAAACATCGGAATTGCAACCTTGGTGTATACATTTTGTAATCAGAAACAGAATCTCTATTTGTGAATTACAATATGTCAAATATAGACAACAAATAGACGTAGAAAAATATAAGTATCGACAACAGTATCAATTGTTTATTGATCGTCTTGGTCAATTCCTAGCAAGGTCGTATTCGTGCTCCGCGGATTCCGATGTCTGCTTATATCTTTTAGGTTTAGGTACCAAAGATAACTGTAAATTATTATAGGTAGGTAACCAGTGTGAATGTGAAACTAACAAACCCAATTACTGTGATAAAACCATATATTTTTATTTATTTCTGGATTTAAGAATATTATGAATGAATTAGTTACATTTTACCCGACTATTGGCGAAGCCAAAATGTAGGGTTATTCAAAGAAAAGTATTTAACATCTGATGTACGTACATGAATGTAAGATACGTTTGTCAATTAATATGTGCATTTTTACATCACAATGTATTTTTGTTTGATCCATTTAGTCTTCCACAAATGTGTGGACCTTGTGTGAACAGTCATTAGATTGGATTAGCGTACTTATTTTTTTAATTTCAATTTCCTATTTTGAAGCCTCATTTTCCAACATAGAAATGTTTGTATATTGAAATGTCGCAAAACGTTTTCTTTCATTGAATATGTGATGTGTTGTTTATGTATGATCTCAGCCTATTATAACAGTACCTATACATTTTGTACTAAACATATTATCGACTTATTTTTGTGCAAAAGTGCGACCGCACTAGGTGGGGCTTGTTTATATGAATTGCTTGTCTCGCTGTCGCGTAGTGAGGTTTACGTCATACATAGAAAGATCAAGTCAAGTCATAGAAAGATTACTTTGAAGTGCAGTTCTGCCTAGTGCGGCCACACTCTTAAGTATTTTTTTAGAAACAGGATCACCTCAACGTTTTATAAAATGCGGGCCATTAATGTATAAGTCAACTTTGATCTAACAAATGGCCGACTTGTCGATCATATCAACGAAGACATGTGAAAGACTATTGAAAAGCTTTTATATCTTGCATGTAATAAATTTATCAGCTACTTCCTTTGCGAATAAAACAAATTTGTTGAGAAGTTGTGGTTTCATTGTTACTGAATTACAGTTGACTGATTACATGCCTCTAAAAAATTTTTTTTCTTTATTTAAATATCACTTTAGCCGCTTTGCGACTAAGGCCCACTTGCACCAACACGAATTTAAGATATAAACCAGTTTAACTCCTTAAGCTAGCACCCGTTGACTGTGGGAACCGCGTTTAAATCCATAACTCGCTACTTAACTCTAAAATCGTGTTGGTGCAAGTGGGCCTTAGCCAGCTTCATCGTACGTATATTGAAAAATTCTCTAACACATCTTTAACTGTCAATGCTAGATACTTTAAAAAATTGAGCGAGTATTTTGCATTTTAGATCCGCCGTTTGTTAGCTTTTTGGTGTGCAATAAAAAAAAGTAGCACTTTGCTATATCCGAAATACTGGAAAGGTTGCAGGGAAGAAATATCTACAAGAAATAAGCCATTTGCGCCTCATGTACCTACTTACTTACAGCATTAATAAAATAAGAAACATCGACTTTACGTGTGCGTACAATGTGTACGAGGGAACAGTTCGCCAATGCGTTAGTGTGAAGAGGCTCGTATGCTGTACGCATTGGCTGCCCTCCTCTAAAAGCCGACGTTTCTTATTAACCGACTTCAAAAAAAGGAGGTTCTCAATTCGACTCTATTTTTTTTTTTTTTATTAAAAGTATTATCAATTCATTGAGAAAAATGTTTGTGAAGCAAGCCACGAGTGTTTCATGGGAAGGATGAAAGGAAACACAAAAATACAAAAGTCTAATTTCTGATTAATTTATTATAATGTGCGATGTTAAATCATATTTTTATAATAATAAAGCATTTGAACTAGACATATAGGAGCGCGGGAGCGACCACAATGACAGCACATTGTTACTCGTTCATTCATTCAATACTTTTTACAATCGTCTCCTACATAACAATTTCCAAACGTTCAATTCGGCCGCAGTCACTCTGATGTAGAGCGACTAATGTGAAAAGAAAAGCACTACTTTATTCATCTAAGCAGATATAATGGTTACAGTAGTTACAGCCAGAGCATTTAACTTAATTGATTTGAGTAACTCCTCTCCTTAGCACCAACATCTAGCTTACTTTCCCAAAATGAACTAAAACTGACCACCGAGCATAGGGACCACACCATTGGCCGTCATTCGGGTAGCTCCCTCTGTAGCGGCGAGCTTCTATACACTCTCGGATTTTTGGTGAACTCAGTTTGTTGCGTCCCTAGGCTCATTGGTCGATGAAACCAAATGACAATATAGTAAGTTTTCACTCATGATTTTAATAAAATGCACATTGGAAAATGCAGTCGTGAAGCTTTAGGAAGTACCTAAACCTTCGTTTTCCAAAATAAAGAGCGCGAGCCGCTAACACAATTTAAAATTAAAATGTTTCACTGGCACTCTACAGAAAAAAACAACCGAAGACTGGATCAACGTTTCTACTTTCATACCCAGTTCTAAGACACAAACAAGCCACAACGGATCACTAATCAACAGTCTAAATGACATCACTCCTTTGCCTTTCGCTTCAACGTCACGCGGGATCGCCGACTACGTATCCAGAAAGATCCAACACACAACAAGCACAACGTCCAAGACAAAATATGAATCACGAAGCACCACTGGCAGTCGAGCTCTGTGCGTGTCTGTGTTGTTGGTTTCATAGAGTTGTTGTCAATGTCAACTGTCTAATGAAATTAGACTACACTGACAGTTGACAACAGACAGGAATGACAGCTGTCACGTTTCACGCGTCATATGAATGGTAGAGGGAATATTAGACATCAATCAGATGTAACAAGTTTTTCAGTAAGCCAACCTACCCCTCTCGATGCACCACTCATATCCTTCTTCAGCCCCTGGATATTTAGCTAGATACCACGATAACAAAATTTTTTTTTCTTTCTGGATACGTAGTTAGTGATTGGCATACACCATCAACGTACATAGTCCCAAAATATAAAGCAGTGATTACATACGTTCTAATGCAGTATTGTCGGTGAAATACGCTACGGTATGTGCGCTCCAGTCTGAGAATAGCGGTCATTCACCCCTTCCTCTCTCAGCACGCACACATGCACAGAGAGGCGTGTGTATCATAACATAATACGAACGGTCAACGGCCGCCCGGCTACCACAATAAGCTAGCGACGGTAATTTCGCTCGATACGCAGAACATAGGGAAGTATCGCTTCCGCAAATACGAGTACATTGGTACGAAGGGGTGAATGACCTCTATTCTCAGACTGGAGCGCACATACTATATGCGTTAATAATGCTAGCAGCGCGCTCGGGGCGGTCACACTAACTCTCATTCAAGGCAAACTGAGAGCAGTAATGACATTACTAGATGGCGCGTTTAGTTACGATTTTGGTCGGGTGCTTATTGTCGAGTCAGAGATTACCCCACAGACAGAAAGGACTACGCGGGCGATCAGTTGTGTCGCAGCATTGTGCGGAGTTACCGCTTGCGCGTGCGCTCACACTCGCTGTTGATGTGGAAAAGCGATCGCTGGGTGGCCGCGTAGCACTGCTGTAATTTGGTTGACTAGCCATTATATTACGCAAATTTGACTATAAACGCTAGATTGAAACATTAGAAAAAACGACAAGGGAATGTACGCACATAGTCACTGCTTTTAAACATTATTATCAGATCGTTCAAATCACTCGTGAGATTTATCATTCTCGACTGAATTTGTTACATAATCTCTTGTATGCTGGCCCTAACGCAAAAAGATGGGTCCGCGCTAAAAGTCACCTAATTAGTGTATAAAAAATGCAAAAAAACAAACGTACAATTTGTGATGAGAGGCAAATGAGGTCCCGCCTCACTCGCTGGGACGTCCTCCCGGTAAACTTCAACAAACATTATCAACTATACCACTACGTGAGATACAAACTTTCACGCTGGCTCTTCACACGGCGGTCACAATAGCCATACGAGACATACATTTAGTTTTATCTCGCTCTAAGTCATTAACACATCCAGCTGCCGTACATCTGTTGACGATCAATATAAAAGAAATGCGATATGGCAGTATGTCTATCGACCTAGGTGTTCGGCCCCTTCTAAAGATGACACAGAGTTGTTCGACGACGCATTTTGTTTTATAAGAATACAGAATACGAAGGTAAAGTACAATTTAGAAGGAGCCTGTTTCCTACTGTCACGGTAGACGTACAAAGAACTATTTGTGGTCCAAGTGCGGGGAATGGACCCCCTTAATAAGGGCCACCACAAAGGCACAACCGAAGGGAAGCACTGACGTGGCACCAAGTTCACCCGGTGTTATGGGCTGACATCACGGATGTTGTAGGTGATGTAGAAAACCGTCAGTTTCCATAAAAAAAAAAAAAAAAAAAGCTGTCACGCTAGATGCAACTTTCGTTGGGATACTGTCACCACAGGAGTTATGTCTTTTTTGATATATCGGTTCTAAGCCTGCAAACTAGTCCCTCTTATTCGTGCCTTTGAGCAAAACCCATAGATTTCCAGCCACCCCAGTCAGCCTATGCCCTCCATGAAGGCCACAAGGACAGGGTGGCTGTAGACCTCTGCAAAGGAAAATGAAGAACAGAGTATCTCTCTTTGTCAAGTATACTGCACTCACAGGGGTTATTGTCATGCATTTGCGCCAATATGTAATAATATGACACAACAGTGTAGATTTTCCCTAATTTGTATGGACGAATTTGGTCACACCTTGAACACTCACTTCGAAGGTAGGTACCGGCGGCTGAACATGTTAAAGGGAGAAGAAACTAAAATACTTATCAAACATTAGCTGTATTCCTTGCGACCTTAAAAAGCACACTTCGAGTGCTGCAAGCACTGTCGACAATTTTTGAAGCGTTCCAAAATTGCGCTACCGCTTAGCTTCAGCGCCCGCTCGCCTCGTCGCTCTGACTGCACATGTTCGAGTATGTACAGTTGAAGCATTAGATGCGTTGAACTGTCAAATTCAATAGTTTAAACGCCCAATTCAGTATGAAGGTTAGCTGGAACAATTTCTGAGCGCAATACCAGATTTTCTAGCGACCTCGCGCCAGCGTTGCGTTGCGATCGCGGATTGCTCCTATGTCGCTAGAACGCAGCTACTTGTACAGCTACCGCCGTGCGAAGTGCCAGCTTCATACACGCGCAGAAGCGGCGCGCGTTACAAACACGAGCGCGCCTTGTCCGCTGACCGTTATTCGTTGCGTGAAGCGCGACTGCCTTTCAATAAGAACGCATTCGATAAACCTATAACCATCGCTGCGTTTCACCGAAATACACATCGAAACACTCTTGTCAGACCTCATACTCACACATCACACGTCTGTGGAATAAAGTGTAATATTATTATTATCACAAGGTTTTTTTATGGAATTTGACATGGTTAGCTACGTCACCGACCTACTGCACCCGCGATATCGGCATCACAACTAGGTGAACTAGGTGCCAAGTCAGTGCTTCCCTTTGGATTTGCCGGCTACACTGATATGGAGTGAAAACACAACTATTTTCATAGCCGTTTCGATCATCACCAAGCGGGCGGATTTAACCCCTAACACTTAGTAAGGTAACACTAAGTACACTTAGTAAGGTAACACTAAAACACAGTAAGGTAAGGGACAAGTGTATCAGATGAGAGAATTCAGTGAAACGCAAAGACAATTTTTTTTTACTATAAAAATAAGTAGTCGGTAGTGGGGCGTCGTGCTGGTTCCACCCCCGCCGCATCTGTTCCCGCTCGTTTGATCCGAGCCAACGGACTCGTTATGCGTTAGCGAATGTTAATACAAATCTGGGTCACAAGTGTTAGCAATTAATTTAAAAATAAATACATTTGCAGGCAGGGCTCGAATTGGCAACCCTCCATTACCAGAGTCGCGACAACACCGCACCGCATGCGCAAACCTTAGTAATTCCACGTTTATACAGAATCATTGCATCCGAAACTGAAATTGTGTTCAACATTTTAATTTAAGATTATTCATTTTTCAATTTTTCTTTACTAAAATGTTTTCTTTTTTTTTTTATAAAGTAACAGAAATGTTTTTCAACTCAAAAACAATAGGTCGCCGAACAAGTCGTCCAGTTTCGAGTTTAGAATCTGTCTTGTGCGGTTGGCGCATGTGTTGGGACTGGCAGGGTTGCCACAAGTGGCGCAATTGGCGCAATTGGGGTATGCGGCGGGGGCGGCGTGACGCGGCGGCTAGTGCCGCGGCTGCATGTGGCGCGAGATATGCTCCTCGTTCTGCAGCTTGGTGCGGAACTCGGTGACGAGGCCCCGCGACTGCGCTAACACCTGCAGCTGCTCGCCTAGTAGATCCTCCCATTGTGTCGCGTACGCTGCAACCAAACATAGCACTCCATCATCCATAGAATATGATGGACGTACAAGATGATCCAACCAATGGCTTCTTCGCAATTGTCACTTCTTAACCATTTATTCTAGATTTTTATTGCAACATTTGCACTAACGTCGAACGTTTCATTGCATTGTGAACGAAATAATAATTTAAGAATTTTTTTGATCAAATAATTAAAAACGGACAGATTACTATTATACACCGGGACTGGTGGTTTCCCCGCGTCCTAGTCAACGCAGACTAGCTGACGAGGGCTTGATGCGAGCCGAAACGTGAAGCATGCGCGGGAAATTTAGAGTGGCCACTCGCTAGTCCCGACCTCGATTAATACCCTCCTCTACTGCCGATGGGCCCGGATATGTTCGGTGAAGCCATCGCAAGCTTAGATCCACACCTTCCTCCTTCCCTTGCATTCCACAGGGCATTACGTTATGCCCTGATGGAAAAATAGAGAGAAAAAAAGGGTTTATTGAGGGGTTATCAGAGGTTAAAGATGTTTCGGAGAATTGTTCAATAGGTACTATGGGGCTGGCTTAGTCGCAAGGCTAATGTCCTATACAAATAAAAAAGAAAAGATAAAAATCATAAAATTCTAGATTCTGGCAAAGCTAAAAATCCTGTATGGATGGCTGAGTCAGAGGAGTTAAAGCTCATGCTCCCGCCAGCCAATATCACCTCCGAAAAGGTATTTGTATTTTTATTTATTTTGATTGTACACCATTCTACGATAAAATAAGGTACAAAAAGGTCGGCTGAATGCAGATCTGCATTATATTAGAGCAAACCTTTGGGATGTGGTAAAGGGTGTATAAGTACCATACTTCTTCTTGAGACTTCCCTTGGGATTGCTGGCTATACTGGACTAGAGGAGAACACAGCCGAGGCTGCTACGCACGGCCATCTTACGTTCAGTACGGTGGCATCAACCCAGTCGGCTACAATTTGCGCCTACCACTTAAGGGGCAAGGAACGGCTACGGACATACGTCTCATATTGGGGAATAAAAGCGACTACCAGCGAGGACCTGGCGGGAGGACTACCAGCGAAGTCGCTCTACAGTATCTTCAAGAATCTAGGGCTGCCAAGATCGACGCTAAGCTCATACATGGAGAGCTTTGAAAGCGTCACGGGAAACATCCTACAGAATATGGATACGTAGAGAGAAGGGGAGGTCGAGAGCGGGACTGGTGGTTTCCCCGCGTCCTAGTCAACGCAGACTAGCTGACGAGGGCTTGATGCGAGCCGAAACGTGAAGCATGCGCGAGAAATTTAGAGTGGCCACTCGCTAGTCCCGACCTCGATTAACACCCTCCTCTACTGCTGATGGGCCCGGATATGTTCGGTGAAGCCATCGCAAGCTTAGTTCCACACCTTCTTATATGTTTTGTCATATTATCATAGTAATGTCGACAGAAAGCTATGACAGACAGAAACATTGCCAGCCTGCCTGAGTTATTAAATCTCTGGTAATGTAAACTTAGCCCTGCCGAACACTATAGTCAAGTTTCATTGGCATCTGTATAAGTCGAAAATGATCATTTTGAAAATAGTGCCCAAAATCGGCATCTTTGAACAATTCACCTAGGTATATATTAGATTAACAGGAAAGACATTGATAAAAGAACTTTTAAAACAAACAAAACGAAAACAAAATTTCGCATACTGGCTCCCACTTTCAGATTCATAGTAATTTAAAAAATATGAATAATCCTTGCTCTATACTCTATGCCAAGGCTGGCCAAACCCAGGCCCGCGGGCCAAAAAGTGGCCCGTCAACACATTTGAATTCGCCCATCAACAGCTGTCGGTAGCCATCCACCACGCCATTATTGGTCGGCTGCCAGTGCACAGCCGATTTCGAATCGGACAAAAAAATATTTTGCTTTTTATGAACCCGTTCGCAATTGCTTTCAATGAAATAATGGAATATTTTTATTTATTCATTTAATATGCTTTATTGTTTAATATAAATTCTATATAACAAATGGCGGACTTATTACCTAAGGCAATATCCACCCAAAATCCAGCTAGAAATTGCCGAAATCCAAAACCACAGGTCCTTGAAACAGATATATAACCGAAACTGTTTCTTCACAAGCATTTTGCTTTTGTTATTATTTGTTGGTATATTCTGTGAAAATTTCAACCGGCTGCCTACTCGGATGGAAGGACAGACAGACAGATAGACGACGTAGGCTTAGAACCCTAAAAATGAGGAAAACTCACAATATAACTGACATCAGGAATAGTTATTTCTAGACAGTGATTAGTAGAAGCGATGATGTCGAAATTATTTACGCCAATAGAAAATTATTGTTAGATTGAAATAGATATTAAAATTTTGATTTTACATGAAACCAGAAGAATGAGGGAAGAGTGTCATAAAACAAAATTGTAGCCATGTATAATACGACCACAGATCATTAACCAATTATGTGATGTGCCGTTTACTATCTTTTCACACGTTTAGCCGCTGGTTTCCCGTGCGAGAAGTCTATAGTTCGAAGCCCCACAATGTGTGCACCAGTTAGTTTTTTGAATAGAATAAATTCGAGTGAATAAAATATACCACGCAAAAGGTAAGCAAAGTGAGCAAAATTGCTATCTATTGTTGGATACAAGAAAATGCACCTTGCAATAAGCCTGCATTCTGATCCGCAATAGATAACATGCAAATTTTCACACATCAAAATTGCAGTTTTCTTTTTCTCTTTTTCTGTTGTTGAAACTGACTGACACAGTTGGCTGCATCACCTACCACATCCGTGATGTCAGCTCATCACACCTTGGTGAACTAGGTGCCATATCAGTGTTTCCCTTCGTGCCGGCTACACTGAACTGAACGGAAAACACCAAACTATGTTTCGACCAACCTTAATTCAGAGTGGTGGCATCAATCCGAAAGGGATAAATCCCACCACCTAGTAAGGTAAGAAGGGAAGGGACCAACAGTTTTACGTGTAATCAAAACCAAAGCCAGAATCAAAAGAGTTCGACCACCGCCGATGTGCTTATGTTCGACGATCGAACGTCAATTCATAGCACCACCCAGGTACAGTGCCTGTAAAGTAATGTAAAACTTGTTTGTAAACTCTAAAGTGACACAATCATTTCAAAATGCCAGCGCATCAAAACATTGAAAATTTTTTTTTTGTGACACTCAAAATCTTTGTAACCTAGGCCCGCTCTGCCGAACACTTAGTTTTTTTTATTTTTTTTTTATTGTTTCCGAACTAGCTGGCTGTGTCCGAGGTCGAAGCCTCAGGCGCAGCCAATATCACCCCCGAGGAGGTGCCAGTCCGGCTTGGAGGTGGACTAATGTCGCTGGGGAAAGGCTATTTACCCGCGATTTAGAAGATCCGTGGATTGTAGGAGTGGGGAAAGATATTCCCCGGAAGCCCGTTCCACACCTTTGCAGTGCGGCACAACAACGATTTAGAGAATCGTGCCGTTCGAAGTACTCGTCTGTCCACTACAAAGGGGTGTTCCGCGAGAGTATGGCGGCCCGTAGTAAGCCCTGCCGGTGAACAAGATGAATCATGTCCGTCCCCTGGATCACGTAAGCCCATGTCGCCAGCTAATAAAACTGTATTCACTATTATACAGAGTGCTTTCATTACAAGACATTACTGACCACATGTGAAATGACATTATTCATTGGACTTTGAACAACATTGGAAGAGAAGATGTTTTCTTAATTTTTTTTTTATTTTATAATTTATTTTTTTTTATGTAATCCGGTATGGGTGGATGAGTCGGAGGGGTCAAAGCACATGCTCTAACCAGCCAATATCACCTCCGAGAAGGTAGGTGCCATACCGGAGACTTCCCTGGATTGCTGGCTATACTGGACTAGAGGAGAACACAACCGAGGTTGCTTGCGGCCATCTTACATCCAGTACGGTGGTACCAACCCAGTCGGCTACAATTTGAGCCTACCACCTAGTAAGGGGCAAGGGAAGGGACCTACAGTTATACACCGGTTCCGAACGGTGAAGCAGCGGGTGTAGGTATGCACGTAAATTTTTTCGTCAGAAAAAACTCATTGGTACACGCCGACCGGATTCGAACCTCGGACCTCCGGCATGAGAAGCCGATGCCCAAACCACTCGGCCACCCGCCGCATAAATTATGTTAAATTTCTTTTTTTGCTATTGTTAGAACAGACCAAATAAGAAAAAAAATATATTGATACTTTTCATAATGATACGAAATTTAGTATGTTACTTACATAAACAAAAAAACTAATTTAACTGCCAAATGTCCCAACATATGGTAGATTGCAGAACAAAAGAAAAAAAAATAAAGTAGAAATTTGCATCTAAACAATTTTTATAAACTCATCCATCAATTCAAAACGAAAGCAATTCTCAGTATATGGAATACAATTATTTTAAGGTTCGGATACTGGCTAGATCGTCTTACTTCTAGGAGAGTGTATGGATAACAGCAAATAAATTTATAAAACAAAAAAATTTTTTTACGGAATAAATCTCTCTTCGAGATTGCTACCTGGGGGCCTAGCGGTGTTTTAAGGTACTCACTATATGCATGTGCCATTCTAGGATGCCAATATTTCCAAAACACTCTCAAATGGAATAGGTGTAGTGATTACCTTGTTGTTGTTGTTGTTGATTTGGTTTGGGGTTGGCTCTAGGCCTGCAAACTAATACCGCTTGGTTGGGGACCTTCGTGCAAAACCCCGCGATCTCCAGCTACCCCAGCCAGCCTATGTCTTCCATGAAAGCCACAAGTCTACCTGGGTGTCTGCAGACCGCTGCAACGGAAGATGGAGAACGGAGTATGTCCCTTCGTTGGTTGTCAAGTACACTGCACTCCAACAAAACATGCTCGGCCGTTTCATCCGTTGCCAAGCATCCTCTGCATAGTGGACTATCCGTAATACCCATCGTGTGTAGATGTTTATTTAGTGAGGAGTGATTACCTTCAATCTCAGCTAGACCAACAGGGTGCAACCACCTCAAAGAGTAATTTTTATATATTCCTTTTTTTTATAAATTAATCTGCTGTTTTACATACGTTCTTCCAGAAGTAGGACGATGTAGCAAGTATCCGACCCTTAACATAGCGGAACTGTTAGATTACGCGACCAGTCGCCGCAAGCCGTGTCAGTTAGGTCCCGATGCTCCATGAGGTAATGGCAAGGTAGTGTTTGTGCTCAAACCTAACATCCGTAGTTGCCTGTTCACGCCGCTTTGCTCACCGCACGCGCGTAGCCTCTTGCTACGCTTGTGGGAATCCCCTGCAAGACACACGTCGCATTGACTAAAACTTTCTGTCTGTAGTGTAAACACCTTAGGGCTCGAATTGAAAACAATGTTTATATGGGAGTGAATCGGTAACTCACGTTATATGCGTTATGCCGTTGCGCTTACTTGCCGTTTGGCGCGCATGAAGGGTCAAATTGTAAAAATGCCTTAGTCCAAAAAACACATTTTGCGATTGATAACAAGTAAGAAATTAATTCTGAAAATGATATTTTAAAAAATCTTATGTAATATTCAAATGCAATGAAAAGGCAGACTTATCACTACAAATGAATTCTTCCAGTCAAGCTTTAGAATGGAATGGAAAGTGCGAAGTCACGCAGATGATGAAACACATATGTATCGCAACCGTGAGTCCAAACACTCAAGACTTATTCTTATAGAACCTCACATTGCTGACCACATCACCTACTACACGCGCGTTGATAACCCATCACGCCTCGGTGAACTAGGTGCCATGTCAGTTATTCCCCCTTTGGCTGGGCCGGCTGCACAGAGCTGAACGAAAAGCACTAACTAATTTCATAGCCACTTCGACCGACCTTCATTTAGTGCGGTAGTACCAATCCGGGCGGGTCAAACTCTATCAACCTCGTAAGGGAAGGTACTTACTAAACCGGACTAAATTTAATTCAAACCTAAGGCAAGTCCTTCAAATTCAAATTTGATTCTTACGAACAAAGTAGCGAGACTCGTGGAACAAACTGCCCCAAGAAGTGATAAGTCCTGTCAGTGAACAGTTAAAAAAAACTGTTTGCGAGCACTTGCACTTCAAAAAGTGACAATGACAAATAAAAAAAAATCATCTACTCTTCAATCCACCAAATTGTGGGGCCATTCTCTATTTGCAATTAAACGCTACTAGCAATTTCTCGTGGTTTATTTATTTATTTTTTATGGATACTGACACTGCTGGCTACATCACCTACAACGTCCGTGATGTCAGCCCATAACACCGGGTGAACTAGGTGCCATGTCAGTGCTTCCCCCTTTGATCGTGCCGGCTACACTGAACTGGTCGGAAAACACAAACTATTTACATAGCCGTTTAGACCGACGTTTCATTCAGTGCGGTGGTACCAATCCGGGCGGGTTAAACCCTACCACCAAGTAAGATTAGGAGGGAAGGGACCTACAGTTTTACGAGGAAACCGAACCTTGGTCAGCCTCCAACGGTCAGCGGTCACCCATCCAAGTACTGACCGCACCCAGCGTTGCTTAACATTCAATAGTGACAGTTGACTGTCTGCACCACTGAGCTATCGAGGCTGACGCTGATCCATCTCACTTCAGATTTTTTTTTTTTTTTTTAAAACGTGTCTATGATACTTACGCAGATAGAGGTGAACGGATAACGACATTAGTATTTGACTAGTAATAAATCAATAACACACAATTTCGACAGGATCTGTCATTTTCCTTAGGACATGTGAATTATTTTAGTACGAAATGGTAGTTTATTTTTGTTCCGCAACTTAGTAGAAGAAGATCTGGCAGAAAGTCCTATCAAAATTTTTTCCAAATTCAGATTTTGGTGGTAATATGTCCTATATAATTTTTTCCACAATGTCAGGACAAATTCAGGCGACTTTATTCTAAAATAAACTAAAATAAAATAAAATTGTACGTGTTTTTTTTTTACATTGTATGACCCTAAGTTCTGAACAAAACAGTTTCACGTCTCTTGAAAAATTTACATTTTTGAGATAGGACTTTCTGCAGATGTTATTACAATGGCTAGTAAATTTAAGGTACGTATCTCGCAAATGCATGTATATAGAAGACAGGCTAGAAATGTTGGTCTGGAACGCCGCGGGATATAATGTCATAAAATACGCCGAACTTCGCCCGACAGTTCAGCGGATATTACAACTCATGTAGTACGTACTGTAGGTCACGGAATTCTATTGGATATCCCAACAAACAAAGCGCAAAATCTGTAAAGAACGATGCGCCGCCCCGCCACAGTCGCATGTTCGGCTATAAGTTGTGAATTACACAATCAATTCACAAGGGGCGTTTCACTGACATTTTCTAGCACATAAGTTTCTGTATTCTGAAGATAATATTCTGAAATTATTGTTTCCTTTTGGAAAATTCTTGGAGTTCTTTTGAACTAAATAACCTAAAATACAGTGAACAAAAAGGTGAGAAGAGAAGAAGATGCTAACACTATTATAAACAGAGGATAAACCAATTTTTACTTCAACATATGTTTAGGTTAATAGAGTAGTGAAATCGCGAAACAACGTACTGTGAAGGGCCAGTACTTAATAAGAATAGCCCCACTGCATCTCTCCCCGTGCATGTCGTAAGAGGCGACTAAGGGATAAGGGCAAGATGCCGTGCACAAGGGCGACAGGCTAGCCACCTCTCACCTTCGCGCGGTCTTTCCACCGAGTCATGCAGCAGGTGGGCCTTCGTGCTTTACTTGCTGCCCGATAGTTATCTTGTCTGATAGTTAGCTAAACGTGGTGGTCGGTGTTGTGCTGTAATTTACCAGAGTGCTTGCAGCACAACACCGATTACTCTGCTTATCCCGATTGTCGGGATACGGCGTGTGGTGTATTTGTTGTTGTTGAAATCGCGAAACATGCAGTCAACATGCTGCCATCAAGCAGATCTAACATCAATTTGTGAATCGAACCAACATCAAAAAGCTCGTCCTTTCCGCTGAGAGAGAGAGAGAGCGAGACAACACTATGTCGTCACATAAATTTTTACATTAGTTCGACAAAGAAGGGAGTGCGTCAAGGTTCTGGTGCCTCCTGTTCTGCCGCGAATGATACATGTGAAGATATTTTGTTCAATACAAAATTACATCCTTTGGCGTTCTTTGGAAAGAAACAGTTTCGCACTGGCAGGATTATCATCGGATTTTCATACATTTTTGTCTCCACTGTTGACGGCATCGTTCAATGGTCAAACAGCCAATTCCCCAGTTTTTAGTGGTGGCTAAAATTCTGTTCACTGACGTTATCGTTGTCAGTTGTGGAGAGGTTGAAATTAAGCGAATGGGAATAAATGACGACGAGGATCGGCTCCATAGTTATGTCCTTGATAATAAAAAATAAAAAAAAATTGACGAACTTGCGTTTTATTTCCTCACACGTAAATACTAATCTCTCTGCAACCAAAAAAATTTACGTGCATACCTACACCTGCCGCTTCACCGTTCGCAACCGGTGTAAAACTGTAGGTCCCTTCCCTTGCCCCTTACTAGGTGGTAGGCTCAATTTATAGCCGACTGGGTTGATACCACCGTACTGGATGTAAGATGGCCGCATAGCAGCCTCGGTTGTGTTCTCCTCTAGTCCAGTATAGCCAGCAATCCAGGGAAGTCTCCGGTATGGCACCTACCTTCTCGGAGGTGATATTGGCTGGTCGGAGCATGCGCTTTGGCCCCTCCGACTCAGCCACCCATACCGGATTACATAAAAAAAAAATCGACAACCAAAACGTCAGTGAAACTGACAGTTTTGGCAAACAGCATTTTAGCAAACGATAACTACAAAGACGGAGAGAGCCGTGCAACTCACCGTCCTGGTCGTAGTCGACGTCTCTGCTCATCTGGAGCAGCGCGAGCGAGCGCGCCTGCACGTGCGCCATGTAGTCGGAGACAGCCTTGTGGTTGTCCAGCACCTCCTCCTCGCACCGCTGCAGCTCCGACACCGCCTCGTGGAAGTTGTACATCTCCGCGGACATGTCGCCCTCCTGCAACAAATACAACACATCTATAGCACAGGTTACTTAATAGTTACTTCGTAACAGATAAATCACTCCATAGAAAAAGTTCC
The DNA here is from genome assembly GCA_946902875.1 of Nematopogon swammerdamellus. Classification (NCBI taxonomy): domain Eukaryota; kingdom Metazoa; phylum Arthropoda; class Insecta; order Lepidoptera; family Adelidae; genus Nematopogon; species Nematopogon swammerdamellus. The sequence continues at coordinate 4,573,931 of OX336333.1, forward strand.
TACCTTCGGGCTTTAATAGCCTACTGTTTCACGTCGCCAATCGCTGCGTGCGAAACCGTGTACCTTAACGATCGAGTGTAAAGTGATTATTGCTTTGCAGCTGCGCCGGCCGAGCGTAAGTATGCTCCGCGCGGCTGTTAATATTCTTTGGGCAGCCCATTGAAATTCGCCGCCGGCGGTGCGCCGGGCGTTAGGTAGTTAGCACGCGCAAGTACATAGAGTCCGTGAGCCCTGTCTATAGTGATGACAGATGGTCTACAGGTGAGTGTGTTCCCCACCTACTATACCAGACAGCATATACGGCTTGTACCGTGTAGGGCCGGTACTTTAAAAGAATAGCCCCACTGCATCTCTCCCCGTGTATGTCGTAAAAGGCGACTAAGGGGTATGACTCCCTTCTTAAACTGACACGGACACGTCCTGGAAACTGACACGGTTGGCTACATCACCTACAACATCCGTGATTCAGCCCATAACACCGGGTGAACTTGGTGCTACGTCAGTGCTTCCCTTCGGTCGTGCCGGCTACACTGAACTGGACGGAAAACACAAACTATTTACATAGCCGTTTCGACCGACGACGTTTCATTCAGTGCGGTGTACCAATCCGGGCGTGATTAACCCTACCACCTAGTAAATTAAAACGGGAAGGGACCTACAGTTTTACGTGGAATCCTAACCACAGTCACCCTCCAACGGTCGAGCGGTCACCCATACAAGTATTGACGGTGCTCAGGTGTGCTTAATAACAGTCAACCGACCGCACCGCTGAGCTACCGAGGCTGACAAAATTAGCAATTAAATTGATTAGCGGAATCAGAGAATAATTCTGCTTCCCACAATCAGGTCTAAGGTGGGGTATATACGTCTAGCTAGTTGTATTGTAAAATCGCTGTGGAAGTCAGAGCAAGAGGACTACCAGCGAAGTCGCTCTACAGTCTCTTCAAGAATCTAGGGCTGCCAAGATCGACGCTAAGCTCATACATGGAGAGAGCTTCGAAAACGTCACTGGAACCATCCTACAGAATATGGTTAGGTAGAGAGAGAGAGGTCGAGAGCGGGACTGGTGTTTGCCCCGCGTCCTAGTCAACGCAGACTAGCTGACGAGGGCTTGATGCGAGCCGAAACGTGAAGCGCGGGAAATTTTAGAGTGGCCACTCGCTAGTCCCGACCTCGATTAACACCCTCGTCTACTGCCGATGGGCCCGGATATGTTCGATGAAGCCATCGCAAGCTTAGTTCAACACCTTCCCTAGTCGCAGATAATACATACGTTGAGACTCCGGAGCTGCGCGAGGTCATCCTGAGCGGGCTCCATCTCGACGTCAGCTGAGCCGGGGCTGTCGCCGCGCCGACCCGGGCCCGTCGGGTCGTTCGCAGCCAGCTCCTTCACTCTGCAACAAGCGGTACGGGCCTTCGACGTAAGTGGCTGGCAGAGTCAGAGAGGCCAGAGCACATGCTCCCACCAGCCAAATCAACTAGAAGATGCCATACAGGAGACTTCCCTTTGGATTGCCGGCTAAACTGGACTAGAGGACACGCTTTGCGGCCAACCTCCGTCCAGCACGGTGGTAGCAACCCAGTCGGCTACAGTTCGAGCATACCACCTAGTAAGTATTGTATTGTATTGTTGTATTGTTTATTGATCATTCATATGGCAGTTAGACTGCGCTCGAACTTGTCACAATTTGTTCTATCCGGTTCGATTACACCCACGAAGAAGAACCGACAAGAAACTTCGCAGGGTATTTTTTTAAACATAATTTTTACAAGTATTTAGTGACTAGTCACATAATAACACCGCCCATAGTCTATCTAAAACACAGCTTGAGAGGAAGATTAACAATTTTGCTGAGAGTTCTGACTACGAAGACTTATTAATTAAGTGAATCAGGTGTAAAGAGCCTTTGTCAAACTTTGATACGTAATTTATATCAACATAATTATGTTAGTATATTAAACTACAATGTAGTATAATTTTATTGTCAAAAATAAAAAAATAAAAATGTATGAATATAAAGTATCAAGTTGTCAATGGGTTAATAAAATTGAGGTACTAATGGTACCTAGTCAAGAGTTAACTAATTATGCAGTCAGGTAAGTAGCATATACATAGGTATACCATTAAGATAATATGCTGCCAATTGGAGCAGGCCAGTCTCCACAAACAACACCCGTTCACGAGCATCACACCAGGGCCAGCCATCGCCTCCCTCAACCATATTTGAGGGTGAGAGGCGACCCGGTAGTAGTAAGTAAGTAGTAGTTGTTTTTTTTTTCTCCTTGCATAACAAATTTCGGCTGAGAATATTTGCGACATTTTAAGAAGATGGCGCGCCGGTGTGCTGTCATCTGAGCGGTTAAAGAACCGCCCTTACCTGTCGGCGTATCGCAGCGTGTTGAGCGAGTGTTCGCACGAGGACATGGCCGGCGAGATCATGGCGATCATGCAGGTCCGACTCTTGTCCCCGATGAACGAGTCCCGCAGCACCTGCGTCAGCTTGGACGCGCGGAACGGCAGGTGGTGGCCCTTCATGCCCAGCGCTCGGATGCACTCCTTGAGCGCTAGCAGCGACTTGTTTATTTCCGCGCCCTCCATCCCTGGCGACAAACAAATGCCAATGTAGCCCACGGGAAGCAAGAGACAAACTCAGCACTCAATCCCTTCAATCAAACATACGAGCCCACTGCAAGTAGGAGATTTCAAAAGAGCATTTGACTAGCGAATGGCGGTTCTTATTATCATACGGACATGATGCTGTAATAGGGCTTAGACTTCGTCCTGGACACTGTTCATTGAATAGTCAAGGATAATTAATGAAGAGAATTTACTCCCAACTGCACTGCGTAAAATAGCAGATAAATTCCACATATTCATGGAGTGTGCCCGGAATGAAGAGCTGCGACAACTCACTCAAAACTGATAGACTTAATCTCTTTTATAACTTCATGAGTTTTTAACCAAAGCAATTTGGAGAAGTTAAGTTAAGGCTCAGGTTGCTTTTAGGAGTGACCAATAGACTGAGAACCAACACGTATCTTAAAGTTACTATGGAGTTGTCATAGTGAGAACAAAACAACATAATTTATTGTACAGTGCCCTAGACCAGAGCAGAACTTTACAGAGCTTGTCCTCCATCAATCTACTTTTGAATATGAAAAGGACGTATAAACCTTACAAGCACCCCATTTTTTCGTATGGCGTTGTAGAACAACACAATAGAATTAATTCTCAATACCACTCGATTTTGTAGACTCATGAAGATGAAACTAAACTTAGACAACTGGTATAATTTAAACACATTACTGAAAGTGTACACAAAACAGTACACTTTAAAACCTGACCTTCATTTTGAAATTCACAAACTGTGACTAGTCACAGTAGGCGTACCATAGGTAATGGTGTCTAATTACATTTCTTAATTTCCTGTTCTGACGTTGAACAGGAAATTAAGATGATTGAATGTACTTCTAAGTAGCCTCATAATAACTGGAAAACCTATATTCTTGTATCTCTATACTCACTCGTCTGCCGGTTAGCGGAGGACGTGTCTGCCCCGCGTTCGTTGCCCGCCAGGTCGATGAGTGAGAACTTGCCGTGCACTTTGTGCAGCCCGGGCGAACGCACCACTATTTGGAATACGGCGTGTGACCGTGACGAGTTGGAGTTTGCCGACGTCTGAGGAAAAACGTTAACTTATATTACTGTACGTTACGTACTATACGTTTAATTAACTAGTATGTACTTATATGTAGTGTATATTATAGTATATTATAGTTATTTTCCTTATATTATATTTTACATTCCCACACTCAAGTCTTCTGCTACTACCTACTTATATCTCGCAACATACGACTCTCAAACATCCAAAGGTTGACTGGGAGAAATCCCTGTAAGGGATAAGTCCGCCTTTGCCCCTCATGTAAATTTCTTATTGTGTGTTTATGTTAAATGTTTTTTGGAGCAATAAAGTATTTCTATCTATCTATCTACTGTATTATATGGACTCAAGAGTAGTAGCAGTAGGTAGATGTATATTATATTTGGGATGAAGAATAATAATAATTGTTGGTAGAAATTCCTTGAACGCCCTGTTAGTGGAGGTGTCTGAAATAGTTATAATACCGAGATGTTTGAGATTCGAAAACAACTTAACAAAATAAAAAATAAATAAAAAATAAGATCTATCATAAAACAGTGCACTCAACACGTGAAGTACACGCATCAGCTGCAAGCTGTTAGTGTATGTTGTTGTTGTTGTTGTTTGGTTTGGGGTTGGCTCTAGGCCTGCAAACTAATTCCGCTTGGTTGGGGACCTTCGTGCAAGACCCCGCAGTCTCCAGCTACCCCAGCCAGCCTATGTCTTCCATGAAAGCCACAAGTCGACCGGGGTGTCTGCAGACCGCCGCCCTTAGTCGCCTTTTACGACATACACAGGGAGAGATGCAGTGGGGCTATTCTTTTAGAGTACCGGCCCCACACGGTACAAGCTGTTAGTGTATATAAATAAATAAATAATAATAATATCGATGGGAACCTCGTCAGTAAGGAAGCAAAGAAGATGTTAAAGTATCTGGAAGTATCTGAGCTATCGAGGCTGACGACAAGTGTCTCGACACGAACCTGCCCCGAGGTCCTGGCCGAGTTGCCGTGCTGTATGAGCTTGAGGACCTCGTCCACGTTGTCGACCACCTTCTCGGTGAGGCCCACGATCTGCACCTGCTGCTTGCCGTCCTCGAGCACTCGCAGCTTCGTCTTATCCGCCAGCAGGTCAAACACCTGCAAGCAACGTGGAACATATTTTATTACTTACAAGATACTCAAACAACCAGAACTGCTAAAGCACCGCTCCTACATACATATCATATACGCTGAATCCCGACAATCGGGGTAAGCAGAGTAATCGCTGTTGTGCTGCAAGAACTCTGGTCAATTACAGCACAACACCGACCACCACGTTTCGCAAAGTATTTGAACAAGATTAAATCGATCAAGCAGCAAGTATGGCACGAAGTCCCACCTGCTGCATGACTCGGTGGAAGTACCGTGCCAAGGTGAGAGGTGGCGACCCTGTCGCCCTTGGATATTCTTTTTAAGTACCGGCCCCACACGGTAGCGCACACAAGGGAGCGGCCCTTACGAGAAATGACTTTTGGCACAACATTTTAGAATTTGGACGTTAAAAAACTAATTCGCCCTTGACAGAGGGCGAACTTGTCCAGCTTACGCAAAAACCCATCCATCTTCATACACAAACATCTAATCAGACTGTTAGGCAGGCTCCTGGCGGCCTTCAACGACTGAAACTGAATGATATCTCGAGATTGAGGAACAGATTTTCTGCAAGTTAATGGGAGTATTCCGTTTGAACCTTTCAACAGTAGCCCCCAGTACCTACTCCCAAAAAAAGCCAACATTTACCGGTGGCTTATTGCTTCTGAAACAGATTGCCATGTAGCTGAATTGTATAACAGAAAAAAAAGGGGCTCCAGGTGTGTAATCTGGGGTCTCCTGCGACTACTTGGAAAAGGGTGAAATGTTTCATTTAAAAGTATAAAAAAAAGGGGTAAAAATTTAACATTAACTTATGAAATAAAACAAATACAAGTGAGAATCAAGTGCACTCAACATAAAAAGTACACGCATCAGCTTAAAGCTGCTAATCTCAAATCAAAACAAACGTGCAGCTCGCACAACAAAATTTTATGGCTTAGTGAAGGGAGATTCCCTTCACTAAGCCATAAAACTTTATTATGCGAACTGCACGTTTGTTTTGATTTGAGAATAGTGTATGCTACAACAATAATAATAAAAATATTCAGGACGGGACCATTGACATCTGCCGCGCCTGCCACCAACCTGGCGAGTCCCTCAGACATGTGATTTCCGGTTGTTCGCAGCTTGCCAACACCGAGTATTTGCATAGACACAACCTAGTAGCCAGGATTATCCACCAGCAACTTGCCTTAAAGTTCAACCTTGTAGGTACCGAAGTGCCTTACTATAAGTACAATCCGCCGCCAGTTCTCGAGAACGGTCATGTCACACTCTACTGGGACCGGTCCATTATCACAGACAGGACTATTCTCGCGAACAGACCTGATATTGTGATAGTGGACCGGGAGGCAAGGCGCGCAACGCTCGTCGATATCGCCGTGCCGCATGATGGTAACCTCGTCAGTAAGGAAGCAGAGAAGATGTTAAAGTATCTGGATCTACAGCACGAGGTTACCAAAATGTGGCCCATCGACTCGACGATCGTTGTGCCCATAGTCGTTTCGGCGCATGGGCTGATAGCGAAGAGCCTCGACGACCACCTTGAGAGGCTCTCGCTGAGTGGTTGGGTCAAGGGCCAGATCCAGAAGGCAGCCCTGCTCGACACTGCACGCATCGTCCGGAGGTTCCTCTCTTTGGGACCCGACCATCGGTAGCTTGGGCTCGCCCCGCCGCCGGTGGTGGAAACTCCATTTGTTTTTGTATTAATTTTAGATTTTAAGTTTGTAAATATTATGTAAAATTAATATAAAAAAAATGTGTAAATAAATGAATGAAAATATTCAGTTAGAATCTAGTGAGACTGCCATAGAATACAATATGTACCAGAATGCGACCGACAAAATACAAAGAAACATCTTAGCAGTTAGATAAGAGTGTGAACAGACCTTGCCCGAGTAGATCTCGAAGAAGGAGGCGGAGACTATGAGGTTGAGGGGCTTGTACTTGGGCGAGCGCAGGTACGCGAACACGTCGCGCGCCGCCATCGCGTAGATACCCTTCTTGCAGTCTTGAGTCTTGCCCTGTCACGCACAATATGCCACATGTCAAGTCACATTTTATGAATTGGATGAATCAACTTTTTCTTGTAACGTAAAAACCAGCTGCAAAGTGAAATAAAAAAAAAATTATAGCAATTTATTACTTAGTTGAAATCCAATAAGAATAAAATACTTATGTCAGCCTCGATAGCTCAGTGGTGCAGACAGTCAACTGTCGCTATTGAATGTTAAGCAACCCTGGGTGCAGTCAGTACTTGGATGGGTGACCGCTGACCGTTGGAGGCTAACCGAGGTTCGGATTCCTCGTAAAACTGTAGGTCCCTTCCCTCCTAATCTTACTTGGTGGTAGGGTTTAACCCGCCCGGGTTGGTACCACCGCACTGAATGAAACGTCGGTCCAAACGGCTATGTAAATAGTTTGTGTTTTCCGACCAATGTAGCCGGCACGATCAAAGGGGGAAGCACTGACATGGCACCTAGTTCGATGTTATGGGCTGACATCACGGACGTTGTAGGTGATGTAGCCAACCGTGTCAGTTTCCATAAAAAAAAAGGTTTACAGCAATTGAAAAAAAAGTAGAGTACTATTTAAAACAAAAAATTAACCAAATTTTTAGGGGTGACCCAGGGGACAATTTTGTCCCCAGTTTTGTATGGAAATAAGAGGTTGTCCTCAGGGTAACCAATATTTAAAAAAAAATACTCAAAATACTTTGTGCAGCTTCTTTCTTATTGATCAATTACTTATCTGAGAGTTGCTGTAACTATTAAAATAAGGTGAATTTATCAATATAATATCCTTTTTTCAGACAAATACCAAAAACAAGAAAAATTTTACCCACCCAATTAATGTTGTTTCCAAACATTTGAGTTTATTGTACCTAATCACCAATCGCACAGCTAAATGACTTTTGAAAAACGTTGAATATTTTACTTAATATTTTTTTGTGATAAAACTATGGGCAATTTGGTTTAATTTGGGATACTGATCAATAGCAGAGTTATTTAGGCTACCAATAAAAACAAATTAACAATTATATTTGCAAATTTGTAGTCGTAGTACCTAAAAATGTTGTACGAGAAGTCAGTTTTTCAAAAAATGCTCATATCATAAAAAAACAAATGACTCCGATTTTTTTTCTTATTTTTCCCTGGGTAGTCATGAACTGGCCTACTCCCTGGTTCCCGCTTGACGTTGAGTTTTGGGACACGTTATATAAACTGCAAGAGCGAGCGAGAGGCAAACGCACCTGAAAGTCGCCGCCCATGGTGTGCGTCTTGCCGGAGCCGGTCTGGCCGTACGCGAAGCAGGTCGCCATGCCGCCCTCGAATATCGTCTGCACTAGCGGCTTGGCCGTGTACCTGTGTGCACACGAGCGCGCCGATTAACTAGTTTTTTCGACAAAAAATGCTCTAAAAAAAGAGAACACGGACACGCATCCGAATGAACTGATCTAGAACGATAAAAAAGGTATGGACCCCGAACCCTATCCTCGCCAGCGTAACACGATATAAGTAAAAGCATACTTGTTTCATTGGACGGTCGCGCGCTGGCCCGTCAGTCTGTCATCGGCTGCGTTCGCAAAAACCTGTTTAAAATGCCCGCATGCTCTGTGTTTACGTGTAAAAACACTACAGCCAAGTTTAGTGTGCACAATAGTGGAATATCTTATCATCGGTAAGTACACTCCGCTCCCCGCAACTCGGCGACGCTAGTTCTCATACAAGCATTTGACAGTTCGGCGTTCATACCTTTTTTATCGTTCTAGGACCTGACTATAGGACTAATGTCAACAGAAAGGACCTTCATCAGACTAAAAAGAAGAGCACCCGTAAGACCTTTTAACAACACAGACAGTTGCGAGGACAGTTGTGTATTATAAAAATGGGTTTGCTAATGTTCAATCTCCATGCCATGGAAATTTTTTGCACGTTTTTAGTTATATCATTTAGACCAATGAACTTAAAATTAAAAAAATAATATTTTTAGAATCCCTTCAGTATAGAATGCTCTTTCAAATGGTACCCCACGCTTTAATATTTAAGCTTTTTTTTTCTTGGTACCAAACGGACCACCCTAACGAAGGGACATACTCCGTTCTCCATCTTCCGATGCAGCGGCTGCAGACACCCCGGTCGACTTGTGGCTTTCATGGAAGACATAGGCTGGCTGGGGTAGCTGGAGACTGCGGGGTTTTGCACGAAGGTCCCCAACGGTCATTTTTACCTTTTAAGGTACCGAACCCTAAAAAGTAACAAGCCGAATTTACTTGTAAACAATCTCATTGGTGCAGGTGTCGTCGAAGGCGTAGTCGAAGCGGAAGTTCTGGTTCTCGAGGTACTTGGTGAGGTCCACCTTGTTCTTGGGCTCGTGCACTATCATCTGGTCCTTGGTCGGTACGCTGATCACGTCCACCTGCCAACACCGCACCGGGCGGGGCACATCGTCAGCGTTTCCACTCTTTCAACACCATAAGAATAAGAATAAGAAATATTTATTTTTCACTTCAAATAAGTACAAAACAAAGACTAGATAACCATAGCTATGAATAAAAGAGAAACAAAGGACTGGACACAGCCAGTACTGAATCTAGTGAATATTTCATTAGAATCAGCGCTGTATTTAAGTCTAGCCCTAACAGATACATCCGTCAGAAGAACGCAAATAAACTGTATCTACTCTAAAAATAGTGGTACGAGTTCTCGGTGCTGTTCAGTGTAGCCAGTAAAATAATACAGTTTTTCGGTTACAGTGGCATTTTTCATACATTTGACAGGAGATAACTGGCGCTACATTGCAGCCAAAGATGGTGAAAATCACGGTTAGACAACCATTATAATTTTTTTTTCTCTAGTCTATGTATGTCTATTTGGCTATGACTGTAATACTTATAAAATTAATCTACACTAATACATGCGCGGCCGCATGCAACGCAATAGTCGGCGTGGCGTAGCGAGCGCTGTCGGGCGGCGGCTACCGACAAAGTAACGCCTTTGCGCCGCGCCGCCGCCATAAATCTAGAGACGTCGCGCTAGGTAAGTACCTACGTTTCGTGTTTCGCAAGAAGGGTCTATAGCATGATTGGTTTTTAGAGTTATTTGATTTGAATTTTTTGTTAGATGTTAGGAGAAAAAATGCTCCTATAAACATTTTTTTTTTATGTAAAGTGTTTATAAAGAGGTAAAGTTTTAAGGTTGGATGTAGGAGGTAATCTCAGAAAATAATAATCCGATTTCAAAAATTCTTTGACCAATATTTAGAATGGGCCTTCAAGATGGACATAGGCTATGCGAGCGAAGCCACGGGCAAGCTATTACTAAATAAATGCATGCCATGTTCCATACAAGAAATGGAATGGTTTTACCATTCTGGACTGACATTCTTTCAACAAAACAACGCGTACAGTTCCTCACTCACCTCCTTCTTGTTGAGTTCCCGCTTGTTGAGCGGCCGCTTGCGAACGCACACGGTGATCTGATGCTCGCCGACCGGCTCGCTCCCCGTCAGCGGTTTGAAGTCGATGCCGCCCTGGAACTCGCGGATCATCGCCAGGAACTCCCAGTTAGGGTTGCCGGGATCCATGTTCATTAACGCCTCCTGCAACAACAAATTCCTCCGAGCTACATTACAGGGAAACGGAATGTGGGAACCTTGATGTGGGCAAGGTAAATTTTGTGAGGTCCTCTCAATTTTGCCAATATTGTTCTGCTTTCCCATCTTGCATCTGATAAAGGCTTTATAGTAAGGTTTAGTTTGCCTTTGATTAAGTCTAAACATGTTTACTCGGGGTCTCTTTTAATAGATCTAGCTGAATATTTTTCATGAATGAATGCTGCATAAACTTTCGAGGCGCGAGACCCCTCGGGCCGCGGTGCCGTGGGCGTTCGCCCACGTCGCCTACGCCTTGCGACGCCTCTGGTGGGAACATCCACCAGATCCCACCGATAACAAAGTATTTATACGATATATTCCAACAATCTGTTCTTCAGTAAAAAATTCAGTTATTTTTATGTGTGTGTCTTAAACCTTCACATTTGCTTTGCGAGGGGATTAGCCAGTGCATGGTACTACTAAATTATTTTATTAACCAACTTCAAAAAAGGAGGAGGTTCTCAATTCGAATGTATTTTTTTTGTTTGTTACCTCAGAACTTTCGACTGGGTGAACCGATTTTGATGATCTTTTTTTATTTGAAATCCCGTGTGGTCCCATTTCAATTTGGTCAGGATCGGATTGGAAAGCGAGGCGGAATAAATCGATTCCGCCGAGTACATTAATAGCAAAATATTACTAAAAAAACTGTGAAATAACCACCTTCAACTCTAGGGTTACATTTTTTTTTATTTCATACATTTTTGAAGGTGGTTTTTATATTTTTTAGTTTTTTTTTAAGTCGTCTTGTGGTAACATCTTATTGAGTCTACTTAGTCTGTACCAGTCTAGAGTCCACTTAGCCTGTCTAGCATAGATCTTGAGCAAGATCTTTTGGGTGTGCGTCAATTCTTAGTTTATAAGAAATAGCATATTGTTTTATTTCTAAATCCACTGCGAGGATATAAAGACTATTAAAGATGATATAATTTGTGACGAACGATAATGAACTACTTAATGAAATGCATACTGCAACAATTGTTTTCAGAAATTCACGATGAAAAAAATTAAGTACATATTAAGATAAATATTTTACCTTACAGTTGCCCATCACTCCCCTCTTTAAGGACCCGATACTGTACTTGAGGGGAAATATGTGGGCGATAACTTTATTGCAGCCAACAATACGCTGCAATAACTCATGTTCCTTCCTTATTATTATTCCACCTTTTAAGCTCAACGGTATAATCATTCATACAGACCCCAAATTTAAAACCCATATAAGTTATCTCTCCCCATGCATTTTGTAAAAGGCGACTAAGCCCCACTTGCACCAACACGAGTTTAAAGTTAAGTAGCGAGTTATGGATTTAAACGCGGTTCCCACAGTCAAAGGGTGCTAGCTTAAACTGGTTTAGCGAGTTAAACTGGTGTATATATTAAATTTGTGTTGGTGCAAGTGAGCCTTAGGGATTAGGATAAGATGCCGTGCTAAAGGGCTCGCTACCTTGGCACGGTACTTCCACCGAGTCATGCAGCAGGTGGGTCTTCGTGCCTTACTTGCTGCTTGATCGATTGAATCTTGTTCGAATACTTTGCGCAACGTGGTGGTCGGTGTTGTGCTGTAATTGACAAGAGTTCTTGCAGCACAACACCGATTACTTCTGCTTACCCCGATTGTCGGGATTCAGCGTGTGCGATATGTATGCATGTATAAGTGACAAGTATGTTAGTATGGCATCCAACCAGTCCTGACAGTATCACCGAAACAAAAAAACAGTCCACCACCGACCTTCTCCTCCTTCAGCTCTGCCTGCCGCTGCCGCCTCTTCTCCCTGTTCTCCTTGAGCCGCTCCACCTCCTTGACCACGTTGGAGCGGCGCACCGCGCCCGACGCGACCGTGTGCGGCACCGACACAGTGCTCGCGCCGCCGAGACCCACCCCCACGCCCCCGCCCCCGCCGCCGACCCCGCCGCCGCCGCCTCCCGACCGCGTCATCACCGACGGCTGCTGGAACTGTCGGGTGAGCGAGCGTTTTACTATACACAAGGTTTTGCGCATTTTTGTTTATTTATATTTCATACTACTTTTCCCTCTTTAGTACTGCATTGTCCGCCCCTACGTGTTTTCCACATCCCAAAGGTTAGTTCGTAAAGAATGCCGCAAGGCATTAAACTCGCCTTTTGTAACCTTTTTATACAATGGTGTACAATAAAGTATATTTTCATTTCATAAAATATTTTTTTTTTTGTGAGAAAACTTCGCGTGCGGTTCAACTACTCAACAACAACCCATCAAAGTTGCATCGTAATAGGATGAACGGTTTACGAGCGCATAGAAGACGAACAAACGACGAACGAACGAACAAATTTTTATTTTTTAATAGTAGATGGTTGGGTAGTGCTTTTTAGGGTTGCGTATCCGGTACGGGACCCTATTACTAAGCCTACGCCGTCTGTCTGTCTGTCTGTCTGTCTGTCTGTCTGTCTGTCTGTCTGTCCGTCCGTCTGTCTGTCCGAGGGCTGTATCTCTTGAACCGTAATTGTTATTATGGTATGGCCGATATAACAACAAATAATAAAAATAAGAAAAAGTAAAAAATTCACGGGGGTTCCCATAGAAGAAACCAAAAAGTGTATGCGCGCGCGCCATCTGCCGAATAGAGTGTGAAGCATTTTAATTAATCATGACATTTTACTAATATGAAGCATTTCATAACACGCCATAGATGGCGTAAGTGGCGCTAGCCATGACATGGCGATACGGCACCCTCGGTGCGCGAATTCGACTCGCACTTGTTTTTTTTTTCAGTGCAAATTATGTATGTGAGTGTGAACAATTTCCCCACAAAAGTTGGTTTGGTACGGACCAGTGTGAAGAGAACACTAACAAGACGAAGAGGTGAGTGTACCTGCTGCGTTAGTCGGCTACTGGTGCTGGTGGTCTGCAGCTGAGGCGGGACGTTCTCAGCGCCTCGTCGCCCCGTCGTGTCGCCTCCGTGGCCGTTGGTGACCGCGCCGCCTCCGCCGCCCGCGTTCGACAACCGCATCTGGTTGTTGCGCGTCACGCGGCTCGGCGCTGTAATATACGACAGATTATGTTATAGACCCTGGTAAAAAAAATCTGTCAAGTGCGAGTTTTACTTGCGCACGGAGGTTTCTGTATCTATCCGCTATTATCCGCCTATCTTTTGTCTTTCAACAATGCAATGTATAAAAGCCTGTGGCGCCATCTATTATTCAGTAGTGTGACTAATCGATTTTTTCGGACGTTTATTGTATGGGAGCCCCCATTAATTTTTAACATTTTCTTTTTTTTATTATTTCTTGTTATAACCGCCATAGTGACACATATTCTGTGAAAATTTCAACGGGCTACCTCTTTCGGTTCAAGAGATACAGCCCTCAGACAGACGGACGAACGGACGGCGAGGCTTAGTAATAGGCTTCCGTACGGGATACGGAAACCTAAAAAGATGGCCACCAACTTCCCGCTTGCATATCTTCCTACCCTCTTCCTTCTTTTTCACCAGGATCGGCCATTCAAAGCCGACCCTGGTGAAAAAGATGGCCACCTGTCTTCCCACTTAGGCTTAGCGGCAAGAGTGGTCAAGAAGAACAGCATCAAAAGATGTCGTATGTCTTGCTTAATGTTATCTATGAGGGAGTATACAGCGAAATTTCCTAATACACAAAAATATCTAAAAAAAGAGCACTAATTAGTATTAAGCCGCAACGGAAAAAATCTGTTTATCACATGAGGGAAAATATTTTTTGTTAGAGCGAACCAAGTTTTGCAAGCCTTAAATCCGCAACGAAACTTAATCTAGATTCTAGACCAAACTTAGCCAATACTCTAAATACTAATAAAAGGTAAACTTGATAAAACAAAAAACAATTGACAGATCAAATCGAGCATGCATACCTATCCCCTGACCCAGTGCAACTAATCGACTACTGCTAAACACAAAGTGCATCAAAGGCCTTGGCTCATCTTACGTGTAGCGTCTATAGGGGGCAGCGTCAGGTGAGGTTTCTCCGATATATCCCTGACAGATGCTTCTAGCACCTCGCAATCTGCGATCTTCCGGCGACAACGGATCCATGACTTCCAACACATGCTGATCGCTTGCAAGTATTGACTACTTGTAATTCGTTTTGGCTTCTTGTAGTATCATTGGTCCTTGGTCGACTGGACTGAGGGTCTGATGCGATGAGCCATTGTATATCTTCTGGTTGATGTCATACATGTATATAGTTTTCTTCCCTTCAAAGTGTCGTCTTCCAATTATTCCATCTATTGATGTGAAACTCTTCCTTCCAAGTGTTCCGTCTAAGATTGTGTTGATTACATTTTTTTATCAAATCTCCACTTTCCGAATTATAAATTCGGAAATTGAATTTCAGTTCCATAGAAGTTTCCCATCACAATTCTCAGTCTTCTTAGGAGTATCACTTTCGAGTTTCCTTTGCTTTTTAATTCCAGGTTTTCCGCGAGTTCCCAGTTCTCTCACAATGTTTCTGTCTCAAATATTTATAAGTTTTCCATCAATTCGAAATCTCTACTAATGGAAATTGTCATTGATTCAGCAGCTCCCCCGTGTCGCGATATCGCCAACCGACTCGGCACTGCTGTTTATTTGGTGTCGGTGCAGCCCCGTGCAAAATTTGCGTCCGCGCAGTCGCCGGCTGAGCGCAAGGCGAGCGAGTGTGGCGGCCGTGCGCTCGCGCACCGCCCGCAACCATATTAGGCGGGGTTTCCGCACTCGCGGCAATGAACCGTGACGCACGCACGCTCCTTTTGGACAAATTGTACAACGAATGCCGCGGTGATGGCTGCTCTGCACGCGGAAATAGACACGTGCTAAACGCTGATGTTTAAATGTTTATAATTTTTTTCATATCAACATATTGAAGGCACATCATTCAGGCACAGACCGTGCAGCAGGTGTAAAAAATTCACGGCCAGGTGTACAAACATTCACGGTTAAGTGTAAACAGTTCACGGTATCTGAGTTTAATAAAACAATAGTAAGACACAGAGGTGTTCTGCACGCGATTTGAGAAGAATACCGAAGATTATACTGATGCCAAGGACGCATGAGGAGGAACCAACACGGAACATCGAACTGCATGAATTCGCACAAGTGAACCCTCAATCTCTCGACCGACTCATTTTCCAATCCAATTACAGATGCTATTTCACTCTAACCACTGCTAACGACTGCGGGGCCACCAATAAGAAAGTACCCAACGCCACAAAGCGCAGAAACTGTACTGAGAAGAAAGAGCGAACGCAACGTCGACAAATTACTTTGGTGCGGCGGTCGCGTCGTCGTCGGCGAAGGCAATTTGAAAATAATGGCTGGTTACACCCACCAGGGCGTCGTCGTCGTCTACACACTCGGTGAATTGAACGGACGGTCGCGAATTCATGCGATTCCGATTCTAGACAGTCATCATGATTGACGACACCAGTCGCAGACAAAGACGTTTCGATTGTAGACTTCGAAGAAATACCGTGGGAGATTTTCGCAACAATTCAGAACACGAAATTGTACTGCTGTTCTTGGAAAAAAACATTTGCCCACTGACAGTATATATAAAAAGATTGGCTGTGTCGGACATGTGCTCCAAAAGGGCAAAGTGCGTAATATCAGAAACCCAAGAGCATGTATGAAAAACTTTATGAGTGTGGAAGGGCGTAGTGTCACTACAGGAACGTGACACGTGGAGATCGCTGCATCTGCCTACCCCACGGGAAACAGGCGTGACATGTATGCATGTTTTCAGCGGTGAGTATCGACAAGCAATCACGATTGTCCCCAACGACTCCATGTCATTACTTACGTCAGCAGTGCGCCGCGAGTGATTCGTGAGTATCCATGACAAAGACAATCGATAAAACATTGGAGTCGGTCATCGCGACAACCTCGCACTCACTATCGACGTGTCGCGAAGAACCGATCTTATGAGAAAATTTATGGTTACAGGAAACATTTATTGAGAATAACTTTGTCATGTATAAATTCTAATTTGATTCCCGTGATGTCTGCGACTTACAGAAGAAGCAGACGCAGCAGCAAGAGGCGCGTTCTGGCTCGGTTTCTGGCTTATGACATGACTGATGACGTTGACCACTTCCAAAAAAAAAAACAAATTAGTTGATGCAGAAGCTAAGATTTTCAAGGACTTGACTCAAACCAGATCTTCCGATAAAACGTACGAGTATGGCGTAGTTGCTAAACATAAACAGAAGAAATCCTTTTAAAACACTCGTACTGTCCGTATAGCTTCAGATAAATGCGGCACCTGGGCTAGGCGACAATATGGTAATGTCTGGTGGTCCCTACACGGAGTGACGGCAATGCCGAGTCACACACCGCCACTGGTGCGGGCAAGCGAGTTACTCAACGCCACAACGGCTCACATTTACATAATATAATGTTAAAAAGGAAATTTCACTAAACGAAACTGTATTGGATGATGTTGCGAAAAATTACGCCCGTCGTACAACCGACCCAGTACTCATTAATTCGTCTAATCAATTCTCAATCAAGTGACACTGAACTTAATAAGCTTCAAACTTTGTATCAAGAATGCTTAATGCTAGTATGAAAGAAATTTAGAAATAGTTATGGAACTAATTAATAATGCAAAGGGAAGAATGAACAGAATTTTTAACCCAAAAAATCCGACAATGGTGGCAGACTACTGCCTAGTGCCCGACAATGGTGGTAGACTACTGCCTACATGAATATCCAAAAAAATAGGAATGTAAGTAGAGGCAATCTTTATTAATTCCCACTAAAAATGTATTCCATCAAAATGATAATCTCCCGATGTTTATACAAAATGTACAAGAGGCGTGCTAAGCAACAGCCATCACGGACTAGGAGTCACGCAACCCACACGCGTCGACCATTATCGGACAGAATTTGGAACGTGTCCTATGGCAATGGCTTCCATTGCTGGTCTGACTGGTCTGGTTTTCGTTATGTATAAAAACAAACTTTATAAGATAACTCGAAATTCGAATTAATTTCAGACGAAATATGATTAGAGAAGCCAAGTCGACCGTTCAATGTACACAAACTCAAAATTGGCTATCGGTACGTTTGGAGACAATTTTCAAATATCTTCATAAAAAATACATAATTCTTCACAGACGTTTGATTAACAGATATCTCGTTACGGTATCGGGATATCGGCGATACCCAGCGAAAGACAGTTTTTTTTTTCATGTATATTTATTAGTATTCCCACCGATCTACATGCGACCACATTTTAGATGAGCGACGAGGATTAAGATCCCAAACGATACACAGTTTTAAAATATAATAAATAACATTACAAATACTAAGATACAAAATGGTAAGGAGTCCCTTTGACTCAAAATAGTAGCAAGTAAAATTTATCCTCCTTACTTTTTTTATTTATAATACTTTTTTAATTGTCCAATAAATAAATCCTGAATTTACTTAACAGAGCCGTCTACTCGCGTGGGAATTGTTTTCCCGCCCACACATTCAAGCCAATTTTCGACAGGTCACTCGACAAAAGAGCCAATTACTTCAGAATTAGATTGAAAATCTAACCTCAGAAGCTGCGGTATGATGACCCGATGAAGACGACGCCCACACATTATATGAACTGTGAGTCTTAGGTCGTTGGACGTACACTGATCCGATACCTACAATGCTGGCATCCAACATTCATGGCTTATCGATCACGACGTCATTATAACCTAACGGCGCAATCATCCCCCATTACCACCCCAAGGCAAACACCGACACGAAAGTTATGACACGCTAATAAAATGTCCGTGGAAGTGTACGGCTGCACGCATATTTAAAGGACCTGTCATGTAAAGGACCATGTTGTCATGTCAAGGTCACTCCTGAATCTGAAATTTCGATGAGATGAGAGTTCAAGACATAGAGATTTATTCTGATAGGTATCCTGTTCTTTTGAAAAAAAAAAGGTTCTGGATTAGAAGTGTGCAAAATTATTATAAACCTGCTTATATTGCAAACCATTAGAATTTAAAGTAGCCTGGCATTCTGTACATAAAACTGCGCTATTAGTACATTATTGCCAAACAGCTAGTTAATTTGTGTAAATCCAACAACGGTAATACAATTATGCATTAGGTCTATCTACCTAATGCTAAACCATCGTGCAGTACAATTTCAAATAGGTATATACTGAAAATTCTACTCATTATGAGAGTGCAAGAACGGCAGAGGTGTGTTGGATCGTGGCACGTGGAGATCCGTTGTCTCTGCTTGCTTACCCCACCGGAAAACAGGCGTGACGCTATGTATGTATGTATGAAATCTACTTAACTTTAACTTTCAATGCCAGCAAATTTCCTATTCTCGAGTGCACTAGCAATTTGCACGAGAATAAGCATTGCAAATTTTCTCTAGCCCGTTCAAAATGTCTAGACCGAATCTCAATCTAAACATTACCAGGGCATTCCCACCAGACGTGCGGCAAAATATAATGTTACAATTTCCTGAAGATTTCCGCCAATTTGAACCTTGCCCCTTGCAAAATAAAGACCATTGTTGATTCAGTATCACGAAAAATCCACACTCCAGTCTCGTATTGCATTGCAACTTACGGCCGCTAGGCTTCTTGTTCCCCCGCCGGGGAGCCTGAAAGTGCGGCTGGCCCCGTCTCTCGTACAAGACCGGCATCTCTATTCTTCGTACCACTTCTGAACTTTGCACACAGTTTTCGCACACTTCGAAGATGCGCTGGACCTTTTTCTAGCGAAAAATCTCGGATGTTGCTCCCCTTTTTCGCGATTTCACTGCAGATGCTGAGCAACTTAACCTGGCAGCTCCTATGGAACCGAAACGGAGCCCATATATTTTTTCCGCCAATTATCTTGGGCCCGAAACGGACCCCATCTTTATTCTCAAATTACGGTCGCACGAATTGGTCTATTGCTCTTTCAATCGTTGATGGGGGCTATAAGTGATACCGGCAATTATGAACTAACCATTTTTCTTGTCTCCAAAGACCAATTATGAATAATAAAACGAACGCTAGCTGTCAGCTGACAGTTTCTTTGTTCTCCTATTTCTCACGAGTTTCGAGGTGACGCACTTCTGCGAAATTATTTATTATAAGTGTATTCAAGTGCATCTATGAGCTAAAGGTTAGTAAATAGTGTTATTTATTAGTTATTCTACCAATAGAAGATGCATTACGAGTTCGGGTGGCGACAAAAGTCATATTTTTCGTCGCTCAAAAATGTTTGTTTATTTTTGTATGAAATGTGTAAACATGACTTTGGGGGCATATTTTTCATGGAAATATAGCTTATTTTTCCAATTTTCTTCGCATTATTATACAAACATACGATCAGTTGCAAAATAAAAGAAGGTTTAGTTCAAATAATATATTTATAAAATTGGGAAAAAATATCACGCGCGTGCCATCTCGGAGTTTACGGAATGTCCCAGGATGTTCATGTTGAACATCCGATTTCGCTGATTTCTGTAAAGAAAACGTATATTATACTTTACTATTTCTAAAAGTATGTTTCTTTACGAGTATTCTGATATAAATATTGTAAAGGTATGTTTTGAATTTATTTTATAATGAATTTTTCAAAAAAAAATTGGGATTTTTTTTTCTACCTAAAATATCTGGTACTTCTAAACAAGGTAAGCCTCACTGTTTCACATGGATTTTAGGAAATTTTCTAGGCTTTCTAGGACAGAAGAGTTTATAGATCTAACTTTATTAGTTTCCGAAATATCTGCGTTTATGTCGAGGTCGGCGCTCATGTGCGCGCGCGCCGTCCGCGGGCCACGCCCATGCGGGAGTCTGGGGGCTGTAGACATATTATAACGCGGGAGCGTACAGGTTAAGCGACTCGACAGTTAGATTCGTTCGACTAAACCTTCGAGCGATCTCGGCATTCATAATATTCCCGGCGGATTCGGCGACTTGTTGCGGAGGTATCGAGCCAAGCGGAGCGGTGGTGCCTGGCGCCGGCTTCGCCACCGAGCGCGCACTGCCCGCGTCCGACGTCGACCGTCGCAGTTATACCGGGGAAATCAACCACTGACCGCTCGCGACGCCCAGGCCTGCTAAAACATGCACCCTCATACACTATTCAAGCCGGAGACGAACGACCTAAAGCTTCTAATTATGAGTATGGCTAAAAATACTCGGAAATTGTCTTGGGAACGATCGCACGCGACGCCCATACACCGGTGTATCGATAAAACAAAAGAATTTCTGAACGAGTCCCGCCTTATTCGATGTAACCTTTTGTCTGGAATTATTTTTCCACTGTGAAGTAAATAGCCTGCAATGGGAATGAGACTGACCTAGGCAGGTATACGGCAGTGCCATGCATGCGGATCGAAGACAACCATACACCGTGTCCAAAACTCCTGCAGGCCGATGAACCGTAACCGTACCACCGGGCGCACCCGGACGTGCTGAACTTGAACCTCTGCAGCTCCACGGCCAAGGCATCAATGAACCGGCGCGGTGCCCATTAACGAATATGCACTAATGTGCGCACGCGACTGCCGCGCCTCAAGCGTGGAAAGGTCACGGTCTTGAAGTGGCAACGTGTCATACGCCGATCGCGTGACACGTCACTTTTTAAGGGTGTCGCCTTAAGCCTATGCACCCCTTCATCGATTCTCAAAGCGCTTTCTTTCGATGCTTTCGTGGCATTCCCCTCACGATCGTCACAGTGGGATATAGGTCATGGATTAAGAGCAACAACGTGAATAACTCGCGATCACACTCGATGCCTGTCAGGGTGCCAAATTGGCGTTACGTAATCAAATGTACAAATGTAGCTAGCGTTGCTTTCTCTCACCGTCTCACCCAATTTTCATCATCATTATAACATGATTGTAGGCCACAGATTGGTTACTTATGAGGTTGACTCTAGGGTTTCTATTTTCGGCAAAGCTTTGCATGTTGAACGGAGGGAGTTTATTTTGGAATTTATTTAGCACGCATGTCACGCGTGTCGACTATGACAAAGACCGCAGGTCACCTACCAAAAATATGCTTAACGTTCAAATGTGGTTAAATTAACGTTGAAGAGTGTGGACGTTTATCTATGTCCACCGTCGTGAATGTTTCGGGGCATTTACATTGCGTCCCTAATGTGGACATGGACACCGTGCGTGGGATGGTTACGATGACCCGGACCGGACAGTCGTGTGCGAGGTCCACGAATTTAGTGAATACTACAAACGTTTACGGCTGAAAGAGCAGAGACAGCATCGATCGGCGGCTTTCGTGCGTGGCAACGTGACCCCTACGCGCGTTGAACACTTCTTTATGTTATTCAACAACCTTATCGTTATTGTATCTAATGGGAATGGAAAATCTGTAATGGAGTGTATTATTGATCTTTGGGTAATCCTCGACGAATATGCCTCAAAAATAGTTTTAACACACCGTCCCACTGAGCCTCTAGGTGCAACAAAGCGTTTTTACAATATTGAAATCCAGAGTGTAAAAAATCGGGTGTGCTGAATGAAGCGACCCGAGGAACGGCCAATCGATCGCGGTGCTCATCGGGCACGGCGCGACGGCGGCGGCGGTTGGCTGCCATGGGGTACGTTTTTTTTTATGTTATCCGGTATGGGTGGCTGAGTTGGAGGGGACAAAGCGCATGCACCGACCAGCCAATATCACCTCCGAGAAGGTAGGTGCCTGCGTTACGTTGCGTTTTATGCGTTTCCAGCGCATACATTTTTAGACGGGATGCGCACTGATGTGAAGTGTGTAGGCACAGTCACCGGTGTTTTAATCCATCAACGAATCGATGAAGATAATCCACGTTGTATTTAAAATGCATCTTCTTTATTTTCTGCCTCATGATAAAATAGTTACACTAAATCACTCATAGTGATAAGATTTGTAATGGAAACTGTTGGCTACATCACCTATAACATCTTGGTGAACTAGGTGCCATGTCAGTGCTTCCATTTGATCGTGTCACTACACTGAACTGGACGGAAAACACGAAGTTCCCCCGTATCGATCCTGATCCTCGTGGATTACTGTTCCTTAAGAGAAGCAGATACAATGTCCTCAAACATAAAATCCTCAACGAAGTCCCAAGTGTGTAATGAAAGCAGCAGGCATCGCATGTGGCGAAGATGTGTCATCGTTCGGTGGCGATGACTCGAGTACACTTGCGAAAACCAAAACCAGTTCTAATGCATTCGGGTAAGCGTGCGCTAATAAGGTGTTCTCATAATTAAAAACGGCGATAGCGAGAGAGCATGCGCACTAACTCAACAGAACAACTCTTGCCAATGTTACGCTGCTTTAACACTGAACGAGCTTGCTAAAGACTACTACAATTCAAAGAGACAGAGTAAACGTTTATACGAAATAAGATACTGCTATCATGCTCCTTAAATAATCTCATATTTTAATTTAATTTAAAAGATTAAAACCAGTAACACCTAATGACCACACAATTTCCAGTATTGCCCATATATTTCCCCCCAAGTAGTAAATACAGTCTCGGGTACTTCGAGGGAGGCCTGTCAGGCCGGCATAGCATTGGCAACCCGCGCATACGTCCGAATGTAAATGAGCGTCGTTAGACACCTTATGGGTGGCTCAGCGCCACATGTGTCGTTGTCTAAGATTGCACAGACAGGCATACTATATCCATCCATCACCTCACGCTACATCAGCCAAACTAGAGCATGTTAGCCATAATGAAAATTAGTCTACTGCACGGTGCAGATGTTTGCCGAAAACTAATATTATAAAATAAACGGTGCGCCACTATAGAAAGCCTATTTTCGAAAAGTGATAGTTGTCGAAGTAACGAGTTTCATAAGCAACTTGGAATAATTTCTCTAAATTTATAAAATGTCATTGGTAATTGAAACAGGCACAATCATTTTTCGAAATAGATCAGGTATATGAAATCGATATATGTAAGTATGTACACTATAGATTAAGGATACTGTTTCACTCACCTTTCGTGGAAACCGGTATGGACTGCCGCGTCATATCCTAAAACAGAATATCAATATTAATAAACCTCATTTGGAAGGATCTTGTTCAAATATACGTGCATACCGCAAAGAACTAATACATACATTTTAGTTTAAGTTCACAATATATGTACAACATTTATAAAAATAGACAGTTACGTAAAACATTTAAAAGTTGCTGTACAAAACCCTAAAAGCCAGGAATACAAAACAAATAGAAGAAGCTAATTACAAAGAACTGCCCCTGTACCGGCGTTACTCACTCGCCGATGTGAGTATGAGAAACGATCTCTTTCAACCAATCAGAAGGCGTTCGGTGAGGCATCCGGCCCGGCTATTGGTTGAAATATGCGAGTAGTTAGCGAGTGAGTTAACGCCGGCAAACCCGCTGGTGCTACCTCCCGTCCCAGTGCGGTCTGAAATAATTTTTCCATAGAAGAATAAACCAGAAGTTGTCGTGACGGTTGGAAAGTTCTGAATGGAATGATTGAATGTTGGAATATACTGAAACAAAAACCTTTTGGAAGTCATTGCCCATCGATTAGAAGATTCAGAAAAAAATGTATCAGGTGTTGCAAAACCGTCTGCCATATGATCAGACGACCTAGCAGATGATGTGCCAATGTATTTAGCATTCTTCGAGAACCGATGACAATGAAGAAACTTTGAGAAGACCTCTCTCTACCCACCAGTGAACATCCGAGGGTTGCAAGAAACCATTCTCAGGTGTTGACAAACCGTCTGCCATATGATCAGACGACCTAGCAGATGATGTGCCAATGTATTTAGCATTCTTCGAGAACCAACGACCATGAAGAAACTTTGAGAAGACCTCTCTCTACCCACCAGTGAACATCCGAGGGTTGCAATAAACCATTCTATCACGTCAGGGCATTGATGTTGCGCTATTGTGGCTGCACCTGGTGTTCTCGATTCTTCAGTACAAAGGACAAAGACGGAGTTTCTTCCGTTCAGAGGGTGTTGAAGACAAAGACCTCTACGGCACTGCAACCGCGATACGAGGTCAGCGCCGATGCAGCTGGCAGCGTCGGAAGTTCGTGCTCCGGCCCCCGCCACTATAAAGGCTCATCGTTGCCACTTATCTTTCATCTATTAGGCTTGGTGTACCTAAACCGCCCATCGCACCGGCTCTACACTCAACTGCTGAAATGCACTTATTGTGGGAATATATGAAAATCTAATTACCCTGAACTGTCAGGTATCCTAGTGATTTAGCTAGGTTAACTCCTGAACCTAAAAGCGTTTCGGTCGGAAATTCGTAATCATCATTTCATATATTTTCTATTTATATTTATATATGCACTTCGAGACACGTGAATATAGAGCTCTCGCTGCCATGCAAAAATATATGTCGACGAGAGCTCTATTTACGTGTGTCGACTCAAATTGTACCAATAACAACAATCGAATTAGTGAGGAAAACGTACATTTTGTTTAAATTGTGGCTATTAGTTTGGCGCTGCTGGGGCATTGGAATGTCCGAAAATTACACACAAACATTTTCAAACAACTAGCCTCAATAGGCGTACACGATGAAATTTCGCAATTAGACACCAAGAAACCCTACTAATACTTTAGTTCTTGTCTAGAAATTATGTGTTACATATTATTTTTTGTCTATAACTCCTCTGTTTATTGTTTCTGTTTGCAGCTCTTTGCCCAAATAAATAAAATAAAAATACGGACTGTACATAGTACGTCCTTGCAGCAATTCATGCGAAACCCGTATTACCCAGGCCTCGTAGATGCTATCGTGGTTTAGCAACGTAAAAAGTTTCACTTTTAGCAGGAAAGTGGGCAAAATTGGGTTAAATTTGGCTATAATGCGGGATACGTGTGAAGCAAATTACGAAACACTACTTGTGTTGCATTATGTCTTATCTATGTAGAAGCAGTTTGCATTTTATATTTAGCCTACTTCCCCTAAAATACCATCAAATTGCCTACTTCCTAATCGCCGCGATATTATTCTTAATGAAGTTCATAGGAGAATCTACTGAGAAGTTGAAAATCTCAACTGACTGTTACAACAGCTGGTTCCATTTCACCAGCGAACTCAATTTATGTATTTACCCATTCCTGTTTTCTTGCCCGTTCTTTCTCATCGAGCTAATTGAATGGACGGATTATAAATTATGCGGACTTTTCCAAGTGTAAAGTTTTACCAACTGGATCAATAAAGAAAGTGACAGTGAAACTATCAAGGTGTCCCTAACGTCCACACTAAAATAGGCACACCGTGGTGGCTTATTTTCGCATTCAAACCGTGTTCCATACGAAACGCACAAGTGAAATGAAATTCGGCAAATTGGTTTTTTTTAATGTAATCCGGTATGGCTGGCTGAGCCAGAGGGGCCAGAGAACACGCTTTGACCAGCCAATAAGTATCACCGCCGAGAAGGTATGTGTCATACCTTCCCTTTGCATTGCTGGACTAGAGGAAAACACAGCCGAGACTGCTACGCGGTCATCTTACATACATTCTTCTTCCTTCCTTTCTTCCACAGAACAACGATCGGGCCACACCGCCCGCGCCCGGCTCCCCCAAGACCGGACTTTTTTGCTCTGTGCTTTCTTCCTTCCTTCTTCCATTCTACATTCATTCTTACATCCAGCACGGTTGTACCGACCCAGACGGCTACAATTTGAGCCCACCAACTAGTAAGGGGGAAGGGATTATACGAATTGTTATCCTATTTGGCAATTTTCGACCGGATGCCCTGACGCTTGCAGTTAGATTCATTAGGGTTGCAGCAAGGGTCAATGACTGACCTCCACACTACCCCCACACCTTTCACCGAGGCAAACAATCTAGGCCGCACAGTTCACGAAGGTGGGAGAACACGTCAGTAACGAGGGCAGCTGCATTTCCATACACGCTTCTTCCACATCCGTCCGAAGCAACGTGACGACTGCCGCCGCACACTGGATCGAAAAACAGCTCTAGTGGACTTTGCACCAAGCGAAACTCAATTTGATTTTTTTTTAGTTTTAATGATGCCAATGTGTTCTCCTTAACATTGCCATAACTTTTTGTTCTTAGGTTCTTTTTCCCTAGATGCATATTTTAGGAGATATTTTACATTATTCGTTCACAATGTATGGAGCGAAACATAAAAATATATTTATTTCAAAAGATTATTAATAAGAACCCATTCCCCTATTTCTATACGAATGCACAATGCTCGAAATTGTGCGCTAAAATTATTATCAATTAAATAAAATTCATTAATAAAGCTTACTTTATTCCACACCAGACACTAGGTTTTTTTTTTTATGTAATCCGGTATTGGTGGCTGAGTCGGAGGGGCCAAAGCGCATGCTCCGACCAGCCAATATCACCTCGGAGAAGGTAGGTGCCATACCGGAGACTTCCCTGGATTGCTGGCTATACTGGACTAGAGGAGAACACAACCGAGGCTGCTATGCGGCCATCTTACATCCAGTACGGTGGTACCAACCCAGCCGGCTACAATTTGAGCCTACCACCTAGTAAGGGGCAAGGGAAGGGACCTACAGTTTTACACCGGTTCCGAACGGTGAAGCAGCAGATGTAGGTATGCACGTAAATTTTTTCGTCAGAAAAAACTCATTGGTACACGCCGACCGGATTCGAACCGCGGACCTCTCGCATGAGAAGCCGATGCCCAAACCATTCGGCCACCCTCCGCTTTACACAGGTTGAGAACAAGGCGTGCTTTTTTTAAAGTGGTTTTTCGAAGAATCTCCGTATTGTCTATTAATCACCTATGAGGAGAGGATTAGAGCGACATTTCTTAGAATCTTCAAGAACCACATTGTCTGCGTAAACAAATTATTTATAAGTAATTGTACATTGTGAATTATTAATATTACTTCTAATGAGAATTTATTATAAATTACCCATTAATACATGGTGCGAGAGAAAAGGACAGCAACAAAGACAGCTAATAGCACGTCATTGTCTTTAGTCCCATTTACATGCGTATACAGAACGCGCTTAGGTAACAGTCAGTCAATCCTTACTCGTGATTAGAGTTGTAAAGATGCCGTTTTTTGCACTTTGATACGGATTTATTTGACTTAGGTACCGTGAAAAACGGAAAAATACGAAACGTATTTTCATATGAAATACTTGCTCTTTTCGCATTTTATTCCTGTTCTTTGCTTGAAACCAAAAAGTGAGTAGGTAACCAAAGTTGGCATCGAACACCGTAAAACACGGAAAGATTCAACAGGAAAAGGGAATAGAGTCGCGAACAGCTCTATCGCAGAGAAGCCTATCATTTAAAAATTATGTAGGTACTCACAATACTTCTTTGTTTTAATTCAACTATTTATCCATGCCGTAACATAATTTCATAACATTTAATTATACGGTATTGTTTACCTTTTAGTAAATTGGTTGGTTAACTACTCAATAAATAGGTATAATATCATACCTAATCATAAAACATATTTACTTACTTGCCTAACTCAAATAGGTATCAGATCGATAGTCTGCCTGCGTGTGATTTCCGTGCTGATGCTGACTAATGCCAGTTAAACTTTATTTATGTGATGATGACTGATGAGATGACAGATTAGCTGTCACCTTTCCATCAATACTAAAGTCGCGTAAAAGAAGAAGATGATTATGTATAACATTTCCGATTTCAAAATAATCATAGAAAAATAATATACCAAATAATCATTATTAAACTTTAAAACAATCGTTTCCATTAATATTCTGTTCTGAACTTGTATAGCATGCATGCGTGCAATGCAACAAACCTAAAGTTCTAATGTCACTTGAATTTGACTCTTAAAATGAATGTTTTAGGTACTAAAATACGGCAGCACCGTGATTTGCCGACAAAGGAATGGGCTTAACGCGCGGTTTTCTTCAAAGACGCGCGGCCTCCTTTGAAGGCGCGCGGCTTTCTTTGAAGGGAAACAAAGAGCGGTGCCGACTGCCGCGTAGCATGCAATTTTGTGTTCTATGTATATCTGTCTAAGAATCATATTGCAATTACTTGTGAAGGCACGAAGCAAGAAGTCCATTTCGTCAAGCTAAGATGAACCTAATAATTAAGACAAGATGATCTAAAATTCGCTGTACTTTTGAAGCGTTGACGCCGGCCGCTGTTGAACCTACGTAAAACGATTTTTTTTTACGTAGGTTCGGTTCGACATTGCAATTTTATTTTTCATTCGTTTCTCGTCTGTCTTTACGTTCGGGCCGTTCGAGCACGTTTGTATTTGTGTTGTAGCACTCACGACTATACCAACCCAGTCGGCTACAATTTGAGCCTACCACCTAGTAAGGCGCAATCTTTGTTTTAATTTGTGTTTTATAGGGTTCCGTATCCGTCGTACGGTACCCTATTACTAAGCCTACGCCGTCTGTCTGTCTGTCTGTTTGCCCGTCTGTCCGAGGGCTGTATCTCTTGAACCGTAATAGGTAGGTACCCCGTGAAAATTTTCACATAATAGGTATGTTTTATTATCAGGGATCGGAATTAGGTAGAGTGATTTGGTACCAAAGTAGGTAAAGTTCGCGAGAGGATATAATATGGAGTTGTTAAAACCAGCACTTTGCATGGGAATTCTGAAAATTTCCTGGGAAATTTCCGGGACTGGATTTTTCTTCGGGATCGTATTTATTGACTAAATACAAGCTTCTTTTGTTCTTAGATGATTTTCTCTAGAGTGGCCGCTTATGGAGATATAATTTTTTTCATAAATTTTTATTTCTACTCAATTTACAGGAAAACAGGGGAAGATGTGATAAAATAATCTAAGAGTGTATCGAACTGCTTACAAAACAAGACCTAATTTGTTGTCGTACCATCATTAGTTCTCGATTTATTGCTCGCCGCGATTCTGAATTATCCAAGGACAGCATTTGTATGGAAAGCTCCGCCCCCTTTCCTGATTTAATTGCTCGAATGTTGATATTTTTTCACCTGAATCTTATTTCTAGACGAAATATAAGACACTTTTATTATTGCACGTTTTTGAAAAAAATCGATATTTCCGAAGAAAAAAAATCTAAAATATTTTTTTTCCAAAATGTTCTCGATTGCTAATGTTTTTTTTGGCGGATTCTTATTTCTAAACGAAATATAAGACACTTTTATTCTTACACGTTTTTCCCTTAAGTCGATATTTCCGGAGAGAAAAATAAAACAACCTATTTTTTCATATTTTCTCGAATGTTGATGTTTTTTATCCTGAATCTTATTTCTAGATGAAATGCGAATCTGTAGTTTCAATCATTTAAATTATTTTCAGAATCTTTTAAAAAAAGTGGCCGCCATTTTGAACTTTTTAGTTACTGGACCAATTGCTTTCAAAATCGCTATCTGGGTGTCTGTGTGGGCTCTGAATACGAATCTGTAGTCAAAATTTAAAACAAGTTGCCGCCATTTTGGACTTTTTAGTTACTGGACCGATTGCTTTCAAAATCGATATCTGGGTGTATGTGTGGACCCTGAATACGAATCTGTTGTCAACATTTATAAAAAGTGGCCGCCATTTTTAACTTTTTAGTTACTGGACCGATTGCTTTCAAAATCTATATTTGGGTGTTTCTGTGGGCTCTGAATACGAATCTGTTGTCAAAATTAAAAAAAGTGGCCGCCATTTTGAACCCTTTAGTTTTTTACTACAAATTCATATTCAGAGCCCACACAGACACCCAGATATATATATATTTTGAAAGCAATCGGTCCAGTAACTAAAAAGTTCAAAATGGCGGCCACTTGTTTTAAATTTTGACTACAGATTCGTATTCAGAGCCCACACAGACACCCAGATATCGATTTTGAAAGCAATCGGTCCAATAACTAAAAAGTTCAAAATGGCGGCCACTTTTTGAAATGTTCACTACAGATTCGTATTTCGTCTAGAAATAAATTCAGGCGAAAAAACATCAACATTCGAGAAAATATGAAAAAATAAGTTGTTTTATTTTTCTCTCCGGAAATATCGACTTAAGTGAAAAACGTGTAAGAATAAAAGTGTCTTATATTTCGTTTAGAAATAAGAATCCGCCAAGAAAACATCAGCAATCGAGAACATTTTGGAAAAAAAAAAAATTTTGATTTTTTTTTCTCCGGAAATATCGATTTTATTGAAAAATGTCTAAGAATAAGAGTGTCTTATATTTCGTCTAGTAATAAGATTCAGGCGAAAAAATATCAACATTCGAAAAATTTAATCAGGAAAGGGGGCGGAGCTTTCATCGCGGCGAAAATTTCATCCAGTATTGGTATCATGCATGAAAGAAACGGAAAAACCCCGTGTTTTTCGTTTTATTCAAAATGTATTTGTCGGTATTTTTCTGCCTTTACAACACTACTCGTGATATCGTGTCACGAGTTAGTAAGCCTGGATACGAAATACGGCATCGTTTGTATGAGAACCGAGGTAGCCGCCAAAGGGGTGTGAAGTCTGAGGCGGGAGCGGCGCATGGAACGCCGTGATTGGCCGAGCGAGTAGGTAGCCACGTGACGCCAGTCTTCCATACGTTTGAACGGGATTCATACAATAAGTCGCTCATTGTGTCGATTCGCGATGAAAAGATGAAACGGATTTAACAATATTTAACCCTTCTTTACATCAAGGGAATAATATAACTTTCTCTTAAATGAACAAAGGCAACGCCCCTTTCACAATTTTGCGAATTTGCAGATTTTCGCATAAACACGATAATAGTTCTAAGTTCTGAGATACCTCGGATACTTTATTATAAATCTACATCAAATTTCCAAAACAATGATATGTAAGACCTCGTACATTGGTATTATCTTATTGGAGTATTTGTTATTGGAATTTTCCAAAATTAAAAAAATAATGTTAGAAAGTCGAAAAGTTTTGTAACCAAAAAAAAAAAAAAATTATATTATTAACAACTATTTGCTAATTACTTAGCCAACGATATGACAAATTATATTGCAATATGACTTCGCGAAAAATTCGCGAAAATCTACCCTACCATAAAAAATTTATGAGTACCCACCTCGATATTTAATTTTTTTACGGTAAAATGAGGTTTTCCAGGCTTTGCCTTTTTTAACAAACTAACCAGCCATACCCACCTGGATATTTAATTCTTTTAGGGTAAAATGAGGTTTTCCAGGCTTTGCCTTTTTTAACAAACTAACCAGCCATGCAGCTAGAGCCTTATAAAATGTACCATGCGTCTCTCTGTCAGTTTGACGGTGTGAATTCGTTATATAAGGGTTAATAAAATAACAAATGAAAGGCTGTGTAGTCTGTAATAGAAACATATATTTGAAACAGAACAATAATTTACTTAATTATTTATTTATAGATCGGTATCTATATTAAAATTTTCATTTGGTAACTTTTGAACAATTGAATTAAATTTAAAAGCACAATTTACGACATTTACATTGTTACTGTTCACATTGTTGACATTTACATTGTTATTGTTGAACTAAAGAACTAAAGAACTAACATGTGTCTCGAGAGATGGTCGCGCAACAGATGGATAGATCTCACCGAGACCTAAAGTTTGAGTACCAACACGATGGGTCTAGCACCAGTGGTTCTCGAGTTATGACCAAAACAAAAGTTCATGTGACAGATGGATAGATCTCACCGAGACCTGAAGTTTGAGTACCAACACGATGGGTCTAGCACCAGTGGTTCTCGAGTTATGACCAAAACAAAAGTTCATGTGACAGATGGATAGATCTCACCGAGACCTAAAGTTTGAGTACCAACACGATGGATCTAGCACCAGTGGTTCTCGAGTTATGACCAAAACAAAAGTTCATGTGACAGATGGATAGATCTCACCGAGACCTGAAGTTTGAGTACCAACACGATGGGTCTAGCACCAGTGGTTCTCGAGTTATGACCAAAACAATAGTTAATGTGACAGATGGATAGATCTCATCGAGACGTTCAGATTGAGTACCAACACGATGGGTCTAAGTCCAGTGGTTCTGTAGATATGACCAAAACTAATGATCACGTGACAGATGATAATTCCGACCCCTCACTCGCATGATCGCATCGCATTTCGCATTTAGATGCTAGCTAGCTAGCTAGCAGCGGAGCGCAGGCGCTATATAGCATTTAGCATTTAGCAGTACCACAGATAAATAGCACATACTTCATTGCTTTGTGCGTTCCAAAACAAACGAACCAACAAAGTTTTACGAACGAAACAGCAATGCTAATTAAAATTAAATGTGATTATTGCTTAGCATTTAGCATTAATTTTTATTCATCAGGGCGCTTAGCAGTGCTAAATGCTAACGGGGTATTCATTATGAATTAATTTTGTTAATGCTAAGCATAACAAGACTAATTCCCGGTAGACGCATGACCTAAAGAAATTAACTCCTTTAGAGTCGCTCAAAAGTAAAAACCGGTAGGTACTGGTTGAATGAAAAAAGCGCGATAAACGAATATTGAACGAGGAAACCTGCTGAGGTTGACTAGAAGAAATGTCCTTTGGCAATAAGGCAGAATGCATGAAATATCTGTATACATTTAACATACATATTTATCAATAAACAAAAAAAATTACAAGAGCTAACTGCATCCAACACGATAGTCGACCTATGGTGGGTAAGCAGAAAAGAGCTCTCCATACATATTTACGCCGATGTTTGTTACTGAAATGCAAGCGAAAAATGCTATCAAATTTAATGAAAGTACTTACTCGTGAAAGGTGACTCCATCTGTGTTCAAGTTTGAATTTTTCGACGACTTTTTGCACCAAAGCACTGCACAATGAGGCATTTTGTGACAGACGCGCACGTTCGCTCCGCCTGAGCGGCGGACGGAGACTAAGATCGGTCGCCGGCGCTAGACTGACGCGCTGGCGCGTGTGCGCCGACGCGCGGCTACCCCTGTCCTCCTATGTATAGCGCCTCCAGGCTTACTGACTCGTGTATCGTGTAGACAGTCCGCTTGATCGCGTTGACGGAAAGGTAATATTTTCGCTGTGGTTAAATTATTGCAGTGAGCTTGAACTTTTTGACTGAACGATTAGTTCTGTACAGTAATTATGTGTTTGTGCTAACTAGAGTAATAATGATGGAAAGTCTGTGTACTAATTTAGATTTATACTTGATACTCAATGATCATGGTTTGAAAAACAACGAACTTTTGTACGAAACAATAAGTAACGCGTTTTCTGTGAATTTGACACTCGAAAATCAATCGGATCTTTGCAATTACTGCAAAACATACTGCCATAATCTACATAGAAGATGGCTGCAGTCAAGTCGGAAAGCGGGAACAATTCTTCAACAAGAACATGAAATGACTACAATCGTTAATTCTATGGCCTAAGTGTGTGGAAAATGTTATCAAAGGACCTCAGGTTGGTGATCAGATATCTACACAAATTGATTCCAAAGATAATGGTCCGGGTACTAGTAAATCTTCATGCGGGACCTCAACATAAATTGAATCTGAAGGAGTCGACCTGAATACGCCCATCGGTCGTGCCGGCTACACTGAACTAGACGGAAAACACAAACTATTTACCTAGCCGTTTCGACCGACCTTTCATTCAGTGCGGTGGTACTAACCCGGGTTGGTATATAATAAGGGAGTCATATCCCTTTTTAACCGCATTGAAGTAGCAAGAGCCAACTCTGGGGATGTATAGTCTTGCCGTACTTGTTCGGTTCTTCGTTTCTTTTCCTTAGGACCTATTTCACTGAAAGGTTTTCTAGGGCTAATGTGTTTTGGTATTTGGCAAGTAGAAGGCAACACAATGGGCGTATTCCGGTCGACTCCTTCAGATTCAATTTGTGTTGAGGTCCCGCATGAAGATTTCCTAGTACACGGAGCATTATCTTTGGAATCAATTTGTGTAGATATCTGATCACTAACCTGAGTTCCTTTGATAATATTTTCCACACACTTAGGCCATAGAATTGACGATTGTAGTCATTTCATGTTCTTGTTGAAGAATTGTTCCGCTTTCCGACTTGATGTAGATTGTGGCAGTATGTTTTGGAGTAATTGCGAAGATACGATTGATTTTCGAGTGTCAAATTCACAGAAAACGCGTTACTTATTGTTTCATACAAAAGTTCGTTGTTTTTCAAGCCATGGTCTTTGAGTATCAAGTATAAATCTAAATTAGTACACAGACTTTCCATAGTTATGAGTCAGTTAGCACAAACACATAATTACTGTACAGAACTAATCGTTCAGTCAAAAAGTTCAAGCTCACTGCAATAATTTAACCACAGCGAAAATATTACCTTTCCGTCAACGCGATCAAGCGGACTGTCTACACGATATCACGAGTAAGGAGTGACTGACTGTTACCTAAGCGCGTTCTGTATACGCATGTAAATGGGACTAAAGACAATGACGTGCTATTAGCTGTCTTTGTTGCTGTCCTTTTCTCTCGCATGCTGGATTAATGGGTAATATATAGTAAATTATCATTAGAAGTAATACTAATATTTCACAATGTACAATTACTTATAAACAATTTGTTTACGCAGACAATGCGGTTCTTGAAGATTCTAAGAAATGTCGCTCTAATCCTCTCCTCATAGGTGATTAATAGACAATACGGAGATTCTTCGAAAAACCACTTTAAAAAAAGCACGCCTTGTTCTCAACCTAGTGGCTGGTGTGGAATAAAGTAAGCTTTATTAATGAATTTTATTTAATTGATAATAATTTTAGCGCACAATTTCGAGCATTGTGCATTCGTATAGAAATAGGGGAATGGGTTGTTATTAATAATCTATAAACAATACAATGATATATTATGAGACTTTTGAAATAAATATATTTTTATGTTTCGCTCCATACATTGTGAACGAATAATGTAAAATATCTCTTAAAATATGCATCTAGGGAAAAAGAACCTAAGAACAAAAAGTTATGGCAATGTTAAGGAGAACACATTGGCATCATTAAAACTAAAAAAAAATCAAATTGAGTTTCGCACGGTGCAAAGTCCACTAGAGCTGTTTTTCGATCCAGTGTGCGCCGCCGCCGCAGCCGTGAGATTTGCGGAAAATGCGGAAATGCCCGACATTCGCCTCTGTTTATCGGCCTACGACTTTTGCTTTCAATGTACTCTTGGCACGCAAGTTCACGCAACTTCCATAACATTGCGAAGGTGGTGAAATAAATGGTTGTCAAGATTTTTCACGGTTTGGTTGGGTATCTGAATAACGACATCTGAGGGCGAGTTCCTTTGCAGTCAGTAAGGTAAGAAGGGAAGGGATCTACAGTTTTACATGGAATCTGAACCACGGTCAGCCTCTAAGACTCATTTTCATTTATCATTTTAAAAAATCTTTATAAGATAGTAATCTTTGGTCGCGTAGTGCCATGTTCCCATTCAAAATAACAAACCAAACACTAAATGTAACTGATTGATCAATTTAGTATGTTATATACTGTGAAACGGTAATTATAATTAAGATTATAAGAACGACTATGTAAATAGTTTGTGTTTTCCGTCCAGTTCAGTGTAGCCGGCACGACCGAAGGGAAGCACTGACGTGGCACCAAGTTCACCCGTGTTATGGGCTGACATCACGGATGCTGTAGGTGATGTAGCCAACCGTGTCAGGTTCCATAAAAAAAATTAAGATGTTTTATCCTGACCACCTGAATTGCAGGCTACTGAATTTCAACAAGCATTAAAATTTGCATAAATTCATCCAGTGGGCTTTTATTAAAATATGCAACAGCCGTGAAATAAACCGGCATAACGATTTTAACGGATTCGTCCCTGTAGGTGCTTGAATAAGGGAGATTTTACGATGACAAGAGTTTCATCAAACCCGCGGCTCATTTCCCTGTCATGTCGGCGGAGTGACACACCGATCTTCCCGACTTCTATTGCGAAAATTCCGGTCGCTTGCTCCTCTTAGTAAAATATCGTAAACTCAAGAGTACAGATTGTAAAGCATACAATAATTAATGCTAAATCATTTGGAATTCTTAGTGATACCGGTATAGGAAGGAAGGAATTCACCCTGTCACGTGTTATTTCAAAATATAGTTTAAAAATACTTAATTTGTTCCATTTTCGTAAATTTTTCTTCAGAACTCGACAGGCACTGTTCAATTAGGTACCTATAAACTATTCGCCTAGTGACATAATTTTTTTTATGGATATTGTATTGTTTATTGGTCATTCATATGGCAGTTAGACTGCTCTCGAACTTGTCACAATTTGTTCTATCCGGTTCGATTACATAGCGCGATAGTTCGATATTTACATAGTTCGATAGCGCGAAATGTGGCTTAATTTAACCTACGAGTGGGTGTCTAACGATGCCCATGGACATTCTATGATGCACGGGGGGATTGCAGTGTGGATAGCGACTGTCGTCTGTGTAATAAGGATGTAGATAGGTCTAAAATGGCGCTGGCGCCGACCCCCACGTGGAGGGGACCTGGGTTGGCGGCAAGCCAGAAAAATTATAAAGTTCAAGAGGCAAAGTCGACATCTTTGCTGCTCTGCCGCCCTTCTTTGGCGGCGTTCTATGTTATTTTAAGGAATGCGACGCGGTTGGCTAAACCACCTGCTATGCTACATGCATCCGTAATGACAGCCCGTTACGCCTCCTGTCGGAACAAGGTGCCAGGCCAGTGCCGACGTTGAAGGGAATCTGTCTATGTGTGTATCTAACTTGTCTTAACATTCGTTTAAGACAAGTTCGTTTGGCTTTAGTTTCCTGGGTTAGGTTAGGTTAATTATTACATATACAACGTGTCCCAAAACTCAACGTCGAGCGGGAACCAGGGAGTAGGCCAGTTTGTGACTACCCAGGGAAAAATAAGAAAAAAAATCGAACCTAAAACCCTAAAAGGAATATAAGGAAATAAAGAGGCAATTGTAACAAAATTTTCTTTTCTTAGACTAAAACTACTGAATGACAAATTAACGTCGTGAAGACTGCGTTAAAATATTCAAGTTTTTGAGTAATATTCTGAAATAGAAACTGTTTTAACACGCAGAAAATTATGTACCATTAAAACGTACCGCGACATCGTCAAGTCGAACGATCAGTTGAATGATAGATAACTCTACCATTGTTACCGCGGCTGTAAAGCGCGTCTCACACGATAAAGACACTATAATACTTTATCTTAAGATTCCCTAAGATGAAATTTTATAGTATCTTCATCGTGTATCACACACTGCTCAGATACTATACTAATACGAAGCCTATACATTCTCCTAAGAGTGTGCCTAGGTTGCACACGTATATTACGTTCGATATATTCATATATCGCTTGGTATATACAGGGTGTCCCAGAAACCGACGATAATCCTTTAACAGGAGATAGGGCTGCTAATTACCTCTCAGAATATCTAATTTTAGGTTTAGTAAAAATGGCTTAGTTTTTGAGATATTGTCATTTTTGTAAAAATCTAAAATTTTCTCCCTCAGCTCATTTTTTTAAATGCCACAAGTACAAATGTAAGATTTTCTTAAATCTAGTTTTGTCAAATATTTCTGAAAAGTAAGGCTTTCACACGGTATAATTTATTTTTTCATGTTTAATCCTGTTTAGCTGAAAAACTACTTAAGAGCCACATGTTAAAAAAATTTTAGCCTCATCCCTTGAGTTTGGCCCTTCGCCGTGAAAAAAAAAATTTCTACACTAAAGTGGCATTATGCAAGAAAAATACGCCCATCTAATGTAGTTTTTAAAATGGTACATCACTTATCGATTTGCCCAATAATTTATGAGATATTGTTATTTAACTGCAAAAGGACCTCGGAATTTGATAACCGTTCTACCAAGTACGAATTGGAATAAAATAAACACTTGAAGTAAATTGGTCTTTATTAACCTGTTAAAGTAGATGTTCAAATTGTTTACCACCTGCACAAATGCTAGCTCGACATCTTCTCACAAATGCCCGGTTCATGCGTGGTGCGTGGAGCAACTAGCAAGTACTCGATGCAAGTGCAGATACGTCCACCTATGCTATGTAGTTTGTGTTTTCCGTCCAGTTGAGTGTAGCCGGCGCGACCCAAGGGAAGCACTGACGTGGCACCAAATTCACCCGGTGTTATGGGCTGACATCACGTATGTTGTAGGTGATGTAGCCAACCATGTCAGTTTACATTAAAAAAAACCTGAGCTACTGCCGTAATTCTTTCTTTGAGCTCTATCAAGTTTTCCTCCAGTTTCCCGTAAACTTTTTCTTTTAAATAGCTCCAATAATAAAAATCTAACGGATTTAAATCCGGTGATCTAGATGTCCGGTCTATCCGTGGGGATGCAAGTGGCTAGGAGGCCACAAGACGTCCGTTGAATTGTAGAGACTTTAAACGGGCGAATTATCTTGATTTTCTGCAACAGCAGCTTCAGAGCCTTTTAGAAGATGTACCATTGGCCATACGGAGGTGGTTGTAAAATGATGGCTGCCCAGCCCATTACGCTAGAGAAGTGCGTAATTTTTTAGACCAAGCATTATCGGACGTCTAGGTCACCGGATTTAAATCCGTTAGATTTTTATTATTGGGGCTATTTAAAAGAAAAAGTTTACGGGAAACCGGTGGAAAACTTGATAGAGCTCAAAGAAAGAATTACGGCAGTAGCTCAGGTTTTTTTTTATGTAAACTGACATGGTTGGCTATATCACCTACAACATCCGTGATGTCAGCCCATAACACCGGGTGAACTTGGTGCCACGTCAGTGCTTCCCATCGGTCGTGCCGACTATAGTCAACTGGACGGAAAACACAAACTATTTACATAGCATAGGTGGACGTATCTGCACTTGCATCGAGTACTTGCTCGACGCATCAACCGGGCATTTGTGAGAAGATGTCGAGCTAGCATTTGTGCAGGTTGTAAACAATTTGAACATCTACTTTAACAGGTTAATAAAGACCAATTACTTCAAGTGTTTATTTTATTCCAATTCGTAGTTGGTAGAACAGTTATCAAATTCCGAGGTCTTTTTGCAGTTAAATAACAATATCTCATAAATTATTGGGCAAATCGGTAAGTGATGTACCATTTTAAAAACTACATTAGATGGGCGTATTTTTCTTGCATAATGCCACTTTAGTGTAGTAATTTTTTTTTTCACCGCGAAGGGCCAAACTCAAGGGATGAGGCTGAAAAAATTTTAACATGTGGCTCTTAAGTCGTTTTTCAGCTAAACAGGATCAAACATGAAAAAATAAATTATACCGTGTGAAAGCCTTACTTTTCAGGAATATTTCACAAAAACGAGATTTAAGAAAATCTTACATTTGTACTTGTGGCATTTAAAAAAATTAGCTGAGGGAGAAAATTTTGGATTTTTACAAAAATGACAATATCTCAAAAACTAAGCCATTTTTACTAAACCTAAAATTAGATATTCTGAGAGGTAATTAGCAACCCTATCTCCTGTTAAAGGATTATCGTCGGTTTCTGGGACACCCTGTATGTATCTAATCCATAGAGAAATAATATACGGGGGGATAGAGAGAGCCAAACCGTCAAAATGCTCTAATCAAAGTGCGGCCACTTTTGTGGGGTATGGGGGGAAGATGATGCCTACGTAACAGTGTTACAAGTTACTACACGATACATGTAAATTTCCACATGAAAATATTCCGTTTTTATAATTAATTATAATTAGATTTCGTTTAATAAAAAATGGCCTCATTTTATCAAAAGAATTTTGTTATTTATCGAGTTCAACGAATTTCATCGAATTCGGATGATCGGTTTAAGAGTTATGGAGGAACATATACAGAAAATATTTCTAAAAATGGTCAATTTAGTTTTAGTATCATACATAGAGTCTACAAACGACATTTCTCATAAAACAAAGTAACTTACTCCATGACCATCCCTTACTTTATTATTAGTATTGATGATTGATTTTTTCATCGTGTGTGACGCGCTCAAGTAAACCAGCGCACATCCATTAAAAGTGTTCCCAAGCGCGGCTTACTCATCCGCAATGACTATTTGCGTCTAACCGAGAACGACAAAAACGACTAAACAACGACGACGACGACGACGATATAGAAATAGTCGAGTGTAAAGACCTAACGGAGCCACTCACACAGACGAATGGACAACAAACAAACATGACTCACGGACGACACAGAACAGAAGCAGACACTCGTCTCGTGCAACATAATTTGAGACGATACAATAAATTAAAGAACGATGTACATTTGACACAAACCTATGAAACTTCAACCACAAAGACCATATCGAGGCACATAATAATATATAAACACTGCACACCGCAATTTTATTAAGAAAAGCTAAATTAATTCGAACAATGAAGCGTACAATAGTACCTATAACTCAACTAGTTTAAGAAATATACAACAGTTATAATAATGCATTGAACAAAAGACAATTAAAATTACAAAACTTACACACGAAACACCGCAAATAGTAGTTAATAGAAAAACAATAAATACCTGGAAATCAGCTACGGCTAGATGTACAAGTACCGTTGAATCAGTGTGTGTACACAGTGCTAATGTGCATCTCCACACACCTGAGATACCGAACTGCGCTTTTGTTACCGCCACAATGCATCTGCCCATTCAGGTCTTTGTTCATGAAACTGTACAGCACAGCACACTGCGCAGTGGACCAACAATGAGTTGCGCAAGCGGGTAACGAAAGCGCAATTTCGGAATCAGCAACAGAACAGCAGAAGAAGCGTCGCATGTGCAAACCGGGGAGGTGGCAACGGAGGAGGTGAATTGCGGAAATCATATAAAACCAGCAGATAACCAAATGAGCGTCCAGCGGCGTCAGTGGCGGCCGTGCAAATGATTGAAACAAACAGAGAGGGTGTGTGGGGGGGGGGGGGGGGGGGGGGTTAGGGCGGACTGTACCGATCGGGAGCCGCGTACGGGCAGCGTGTGTCCGGGGTCAGCCTCGGCCTCCGCGGCTGCGGCGGAACCCTCCGCCTCGCCGGGCTCGCGCAAAAAGCCGCCGTCGTCCGAGGAGGAGCCGGACGGATCCTTGCGCAACACCACCCACAATGCTACACTCACTATTGTCTAACTACTCCTGTGGCTTTTGGAAGGTCTATTTAGAGAATGGTAAATAAATTCTGGACAACAAACTGGGAAGTCATCTTCGAACCGTCATGATGGTTACTCTACTCTTGTACATGACATTCATTCATTACATAGTATTATAACCCTGGAATTCTTACATACACTTGCTGACCTGGTTAAATTACTTCGACCTAAGTAAGTAAAGTAAAGTAAGTTTGTTTGGCAACCGGAAATTTGCAAAAGAAACAAGAGCAGAAAGCACGCGAATCCTATGCTTTCAAACATAATTATTTTGATAAACAACTCACCCTCAATCAAACTTTTTAATTTATTTGCGCCGGCTTTTAAAATGTTTACTCACGAAGTTTTCAGGATGATACACAAGTGAATGAAAAAATAACGATTGTGATTATAATGATGATAATGATTAAACTCCGTCCTAATGCAAGTTCTAGGCAAAAGACATCAACATTCAATCGATCATGATGAGTGTGCCTTGATTACTGAAAGCAAATATAACATCATGGGAATTATTGCCGTAGACTGCAAATCAAGGAAACAAACAGTCAAATCTACAGTGGTGCCAACATGAGCGGTGGTTGTGCGATGGCGCGGTGTCACCATGGAGACGGTGCAGTTGACAAACTTAACTAGCCAGCCGGTGTGCACACTAACCGTGGCGTAAGCATTCACCTGCAGGTTGAATATGTACGGGAACATCACAACATATTTTCACTTTGTCTTCATATTTCACCGTAAAAAGTCAAGATTTTTCGAAAAGTTACTGCAGATCCAAAGTTTTAATGACTCAGTGCTTCTAAGTAGACATTAATGTAGACACCACTTCCATTCATTGCATAGCTGTCTCGATTGTTCGTTTCATAAATTAGACATGCCTGCTCGTCAAAACTCGTAATCTGGTTGGCATGGGTTACCCCTACCAGTCTTATCATGACTGTCACCGGTCACATTCGGAGGAATCGAAAATAGCTGGCCGCATTTTTCACAAGTATATGTTTGCAAAAAGCCCGCGATTTGCAACTATCCGAGTTCCCTTCGGCTCGACAGACACACGTCTTTCTCGGAAATGGCCGTGTTACTGAAGCAAGGGTTGCGATTAGCGGCGGCGGTAAGTTGAAAGGGCGAAACAACAGACACAATGAGGGTGATCACGGCTTGGTACGCCTTGCGGGGAAGGCCGGAAGGGGCCGCTGCAATGTAAATCGACGTTCAATCGATAGAGGCCACAGGTGAAGCGGCTGAAAGGGAAAGCGCGTGAATCGGTTGGATCATGGTTGCTTTTAGAACGAACTTTGATGACTGCGAAATGTTGAAGGCGGGGATAATGAATTAGATATTGATCACAGCGAAACTAAATAGTCTATTCGGTTAAATACGCAAGCACGTTAGTCATGGTTATGATTAAAGGTTCTGTTTATATTAATGCGTACTATCGGAGTTAGCTAGCACATACGTACAAGAGGAAATGAGCTATGTCAGATATTTCTACATGACGAGATATACCATCAATTCTGGGATTTCTGAGATTCTGAACTTGTCTATAATATTTCATGGCATGAACACATCTGACATCATTGTCGGTCGCTCTATCTAATCGATTTTACATTTGAAGCAAAAACAGTAATAATTCTGGGTGTTCTGTAAAGAGCCAATATGAATTCGAGAATGTGATCTTGTCATTTTGAAAGCGATTGGGAGTGTCTTACCCTGGTGAGTTTATTGGGCATGATCTGATGCTGGGGCGCATGGTTGCGCGCGGTGGCTGGCGGCGGGACAGCAGTAGTTGAGCCGCTGGTGAGCTCCGGGTTCAGGGCGAGGAGCGCATCGATCTCCACTTCCTTGCCCTTGGTCTCGCCGCGCTCGTACCACTCCACCGTCACGCTGCGCGTGTCCCAGTTTACCCCGGACACGATAGCCGAGTGGATGCGGCCTGGGGACAAATATAAAGCGTTCTGAAACTTCTATCATTCAATTTCTCGTGATTACTACTTTTTGTTAATGGAAACTGACACGGTTGGCTGCATCACCTACATACTACACCCGTGATGTCTGGTGAACTAAGTGTCATGTCAGTGATTCCCTTCGGTCGTGCCGGCTACACTGAACTGGACGGAAAACACCAATAATCGGTTAAAACGGCTTGTAAATAATTATTATTTACAAGCCGTTTCAACCGACCTTTCATTCAGTGCGGTGGTACCAACCCGGGCGGGTTAAATCCTAACACCTAGTAAGGTAAGAAGGGAAGGGACCTACAGTTTTACGTGGAATCCGAACCACGGTCAGCCTCCAACGGTCGAGCGGTCACCAATCCATGTACTGACCCAGGTGTGATTAGCAAGGTTGGCTTAGCAAGTACATTTTCATCAGAAAGAAGAAACGGTTTAGGAAGTAGGCACATTTTACCAGGAATAGCAAAAAGCTACATATAACAATACATTTTTTTATTTCCAGTGAGACCATTAACAGGAATGATTCAGTCCTTCCCTCGTTTCAATTAATACAGCACCTCCAAATAGCGTAATTTGAAACAAACTGCGCCCATATAGAGCGCCGTTCGGCGACAGCAAGACGCATAAACTTCATCTAATGAGATGTGAAGGGGAGGCTGACGCCGACAGGGGCTGGATATGTGTATTCGGCTAGCGCAAGGAGAGCTATCTCGTTCAATTTCGTTGTGCAGGTATTCCACCCTTGGTCCCAAAAGATAGGTACACAAGTATGAAAGATTATCTATCAATATATCTATCAATATTGTGGTAAAGGGTTGACTTGACCTAACTTGCCTAGTAAAAAAAAATTGTATTCGAGCAGAGCTTAATGGAAAGACGACCTCGCAGGCGACACGGGGGCGCACAAGATGGTTTCGACGAACATATTTTTACTAAATATTGAAAAAATTAGTATGATAATAAATTATGCAATAAATGTATTAATAAGGATACATATAAAAGAAGTCTAGATATCTGTCAGATTCACAACGGTAAGTGAAACGCGGCATTTCGTCATCACAGCCAATCGGTTTTCG
This sequence comes from Nematopogon swammerdamellus, assembly GCA_946902875.1. Classification (NCBI taxonomy): domain Eukaryota; kingdom Metazoa; phylum Arthropoda; class Insecta; order Lepidoptera; family Adelidae; genus Nematopogon; species Nematopogon swammerdamellus. The sequence goes on from OX336333.1 coordinate 4,618,379, forward strand.
CTCTAAATCGCCCAAACGTGCTTCAAACTATTAAAGGTGATAATAATAGTTCGAGCTCGAGTTATTGCGTAAATATGCAAACCATGAAAAGAATGATCTACCCACATTTCCCATTTTGGTAACGTTAACATTTTTCGCAAGGTGAATCATTGGCGTATGAGTGACCCAAACAAAACGTTCTACATTCTGGCACGAAGTTCCCTTGTTGTTGGGAACTGGCATGGCAGCCCAGCTCTTAATCTTTATTATCAAATTATATAATACTGCAGACTCCAGACAACCTGCTCAATAAGTTTCAGATCCTAGGACTCTCACAGAATATCCCTGACCGGCAGCCTCTTCGCTAAAACATCCTCTATGTTTAAATAGCATTCTGCGGATACTTCGCTCCACTTTCCACAGTGTCGCGGTTTTCGGAGTCAGTGGCCGTATCCAAGGCGACCTGTGTGTGCTCGATACTCCCGGACGAATTCCTATTGGAGGACGCCTCATACAATGGCTAATGACATGCCTGTGATGCCGCACTTTCCTTCGCCAAAGTTTTCGCTATGCTAATCGATAAGCTATATTAATATTGAAGAAGCTGGTTCGATGAGTGCTTTGTTGATACATTTCTATAGCATACATTTCAATAGATTGACAGGGTTCTTGATTATGTTATTTTTCATTTCGCGAGTGAGCCTTATAGTTTATAGCTTTATAGTTATACTTATAGTTAGCCTTATAGCTTTATAGTTATACTTATTAATCCAACACTTTATCTGCACGTGTAACGTTTGTACAGACTGTACGGTTGGGACAAAGACAAACTCGGAAACGATTTTAATATAATCAGATTTTGACTCAGACTGACATTGATTACATATGAAGACAAGACCACATCATAATAGCGGAGAAATGAGAATTATTAATGTTAGAATACGGTCGCAAACAATGCGGAAGTAGTACCGCTATGGAATGGTGTTGACTTGATCGTAAAACGTGTAACACCGATTGTTAATTATATTGTGGTTGGTGGACTAAAAGAACATAACCATAGGATAACACTCGTAGTACAGATTACCGCAGCCCTTTGGTTATAAAAACTGCTCCTAGGTGATCCACCAAACCTATACCTATGAATCGTCCTTCACTCCAGGTTCGTTGGGAGAACTATACTTTATTAAATAACTAGGATGATAATAAGCTGTGCGCGAGTGAGCTATGTTCTTATGAATGCCGCCTCATTATCATAAAACGAATGCCGCGACATGGTGTCTTTGGATGGAATGAGCTAATTTCAAATTTTTATGATCTGTGTTGATTCAATAAATGATAAATAGATAATGCCGAACATCTGACCTAAACTAAATACCATCAGTCGTGTGCAGCTTTTAATCTTACTTTTAAGTCGGCGAAATTTCTGAAGCTGTTCAGTGACTTATTTTGATTACCGGATACAAACTCTAGCAATATCTAGACGAGAAGTGGCCTTGATGTTCTCAGAGCTATCTCTACCCTCGGTTTCCCTGCGTTCAGCACGCAGCGCCCCGTCGACCCTGGACTGAATACGTGTCGACCTTGTCTGGTCATTAAAACTAAACATCCCGCGTTGAAACTCGCTGTAGTAATCGTTGTAACGGCATAACGTAACCGAAGCCGAGCTACACCGTAATACGTACGTTGCATTAACTGCTGGCGGTGTGCCAGAGCTCGTCCGCTCTCTGCAAGTTATATGACGAATTAGCTTTGGATTTCATTCTTAGTCACGTTGAATCACGCTCGAAGACGGAAATAATTTGATGCAAATGCTTTCACTTACACTAGCCACGCAGAGGCTGAGAGAGAGAGAGAAATAGCCCCGTCAGAGAATAGGGATAAGAAAATACATGTTCTGTGTTGTTTTACTGAATATGCAACATCTAAAGCATCCCGTAACGCTGTTATTGGAAAATATGACAAAAGCCACGACGATCATGCGGTCCTTTCTACCACAACAGCAGGCGAAATTAGCTTCAGTGAGAGAGCGCACATGGAGTAAGCCAAAAGTAACTTCCATGAAACGTTCCACAATAAGGGGGTGCAGAGACCGCTTCCAACGGTCGCGTGAGCGTCTGTCTGGTGACGGCGGAGCGCGGCGTTCAGTGTCATCGTCCTGTCCACGACGCGCCGCCGCGGCCGCGGTCGTCTACACATACATACTAACAACTTCACTTCACACACTCATTTTATAAATAGAAACGTGGAGCGATCAGCACACTGTGCCCATGCACTCAACAGGCCGAGCGACTACTAGAAAAATCATTACAGATTTTATGATGCATCGTCTTCCTTATACATATATGCGCGTTTTTTTGGTGAAAGAGGCACCTATGCTACTTTAGGCAAGTTCATTTCCACATCTCCCTATGGTAAACTATCCAGGCAGGCAGGATATATTGTAATATCTCAGAAGATCCAAGCCAAATAGCAAAATGACTGTCCTTGGATCGGCTCACTGTTCGACTAGATTCAGAGGATCTTCACGCCACATGAAAGCCCAGTGGCAAAGTGAGTGTCCTTGGATCGACTCACAGGCTCGCTCACAGAATCCAAGCAGCATCCAAAAATCCATCCGCTTTGTTTGTCTAGCTGTAAATTCCTGTTAGTTTTCCAAATTCGAAAAATTAAAAAAACAAGTTAATAAATAAAATAAAAGACGAAAACCACTCGGAAAAACACGAACTATTTACATGGCCGCTTCGACCGACGACCTTTCATTAAGTGCGGTGGCGGATTCAACCCTAACACCTAGTAAAAATGGAATAAGAGACCTGCAGTTTAACCTGGAATCCGAAACACTGTCAGGGTCAACGTTCAAACGGTCTGAATTGGATGGGTATCTAATTTTACGTTTGGACGTCAATATACTGCACAACTGAGCTACCGAGGCTGACGAATTGATTAGGTCATTCATAATTCATAATGTGTCTTATTATTTTATTTATTTATTAAATTCATTGTCCCAACCTACCTACCACTGTCAACAACTGCATGGTGATAAAATATTATAATAAACAATATAAGGTATACGTAATTCTCATCGCACCTATATCTTATGTTGTCTTTTTTATATGAAAACCACCATGGGTGGCTGTGCCCAGGGACCACCAATGGTGCATGCGATAGAGTCAAATTCCCCCACTTCTGCTCGCGAAACCACGCTCAGTGCGGCGCCATGCCAGCAGATTTGCGGACTGTTGCTGCCTGCTGGGCTGCTACTGTCTAGCCTATTGGTACGATGACGTCTGAAGAGGCGCACGAAGTTGTCTACCCGAGCCTAATGCAGTTCAAATATTGATGTACAGTTGCTTTCACGAGTCATGAGCACAGATGGACACTAGTGGACTAACTAACTTGCACGCAAGTGTACAGTAGTCATCGACGTGTGTGAGCCCAATAGGCGACGAGCGTCCACTGACGCTGACTGAAGAACAAACCAATCGCGTGAAGCGTCGGCGCCGCCGCGCCGTCGTCGACGTCACATCCCGTCAAACCGACCAATGGAAGGTGTGCTCATGACTCGTGAAAGCAACTGTACACTACACCCAAAATTTTCGGGTAGATCACAAATAATTCCATTTCGACCTGTGTGAGCTACGGTGAGCGAGTGGCAACGCATTGGCAATTTTTTTTTTGGTTCGTTTGAGAGCACCACAGCCTCCGCATCAGCTGTAATTTCATCTTTCCGCTTCTGAGCATAAAATTTACCGTTTGTATTGAATTGAAATCGCGACATTAGCGTTGTAATAAATCGCTGAATTGTCGAGTCTGCGTACGCTGCTCGAATCGCGAGGTCGCTGACTCCGGAGAGTAGGTAGGGAGGTATAGACATAGTAAAAGTATAGACGGGTACTTATGTGTTTGTTCACTTGAAATATGAGATCAGCGCCACTCGTCGTTTATTGCTTTTGGTTCACTCGTGGTCATTCTTCTTCGGCGACAACAGCTCAAAAGTGATTGAATTTGACTTGCTGGACTTGACTTTCGGAACCGACTTATCTATTTCCTCCCAAGTACCGAATGCGGTTTTTCAAAAGAGGCGTGAAAAGGCTACCTACTGTTAGGCCAGCATGACATTCGGAATCCCCGCGCATCACAGAATGTCAATGGGCATCGTTACACACCTGCTTGTAGGTAGATGTAACGATGTCTCTTGCCACAGGTCGCGCTTTAAAAACTATACCAACCAAAGTCGACAACATCATTAAAAGCAATGCTTTTAAATCTACGTCCATCAGAAGTCCGTAACGGACAACGACGCGATCATTGAGTAGGTCATGCATGAATGAATACGATTCGGTCACAGAAAGTTTTCCCTCACATACATCCTGCAATAATATTTCAATTTCCAAGTAAAGTTCTTCTCTCACTATAGGTTTTAGAATACTTGTATACAGTCGGCTTTTTTTTATCCGGTATGGTTGGCTGAGTCAGAGGGGCCAAAGCACATGCTCTGACTAGCCAATATCGCCTCCGTGAAGGTAGGTGCCATACCGGAGACTTACCTGGATTGCTGGCTATACTGGACTAGAGAACACAGCCGAGGCTGCTATGCGGCCATCTTACATCCAGTACGGTGGTATCAACCCAGTCGGCTAAAATTTGAGCCTACCACCTAGTAAGGAGCAAGGGAAGGGACCTACAGTTATACACCGGTTCCGAACGGTGAAGCAGCTGGTGTAGGTTGTTTTAAATGTGGAAATACACATGATAGAGCCTCGTGACAGGAGCGCGGGTGAAGTATTTATCGAGCCTGACGAATCAAATCAATATCAACAAGGTATTATCAGGAGAAAAACGCATGACTAATAATAATAATTGACCTAGATAGCTCAATAATTTCGTTTAAAGTTGACCTTTTGAGTCTTATTTCCGCCTTAAATATGTACACGCGAGATCGTATTATTTGTTAGACACAACTGTCGCTTTAACAGCTGGTCCCATAAGCGACATTGTTTGGTCAAACCACTGGTGATCTATACATATAATAAAATCGTAGAGGTAAGAAAGTCTGTACATTGAATGTATTCGGAAAAAAACTAACCAGGGTGGCTTAAAATGAGATACTGAACATGTTAGAACAGTTTTTAAAATTTTTGTTTGTTTGTTTGTTTGTTTGTTTGTTTGTTTGTCTGTACGCGCATCACGCAAAAACCACTGAACGGAATTAGACGAAACTTTGTATAGTGGCAGTTTATATGCCGGGTTAACATAATACGTAAAAAAAATTAACAAAAAAAAAAAAAAATTAACAATTATAAACATTATTGCGCGTTTAAAATCACGTAGTCCAAAGTAAAGGTAAAAACAATTTTAAATGTCATGTTGACAACGGAGAACTGTCATCTCGACGTGAGCTGGCCGGTGACAAATTGTTTGATAAATAAAAATAATAATTGAAAGTCGAAGTTATGTCGCTGTCATTGGTGCAATAAAATTTATATATCTGTTGCCCGCGGCTTCGCTCGCGTGAAATTCGTATTTAAAAAAAAGAAAGTAAGTAACTAAAGACGGGCCCGAAGGCGGATCTGCGCTCACCTAAACGATATTATTTCTCGATGAAAGTAACTAAGGGCGAGGCGAAAGGCGGAGCTGATTTCAGGAAGAAGAAAAAAAATCTTGAAGAAAATAAGTAACTAAGGGCGAGGCCGAAGAAGGCCAAGCTCTATTCTGGAAGACCATAAACCTTCTCGAAGAAAGTAAGTAACTATGGGCGAGGCCGCAGGCCGAGCTGCGTTCAGGAAGAAGCTAAACCATCTTGAAGAAAGTAAGTAACTAAGGCTAGGCCGAAGGCCGAGCTACGTTCGGATAATTGAAAAACCATCTCGAAGAAAGCAAGTAACTAAGGGCGAGGCCGAAGGCCGAGCTGCGTTCAGGAAGAAGCTAAACCATCTTGAAGAAAGTAAGCAACTAAGGCGAGGCCGAAGGCCGAGCTACGTTCTGACAAATGATAAACCATCTCGAAGAAAGCAAGTAACTAAGGGCGAGGCCGAAGGCCGAGCTGCGTTCAGGAAGAAGCTAAACCATCTCGAATAAAGTTAATTAATATTAAGATTGAGTTAATTTAATTTAAATTTTATTATAAAGTCCACGCTTCTAACGGCAAATATACCGTGCATCCTAGAACCTCGCGGTTATTCCCGGCTGGATGGCAAGAGGCCCGATGCTAGAGACCTTAGTGCCATGGACTAAGGGTAGTTCTTTGATGTGGGACGCCACTTTTGTTCTCACATTGGCTCCAAGTCACGTTAGGACATCTTCAAGAGCGGCTGGCGCGGCCGAGGCTGGGGCGGAGAGCCTCCAACGCAGCAAATATAGAAATATAATTCAAGATTTCGAATTTGTTGCGTTTGCGGTTGAAACCCTCGGTCCGTGGAGCAGTGAAGCCAAAAGAGGCTTGAGCTGGTTGACGCGACTGGTGTCCCGTCATCAAGGGCTTATGTACTTCATTCAAAGGGTAAGCCTTGCCATCCAGCGGGGTAATGCCGCAAGTGCTCTAAGAACATTTGAAAATGCCCGTTTTGATAGTTATTTTAATGTTTGTTAGGTAGGTTTAATTCTTAAGTTATTAATATTACTTTTTGATTTTTTTATGAAATAAATAGATTGAGTAAACGATATTATATTCTATCGAAGAAAGGAAGTCTTTAAGGGCGAGGCCCGAAGGCGGAAGAGGGTTTTTGGTTTACCTGAACGCAGCTCGGCCTTCGGCCTCGCACTTAGTTCCTTCCTTTCTTCCAGAAGGTTTGTCGTCTTCCTGAACGCAGCTCGGCCTTCGGCCTCGCCCTTACTTACTTCCTTTATTTGAGAAAGGTTTATCGTTTACCTGAAAGCAGCTCGGCCTTCGGCCTCGCCCTTAGTTAGTTACTTTCTTTAAGAAGGTTTATCGATTACCTGAACGCAGCTCGGCCTTCGGCCTCGCCCTTAGTTACTTACATTCTTCTTTGGAATACGAATTTCACGCGAGCGGAGCCGCGGGCTCAGCTAGTTGATTTATATTTGGGAATCAAAATCAGAATGAGAAGAATTTATTTTCCTAGTTTGTGTGTTACATTTATATTTTGGCCAGCAGTGGTTTAGGTCCGCCTGCTGGACTTGTGTCAGCTAACTTAAATCTAGCACCTTTAGACCTGTTAAGATTCTGAGAGTGTACTGTGCGATGTTATGCACGTTTTCGTTAGTCTGATTTTCTTTGTTTCCTAGGCTACTTACAAACTATGTTATATGTACATCTTACGAGCTATGTTAGTTGGGTACCTAAGTACTTGACACTTGACTCTGAAGTTTAATTTAATTACAATCTTACAAACCTACATATAATATACACTAATTCCTAGTTCATCTGTGCTTGATGGATGAGTGTGAGGAATTGAGGATGTATGCGGTCTGTGTGTGGAATGTGTATACTTACAACGCTCTATAGATTTATCTAAGATTTAAAAGTCGAATGTACAGACAGACAAACCAACCGGCTGAGTAAAGACTAAAGAATGTGGACCGCGTTGCGGCAGTGGAGCACACTGGGTCAGCCAGCACTGAAGTGAGAGGTTCGACCGAGTGAATGTGTCTGCCGGATTGTCTGTCAGTCGGTTACCAGTTTGATTTCCTCTGTCTGGCCAAAGACACCGGTCCCGTATTGGATACTATCCAATCCAATGGATAGATACGACTGACTGCCTGATATGAATGACTTGATAAATTTTCGAAACATCCAAAAATAACTTTGGCTCGACACAGTCTTTCCTTCATTTCTTTTATGACCGTTTTCAATTCAAAAAACTGTCACCCATCGTCATATTGAAGAACCAAAGCCATAGTTCCGTTTTAGCCCAATCGAATGACTAACCAACCACCAGCCAGTTGCGGATTATAGTAACTTGCATGCAAGTGGAACGACTTGGACGGTGGTGGAGGTGGGGCGGGGCGGGACGGGGGCAGCGTGGGGGCAGCTCTGTTCCATGACTCACGACTTGAAGCCGGTTCTAACCAGTAGGCCGTCGTACAAGACGCAACGACAACGTCGTCGTTAGCGTCTACATATTTATTTGAACGCCTGTTCGGCTATGCTTAGGGCTACCGCAGACGACCGACTTGATTATTTAATTGAGTTGGATCGGGTTGGAACGGTCACTGAGGTGCGCACTCGAACGATTAGTCTTTCTCTCACTCTGCAGGTAGCGGCGCAGTCAGGAACTTAGGAGAAGAAAACGAGTTGGCCAACTAAAACCGACGGCCGCTGTAGGCGAATAAGTCGGCGGTCGGTCCCAACTACAGAGAGGGTACACGGAGCCGATCCGATTTTTAAGCTGGGACCACGCCCCCCATCTTTTAGAATAAACTGTACAACTACTAGCTGCTACTGGCCGACTCAACTCAATTCGCCGTCGACTTTTTATTCTCCTTTGTTCCTTGAGCGCGCACTACCTGCAGAGTGAGAGAGAGAATAATCGTGGATAATCGTCCGTGTGCGCACCTCAACGACTATGCCCGACTCAATTAATAATCAAGTCGTTGGAGAGTCGGTCGTCTGCGCGCTCCCTTACTACGCTCGCTTTCGCCAGTCTACTAGGAGGCGCGCGTTATCATCAGAGGTCGGAAGGTTGGATGTTGGCGACGATCTTTGGGCTCGTCTTTGGGGCAGCATGGATAGGAAACAAGCTAACGTTAGCCACATTTAACTATAATTTAGTTAGCCAACATCCGGTGATTTCGGATCTTGCTCGAACCTAGGAAGTGGAAAGAGGTTATTCTAACTAAGGCCCACTTGCACCAAACTCCATTTAAACGCCTAATTCAGTTTAGTTAGTGCACTAAATAAAATTAAAGTCGAAATCTGTCTTGCACCATTGCCGAGTGTCAATTAGTAGAAGCTTAATTTCGATTAAAGTTAAATGGCCGGCGATGCCCATTTAACTCGCTAATTTTGTATTTAGGGAACGTCAAACTGACGCTCGGCCGCTTTTTTTTTTATTAACGGCTCTGGATGCAAGGTCCTTTGGAGTACTCGACCGCTGTCGGCCAGTGTTGCCAACTCCTGTTCGAAAATATACAGTGGGGTCGGTACTTAAAAAGAATAGCCCCACTGCATCTCTCCTCATGCATCCCGTAAAAGGCGACTAAGGGATAAGGACGAGATACCGTGCTAAAGAGCGACAGTTAGCCACCTCTCACCTTGGCACGGTCCATCCACCGAGTTATGCAGCAGGTGGGGTTTTGTGCTTACTTGCTGCTTAATAGTTATTTTGTCCTAATATTTTGCTAAACATGGTGGTCGGTGTTGTGCTGTGGTTTAGTTAGCACAACACCGATTGCTTTGCTTACCCCGATTGTCGGGGTACAGCGTGTGGTATGTATTGAACTGACGACGGCTTAAATCATGTTTTAAAAGAGCTGATTTGGCAACACTGCTGTCGGTGGTTTTATGTTTGTATTACAAGAGGGCGCGCTGTTCGATGCTTTGTGGTTTGTTTCAAACAAGTATTACGTACGGGGGACAGACAGCGATTGGAAAATTTTGCTGTCTTTGTCTGCCGCATGGCGTACGACAGAGATAGAGCTAGAGTACATGGAGTTAATAGTACATGAACAAACCAAAAATTTGTTAATAGAGATTAGTTAAATGGACACCATTTTCGGTTGGTGCAACGTACATTTACATGATTATCAAATGTCATTTAACTAATTTTAAAATTAGCTGCAAATGGAGATTAAACGTGTGCGTTGGCGCAAGTGGCCCTAAGGGTACTTAATTATAATTTCATCTTCATAGATAGAACAATGTGGTTTCTCGTAAATCAACCAGAATTAAGAGCGAAATACAAAATTTCGTCAAAATCGCTAGAGCCGTTTCCGAGAAACCAAATTATATTTATACTAGCTTGCTCACTCACACAGCTCATCGGGCCACCACCGCCCGCCGATGAAATCTCGTTATCTATCACTCAGAGCTGAATCCCGACAATCGGAGTAAGCCAAGTATGTATCGGTATTGAGCTGAAAGGGTTCTTTTATATTACAGTACAACACCGACCATCACGTTTAGCAAAGTATTCGGAAAAGATAATTCTATCAAGCAGCAAGTAAGGCACGAAGACCCACCTGCTGAAGGACTCGGTGGGAGGGCCGTGTCAAGGTGGCTATCCTGTCGCCCTTTAGCACGGTATCGTGTTCTTATCCTTTAGTCGCCTTTTAGGACACGCAAGGGGAGAGATGCAGTATATAATATTTAGTAATTTATATGTACCTATTCATATAAGTACACAATAGCTTTATGTTAAATAAATCATTATTAATTAGTACAATATTATTATTATTACATAATTATATTATCTTCAGTCCTAACTCTCAAGTCGTTTGCTACTTACCTATCTACTTTACTTAAACTTCACTACATCCAAAGGTCGACTGAACGGATAAGTTCCCCTTTGGAACTCATATAAATATTATTGTGTGTGCTTGTTTCTATAAAATATGTTTGAGCAATAAAGTGTTTTCTATCTATCTATGTACCTATATGAAAACACAAAGCAATAATAACAAGTCATCGAACCATACTGGTACAATAATAAGTAATTAATTCGTCATGGCAAAAAAACATTATAGATTCGCGTAACTGCACCACGCGCGCGCGGACGCCGCGTTTGTGTGACGATTGCGCGAGCGATTGCGCGCGTAGGCGAGGCGATGTCGGCGGACTACGACTTACGTTGATGCGTGCAGTAGCGTGCACGTGTGGTTTTTTTTTTATTGACAGCGCGACATATGGCGCCGAGCCACCCATAAGGTGTCTAACGACGCCCATGAACATTCAGTCGTATGCGGGGGTTGCGAATACCATGCCGCCGGCCTGACAGGTGCCCATTCACGCCCCTCTTGAAGGACCCGAGACTGTACTTGGGGGGGAAATATATGGGCAGGGAGAGCGTCCCAGAGTTTACCGGTTCTGTAGAGGAATGATCTGCAGAATCCGGTGCTGCCACCGATCCGCTTGCATGGCGGCTGTGTAGTGTGTGCTCTAAGCTCATCATTATCATCAGCCTGTTGCGGTCCACTGCTAGACATACGCCTCTCCCAACGCTCCATACGCTCTCTCGCACGCCACCTACGCGGTCTTCCGCCTCATCCATCCACTCTCGGCCCACCTTTTCAACCCCCAACGCAATCGGAGGGGCAGTTATAAGTTTAACGTGTGTGTGCTTCATATAGCCCTTGTGGGGACATAGATATGAGTGAGCACACCCGGTCTTATGGGACGAGGGCACTGTGGAGACGTCCCCATATTTTTTCGCTTTTATTTTAATATATTTACGCAAAAAATTATGAATGCTGGCAATCACAACTTGGTGAACTAGGGGCCATGTCAGTGGCTTCCCTTTGATCGTGCCGGCTACACTGAACTGGACGGAAAACACGAACCATTTACATTTTCTTTTTATGGATAGCTCGACATGTGGCATCGTTTCACCTACAGTAGGTGTCTAACGATGCCCATGGACATTCTGTGATGCACGGGGATTGCGAATGTCATGCCGGCCTGACAGGAGCCTTTTCACGCCGCTTTTGAAGAACCCCAGGCAGTACTTGCCGTTTCGGTCGACCGTTCTTTCAGTGCGATGATCATCGATTGCGGTGGTTGGTATCAAACCGGGCGGGTTAAACCCTACCACACCTAGTATTAGGTAAGAAGGGGCGGGATCTACAGTTTTACGTTGAATGACCTTTAACGGTCGAACGGTCATCCATCTAAGATCTGAACGCGCCCAAGAGTGCTTATGATCACGAGCGACAGCCGACCGATCGCGCTGAACCTACACGAGGCTGACTGGAACGTTTTTAGGGTTCCGTATCCCGTACGGAAGCCTATTACTAAGCCTACGCCGCCGTCTGTCCGTCCGTCCGTCCGTCTGTCTGTCTGTCTGTCTCTCCGAGGGCTGTACCTCTTGAACCGTAATAGGTATCCGGTGAAATTTTCACAGAATATGTGTTATTATGGCCAATATAACAACAAATAATAAAAATAATGAAAAGTTAAAAATTCATGGAGGTTCCCATAGAAGAAACCAAAAACTTGTATGCGCGCGCGCCGTCTACCGAGCAGACTATGAAGCATTTTAACTAATCATGAATTTTAACTAATATGAAGCATTTCATAACACGCCATAGATGGCGTGAGAGGCGCTGACCATGACACGGCGATACGGAACCCTCGGCGCGCGAGTTCGACTCGCACTTGGCCGGTTTTTCTATGTGCGTGCACATCGGAGTAAGTTTGCGTTGATCATGTAATTTAGAATACTATAGAGCACAACCGATTCTCTCTCTACCATAAATAAAGCGGCGGGTGGCCGAGTGGTTTGGGCATCGGCTTCTCATGCGGGAGGTCCGAGGTTCGAATCCGGTCGGCGTGTACCAATGAGTTTTTTCTGACGAAAAAATTTACGTGCATACCTACACCCGCTGCTTCACCGTTCGGAACCGGTGTAAAACTGTAGGTCCCTTCCCTTGCCCCTTACTAGGTGGTAGGCTCAAATTGTAGCCGACTGGGTTGGTACCACCGTACTGGATGTAAGATGGCCGCAAGCAACCTCGGTTGTGTTCTCCTCTAGTCCAGTATAGCCAGCAATCCAGGGAAGTCTCCGGTATGGCACCTACCTTCTCGGAGGTGATATTGGCTGGTTAGAGCATGTGCTTTGGCCCCTCCGACTCAGCCACCCATACCGGATTACATAAAAAAAAAAAAATAATAATAATAATAATTGCGGATTGGTCGAAAGTGGAACTAATGAAACCACGTATACGCCGACTACGTTCCTAATAGAGTAAGGTCTGCACGACACTGTACGTGCACAGTTGATAGAGACGAGTGAGGGTTTTCCTATTTTCTTAGCAGAAGAAACCAGATCGGGCTTGCGCTCAAAAAGGGTCAAGTGCGTAGTACCCGTAACCGACGAGCATCCTCGTCAGCCTCGGTAGCTCACTGGTGCGGTCGGTCGACTGTTGTTAAGCAACGCTGAGCGCGGTCAGTACTTGTATGGGTGACCGCTCCACCGTTGGAGGCTGACAAGGTGATGTAGCCAAGCGTGTCAGTTTCCATAAAAAAAAATGCATGAAGAACATTATGGGAGTGGAAGAGGCGGCAGAGGTGTGTCAGGATCGTGACACGTGGAGATTCATTGTCTCTGCCTACCCCACCGGGAAACAGGCGTGACGCTATGTATGTAAAAAATAATGGACGGATAAACGGCGCCACGCCGGGGCTTCGTCCGTTACTTCTCTCACCTCGAATTAATGCTAGCTGCATCATATTCCATAGTTTCGTAATTGGTTCGCATGAATTCAATGTCACAATTTGTGAAGTATTTTGTATCCTCTTTACCTCGATAACTACAGATTTCAAACTAGATAGATAATGAACAATTAAGGTTCCATCCCACAAATTCTATTTAAGTCCGCCTTTGCGTACCCCTGTGTTTTCTTTTATTTTTTTATTTAGTTAATGTATTTTCTTTCAATCTTGTGCATTAAAGAGTTTCTATTCTATTCAACTTGACCATGACTAAAATCGATAAGAATGCCACGATGAGTCAAACTGTTACGTGTTTGCCGGCCGTTTAAGCCGGGGTCCACAGGCACGGACGTGTTGCCACAACATGCGGATTGCGGGTCCACAGGCAATCCGTCCGTCCTCTACGGATGATCCAGATGTCCTGCCTGATCCTTCTAGCATTCTACACAACCAGAACCATAGTTTCCACTCTGGATTTGGAACATGTTCTTAGTTTGGAATGAGTTCTAAGTAGGAGACTTGCCTGGGCTCGGGTTCTTATGAGAACCCACCTCTATCCCTGTTCACAAACATAATAATGTCGTATGCCAATCTGATGGCATGGCGCCTCACTGAAATGGTTGCGCGAGGAGAGGCGAATTTGGCTCTGTCGCCTGCACCATTGGTCCCTCGGCAGTGTATGTCATGCTGGTAAAAAAACACCATTAAGAGGTTACAATCGGTCGTCAACAGATGTCGCTGCAAGTCCATGAGTCCGCTCATCAGTGAGCTGGTGAAGGAGCTGCCGAGCTTGCTGTGGGCGGAGGCGGCGTGGGCGGCATCGAGAGTGGTTTCCGCGTTCAGTGATGTCACCGCCTTGTCGCAGCCTCCGAGAGCTCACTAACGACGTAGAGATCCTTCGAGATACCATCCAGCCTTGACGTAATCGAGAGGATGATTACCCTCAATCTTCTGATGTGATCAGAATGTTTTAAGGTTGTGCGAAACTCTAATAATGTCTGCCGTGTGTTTGTTTGTGTTCCATGGGACTCTAATAAGGCCTTCTTGGTGCTCGTTTATCTCAGTTATGCCATCATTGACTTATCCACACCATTGACACAAACATCTACACACCATGGGTATTACGGATAGTCCACTATGCAGAGGATGCTTCGCAACGGATGAAACGGCCGAGCATATTTTGTTGGAGTGCAGTGTGCTTGACAACCAACGAAGGGACATACTCCGTTCTCCATCTTCCGTTGCGGCGGTCTGCAGACACCCGGACGGCTTGTGGCTTTCATGGAAGACATAGGCTGGCTGGGGTCGCTGGAGATTGCGGGGTTTTGCACGAAGGTCCCGAACCAAGCGGTATTAGTTTGCAGGTCTAGAGCCAACCCCAAACCAAATCAACAACAACAACAATTGACAAGATTATTTGAAAACTTAACAAAGCTTTTTAAAGACGGACCAAAATATCTTCAGAGAAGTAACCAAATAAGTACCAGTGTTGCAAGATCGTAACGTTTCAAATTTTAGTAATAACTTTTACTTAATATGTACCTTCTGCTCTGAACCTTGAGCACAACAGCCTAGCTAGAACAAAATTGACTAAAGTGAACGTCTGACTTAGATTCCACGAGTTTCGCAGGGTAACTCCATGCGCTGGCCCACGTAACATCATTTACTAAAATATCACAACATAATCAGCCGTAACTTATGCGACATAATCGAATTCGTCATCCATCATATCTGTTCCACGCGCGCATCATCAGCCAACAGGCATGGCGAATACGATCTCTATGATCTGTCACACAAATTCCAGAGTATATTACTCTAATAAGTCTAATATATGAAGGTACTGTCAATTTAGTTAGGTTTGAAAGTTTTTATATGGACGTATTGTCCATATAAAAACTTTTTTTATTATTTTAGTAGCCTAGAATCTTTCTTCAGGTCACATGAAAAGGTTTGATTTGGAGATAGGTAAGCATATACACTACCATTCGAACCCTAGAGCGTACGCCAGAAAAGCGAATGCTTAATCGCCGCAGCTGCCCGATGAAGACTGTTCTGGAGAACGAATTCTAGCCTTCGCAGCAGCTGTGATTTTTGGAGGTTGGAAACGATTTCCAGTAATCCATTATACAAATGAAGACGAATGTCTCCAGAGGAAGATATTCGCTGAGAAATCTGTGCAGTGCGATACAGAAACGATTTATTAAATGGAACTGTTCTAAGAACTTCAGTGTCGACTCAAGCTGTTTTCCACTGGGGTGAGGCAGTTCCTTGTCGATTTCCTCCAGTCCGTAATTGAACTGAGATGAAATAAGAGAAACAAGTTCCCGCAGATCAGCAGGAATGGCAGTTTTCCGAGATATTAATATCGATAGCTACAGCTTTGATGCTTGCCGCCCTTTTGCCATCGCTTTGCCGCGTTCTTCGCTATAGGTTGTTCTTACCGGCGGCGGAGGCGGAGGAGGCGGCCGGCGGCGCGGCGGCGCTGCGGCGTGCGCCAGCGCAACGCTCCTCGCATTCGGAATTAGTTTTACTTTCGCCTTAGCGTCGGTTCACTGGCGCGATCACTAGCAGGCGTTTTTGCCGCGGAGTTATGGGCAGTGATCGATTCGGTATGATTAGATGTCGCTTTCGATTGATCGCGGATGTTTTAAATACGGAATCTCAATAGGTGTTCAGAACTGCAGTTCTCACAAGCTCATATAGAGTTTAACAGAACATTAGACTTTAATTAATGCTATCTCAACCAGCCTTTCACAAATTTCACACCCAGCGAGAGAACCAACTGTGGTGGCTATTTCAATAATGGCAAGTAAGATAATTAAACCAAACTTTATAATAATAATACTCTATAGATGCGACAAGTTTTCTAATCTATAGGGACTGCAATCTAGAGCGTACAGCGTTTGCATACATGATTTTTGGCCATGACGATGTATTTTTAAATCATCGTGGATCTAATGATTTCAACATCAAACACAAGTTGCCCCGCCAAGACACGGGCGTATTCAATCTTCATTCCCCTGAATAATGACACCGCGATGGTCAGCTGGAGAAAGTCTCAATCGTCGACTGTTTAGAGGAAATTCAATAGGTAACAGAGTGTCGTGTCCGGGCGCCTCGTTTCGACTCCCATCTCCGAGTATTCGCAGTATCGGGGTCAGAGCGTGAGACAGGCCCGCCCGGACGCTCTAATTCCGCCCAGACACGCGATTGTCGATGCTTGGCCTAGACGTCTTCTGCCAACGTCGAGCTTCTCGACAACGTTTACCTGATATCTTTTTAAGTGTATACAGGGTGTATAAAGACGTACCATGGACCTTTCACCAGCATGTACTACAAGCCTACCTATTTGGAGACGAAAAGAAAATTAACGGTTTTTATAAACCCAATATTTTATCGAGATATTATATTATATTTTCATTTTTTATTTTGCATGAAAAAAATTTTTTTTTTAGGTATTTTTGACTTTTCTGTGACCATCATGAACCTGACAGATGACAACTTGTTTCGTAGCCATCATAAACTAACTCTGGTCTCTGGAATTCGGACCTAGCATAGGTACATCAGTCACGCCTCAAGCTTCATTTCAGTGTCACTATTTGCGAGATCCCAGCCCAGACAAGAATAATAATTATAATGTACCACGTCCCATTTCTTTATATAGAAATGGCTATTTTTAGCCTATTTAATCAATATTTGAGGTCTTAGTGTGCTGTAAACAGTACAAGTAAATCGGCAGGAAATGAAAACTTTGCTCGCATGTACAGGTAGGTATTTATGGTTTTATTCATTTATTTAAAATAACAATACACTTTCCAACAACTTTGGACAGGATATTCCCACATTGAACATTAAAATTACTTTTTTTTTATAAACAATTAAATATATTGTGAAATATTACTCTAACTACGTGAAACTCTCTAAAATCGATCACGTAGTATGGGTACGAGCCCTAACCTACCCAGTCGCTTACTTGTTTTCGCAACCTCTTCGCCGATATCGGACTAAATCTAAGAGCGATGACTGCAGATTACGCCACGCGTCCGTGGGCGGCCGCGGCACTCGACTTGACAATACTCGCCGCTGTGTTTGGTGAACGCCACACAATCGCGACACTTGGGTCCGACCCACCTAGTTGTGACACCTACTACCTGAGCACAACTATTGTGCCATTTGCCAAATGCGATCAGCGAAAGTGCGAAGCCAGGAGATGATTGGCAAGTGGCTAAATTAAGCAGTAGATAAATTATTACATTAGGAATTGTGAAACTGCGCATGATCCTGGAAGATTTCATCTGAATTCATCAGTTACCGTCGGTTAGGACATCTGAGGTTAGGACAGAGTTTCTTCTATTTTTGTTCGTTTCCTAGGCGTGGGAAGATTTACCAGCCCTTGATTGTTCTTGTTGTTTGCGTGCGTAGGTAGGTATGTACTCGTTTAATTACAAGACATAATTAATTTTTTTCATTTGTACCTTACTTGTACCTATCGAAAACATTACTGTTTGTACTTACTTTCGGTTTTTGTTGATAATAGTTTAGTTAATTATATAATAAAAAATCTGTAGCCAGTTATGTTGTCGGTGAGTCAGTCAGCGTGTACGCGTCCACTGCTGGGCATACGCCTCTCCAATATTGTCCTCCAGTCCTCCCGGCCTTTAGCGGTACGAAACCACTACTTTCGGAAAGCAGTCATGTTGTGTTTATTGTTACGATTAAATATATTATATGGATAATAAAAAAAACAGTTGTATTTGCCCCAAGGTTGACTTGGTCGATGACCATAAGTCAGAGAGGCGTTGCGTCGGCGGACGGGCCCCATTGGGTCGTGTGGCCGATGACGTCACCCCCGCCGCACCAACTGAAGCGTGCTCACCAGCTGATTGACGACTTATTGCAGCTATGGCGACAGAGATTCGACTGCATTCGATGCACAATTACTGGATTCCAATTAAGAATATGTTTCTCTCAGTTTTTTTTTATTTACAGGGGCTACGCATACCGTGCCCTACACTGGCGGCCGTGGACAGGAAAACGGAGTGTGGGAAGACCACCCGCCAGGTGGGACAACGACATCAAGTACGTCGGCAGAAAGCAGTGGTTCCGTACCGCTGAAGGCCGGGAGGTCTGGAAGAAAATTGGAGAGGCGTATGTCCAGCAGTGGCCGCTTACACGCTGACTGACTGACTGACGAATACCATGTCGGCCGGCTAGGTGCACCTTCACATTGTGTTTGAAGGACCCCAGACTGTACATTGCAGGAAAGAATGCAGATGGGTGTGCATTCCACAGGTTGGCAACCCTGTAATAAAGAATTTACAGGAACGATTTGTCCTAAGTGGGGGATATCGAGTGTGTGGATGCACCTGACTCCTGTCAACTGTATGAGAAAATGTCTACTTTCGCCGACATAGGTATTCCTGTTTAGTGCCTTAACCGGAACCCTAAGTGTACTGTTTGTGTGTGTGTGTGTGTAAGGGATATGACTCCCTTCTTATATTACTGGGTGGTAGGGTTTAACCCGCCCGGGTTGGTACCACCGCACTGAATGAAAGGTCGGTCGAAACGGCTATGTAAATAGTTTGTGTTTTCCGTCCAGTTCAGTGTAGCCGGCACGACCGAAGGGAAGCACTGACGTGGCACCAAGTTCACCCGGTGTTATGGGCTGACATCACGGATGTTGTAGGTGATGTAGCCAACCGTGTCAGTTTCCATAAAAAAAAAAAAGTAATTTATTTATATCTAGTGTTTACATTCAGTTTTACCATTTTCTTTTTAACCCCGTGGATTTTGTAACTGTCACAGTGACGCTTCACATAGAATACATTTAAAGCAACTTTAAGTGATTTTTTTTAACAAAAAATTTCAAGTACACTCAACATACGAAGTACATGCATCAGCTTAAGGCCGTGACAAACGCCAACGACCTTGAGCATTCGGGAATTCTACATAATGTACCATGCGACTGCTAATTTCGCTTCGCACGTTCAAGTCACATTTAGCGTAGTTTGTCGCTATCAGCCTAAAGAGTTGATGGTTCGGGGTTCGAATCCCACTTTCGTATGTTTTTTTTTTTTGCTTTTTTATTATTTTAATTATTAAAATGATTGTGGCTTATGTAACTGATGCGTGATTCTAATTTTTTATTTTTTATTATTTTACCTAAATAACATTTTATTGTAATTTCTTCCAAATTATTTTAGTTCATGTACTTACCACTTTTTATAAACCTCTAAATAGACTATCGATGAAAACTAAAATAAAAATAGGTAGGTAGGTAATAGGTAGATAGGCATTTAGGTATGTATGGCAAATATCATAGCAACATAGGTACCGGCCGGCGCGCGCGGCGCGCGCGGCGGCAGCATGGCACGGTGCGGTGGGGTGCGGTGCGGTGCGGTAACTCAGTAGCAGCGTGCCACTCACGCATGCAAGCAAGCAATAACAAGCCGCTCCTCCGCGCCGCGCCGCCGCTCCTCCGCGCCGCGCCGCGCCGCCGCGTCGTCACCGCTCCGCGCCACCACAGTGCCGCCGCCGCCGCCGCCCCCGCTCCGCAGCGCGCCGCTGTTGCTAGGCTACTTTTATTTAGGCACGGTTCTATAGTCCTTGCATCTCAAGCGCAGACAGCGTTATACCACACCCGTGACACTAGTCACATTTTCTATGAAGCGGCCGAAAATGTGTACCTACTGCTCACGTACGCGGGCGCCTTTGCGTGTATTGGTGCGACCTCGATAACTTGGGTACAGGGTTGGCACTCTTTATGAGAAGTTTGTAGTGGACAATATTATAAATTATATTTGATGTAATTTAAAAGGAAACATTTTTAATTATGACTATCTATGTATATGTACCTCTTAACATTATTGGAGGGCAAGAAAAAAAGAAAAACATCAACTTATATGCACATGTTTTATTTTTACTCGCTAACTAAACGACAATTTTGCAGTGAAAGTTTCACTAAATTTTGGAAACTTTGCAATAGGTATTCCATTTTTATTATTTTTAAGCCGAATCGTATGTGAAGCTAAAGTGAAATTTTCAATGTATACTTGCCGCCATTTTGAACTTTTTAGTTACTGGACCGATTGCTTTCAAAATTGATATCTGGGTGTCTGTGTAGGCTCTGAATACGAATCTGGAATCAAAATTAAAAAAAAGTGGCCGCCATTTTGAACTTTTTAGTTACTGGACCGATTGCTTTCAAAATTGATATCTGGGTGTCTGTGTAGGCTCTGAATACGAATCTGTAATCAAAATAAAAAAAAGTGGCCGCCATTTTGAACTTTTCAGTTACTGGACCGATTGCTTTCAAAATTGATATCTGGGTGTCTGTGTAGGCTCTGAATACGAATCTGTAATCAAAATAAAAAAAAAGTGGCCGCCATTTTGAACTTTTCATTTACTGGACCGATTGCTTTCAAAATTGATATCTGGGTGGCTGTGTAGGCTCTGAATACGAATCTGTAATCAAAATAAAAAAAAGTGGCCGCCATTTTGAACTTTTTAGTTACTGGACCGATTGCTTTCAAAATTGATATCTGGGTGTCTGTGTAGGCTCTGAATACGAATCTGTAATCAAAATAAAAAAAGTGGCCGCCATTTTAAACTTTTCAGTTACTGGACCGATTGCTTTCAAAATCGATATCTGGGTGTCTGTGTGGGCTCGGAATACGAATCTGTAGTCAAAATTAAAAAAAAGTGGCCGCCATTTTGAACTTTTTAGTTACTGGACCGATTGATTTCAAAATTGATATCTGGGTGTCTGTGTAGGCTCTGAATACGAATCTGTAGTCAAAATTTAAAAAAAGTGGCCGCCATTTTGAACTTTTCAGTTACTGGACCAATTGCTTTCAAAATCGATGTCTGGGTGTCTGTGTGTGCTCTGAATACGAATCTGTAGTCAAAATTAAGTGGCCGCCATTTTAAACTTTTTAGTTACTGGACCGATTGATTTCAAAATTGATATCTGGGTGTCTGTGTAGGCTCTGAATACGAATCTGTAGTCAAAATTTAAAAAAAGTGGCCGCCATTTTGAACTTTTCAGTTACTGGACCAATTGCTTTCAAAATCGATGTCTGGGTGTCTGTGTATGCTCTGAATACGAATCTGTAGTCAAAATTAAGTGGCCGCCATTTTAAACTTTTTAGTTACTGGACCGATTGCTTTCAAAATAGATATCTGCGTGTCTGTGTGGGCTCTAAATATGAATCTGTAGTCAAAACTAAAAAGTGCAAGATGGCGGCAACTATTTTTAAATTTTGAAAACGGATATCAATTTCAAAACCCAGATATCAATTTTGAAAGCAATCGGTCCAGTAACTAAAAAGTTCAAAATGGCGGCCACTTTTTTTTAATGTTCACTACAGATTCGTATTCAGAGCCCACGCAGACACCCAGATATCGATTTTGAAAGCAATCGGTCCAGTAACTAAAAAGTTCAAAATGGAGGCCGTTTTTTTTTTATTTTGACAACGGATTCGTATTCAGAGCCCACACAGACACCCAGATATTGATTTTGAAAGCAATCGGTCGAATAACTAAAAAGGTCAAAATGGCGGCAACTTTTTTTAAATATTCACTACATATTTGTATTCAGAGTCCACACAAACACCCAGATATCGATTTTGAAATCAATCGGTCCAGTAATTAAAAAGTTCAAAATGGCGGCAACTTTTTTTAAATGTTCACTACAGATTCGTATTCAGAGCCCACACAGACACCC
The DNA here is from genome assembly GCA_946902875.1 of Nematopogon swammerdamellus. Taxonomy (NCBI): domain Eukaryota; kingdom Metazoa; phylum Arthropoda; class Insecta; order Lepidoptera; family Adelidae; genus Nematopogon; species Nematopogon swammerdamellus. Next base: position 4,640,410 of record OX336333.1, read on the forward strand.
AGATATCGACTTTGAAAGCAATCGGTCCAGTAACTAAAAAGTTCAAAATGGCGGCCACTTTTTTAAATTTTGACAACGGATTCGTATTCAGAGTCCACACAGACACCCAGATATCGACTTTGAAAGCAATCGGTCCAGTAACTAAAAAGTTCAAAATGGCGGCCACTTTTTTTAAATTTTGACAACGGATTCGTATTCAGAGTCCACACAGACACCCAGATATCGACTTTGAAAGCAATCGGTCCAGTAACTAAAAAGTTCAAAATGGCGGCCACTTTTTTAAATTTTGACAACGGATTCGTATTCAGAGTCCACACAGACACCCAGATATCGACTTTGAAAGCAATCGGTCCAGTAACTAAAAAGTTCAAAATGGCGGCCACTTTTTTTAAATTTTGACAACGGATTCGTATTCAGAGTCCACACAGACACCCAGATATCGACTTTGAAAGCAATCGGTCCAGTAACTAAAAAGTTCAAAATGGCGGCCACTTTTTTAAATTTTGACAACGGATTCGTATTCAGAGTCCACACAGACACCCAGATATCGACTTTGAAAGCAATCGGTCCAGTAACTAAAAAGTTCAAAATGGCGGCCACTTTTTTTAAATTTTGACAACGGATTCGTATTCAGAGCCCACACAGACACCCAGATATCGACTTTGAAAGCAATCGGTCCAGTAACTAAAAAGTTCAAAATGGCGGCCACTTTTTTTAAATTTTGACAACGGATTCGTATTCAGAGCCCACACAGACACCCAGATATCGACTTTGAAAGCAATCGGTCCAGTAACTAAAAAGTTCAAAATGGCAGCCGCTTTTTTTAAATTTTGACAACGGATTCGTATTCAGAGCCCACACAGACACCCAGATATCGACTTTGAAAGCAATCGGTCCAGTAACTAAAAAGTTCAAAATGGCGGCCACTTTTTTTAAATTTTGACAACGGATTCGTATTCAGAGCCCACACAGACACCCAGATATCGACTTTGAAAGCAATCGGTCCAGTAACTAAAAAGTTCAAAATGGCAGCCGCTTTTTTTAAATTTTGACAACGGATTCGTATTCAGAGCCCACACAGACACCCAGATATCGACTTTGAAAGCAATCGGTCCAGTAACTAATAAGTTCAAAATGGCAGCCGCTTTTTTTAAATTTTGACAACGGATTCGTATTCAGAGCCCACACAGACACCCAGATATCGACTTTGAAAGCAATCGGTCCAGTAACTAAAAAGTTCAAAATGGCGGCCACTTTTTTTAAATTTTGACAACGGATTCGTATTCAGAGCCCACACAGACACCCAGATATCGACTTTGAAAGCAATCGGTCCAGTAACTAAAAAGTTCAAAATGGCGGCCACTTTTTTTAAATGTTCATATGATTAAGATTCGCTCCGGTGAAGAAAAACACCGTGAGGAAACCTGTGCACAGCAGTACATATAAAATTGTTGTGGACACCGCTTCCAATCCAGCTTGTCACGTGGAAATGTATAACAATTCCCTTCCATGTTCATGGGAAAGGCTTGCGCTCAGTAGTAGGACATTAAAATTGACTCAAGAAGAAGAATAAGAAACCAAATTGATATCTGATTTGTGTAACATAAATTTCATTATTTCACATAAGAATGAAAATTTCACAGTAATTTTGCAGAAAGTGCAAAATTTCACTGCAAAATTTCAAGTGAAATTTTTGTGCAAAATTGCGCCTTGCATCTCTAAGTAAGTGCGAACAAGGAGGTTTGAAGTCCACCGCGCGCGCGGGCGCGGCCGGCCCGATCGTTGTTCTGTGCTGTGAGTGCGAAAGAACCGCGCGCGTACGTGTAAGTAGCTACTACTCCCTCTCGAAGGTGCGCTCGCTCTCCTCTCGACAGTCGGTGCCAGCCTGACTAGCCGTCCGCCAGAAGTCGACCAGACAGCGCTCGCGGGCTGCGGGGCGCGGGGGGAAGCAAACTCGCTTCGAGGCGGAGCGTCGCTTCTATACGCCAGTATTATAAGTATTCTATGGTTATACCACAGTACCTATTAGTTATTCTGTGGTTATACCAACGAAAGCCATGCATATAACGCCCCGTCAAGTTACGTACCGGAGCGTATACTGATAGATACCACAGAAGAGAGATATTACTGATACGGTCGTACTGTATACTGGTACGGAAAATGACACGGTGGCAACATCACCTACAATACAACATCCGAGATGTCAGCTCGTAACAACTGGTGAAGTAGGTGCTATGTCAGTGCTTTTCTTCGGTCGTACCGGCTTCACTGAACTGGACGGAAAAAAAGAAGGGAGTCATATCCCGAAATAGTTTGTATTTTCCGTCCAGTTTAGTGTAGCCGGCACGACCAAAGGGAAGCACTGACATGGCACCTAAGTTCACCCGGTGTTATGGGCTGACATCACGGATGTTATAGGTGATATAGCAAACTGTGTCAGTTTACATAAAAAAATCCCTCAGTCGCCTTTTACGACATGCACGGGGAGAGATGCAGTGGGGCTATTATTTTAAATTACCATCCCACACGGTACAAATATACCTAACCACCTATCTTTTTTCCATTCGATCCAAACACAGAAGACAGAAATGACGACCGACACGCGGGCGCAGCAGGGCAGGAGCGAGCAAGCGAGCCCGGAACTAAAATTGTATCTAGTATTGAAGTGCCTGCTAAATTGACGAAGGCAAAAATTTTACCCTTCCGACTGAAGAATTACGTCAATAATTTCATGTAGGCGTTTTTTGTTTTTTATTTTTATCTCCTTTCGTGGATAAAATAATAAAAAAAATTGAATAGAGTTTTCTCAGAGCTTTGTGACCTTTGAATCGGTGGTATTGTAAAATTGTAATAATACACACATACTCAGATTTTCAAAAATTCATGCTTTTTTTATATATTTTTAATTTTATGTTTATTACTTACTTTTACTCATTATTAAAAAAACCAGCAATGCACTTTGTTGGTAAGGAACCAAAATATAGGTTGGTATTTTTTTAATTTTCTGAATGTGTGTCAATTGGTCAGTTTTGGACCTTCTTTGTCGCACTTTTTGCATGTTTTGCGTATTTGGCGTTTGTCACCGCCTTAAAGCTGCTGGTTCATACTACATCAATAATAATGAAAATATAATATTGAAACACCTGCCTATGCAACTGAACATCCATTGAGCAATGTCCATTGTAATACAATCAGTGATGCAGTTGGTAGCACTTGCCATATATTCACAATTTGTTGACCTTCGGGCGCAGTCAACGGTGTGCATACACAGATGTAACACCAATGAATGCCACATTATTGCTATAAATGATAAGATAATCATATTCTCACTAAGTTGCTGTGACGTTTGTTTATTCAGTTGCTGTCATCGGTCGGCTCCAATGCCTCGGGGTGACGTGTTGCGCTTCTCCAATTGTATCGCTAACTTACTCATATTGTTATACATAACATTATAATAACATTATGCGTCGTCATATTGTGTTATTTTTTTTTTGTCGTTTCCTGGATTATTAGATTTTCTAAATTGACACACTTGAAGAAGTTTTTCTAAATAGAAAAGAATTCATGATTAGTTAAAATTCTTCATACTCTTTTCGGTGGACGGCGCGAGCGCATACACTTTTTAGTTTCTTCTATGGAAACCCCGTGTATTTTTTACTTTTTCTTATTTTTATTATTTGTTGTTATATCGGCCATAATACATATTCTGTAATAATAACATATTCTGTGAAAATTTCAAAAGGCTACCTATTACTTACGGTCCAAGAGATACAGCCCTCGGACAGACGGACGGACGGACGGACGGACAGACCGACAGACAGACAGACAGACAGACTGTAGGCCTAGTAATAGGGTCCCGTACTGGATAGGGAACCCAAAAACAATACAACTATATATACTCTTTTAGTCTGCCTAGATCAGCGGTCGGCAACAGGCGGACTGCGGTGCGAATCCGGACCGCGGAGGGCAAAAACCTGGACCGTCAAATTATCCCTTGATAATCTACCTACAAATTCTCTATCGCTTCCTTTAACCACGCCCTGATAAATTACAGTACACTTTGAAATTTTATGAGGTCTCGTTTTGCTCTTCAGCACAGACAGTTCAAGGAGTTTCTGTCTGAATGTGATCGGCGTATGCAACATAAAAGGATATTAAAAATCAAGAGTTCATTCACTTTCGAGCAAATCTTGAATGCAAAAAGAAGAATGCTGAAATAGACATTACTGTGTTTTTAAGTTTTATGTAATACCTTGGGAAGGAATTTTCAGAAAGATTCCAAGATTTTGTGGACATAGGAAAGCGGTCGCAATTCCTGAAATCGCCCTATGAAGTTTCTCCGGCAGCAGAATAGACTGACCTGGCAGCGAAACTGTTCAACCTGTCAAAGGCTTCACTACAAATGGAGATAATCGACTTGCAAGAAGATGTTTCCTTGCAAATGTATCGATAGAAGAATTTTGGGGTAAACATGTTTCACAAAAATTCGAAAATTGCAAAAAACTGGCTATTAACTTGGCAACAATGTTTGGCTCTACATATAATGTGAGTCGTAATTTTTTTGAAGAATAAATATCGCAGCAGGTTAACGGATGCACACCTAGAAGACACTCTTCGCATAAGCTGTTCCCCGCGAGAACCTAATTATAAAAAACTGGCTCAAGCAAGACAGCCGCTGTAATTTTTCACATTATTTAATAAATACAACGTCTCTGTATTAGAGAAATAAAAAATGTTTTTCTTTTAATTTTTCTCGGACCTCAGTAAATTTTTTCGAAAGTATCCGGACCGCACTAGAAATTGCTTGCCGACTCCTGGCCTAGATGTTAACATAACATTAAACATCTACCCAAAAGACCGCAAATAGGTACTAACCATGATAAGCCAAATAAATTTACACAATACCTAACAATAACATAGATCTGGGCACTTTAACTAAAATAAGTAACTAGGTACCTACACTTTAGGTATAATATAGTCAGCAGGTTACAGACACATAGGATGAACCTGTTATTTGTTTTCATTATGCACAACATAACACTCTCAATGAATAGTCAAGAGGTTATAAAATTCTTTAAAACTTCTCTCACATTGAGGGATGTTTAAGTAATTTTTTAAATCTCTCAACTTAAAGTCACCATGGGGCTGACATAACCGATACGGCTAAAGCCCCAAACTTAAATTTAAAAAAACAAGGTGGGTTTATAAATAATATTTTTTTTCAGGCAACATACCTTACCCAAATGCATTATGATAAACCCTACCACCTAGTAAAGTAAGAAGGAAAGGGATCTACAGTTTTACGTGGAATCCTAACCACGGAATTTAAACCTTGAGGTGGCCAAAAACGTACAATGGCAAAATTTAAACAGATTTGTTCAGTCGTTACCAAATCACTCGCCTGTGGGCACACGGATCTGACAAGGACAAGAAAAATCAATTCATTAGAGTGGCCCACGCTACGCATTGCCAATACTTAGTAAAACCGATGTTGATTCTTACAAAAAAGGTTACACAATTCAGCTGTTTTGTATGTTTTTATTAAGGTTATAAATAGTAGTTGGTAACTAGAGCAACAATTTGTACATAAGTATACCTATATATATATAGGTATATATAGTGTACCAATGCAAGACAACTTATAATGGAATTTTTTAAGCTACACTGCGGCGAACAATGTTATATCACGTCAGCCTCGGTAGCTCCGTGGTGCGGTGGATCAACATACTATCGTGAAAGATAAACACACCTGGGCGCGGTCAAAACTTGAATAGGTAACCGCTCGACTGTTGTGGCTGACCGTGGTCAGTGGCGTACCTATCGGAGGGCTAGGCGGTGCAGTGCACCGGGGCCGCCTGAGCTTGGGCCACAGCAAATCTCGAAATGACCTCACGAGAAATGCTACCCCGAGGTGCTACTGGTCGTATGTGGCTACTCTCTAGAGACTATTGGTATACTTACTAAATATAGAAGCTATTTATACAAATCAAACATGAAAACTAGGAATAATTCTTCAAAAAATCTCCTTCTAAAATTTTATCTGGACGAATTTTTTTATTTTCCTAACATATTTCGGTAGGTGTACATTCCTTTCATATATTTCCACCGAGTATGTTATATAATTTTGAAGAAAATTTCATTGGATTTTCAATGGAAAATGCATTTTTACAATTATCGGCAAGATTTTTTAATAAGTTTGATTTGTATCGAATTGCGGCCAATGACCAGCTTCTGACCACCAATTTCGAAACAGGGAAGAAATATTTAAAATTAATATTTTTAATAATGTACTAGACACAATAATCACTCAATTAAATACACGTTTTACTGGTATGAGTGCGGTCTGTCAAATATTCAATTTTCTAACACCAACATTTTTGTCAGTTGTAGATAAGCGACTTTACTGCAAACATGTGATCAGTTCCAAAGTAAATATTCCGATATAAATAATAGGTCCCAATTTTTCCATTCAATTTATATTTACCATCTAGTTCTACCTGAATTGACCCAAATATGGACTGTTCACCAACTATGTAAGGAAATAATGACCAAATATGGAATGATAGAATGCACTTCGTATTTCCCTAACCATACCCATATTTCAAGTGATTTAACTATAATTTATATGCCTATAGTTAGGTAAAGATTCAAGGTATAATGTGAATACATTATTTTTAATTTATCTTATAAATTCCCTTAAAAATATGTGGTTGAAAAGTGGTAAAATCGTTCAAAAATGCCTTTGCTATTTCCCTCGCCATTTTTTACAAATGCATCTAATACGAAAAATGCTTCATTGAGCTTAGAGTCAATAAGACTAAGAATCATCTAAATAAATTAAAACGCTTACAGAATAAATGGTTTTTCACTGAACTATCTTTGAACATTCTAAATTTTGGGCCGTTGCCGTGCGCGAGCGGTTTTTGTATTCCCGTATTTGTAACGAAATTAGCAAATGCATTTTCGAACGTTCTTACCACTTTTCACCCACTTATTTTTCAGAGAATTTACAAGATATAGGTATTACAATAATCTATAACACATTATACCATGAATCTTTACCTAACTATACGCATATAAATGATAGTTTATCTATTGAAATATGGCTATAGTTAGGATAATATGATGTGATGTTTTGCCTAGTACCTCCCTTTAATGAAATTGTTTACAGTTCCCGATAACCATACCATATCACCGTACAAAAACCCAATGCCTACAAGAGGTGATTTTGGCTCTGTCGACTGCACCATTAGTTTCTCGGCACATCCACCCACGTTGGTTAACATTTGCGATTTTTCAGTCGCATCTTGCATCAGCCAGATCCTTGCATGTTACTTCGCCGCAATGTGTAGGTACTGTAAATTCTTACATTGCATGGTGCATTGCATGATGCATTGCACCAGTCTGCAAGGGCGTAGCCAGGTACAGGCCCCTAGCAGGGTGTGGATAAATGCTCGAAGTGATACGGTTCAAAAGATATAGCCCTCGGACAGACGGACAGACAGACAGGCAGACAGACGGTGTAGGCTTAGTAATAGGGTCCCGTACCAGATACGGAATCCTACAAATCACAAAGTTTCTGCCAATACTACCATTTAGAATTCTCCGTTTATGGAGCCGAACAATGGTATAAATAAACTATAGAATGACAAGAGAATACCTCCAACTACCAATATTACTGATTGTGTGTGATACTGATACAGAACATTGTTTGCGTACTTAATAAAATAAATATTTCTTTCCATTAAGTAGTAAACGTATTTACCTATTAGTTTTCCCTTGTCTGCCCCCCTCTGAACAAAATCCTGGCCACGCCCTTGCCAGTCTGTACCCAGCATTACACCCAAAAGTCATATATTATCTCATTTCACCAAAATGTATTATTGCAAAAATGCACCGTGCATGCAAGTGACTCCATCGCGATGATGTATCAACAGCGGCTCGACGACCTTGCTGAGTCTGCCTCCGCTCCGTACATGGCCCGTGCCCTGCCCGCACTCCGCCCCCCCCCCCCCCCCCCCCCCCCCCCGCCACGCGCCGCTGCCGCCGTTACACCTACACTGTGATCTCTTTCATTTTTGCTATTTGGAAAATGTAATATTAATAATTACATTCACACACTCCAAGGCTTTTTAGGGTTCCGTATCCGGTGCGGGACCCTATTACTAAGCCTAACGCCATCTGTCTGTTTGTCTGTCTGTCCGTCCGTCTGTCTGTCCGTCCGTCTGTCCGAGGGCTGTATCTCTTGAACCGTAATAGGTAGCCCGTTGAAAGTTTCACAGAAAATGTGTTATTATGGCCGATATTACAAGAAATAAGAAAAATAAGAACAGTAAAAAATTTACGGGTGTTCTGTAGAATAAACCAAAAAGTGCACCGAATAGATTATGGAGCATTTTAACTAATCATGACATTTAACTAATATGAAGCATTTCATAACACGCCATCTAGATGGTGTGTTATGAATGAAATCTAGATGGCGTGAGTGGCGCTAGCCGTGACATGGCGATACGGAACCCTCGGTGCGCGAGTTCGACTCGCACTTGTTTTGTTATTCTCCCCCATTGGTGTGGAAATTATTCTAAGGGGAGGAGGGCAAAAACTTAATTTTGCGTTAGTTTACTGGATCGACGAGGGCGGGGGGGGGGGGGGGGGGGGGGGGGGAGCTGGGGAGGTTGGCGGGAGAGGGTAGACGAAGGCAGGCGCATAGGGAGGGGCACAACTGTTTCTATGTGGAGTAGGTAGAGACAACGGATCTCGCATGCCACAGATCCCAACACCTCTACCGCCTCTTTCACTCTTATAATATTTTTCATACACACTCGTCGGTTACGGGTACTACGCACTTGACCCCTTACGTGTGTCTTGCACATTAAGGTGATATTACCTAAATCTGTTAAATGTAATAACAGTAAAAACATAAATCAGGTGAAGAAATGTTCTGTTTACATTTTGATAAGTTATTTTGGAACCACGGGCAAGTGCGCTATAAAAAAACATAACACCTTGGTGAACTAGGTGTCTTGCCAGTGCTTCCCTTCAGTCATGCCGGCTACACTGTACTGGACGGAAAACACGAACTACTTACATAGCCCTTTCAAACGGCCTTTCATTCAGTGCGGTGGTTTTTGTCAGCCTCGATAGCTCAGTGGTGCAGACAGTCAACTGTCACTATTGAATGTTAAGCAACGCTGGGTGCGGTCAGTACTTGGATTGGGTGACCGCTGACCGTTGGAGGCTGACCGAGGTTCGGATTCCTCGTAAAACTGTAGGTCCCTTCCCTCCTAATCTTACTTGGTGGTAGGGTTTAACCCGCCCGGGTTGGTACCACCGCACTGAATGAAATGTCGGTCTAAACGGCTATGTAAATAGTTTGTGTTTTCCGAACAGTTCAGTGTAGCCGGCACGATCAAAGGGGGAAGCACTGACATGGCACCTAGTTCACCCGGTGTTATGGGCTGACATCACGGACGTTGTAGGTGATGTAGCCAAATGTGTCAGTTTCCATAAAAAAAAAAAAACCAACTACCAACACGGGCGGGTTAAATCCTACCGCCTAGTAAGGTAAGAAGGGAAGAGACCTACAGTTTTACGTGAAATCCGAACCGAGGTCAGCCTCCAACGGTCGAGCGGTCACCCATCCAAGTATCACGACCACAACCGACAGTGGACCAATCGCACCACTGCGCTACCGAGACTGACTACCTATTGGCGATACTTATGGCCCGGCTACACGCTCCGTCTTACCTGAAATCATGCCTGCACACACCAGTTTGCGCAGGTAAGAGCGTACGTGTGGCCGGCAAGACGGTAGCTCGCGCAGGCCAGGAAGCACCGACTGCGCAATCGTTGACATGCTGAAGATTGGACTGCGCAGTTTTGAACTGCGGCGCGTGGCCGGTCATTCAGGCCACGCTTCAGTTCGGCAAAATAGTTTTCGACGACACAATGAGTGATCTACGAAGTTATTCGAAGGAATTTTTAACTCAATTCATAGAATATAGAAATCGTTGTCGGCATTGTGGAAAATTAAGAGCAAGGAATATTCCGACGGGAACAAAAAAAATTAAATATATCATTTATTGATTGAAAAATTAAAAGAGATAAGTAAATATAACTTTTCTAATTAATTTATTTCTTTTGAACAGCTGATTGTTGAATCAATAAATTATAAAACATGAAAAAATATAATTTCAAGTCGACAACACATAATTTGCACAGTCCAACTGCACGGACTTAACTGTGCGTGTGGCCACTGTACGGTATTCCGTCTTTTTGTACAGTCAGGACTGCGCAGGTAAGACGGAGCGTCTAGCCGGGCTATTAGGTTCGGTTTATACTAAAAATATATTAGGTCACTATGAAAATAAGGTTTTCAGATTACCTAGGGCTTTTCCTCAAATTTTAAGCATTGCCTTGCTAAAAATGTTAAACTTTCCTATAGTGGTATTGGTGGTCCACGTCATATTAATGGGAAAATAATGTACTAATCAATTCCAATTAGAAACTTTACACAAACCATCTCAAGGCTGAATCACAGCATATAAGTATTTATTTGCGCCGAGCCATGAGGAAGTTCGCGTTTTTTTTTTTGTGAAACAAATTATGAATCACAAATGTCACATTGTAAGGTCTTCACATTGTGAAGAATTGGTGGATGAGGACCTCGAGAACGACGGCTAGAGACAAGCTAGAAGCGAGACTCACCATCTGTCCGTTTGATATTTATGTTGACGCCGGGTCCCAGCGCTTCCTCGTCCATCGTGCGTCTATTGCTGTGTGGCGACACCATGAGGCATCACTCCCGCGCCCGAAGCCGCGACACCCGCACAACACTCAACACTGCACCGGCCACCGAACGCTGACCGCCAACGGTCCGACTCGCGAGTCGCACGCAACTCTTTTGACTTGACAGCTGCAGGCGCCCAGGCGGATGCGTGCACCGTCGTCGTCGTCGCCGCACGCTCGAACCTTTCAAATTCGTTCCACGAACGAAACACTTCTGCAGACGCGCACACCCGCAACCGTCGGACGATGACGATTCACACAGCACACGGAACAACAATAAAAATTCTTTTCAAATACGAAATAGTGCAAATATTGCGGGCGCCGACGACGGATGTAAACGTAAATTTCGGAATCGTTCAGCGACGGACCGCTCTCGAGCGAGCTCGACTCGAGTCGAGTGTCGCCATGCGGCGCCCGTTACATTCCAATCAGTATTTGTCTATGATTCCAATGTAACGGTAAAATGTCGATTCAAAAAAGTAACGATAAATCTGAATATTGCTGCAATTTCTTTACTACGAAATAACCAAATCAAAGTCAGTTTGCATAATAAATAACTATGAAACTCACGTGAATATAATATTATCATGTGAGTGTACATAGTCTAATAAAGAATAAATAAGGCATCACTGTTTGAAATTTGCATGAACGGAACGCATCAATACCCCCTCCACGAAGGCAGGCCAGCTGTATCCGGTATTGCTAGACAAAATTACCAAATTATCATGTAAAATTTACAAAAGCGACGATATACGATGCGAGGCGAGCTCAAAAATGCCCATAAAGCTTCCTCTACACGTTGTCCATGCTGTTTGACAAGGCCATTTTGTTGTCATAGCTAAAATCTACCATTCAGCTGTTATCCATCCCACCCACCCCATAAATAAAGAAAATCAAGCCTTTTAAACAATCAAAGCAAACAAATTGTATTTTATTTAACGACCACATAACGCGTGTAGAAACACATTTTTTTTTTAAAGTCACAAAAACCGTGTTTCTCTTTGGGAAGTAATTAAAATGCTAGTATAATGCGCGGGACGGATCTCGACGTATCGTCGCCGCAGCGGGCGACCCGCCACGCATGCTGCGAGGTATGCGTATACAAGTACGGTGCGGGTGCGAGGGAGAACACTGACGAGCCGCTGCGGCGGCGACACGCCGAGATCCGCCCCGCGCATTATATAGAAAGTTGCAAACATCTGAGTTGTCATTCGAGTAGGTTATTCCTTTTTTAAATCGAATTTATTTACTATTTATTCTTTGTTCACATGGTAATTTTTGTAATATAAAATATATTTTTTTGCATCTTATATTTTAGAAATGATAAGTTAGGTAAGTATATATAATAAGTACAGTAGAAAGTAATAAATAATCTAAAAGTGATCCAAAGTAGGAATGTCTATGAAGTATGATAATATAGAGGTATAAAATAAAATATACTTGACATGTTTGGAGGATACGAAAGGTCGCATTAGGGCTCGGCCACACGACTGATTGTATCACCAACTAAATAATTTAGTTGAGTTGGGCATGACAGCTGATTTCTCTACAATCAACTGTTTAGTCGTTTGCCCCGCTCCGGATCCCAACGCTTCCTCGTCGATCGGTCAGACGTTCGCTCTGCAGGTAGTGATGCTACCGTACGGTAGCGCGCATGATGACGTATTATTACGCAGTACTATCTCATAATCAATTAATTTACGCGGGTTGTTGGCCGATAAGTTGGTAGACAATTCCAATGAGTGCGTTATCAAGACAGTGGTCTTGCGCACTGTATCGATATGGAGCGCCGACTTCTGCCCCGGCGGGCGGTCTCGCAAATTATGATTAGTTGGCAAACCAATACAAACATCGAAACAGTCGGCGGCCGACCGAAAAGTGGTCGTGTTCGCACCGCCATTGGGGCTCGTAGACTTTAAGCTGAGACAGCACAGCGGCGGCGCACGGATGTACACGCCCACGCGTATCGTATCCACGCCAAGCACACGGATGCGCGTATACGCAGGCGACTCCACAGCCAGCTATGCCGACCCACGCGTCGCATTGCATTTGTTGGAATATTTCAAACGAAGCGGACGTATGGCGGCGCTGCACTGCAAGCTTTGATTTTACTCGATGTCGAATGTTCTTTCGATATTGAGAGTGAGTGATCGTGAATATAATGCAAATTTACCCAAAATAAAAGATCGATATTGGCTTGAAAGTCATATCGTGAAGAAAATGAAGCTTCCCGCGCCAAATCTTTTCTATCGATATCTCTATACACTGTGGTGCTCATGTCGAACAAGCACGGTTATTTTGAACGATCTGGACAAATTCTCCATCATGCACAAACCGCGAACGTTACTGGCTGGACGGAAAGGCAGGAGCGAGAGAGTCAGAGGCCAGAGCGGTGCCGCAGCGGTAGGGAAATATGCGCGCGGAGGGGAGCGAGCTGCGTGGATTTGGCTTCGCTCGCCTAGCGAAACCAAATCTACGCGTGGCCGTGGGTGTGACGTCACAAATCCACGCCGCCGCACGCTGAGCAGCTCGCAGCAGACGCCTCCATTCCATACAAATCCATAGAGAGGTAATCTAGACTTGGCCGTGCGCCGCTGTGCAGTCTGAGCTTTATGGTTGAGTCGTGCAGAGTCGGTACCAAATAAAATGTTTAGTAGGCGCACCCTCATCATTTTGCATGAATTGTTTTAATACGACCACAGTTTAGCTGAATAAGAATCGGTCGTCTGCCCGGGCCCTTACTTCTCAAGGCTGCTGGACTGCTGGACGCATCCGACGACGCCCAGCTCGACTGGGTGGATTGACCAGCCAAAGAGAATATAACCACGGACCGGTACAACACCCGAAAGACATTACGGCTCCTTTCGTGAACACTCGGCTCGAAGGAAAATGGTATAATGCGCGGGACGGATCTCGGCATGTCGTCGCCGCAGCGGGCGACTCGCCACGCGAATACACTATACAAGTACGGTGCGGGTGCGAGGGAGAACACTGACGAACCACTGCGGCGGCGACACGCCGAGATCCGCCCCGCGCATTATACTATGAGTGAATGTTTTGGTGGTTTCAAAAAAAAATAAAAAATTAATTGGTTGTCTGTAAAGTCGGTTTACGGACGATAGTTTTACGTGATGACGCTTGGACCGATTGTGCCTCTCTATCGCTTGTTACGCGCTCTCGCTTGCAAACACAGGCTCAGATGGAACGTGACACTTTTTCGTGTGTGCAGCCGGTGTTCATCAATTTATAAGACGTGACGTCATCACGTCAAAAGGGATAAAACAACAAAAAAAAAAACCCCCCTAACCTAATGTTGAGGCGGCGCATTCCATTTTTGTTACGTTTCGTTTCGAGCCGAGTGCTCACGAAGACCGCGTGTGGGGGCGTGCCTTGGGAGAGGCCTATGTCCAGCATTGGACCGATACAGGCTGATGATGATGATGATGATGATGATGCTCACGAAAGGAGCCGCAATGTCTTTCGGGTGTCGTTTCGAACCACGGACCAGCTGCTGTATGCCTTGCAGCTGTCTTGCTTGCTTGCATGCTGGCAGTGCTGGCTGTCAGTGCTGTAATTCAGTCAGTCGTTTTCTCACGTTTTCTTTTCTTTCCGATCCGAATTTGCTATCTTAGTCCAACCTCCCTCCCCTTTCTATTTCATCAACCAAATCAATCCTTCCAACCAGCCAACCAACCCATACATAAATACATACACCCTACTTGTTGAGTGAGCACAGACTACTGATATATTGTTGAGTGGTGATGAAATCAGCGAAGCCCTGTTGAGCTTCAAACTGTCCTGCAAACGAACAAGATGGAGCACGAAGCCCAACTGCCGCACAAGGCTCGCAAACGTGTGCGCGATGTCAAGCGGAAGGCTCGGCCAGGTGAGAAAGAGCTCCTGATATTACTTGAAGATTTACTTATTTAGGTTATTCCACGTAACTTACAGTCTCAGCCCTAGTAACTTAGCAACATGACGTGCCTGTAACATGGCTGTTATTGTTCCGGAACGTTTCCGTTAGCTTCGGTAGGTCGGTGGTGCTATGGATCTACGTCCTATAGTGTAATCAAGCACACCTGCGGGCGGTCAGAATTTGGATGGGTGACTAAGGAGACTGGGGGGAGGGTTGGTAAGAATTCCACATAAAAACTATAGGTACCTTTCTTTGCAGCCCGCTGGCCATTAACTTGCGGCCCGCCGGCCCTCAAATTGCGGCCTGCTGGCCATCAACTTGCACATACAATCAGGTCATGCTTACCATAAAAATGCATTGTCATCGGAACTGAACCAACATGTAAAATTTCAGGTCCGTAGTATAAGAGGAAGTGGTTCAAATACGACGTACAAAACAAATGAAGTCGAACGAATGAGCAAATATAAATAAAACACTAACACGTTGCAACGCAAACCAGCTTGCAGTACGTAACTACGTACGTACGTTTAGAAAACGAAACGAAAACGAGTTTCGAAAACGTCACTGGAAGCATCCAACAGAATATGGATAGGTAGAGAGAGGGAGGTCGAGAGCGGACTGGTGGTTTCCCCGCGTCCTAGTCAACGCAGACTAGCTGACGAGGGCTTGATGCGAGCCGAAACGTGAAGCATGCGCGGGAAATTTGCGCGGGAAAAAACCGTGTGGGGCCGGTACTTTAAAAGAATAGCCCCACTGCATCTCTCCCCGTGTATGTCGTAAAAGGCGACTAAGGCATATGACTCCCTTCTTATATTACTAGGTGGTAGGGTTTATCCCGCCCGGGTTGGTACCACCGCACTGAATGAAAGGTCGGTCGAAACGGCTATGTAAATAGTTTGTGTTTTCCGTCCAGTTCAGTGTAGCCGGCACGACCGAAGGGAAACACTGACGTGGCAAGTTCACCCGGTGTTATGGGCTGACATCACGGATGTTGTAGGTGATGTAGCCAACAGTGTCAGTTTCCATAAAAAAAAAAAATTATAATAATTTAGAGTGGCCACTCGCTAGTCCCAACCTCGATTAATACCCTCCTCTACTGCCGATGGGCCCGGATATGTTCGGTGAAGCCATCGCAAGCTTAGATCCACTCCTTCCTTTCGCTCACTTTACGCAGTGACACACAAGAGTCTTGCGACAGGCAGGAGTCAGGCAGGACTGACAACTGACTAACTGACCGATAGAGGTTACCTACGATACGATCCCACCCACGTGTTGCCCCGCAGTGCCCCGACCGCACCGCCTCGACCAGCCCCACCACGCATCGAAGTTTCGTTAAAAATTCATTAAAATTTTAGCGAAACCGAAACCGGAGTTTTAGTTCAATAGCGAGATAGGCTTCATTCCTTACTTACTTTATTACAAGCTTTATATTAGGTTCACCTGTCCTGGTGTACGTATGTATCTGTCTGCAATTAAATCTTACAAGTTAAATTTGACCCACTTCCCGATGTTCAATTGAGCTGAAATTGGGCATACTTATGTAGGTAAGTTCGGTGACAATGAAATGTTATGGTACCATCGAGCTGCGGTCTGATGATGGAGACGGAAGGTGGCTATAGGAACTTTTTAAATTTTTTATTATTCTTTATCTCTTCAAATACCGTCTAAACCCGTCGTGTTTGGGCTTCTTGTATTTGTCTTGACGGGTAATAACTAAAAAGCTCAAAATAAAATAATATTTGATTTAACAAAATTAAAAACAAGCTATTATATTGAAAAAAATCTAGATATTACAAGCTTGTCGCGGAAAAAAAAAAAAGAGAAAAATCATAATATGATAAAGGAGTTTTTATTGAATTATTTAATAATGCAATTCAGCCAGTAAAAGCCAATGTAAGAATTGGATGAATAGTGACATAGTCGTATCGCGAAATGGGCAATGTGATATATAGATCAATAGAGACATAGACGAATAGCTAATTAGACCAAACGCTTATGTGAAATTACATTTAGGCATAACGCGATTTAGGCACACTGCGTTTTAGGTATACAGCGAGCAAAGGTTATTTCTTAGAGAAATGAGGTCTTGCAGGGCAAACAGATCAAATAAAGTGGTGATACCCTGGCATTCAATGTGTTAAAAACATTCCTTCAACCCTTCCTTGAGCCCCAGGCATTTTTCACGGGCAGCTGCCTGCAGCGCCGGCCTTGACATTTTGATATTAATTTGAAATCTACTTTCAGAGCTCGTCGACAAATACACATGGACCGCCCTCAAGTACGCCAAAAATTTCGATGAGTTTATACAATTTACCGACAACGTGGAGAGAATCAACGAGGCTGAAGTGACCCCCCAACTGTTCATAGAGAAGTATGAGAGCATTTACAAACCGGTAGTGATAACCGGCACGCAGACCAGCTGGAAGGCGAGCGCCAAATGGACCCTGGACAGACTTGCCAAGAAATATAGGAACCAGAAGTTCAAATGCGGCGAAGACAACGAAGGATATAGCGTTAAGATGAAAATGAAGTATTTCGTAGACTACATGCGTGCGACGGATGACGATAGCCCACTCTATATATTCGATAGCAGCTTCGGTGAACATCTGAGGCGGAAAAAGCTCCTAGCTGATTATGAGGTAAGTCTACGTGGGAAGAAATACGATGCCCGAAGAAATAGGGTGCCTCTATTCTATGCCGTTAACTACATAGCTCTTGGTTTTCTGCTGAGTTAATAAACCTATTATTGATTTTATCATACTATTAATTAATGGAAATGTCAGTTTTGCGAGAGGGCTGGGGTGTTCATTAGATAATGACGATAGGATGATTGTAGGGTCGGGAAAATCGTCAAAAATATTGATGATGTAATATATGGACGGCCCCTTGGTTTATCACCATAATACCGCCGCCGCCGCCGTTCGTATGTGTATTTTTTTTTTTTTTTTTTTTTTATGGAACCTGACACGGTTGGCTACTTCACCTACAACATCCGTGATGTCAGCCCATAACACAGGGTGAACTAGGTGCCATGTCAGTGCTTCCCTTCATTTCATCCCTGTATCGCGAAATGTCGCAACCCTTTTACCACAATTCAAAACGTGGCTGTTCTACTAGCCAACTAGCCTCTGTCTGGGCTGGCACAGTTCATCCCCCCCCCCCCAAATACAAATCCTGGCTACGCGCTTGAAAATAATTCACCCACTTTAACTCTCCCCGTGCAAGTCGTAAAAGGTGACTACTGCTACATGGCACCTAGATCCACCAGTTACAAGGTGTAATGGGCTGACATCATGTTTGAAGCAGATGATGTCATGCCAACCATGTCAGATTCCAGAAAAATAAATTATTTGCATTAATTAAACTCAGACCTAAAAATGTTGATAATTTCTCCCCGTATCTGTTTCCAGGTACCCACTTACTTCCGCGACGATCTATTCAAATACTGCGGCGAGGAGCGGAGACCGCCTTACCGCTGGTTCGTCATGGGCCCTCAGCGCTCCGGCACCGGCATCCACATCGACCCACTGGGGACGAGCGCGTGGAACGCCCTGGTGTCCGGACACAAACGCTGGTGCCTATTCCCCACGCAGACTCCGCGGGAACTGATCAAGGTGACGGGAGCGATGGGCGGCAAGCAGCGGGACGAGGCCATCACTTGGTTCAAGCTGATCTATCCAAAGACCAAGTTGCCGACGTGGCCGGAGGAGTACAAACCTGTAAGTCTACTACAGAGAAAACTATCGTTTCATCCACCGGAGGCAGGTGATGAACCATGCCTTACCGTACACATTCGGGCCCATTGCAAGTAGGAGAAGGTTTTAATTGAGCACTAGACCAGCGAGTGGCCACTCTTACTCTCTCACAGCGCGCATCAAGCCGCCGTCTGCTAGCGCTTGCTGCACTGCACTGCAGGCAAGAGCGGACCGGCACGAGTATTCTTACCGCGGACGTGTACCCAATCGGTTCTGCAGACCTTTCCTCAGAACTGGTAAACTTTGGAACGCACTCCCTGCCCACATATTTCTCCCAATAATTGGAGCAACGTAGAGAAAGGGGTGACCTCATAGAAACATACAAGATTCTCAATCAGCATTATGATTGTCCAGAACTGGAGAACCTCTTTACTAGAAATACAAATAGTCATCTCCGAGGCCATAGCTTGAAGCTGAATGTCACTGTCAGCTCAACAAATCGGAGACGAAACTTCCTGTCAAATAGAGCAGTGGAAATGTGGAACAAACTGCCCTAAGATGTCGTACAAGCACCCACCATCAATTCCTTTAAAAACAGGCTCGACAAACACCTAAAAAAACACCAAACTAACATCAAAATAACAAAGCACCAGTGAACTTAAACATGAACACATCAGCTTAGGCTGTTCTTTCATCAATTAAATAAATAAATAATTATAGACTCAGGTACTTCAAGAGGGTTGTGAATAGGCTTCACATGACCGAATGTCGTTTGAGCGCCACATGTTGCACATTAAAAATGAAGAAGATTTTTTTTTTTTTATGAAATTGTATTTATTTATTTATTTTATTTTAGACAGGCAGCCTGGGCTGATGTATCTAAATCAAGTTCATTGGTGTCTTTATAATTTTCTTTTTTTTTTTCACTTATTTGGTTTTGGTTCACTAAGTACTTTTTTATTTTATTCAGATGAGTGTCCGGACCGTTTTTAAATTGGTTTACGTTGTTTGCACTGATAATGTCCCCCGGAAGTTGGTTCCAATCTTCGACAACTCTGTTGGTTTTGAAGTCCTTGCGAGTGTTGGTCCATAAAAAAAAAACATTTCCTTCATTGTTTCACAGACGTATTTCTCAGTAAGCATTTTATATATCACAATCAAATCGCCCCGAATCCGTCTTTGTTGCAGTGTTGTTGGTTTGAGGGCCTTCAGTCTTTCTTCGTAGGGCAATGTTTTTAGCTGCCAAGGGGTTTTGGTAAACTACCGTTGTAAGTACGTTTTCAAGTAGTGTGATGTCCTTGATGAAGCAGGGTTGCCAGACTTGAAAAGCATATTCTAGTTGAGGTCGTACATATGACTTGTAAATTTTGAGTGCGACTTGGGGTGAGGTGGCGAAAGGAGTTCTTGATGAGATAGGTTGTGGGGTTGGCTTTATTATGGAATTGTATGAACCAAACCCGAGACCAAACCTTACTGTGCGGCAGGACGTGCCGAGCTATTCGTTCGTACGAACGAATAAGTGCTGAGCCGCTCCGCTTCTCTTTGTTGCAGTCTCAGCTTACCTCATTAAAATCACTGGCTAATTGCCTAATTTAAAAATTTAATTAAAGTACTCTTCCATCATGGAATGTCTTCAGCATTCTAAATGTTCAGTTGGTGAAAGCCATCATTTGGTTCTTATTAGTGCCATCCACCGACTATCGAGCCTCCAGACCACATATCAGATCAGTATCGCAGTACCCAGCAGTAAGTAATGAATATCGAGCTTGAGAAAGGGACAATCCGGTTGTAGAGCGTCGTCTCTGTCGCACAGAGACGTGCGTGAGTACGTGCAGCAGAGACGACACTCTACAACCGAATTGTCTCTTTCTAAAGCTCGATATTCCTTTTCATTTCAACGTTCATTACTTAATGCCGGTTAATGTCCGGGTAGACTTAGATTTGTGCCGAAAGAGGGATGAGGGAACCGTGGCACCAAAACGCGGCGTTCGATTGGCCGTCGCTCCCTCCCGACTCCTAGCTTCATTCTGCACCCCTCTATTTTTGGCACGTCAGGTTTCCGTATTGCAAAGACGTTTTGTTTTATCTTCAGGTTCAATGGTCGGTGGTGCCGGTAAGTAATGAATATCGAGCTTGAGAAAGAGACGATCCGGTTGCAGAGCGTCGTCTCTGTCGCACAGAGACGTGCGTGAGTTCGTGCAGCAGAGACGACACTCTACAACCGAATTGTCTCTTTCTAAAGCTCGATATTCCTTTTCATTTCAACGTTCTTGTCATTCGACCATGACAGTCAGGACACTAATCTTAACGCTAGTATAGTGATAAGAATTGAGAAAGGTGGTTTACTCGGTGGTTTGGCCATGTTGGAAGAATTTATTATAAAAGACTAACGAAAGAAATTTATTGAGCTTACGTGAGTGGGGTCGCCGTAGATGCACCATGCCTGGCAGATCTGGCACGTGCTCAAAAAGTGTAATGTGCGTTGTACCCGTAACAGACGAGCATGTATGAATAAGATTATGTGAGTGGAAGAGGCGGCAGAGGTGTGTTCGGATCGTGGCACGTGGATATCCGTTGTCTCTGCCTAGCCAACTGGGAAACGAGCGTTATTAAAATTCAAAATTATGTAATCTTAATGCATATTTTCCACTAGTTTATACTACTCTGTCAAGAAAGTACCGGGAAAAGGTCAGTAATACACAAAATGTTAATTATTCTTCCAAATTTATGCTATCACCTTCAAAGTAGGCCCCTTCCGAAATAATACACTTACGCCAACGATAATCCAATTATCAAAACATTTTTTAAACGCATTTTCCGGCATCGACTTCAGTTCTCGCCGCGAATTCTCTTTTATGTCTTGTATAGAGTGAAAACGGGTGACTCGAAGTGGTAATTTGAGTTTTGGAAATAGAAAAAAGTCGGCCGGAGTCATATCCGGTAAATACCGTGGTTGTTCGATGGTATTTGTTGAGTTTTTGGCCAAAAATTCGTTCACAATGATGACCTTACGCGATTGAGTTTTTGAAGAAAATTCAAATCTATCGGGACTAGTCGAGCGGCAACGTGTTTCATGCCCAAGCGATCGTTTAAATGGTACGAATCGATTCGTGAGACAGAGAAAGTTGAGCGGCTATCTCTCTCAAACTTGAATGAGGATTTTTAGTTACCATTTCCTTCACTTTAGCGATATTAACTTCAGTTGAAGACGTTGATGGCCGACCAGAGCGAGGCAAATCTTCCACCACATCCCGACCGCTTTTGAATGCACTGTACCACTGATATACACCTGTTTTTGATAAAGTCGATTCACTGTAAGCTTTCTGTAATATTTTCAGCGACTTAATTCTATTTGCGATGCAAAATTTGAGACAAACTCTTTGTTCGATATTTTTACCCATTATAGAAATCGCAAAACACACTTGAGATGGACTAACAAAATCGAGCACTGTAAACAAACTAAATGACAGAGGGTGCTCAAACTCCGCGCCAATATAGAACACAGTTGTGCCAATTTAGCGACAAAAATAATTGTTTGAATTGAATTTGGAATTAGAAGTAAATGATCAATTCCCGGTACTTTTTTGACAGAAGGTAAGTAGTGATAAAAAGCAATGTTCCATATATATTATTTTCTCTATAAAAATGGCTGTTTTGCAGGTGGAGATACTCCAGAAGCCCGGCGAAACGGTGTTCGTCCCCGGCGGCTGGTGGCACGTGGTGCTGAACCTGGACGACACCGTGGCCGTCACTCAGAACTTCTGCAGTAAGACCAACTTTCCGGTCGTGTGGCACAAGACAGTGCGCGGCCGCCCCAAGCTCTCCAAGAAGTGGCTCAAAGTGCTGGAGGCCAAGGAGCCGGAGCTGTTCAAGGTAATGCGTTTTATTGTATCTATAGTTTGTTAACGGCTCACGTGTCGCCGTTCCAAAATTGGAACAGCACCGATAAGTGACCGAAACGTCGCGTTCCAATTTTAAAATGGCGGAGCTGTCGACTTTCAGCATTGAAATACACGTTTGCTATATGTATATAATTGTTTAATATTCATAATTGTTTTTTTTTCCAAAAACTATTTTTTTTCTTCGCCAAAGGAATGTGCCTGCAAAAAAGAACTGCGACATTTGATGGAGTCGGAAGTCATGTGGCGTAACTTCACACGGCGGTAGTGATACAAATATTTGACAAACATTTTAGTTTCATCTCCCTTAAATGACTTAGTTTGAGTGAGATAAAATTAAAAATATTGTCTTATTTGGCCAAAAGGCTAACAATTTTGTTTGCACCTTTAGTGTACCTTGAACTTTGTGTTGATATTATATATTATAGATGTTGCATGACTGCCTGGCTAGTACGGTTTGTAAATCTGATGCAGTAATTAGTCAATGTAAAACTTTCTGCACTGACCACTTACCTGAAATAAAAAAGAACTGTTATAATATGTGGAAACAATATTTCGATGAGAGATCAGTGCAGAAAGGTACATGGTACAGAAAAATGCAGTGTGAACCCTTAAAAATTCCCTGGTTTGCCATGAGCGACAGACCAAGAACAGAAATTGTAATGGGCCTGAGACTACGATCCGGACACATTCCAACAAATAAGACAATGTACCTCATAAAGATAGCACAATCACCCAACTGTAGCATATGTGGGATAGAAGAGGACCTACTCCATATACTGTTGGAATGTGCCCGGAACCGAGAACTGAGGCAGAAGCTATTGAGAGACTTAAGAACTGACAGACTCAGCCTGTTTTTTAAAGTACATGAAGCCTTGGGACGAGCTCAGGGGGAGGAGTTTGAATTCATACTAAGTTTTTGTGTAAAGCCACAGGCATTGAATCGTGCTGAAGTACATTAAAATATCAATATAGTTACTATGGGGCTGGCATAGTCAGCAATGGCTAAAACCTTAAAAAAAATTAAGATAAAAAAAAATATAGATGTTGCACCTTCATCTTAGGTCGCAGTGACAACAAGGGCTCAGGGGCCATAACTCTAAAATAACTCTAAAAATGTAAATCATAATGATGTGTGAACGTGGGCAGGTGGCGTGCAGTATCGACATCAGCACGGGCACCGGCGTCGCGTCCGACAGCTCGTCCAACAGCTCGTCCAGCTCGAGCGACAGCGACTCCAGCTCCTCCGGCTCCGACTCTGAGGACAGCGGCCAGGAGAGCATCACGCCGCACAAGAAGAAGCGGAGAAGAATGTAAAGCGCGACGTTGTGACGTGTCGCGACTTTGTATCCACGATAATTATGTTTCTGTTTATTTATTTTGTATTTTGTTACATAAAGGGCGCCCATAAAAAATTTGTGATGCAGCATATATTACTTTTACGAATACGAATACCTGATTCTACTATGGCTGCAGATAATTATCAAAGAAGGTCAATGGAAACAAGACACGCTAAGCAATATAAATATTTACAAGTAATTTAATAATCGAAATGAACTACACGTAAATTTTTATTAAAAAAAAAATAATTTCACATTTTTTTGCGAACGACGATTCTTTTTTTCTCTCTTTGTATTTTGCCGTCAGTAGAAAATAGCCTTTCTGAGGTTTAAGGAGAATATTCGTATTTGTTGCGTCACTACCGCTAATCGTGTCATTTGTGCGTGACCATTCAGGTCGTTCATTGTCATCCAGGTCGCTCCTGATCAATCACGACCATATGGGTCACAGAACATAAAAGAGAATAGAAGTATCGCAATGACTTATTAGCACGCAGACCAGCCTCGTTAGCTCAGTGGTGCGGTCGGACGACTGTCGGTCGGATCATAAGCACACCTGGGCGCGGTCAGTGGATGGATGGGTGACCGCTCGACCGTTGGAGGCTGAGCGTGGTTCAGATTCCCTGTAAAACTGTAGGTTCATTCCCGTCCTACCTTACTAGGTGGTAGGTTTAACCCGCCCGGGTTGGTACCACCGCACTGAATGAAATGAATGGCTATGTAAATAGTTCGTGTTTTCCGTCCTGTTCAGTGTAGCTGGCACGATCAGAGGGAAGCACTGACATGGCACCTTGTTCACATAGATGTTATGGGCTGACATCACAGATGTAGTAGATGATGTAGTCAACCATGTCTGTTTAAAAAAATAAAAAATAACGACAAATAATGAGTCATCCATCACATCTTCTACTCGTTTTTAGGGCCCCGTTGCAGAATGCGAAAAAAAGGGACACCTTATTATGTTCTAAGAAGGTAATTTTTTTTTATGAGAAATACATGGTTAGCTATATCACCTTTAAGGTGTCTAGTAATGCCACATGCAAATTTTTGAAGAAGTAGCCTGTGATAAATAGATCAATCTAAAGGCTAAAACCTACTGCAAAATATAGAACAATTCTTTGTCTATCGATCACACGTTTTTAATAGTTGTAAAATTTTATCCTTTTCTATACAACCTATACGGTAACCAAATGTCGATTTTTTCTTTGCGCGTGAACTTTGAAGACTTGATCTCAGAAACTAAAGAGAATTTGAATGGAATTTTTATAGCTAAATGACGCCATTTGTTATATCTATCGATTACACGCTTTTCAAAGTTCTAATGCGCAAGGATTGCAATTTATGAAAAAAAAAACCCTTATGAAAACTACGCGCTACGCCGTTGGCGTTACTAGGCGCCTTAACACCTGTGATGTCAGCCCATAACACCTGTGATGTCAGCCCATAACACCACGGTGAACTAGGTGCCATGTCAGTGCTTCCCTTTGGTCGTCTCGGGTACACTGAACTGCACAGAACGTCCACGTTCACGGCCATCCCTTTCATTGACAATCATCTGGGTAATTCACAAACATCTGGGTAATTCATCTATCATACATAATAACACATTCCTTTTGGTGGAAGGAAACAAATCATCACAAGAGCACTGAAATATCTTAGACACATTTTTGTTTGTTTTGTTTATATAGTCTCAGAAGCTGACATTTGACATAATAAGTATATTTGTATATAGATAAGTTTATTCAAATAGTTTTGCTTCTTTATGACACAAAGTCGAAATCCCAGCTTCATTAGGTATTTCAAAACTTTATCTAAGTTGTTATGGGAGATTAAAAGAGTATATTATTTTTTACATTACGCATGTTTAGAAAACAGATGTATTTGATGTGTTCACTCATTTACAATAAGTAAAAAGGTTAAAATGCCAAAATGTTAACAATTTAAACAAGTTAGTTACATAGAATGAAGTTTTTTTTTTATTTTTTTTTATTTTCACTTATGGATGTCACAATGTATGTTTAAACTCTTTTCCTCTAGCATAGTAAGCATTCAGTATCATAATGAATAAGTATGACATACACAAAATGTCAATCATTAAATGTGTAAAACGACCTAAGCCCCCTTTTTTGACCATCATCGGTCCGTTTACAATCGGAATCGTTGCCTTTATACTAGAAGTTAATCCTTTTTGATATGTATGCTGTTTTGTGCATTATATCTACCTATCCAAGGAGCATAGAATTAAGATATTATGTATTATGTAGGTAAACAAATTGTCATTGAGCCTTAGGAATTGATGTTTCCTGGACTTATACATAATAAAGTATTATTTTGATCATGTGGAATTTATGTTTATTTATCTTTCCTTTCAAATGTTTATAAATTACGGTAAGAATTGCGTTGCACGCAAGAACAAACGCATGCGTCCATGTCGAGTAACTTACAAATGAAAACTGAGCTATTTAAACGCGCATTCACGCCCTCAGGCACTCTCAACACTGTGCGAACAGAGTATAGTGTCCACTACTGGACATACTCCTCTCCTAGCCTTCAGCGGCACGAACCACTGTTTACCACTGACGTAACGACTGGATCATGTATCTGCAATCCGCGCACGCACCAATATTGGACACCGGGTGGCTATAAGCCCAAGTGACAGTGGGCTGGGCACGTTAGCCGAAGATACGACGACCGTTGGGAGTATCCGTGTCCTACACTGGCGGCCGTGGACAGGAAAATAAGAGTGTGGGAAGACCACCCGCCAGGTGGGATAACATCAAGTGTGTCGGCAGAAAGCAGTGGTTCCGTACCGCTGAAGGTCGGGAGGACTGGAGGAAAATTGGAGAGGCTATGTCCAGCAGTGGACGCATACACACTGATTGACTGACTAATCAAATTGCTCCTTCACGTGGTTCAGAGCAGGCGTCGAACACAGCACACAAAGGCTTCGTCGGCTAGCCTGCTATCTCGCGGAAGTGCATAATCTCTTCTTCTGTATCCGTGACATAATCCTAAAATTAGTGGAACCAATTTTAGGATTATAGGATGAAAAAAATATAAAATTAAATATGGATACCAATGAAACTGCACAAGCCGACTTTAGTATGTTTAATTAAATATTGTTCCCTTATATTTAATAATACAGTCATATTTTTATTTTATTTACGGTCCTTCCACCGGGTCATGTAGCAGATCGGTCTTCGTGCCTTACTTGCCGCTTGATAGCTATCTTGTCCTATTTACTTTGCTAAATGTGGTGCTCGGTGTTGTGCTGTAATTTACAAGAGTACTTGCAGCACAACGCCGACTACTCTGCTTATCCCGATCGTCAGGATACAGCGTGTGGTATGTATTGTTTTATTTGGTGGCTGGTGCGAATGTGTTTGTGCGTCCGTGTGTGTGAATTGTGATTGTGTGCGATCGGAAACTGGCGACAGCGGTTCCGATACGACTGGGTGTTCTTTTTTATTTTACCACAACATTCTGCCAAGCAGTGCTTATGTCACAAACACTAATACTTATAACTTGCTAGAGTTCTCTTCCAATAGTGCGTTGGGTACTGGACGAACTCAGACTGATTGCACTGCACTGGAGGGGCTATGTCCATATCTTGCAGAATCTTGAGAAAGTGTCGTAGATCACGTCACGAAGTTTGTAGCCCAATTCCCTGCAAATAATACACATTCAATTCAATTAAATTTATTCAATTAATTTTATTTAGTACCTGGGCGACCGAGCTTCGCTCGGCGTCTACACCTATCTAGATAGACTTGAAAAAAAATAACATTATCTAAATACAAAATTTCATCCAAATCGTTAGAGCCGTTTCCGAGAAACCAATTATATATATATATATACATGTATATATATACAAGTTTAGCTCACTTAAAGTAATAGGATTACTAGCATTTGCCCGCGGCTTCGCTCGCGTGAAATTCGTATTTAAAAAGAAGAAAGTAAGTAAACCCGCTACCGTACCTTTATTTTGGCGAGCAGAACAATTCGGTTTGTATGAGAGCCACACCTTAGCGTAACCGGAACTGCATTTTATTTAGCCTATCCTGTGTCTCGTATAGGTAAATGTTTTTGTACTAAATTTAATCGAATTCGGATGATCGGTTTAAGAGTTATGGAGGAACACACATACATACATGCAGAAAAGATTTATAAAAATCATGAATTTAGCTTTAGAATCATACATAGAATCAAACGCAGTGTTTCATAAAACAAAGTAACTTACTCAGTGACCATCCTTTGCAGATTTAATATTAGTAAGTATGTATTGATATAATAATGTTTTACATTTTACAACTTATAGGCGTTATTTTATGTCACTTCCCACTAAACTAAGTTTGCCCTGTGGGAAGTAACCTATCATAAACACTGATCATAAAACATACAGATTTGACAATTTCACAGGTACCCAGATATCTAGTTTAGTGCCTAGAGGTACCTCTAAGCAGGGTTGCCAGATGTCCGGTTTTCGACCGGACAGTCCGGTTTTTGAAGCTTGTGTCCGGTCTCCAAAATAATGAAAAACCGGACATCCAAACATACGGTTTTTTCTATATATATTTATTTTGTTCAGAACATTTAAATACTAATCTGTCTTCAATATTGCAAACAGTTCGATCAATTCAATCATAATACTCTGAATAATTGTTGGCTGCCTTTTATTTATTACTTACCCTTTAATTTTTTTATATTAAAGTATTAAAGATCATGAAACATTTGGTTCTTAAAAATCAAAGGCCCTTTGATGAAAAATGTCCGGTTTTTTCACCTGAACCATCTGGCACCCCTGCCTCTAGTGTATAAGTGTCATTTTGATGTGAGGGAACTTACCTATGCGTCAGCTTCCCTTGCGAGAGATAGATCTACAGAAAAATATTTATTGCTCTACAAATATTTTACATGAATAACAATGAATACAGGTACATGAGGTGCAAAGGCGTACTTATTCTTATTATTGAAGAGATTTCTTACAGCCAACCTTTAGGTGTGTGAAATGTGTAAATAAAGGAATGTAGGTAGTAGCAAAGATAAGTTGTGACAATTTTTAATTTTAAAATATAAGGATTTATGAAAACATCTTTATGAGAGGTCCAAGGTTCGAATCCGGTCGGCGTTTAGGTTCCAAATTCAAAATTCCAAGATTTTAGTTTTATCTGATGGAAAAATTGGTCAGTACTTGGATGACCGTGGTTCGGATCCCACGTAAAACTGTAGGTCCCTTCCCTTCATATCTTACTAGGTGGTAGGGTTTATTTCGCCCGAGTTGGTGCCGCCGCACTGAATGAAACGTCATCGGTCGAAACAGCTATGTAAATAGTTCGTGTTTTCCGTCCAGTAGCCGACATGAAATTAAGGGAAGCACTGGCATGGCACCTAGTTCACCCGGTGTTATGGGCTGACATCACGGATGTTGTAGCTGCTGTAGCCCAACCGTGTCAGTTTCCATAAAATAAACTGAGTTGCCTTTGGAGGTCTGCTCTACACGTCCCCCTGTCCGCTGAACCACATATTATTGCTCAGGAAATGTGCGCTTGGACAGCACTGGTACATTCATGAGTAGGGTTGCGAAATGTCCGGTTTTGGCCCGGACAGTCCGGTTTTCGAAGCCCCTGCCCGTTAAAAAAATATGACCAGGTTTTGTCCGGTTTTTTAATTTCCCGCCCGGTAATACTGCAATATTTCTATTCCCGCCATATAATATTGCTATTGCTAGGCACGCGCACGCTTTGGGGGAAGGAAGGTGGCGGGGCAGACGGGCGGCGGGCGGCGCCGGCGGGTCCTAAAAGATATATTGATTTGTTTGTACTATGATGACTTGTTTGTGTTGTGACTTAAGTGTGAATAAAACTTTCTTTCTTAACATTTCATGTGTTTTACTTTAAAAATCTAAATAAAATTATTTAATAATTGAGTTTTTGGTGGTCCGTTTTTTAATGGTGAACATCTGGCAACCCTATTCATGAGCCATATATGGCTCAGGTAGGCAGGAGACACATACAACTTCTATAAGGAATAATTTATTTTACTGAGCATGCTGGGACTGTACTGTTTTTGCATGGAACGTGCTGGCTGGGACGATACATAAGGTATAGAAAAACGCTGGGACGTACGAACAAATATTTGAAACAAATACAGTATTTTGCAAAAAGTATGTTGGACTTGCCGGGCCATTTTGCTTTTTTGTATGGGACTAAACAGTGGTACCTGAAGACATCAGCAGAGGGCGGTAGTGAGCCGTCGCGCGCGACGGTGCGCACAACTCGCGCCGCCAGCGCGCTGCCGCTCTCCCCGCGCGCCGAGCACCAGACAGCGCGGCATCCGCTCCTGTCATACAACACTTGAAAATAAATAACACTATTGTCACACCTTGCATACATCTCATTATCTCTCTCGAAGAATAAGAACTCGCCTTCGCGCCACCTCATGAAGCAATGCCCGCGCAAGTTGCTGTAACGAGCGCGACGCGCCGGCGTAATTCCCGCTCGCGCCGCGCGATGCCGCCCTCTCCGCAGCGCACACCCACGCGATCCGGCCGCCAGCGCGCATGCGCCCGCCGAGCTCCTCCAGCAACTGTAATCAATCAATCAATCAATCAAATATGTACAACATTGCTGACCATTTACTTATTTGTTGTGAATCCGGCAAACCTATGCAAGTCTGCATATTGGATGGGGTAGTTAGAAATTATTAGGCGATGGATGATAATAAATGATTGAAGGTAAGCGTTCACATCACACGTTCGCATCGTATACACATCACAGGCATGGGACGGACGGACCAAAATTTGGTCTGTGGATCAAACGGATTTTTAGAAGATACTGCATCCACTGTATCCAGGGATGCCAGATGGTTTAGTTGAAAAAACCGGACATTTTTCATCAAAGGGCATTTGATTTTTCAGGTTCAAAATTAAAGCTGATTTTATGTGCAAAATGTTTCATAATCTTTACTTTTGAAAATGGATGGGAGATAGAGTAATAAATAAAAGGGTTGAATTGATCGATCTTACTGCAAAATCGAAGAACACAGTAAGATTAGTATTAAAATGTTCTGAAAAAGTAAATATTTGCATTACATGAAGACAAAACCGGATGTTTTGGTGTCCGGTTTTTCATTATTTTGGAGACCGGACACAAGCCTCAAAAACCGGACTGTCCGGTCCAAAACCGGACATCTGGCAACCCTGACTGTATCCGCAGCAATAGGACCGTTGGAGGCTGGCCGTAGTTCGGATCTTCCCTTCTTACCACCTTACTAGGTGGTAGGGTTTATCCCACCCGGGTTGGTACCACCGCACTGAGCGAAACGTCGGTCGAAGCGGCTATGTAAATAGTTCGTGTTTTCCGTCCAGCTCAGTGTAGCCGACATGGAATGAAGGGAAGCACTGACTGGGCACCTAGTTCACCCGGTGTTATGGGCTGAAATCACGATGTTGTAGGTGATGTAGCCAACCGACCGTGGTAGGTTCCATGAAAAAAAAAAGGATAGTGATCGCCATTTTCATTCCGATTTCCGCCGTACGTCCGCATTGCCGACGCTTCGATGCGTGCAGGTGCAGTCCGCCTGGTTATGGCGTATGTATTTGATGACGACGTGCGTGAGTGAACGTATTTCTATGGCAAACCATAGTTCAATGGTCAAACCATACAAAGAATACTAAAATATATTTGATTCGATCCGTCCGATGCGTGCGACGCGAACATTGTGGTCCTTAATTTGTAATTAGGTATATCCGGATGTCCAAGGCTATTTATGGTCCCTCGAGCCAGATACTAATATAATGAACAGACTCCATTCAGAAATATCATAATTTGCGGATGCAGAAAATGCAGCCATACCACATGTAGGTATGAATTCGTACGTAATAGTGACGTTAGGGTCGGATGGCTTCTTTTATATAAAAAAAATATTTATATTAAAGAACATTTTTTTTTTTCAATTTGTGGGTTGGGTGCTATCTGCTTAACTACGTCCAATTATGTGCCATCTAAAACTTACATGGAAGTTGGCATAGACCTCTTCAGACACAGCTTTCGCTAGCTCGTCCAGGCCGCTATTTCCCGGTTCAGCGCCGCACACCACCAGGACATCCAATCCGCTCACTTCTGCTGCCAGCCGCACCACTTCCTCCCGTTTCCGGATGTCACAGCTGAGAACTTGGCCCTCCACGGCCAAGGAATGTTGGCTGTCCGCCAAGAGGCTGACCGAGCAACCTTCGCTGGTGAAATGGCGCGCGAGCTCTTGGCTGAAGGGAGTTTCGCCCTTTGTGATCTGGAATTGACAAAGTGTGGTCATTTTTAAGCGTTCCGTATTCTTACTAGACCCCATTACTAGCCTACTCCGTCTGTCCGTCCTTTGGTCTGTCCTACCTTAATCTTTTAAACCGTAATAGGTATTTTTTTAGCTTATTACTCATATTTGGTTAATCACTTATTAACACAATTATAAAATAAAATATAAACCTATAATCTATACAAAACTTAATAACCCTCCTCCAGGTGGGACGATGGATGTAGCTGGTTGAAATTTTCACATAACATATCTTATTATGGCGGATATCCTACGAAGCAATAAAAATAACAAAAAGTAAAAAAATTGTGGGCGCATTAGGAGCAAATTGTTAGAGGAAGAGTTTTTAATGGCGTCTAAGAAAATGTCATAATAAACAGTTTTTTGTCTCTCCTGAAATGTTGCCTCTTTTGAGATGAAAGATTGGCGAATGCTGTGGACGAATGTGACCTGCGGGTATGTAGGTAGGTAGGTACATACTGTGTACAGATAAACAATATTATCTATTATCCCACGGTCCGCTAAGACCTAGACACTGGTAGAAACACACTAGCTTAGCTTATTCATTGCCACCTGAGAGCATTGTACGTAGCTATAATCAGTTGGCTACATCACATTTTGCGCGTCGACAAACATCTGTCGTCATATATACATCCCACACACTGTATCCCGACAATAGGGGTAAGCAGAGTAGTCGGTGTTGTGCTGAAAATACAAGTACCACTACACACTGAATGAAAGGTCGGTTGAAACGGCTATGTAAATAGAGTTCGTGTTTTCCGTCCAGTTCAGCGTAGCCGGCACGACTGAAGGGAAGCACTGACATGGTTCACCAAGGTGTTATGTGCGGACATCACCGATGTAGTAGGTGATGTAGCCAACCGTGTCAGTTTCCATAAAAAAAGTAATCTTGCAAACTACAACATAACACCGAACACCACATTTAGCAAAGTATTAGGATTAAGACAACCTATCAAGCAGCAAGTAAGTCACGAAAACCCACCTGCTGCATGAACCGACATGGTACCCTAAGATATAATGAGCTGACGTCACGCGTGTAGTGGGCGATGTAACCAAACTTGTCATGTGCCATAAAAAAAATCTGTCACGTGCGAGTTTTACTCGCGCACGGAGGTTTCCGTATCTATCCGCTATCAATAATATCCGCCTTTCTTTCGTCTTTCAACAATGCAATGTATAAAAGCCTGTGGCGCCATCTATTATTCAGTAGTGTGACTAATCGATTTTTCGCACGTTTGTTGTATGGGAGTCCCCCTTAATTTTTAACA
Source organism: Nematopogon swammerdamellus (assembly GCA_946902875.1). Lineage (NCBI taxonomy): Eukaryota > Metazoa > Arthropoda > Insecta > Lepidoptera > Adelidae > Nematopogon > Nematopogon swammerdamellus. The sequence continues at coordinate 4,673,641 of OX336333.1, forward strand.
TTTTCTTTTTTTTTATTATTTGTTGTTATATCCGCCATAGTAACACATTCTGTGAAAATTTCAACTGGCTACCTATTACGGTTCAAGAGATACAGCCCTCGGACAGACAGACGGACGGACGGACGGACAGACCGACAGCGGAGGCTTAGTAATAGGCTTCCGTACGGGATACGGAAACCAAAAATCACCTCGATACCTCTAGCCGTTTTTTGAGAAAAATTGCAAGGACAGGTAGTAGACAGTGTGTGGTACAGACCAGCACGCGCTGTCCGCGCAGCGCGCGCCTCTCGCCAGCGGCGCGCGTGCGCAGCGCGTGCAGCAGCAGCTTGCCGACCTCGAGCGCGGCCAGCAGCCGCCAGCTGAGCCCCTCCGAGCCCACGCTCCAGTCGCTGCCGTGCAAGTGCAACAACAGTAGTAGACAGTGTTTGGTACAGACCAGCACTCGCTGTCCCCGCAGCGCGCGCCTCTCGCCGGCGGCGCGCGTGCGCAGCGCGTGCAGCAGCAGCGCCAGGCCGACCAGCAGCAGCGTGCCGACCTCGAGCGCGGCCAGCAGCCGCCAGCTGAGCCCCTCCGAGCCCACGCTCCAGTCGCTGCCGTCGCCGCCGTGCAGGCACTCGGTGGCGCCGGGCTCCATCGTTCTGCAACTGCAAACGTTAAAATTTCCCTTTTGTGCTATATCTTCTCTATCTCTATCTCTATCTCTATCTCTATCTCTATCTCTATCTATATCTCTATTCCCTACCTCTATCTGTATCTCTATCTCTAATCTACTCTCTATCTCTATCTCTACTCTTTATCTCTATCTGTGTCTCTATCTCTATCTCTATCTCTAACTCTATCTCTATCTCTATCTCTATCTCTATCTCTATGCTCTACCTCTATCTGTATCTCTATCTCTAATCTACTCTCTATCTCTATCTTTACTCTTTATCTCTATCTGTGTCTCTATATCTATCTCTATCCTCTATCTCTATCTGTATCTCTATCTCTATCTCTACTCTCTATCTCTATCTCTATCTCTACTCTCTATCTCTATCTGTGTCTCTATCTCTATCCTCTATCTCTATCTCTGTCTGCATCTGTATCTCTATATCTACTGTATCTCTTTTTTTATGGAAACTGACACGGTTGGCTACATCGCCTACAACATCCGTGATGTCAGCCCATAACACCTTGGTGAACTAGGTTACATGTCAGTGCTTCCCTTCGGTCGTGCCGGCTACACTGAACTGGACGGAAAACACAAACTATTTACATAGGCGTTTCGACCGACGTTTCAGTGCGGTGGTACCAAACCGGGCGGGTTAAACCCTACCACCTAGTAATATAAGAAGGGAGTCATATCCCTTGGTCGCCTTTTACGAAATACACGGGCAGAGATGCAGTGGGGCTATTCTTTTAAAGTACCGGCCCCACACGGTACATGTTTGAGGTAAAATCCTACAGGTCTCCTAAGAACCATCTCTACTCTCTATTTCTATGTCTGTGTCTACTTCTTATAAAAGGAAACGTGCAGATATGTATATGTATATGTTTGAGGTAACCTCCGGAACCACTGAATAGACTTTGATGCGGTTCATACCAATGTAAAGAGTAGTTCTTGAGGCTCATACCATAGAGGTATATACCATCACGCTAAATAGCAATAGGCCAGAGCAGTATCAAAGAAAGTATAGTATGAACGAAATTTAGTGTCGAATAGTAGCGCCGGATGGGAGGGCTGAGGATGGCAGATCGGATAATACCATATTTGCGTTTAAATCGTATTTTGCTATTGAGCGAAGCCGCGGGAAAAAGCTAGTCATCTCTAAATATCTTAAGCCGGGTCTCCTGCGACTGTCTGATAAAACAAAATCGTTTCCTTGTCACTTAGTCGTCTTTTACAATGTGCATGGGGAGTGAGGCGTGCATTCACCTCATACAGAACGTCTTCTGTGTGTGTTCTATCCTATGTCCTATCTAATATTTCTATATATCTATCTATTCTCTTCTATTCTCTAGCTCTGTTCTTATCTATTTCTATACATCTATCTATCTATTCCCATCTTTTCTCTACCTCTGTTCTTCTGTATTTCTATATGTCTATATATTATCTTCTATTCGCTAGCTATGTTCTTCTCTATTTCTATACACGTATCTATCTATTCCATTCTTTTCTCTACGTCTGTTCTTCTATATTTCTATATATCTATCTATTATATTCTATTCGCTAGCTTTTCTTATTTCTATAATATATTGTTATCTATTCTCTAGCTCTGAGTATTATTTCTATTTCTAAGTATTATCACAAAATAAATTAATTATATGTATGTTCAGTTCAGTTTCTAAAAAAAACCAACACAATATTATATTGGCAAACGTATTACATGTCATAATCATAACGCTATTGACCTCGTAAAGTTCGTTATTTAGTTTAATCGACCGTATCTGTTCCATTACAGTACTTAAGCAAAGAGAACAAATAATACACATTATTTGTAAATAACAGTACTTACCTAACTAACCTAACTTACATGGCAAGAGTTCGGCTAAGGAGCTTGGACTCCATTAGTTCAATTAAGTAATTGATTGTATATTAAATCTTGAGCAGTAAATTGTTTTCAGTAGGAAATCGTATTAAATCTTAAATCTTCTGTACCTATAATCTCATTTTGTTGTATATTTAACACACTACTGTGTTTTACGAGAAGCGTTAATTCAAGAAGAAACAAATACAATAAACAACATAACATACATACATATCACAAGCAATCCCCGACAATCGGAGTAATCGGTGTTGTGCTGCAAGTACTCTTGTAAATTACAGCACAACACCGACCATCACGTTTAGGAATGTATTCGGACAAGATTAACTATCAAGCAGCAAGTAAGGCACGAAGACACAGCAGCTGCGTGACTCGGTTGAAAGACAATGCCAAGGTGAGAGGTGGCTATCCTGTCGACCTTTAGCACGGCACCTTGTCCTAATCCTTATAAATATACCTTATCCTTATATTATATTATACACTAGCTTTTGCCCGCGGTTTCGCTCGCGTGAAATTCGTATTTAAAAAGAGGAAAGTACGTAAGTAAGCCCGCTACCGTACCTTTATTTCGGCTGCCGGAACAATTCGGTTTGTATGAGAGCCACATCTTAGCGTAACCGAAACTGAATTTTATGTAGCCTATCCTGTGTATCGTATATAGTACGATAAAGTAACGTAAATTTACGTGTACGAAGTTTCATAGAATTCAGATGATTCGGTTTAAGAGTTATAGAGGAGCATACATACATACATACATACATACATTCCCTCCTAATCTTACTTGGTGGTAGGGTTTAACCCGCCCGGGTTGGTACCACCGCACTGAATGAAACGTCGGTCTAAACGGCTATGTAAATAGTTTTGTGTTTTCCGACCAGTTCAGTGTAGCCGGAACGATCAAAGGGGGAAGCACTGACATGGCACCTAGTTCACCCGGTGTTATGGGCTGACATCACGGACGTTGTAGGTGATGTAGCCAACCGTGTCAGTATCCATAAAAAAAAAATACAGAAAAGATTTCTAAAAATCGTAAATTTAGTTTTAGTATCATGCATAGAGTCTATAAACTCAGTATCTCATAAAACAAAGTAACTTACTCCATGACCATCCTTTACAGATTTATTATTAGTATTGATTACAGATTTATTATTAGTATTGATTACAGATTTATTATTTTATTAGTATTGATGATTGATTGTAAGTTAGAGCGGAAGTTGTGCGTCACTCAATTTATTAAACTTTCAATTGTTCATGGGCTGGCTGGACTTAAATACAGCGCTGAGTTTAATGAAATCTTCACTAGATTCAGCATAGGCTGTGTCTAGTATTTTTCCCCCTCTCCTGTAATTTAAACAAATTTATTAATGTGTGTTTTAATTAATATTTCCTTATTGTTATTTCTTTGACTGATTAAATGTACATACATACATATCACACACGCTGAATCCCGACAGTCGGGGTAAGCAGAGTAATCGGTGTTGTGCTGCAAGAACTCTGGTAAATTACAGCACAACACCGACCGCCACGGTTTCGCAAAAAGTATTCGAACAAGATTCAATCGATCAAGCAGCAAGTATGGCGCGAAGACCCACCTGCTGCATGACTCGTTGTAAGTACCGTGCCAAGGTGAGAGGTGGCGAGCCTGTCGCCCTTTAGCACGGCATCTTGTCCTTATCCCTTAGTCGCCTTTTACGACATGCATGGGGAGAGATGCAGTGGGGCTATTCCTTTTAAGTACCGGCCCCACACTAGTGTTTTAATAATGTTATGCTGTAGGGAAAAAAGAAATCTTATTTTACTTATTTCTTTCTCTTGCAATACCAAGTCGATTTTATCCAATTCGTCATTCAATATTCGATTTCTTGTCTAACGGCCGAGACATTTTAACCAACCTTAGTAACCAACAATTGGCCATTGCCACATTGCTACACTGCGTACTGTTACATCTCGATTGAATAACAGCAAATAAACTAAAAAAATATAGACAGTGAGCGAGGCGAGCGGCTTGGCCAACATGGAAGCAATCAACATCTGGATCGGGGGCACAAAATAAACGAATTTTTTGACACTGCGTCTATCTAGCTACTCCGTCCTCTCAACTCACTGCGTGTCGATCCAAAACTATGAACGTATGACGGATTCCGCGTAAAACTGTAGATCCCTTCCCTCCTTAGCTTACCCGCCATCGTTGATACCACCGCACTGAATGAAAGGTCGGTTGAAAAGACTATGTAAATAGTTCATGTATTCCGTCCAAGTCATGTGTAGCCGGCACGACCGAAGAGAAGCACTGACATGGCAGCTAAGTTCACCAAGGTGGTATGGGCTGACATCACGAATGTGGTAGGTGATGTAGCCAACCGTGTCCGTTTCCATAAAAATCAATATATCTTCAATACTAATAATAAATATCTGTAAGATACGCTCATGGAGTAAGTTACTTGGTTTCATGAGATATTGCGTTTGTAGACTCTATATATATGATACTAAAACTAAATTGACGACTTTTAGAAATCGTTTCTGTATGTATGTATGTTTTTTTATGGAAAAAATAGGTATGTTCCTCCATAACTCTTAAACCGATCATTCGAATTCGATTAAACATAGTACAAGCACATTTAACTATACGGGACACAGGATAGGCTAAATAAAATCCAGTTCCGGTTACGCTGAGATGTGGCTCTCATGCAAACCGTCCGCGCGACGAAATAAAGGTACGGTAGTGGGCTTACTTACTTTCTTATTTTTTTAAATGAATTTCACGCGAGCGAAGCCGCGGTGGCAAAAGCTAGTATAAAAATAAAATCAACGGGTTTTTTGTTGTGCGGAAACCTCGGCGCGCGAGTCCGACTCTCACTTGGCCGTTTTATTTTTTCGTGTAGAAGCACACTGGGTATACAGGACTGAGTAGCAAAGCAGTTGATTATTGTATAATAGCACGGCTCTATGCACGTTCAGTGTGGCAACACGTTAGTTACAAGTGCATTGTAATTATTTTAAAATAGCTAATCATTATTCTCTTCTGCACTGAATACATACATATTATTGTAGGAATGAAAGGCCGGTTGAAACGGCTGTGCAAATAGTTCGTGTTTTTCGTCCAGTGTAGTGTAGCCGGCACGATCGAAGGGAAGCATTGACGTGGCACCTAGTTCACCAAGATGTAAAACCGTATGTAAATCGATAAAGTGGTTCTCGAGTTATAAGGATATTCATGTGTTGACGTACGTTACACGGCCGTAGAAGCTTCGCTTTATTTATTAGAAATTATAGTATGCGATATTAATTTTTAGGGTTCCGTATCCCTCGTACGGGAGCCTATTACTAAGCCTACGCCTGTATGTCTCTCATATTATTTCTTAGCATATCCGCCATAATAACACATTCAGGAAAATGTGAACCGGTTACCTACTAGATACGTTTCAAAAGATACAGCCCTCGGACGGACGGGCAGACATTCAGACAGGTAGACAGACGACGTAGGCTTTGTAATAAGCTTCTGTATGGATACGGAGTCCTAAAAATAATTTTCAAAATTTGACAAAATGTCCAGGCATTTTGAATTTTCCATAAAAAAATCTATAACATGTGGTCATTGATTATGCGAGTGATTTCGTCTCGATGGACCACAGTCCATCGAGACGAAATCACTTATTATTATCATTGATTTTATGGTTGTTAAAATCAATGCTTATTGTATTGAAATTAAATGCCGCGTCAGTCGGTCAACTTTCGCATAAGTCCGTAATCATTCGGTGTTAAAATCATAACCCTAAAGACCGTGTGGGGCTGGTACTTTAAAAGAATAGCCCCACTGCTTCTCTCCCCGTGTGTGTCGTAAAAGGCGACTAAGGGATATGACTCCCTTCTTATATTACTAGGTGGTAGGGTTCAACCCGCCCGGATTGGTACCACCACACTGAATGAAAGGTCGGTCGAAACGACTATGTAAATAGTTTGTGTTTTCCGTCCAGTTCAGTGTAGCCGGCACGACCGAAGGGAAGCACTGACGTGGCACCAAGTTCACCCGGTGTTATGGGCTGACATCACGGATGTTGTAGGTGATGTAGCCAACCGTGTCAGTTCCCATAAAAAAAAAAAAATTAATGCCGCGTCAGTCGGTCAACTTTCGCATAAGTCGGTAATCATTCGGTGTTAAAATCATAACCCTCCTTTTAACCTTACTATTTTACAACTGAATAAAATACAACTAAATCAACATTCACCTGAATGCTGAGATGACCTTTTAATTAATTTAGCTTGCTGTACATACATACCTACCTATTTAGATTCGGAATTTTGATTAGAGCAATAGGCGAGGTTAACCTTCAAAAGCGGTTACAGTCTATGTGCAGCGGTTGTCCGTGACCTTGAGAATTTTAAACGTAACTTACATTCAAGTTATGTGCACTAAAATACTGCTATTGGAAGTATCCACTTTGGACTGTGAGAAGAATTCGGTTACAGGTCGACGAAACAAAAATCAGGCCAGTTTTGCCAGCCTCGATAGCTCAGTGGTGCAGACAGTCGACTGTTGCTATTGATTGTTAAGCAACGCTGGGCGCGGTCAGTACTTGAATGGGTGACCGCTCGACCGTTTGAGGCTGACCGTGGTTCGGAATCCACGTAAAACTGTAGGCCCCTTCCCTTCTTACCTTACTAGGTGGTAGGGTTCAACCCGCCCGGGTTGGTACCACCGCACTGAATGAAACGTCGGTCGAAACTTCTATGTAAATAGTTTGTGTTTTCCGTCCAGTTTAGTGTAGCCGGCACGACTGAAGGGAAGCACTGACATGGCACCTAGTTCATACCCGGTGTTATGGGCTGCTGACATCACGGATGTTGTAGGTGAATCAGGTGACCAATCGTGTCAGTTTCCATAAAAAAAAAGGTGTCAGACAAATAAGGTGGTAAAATTGATCACCAAAGGGTCCTTAGATTTTTCCGATTACATTTTTTCTAAAAATGCCTCTGATTCTTCGGGGAACCCTTTTATTAAAATCATCAATACGGCGGCAGTAGGCACTGAAAGAGGGGATAAATTATTTATATACATAGTATTTCAAATAGTTTTTATAATATTTTAAATCACCTGCAAACTGCTTTTCAACAATTTGAATAATCCAGAGCCATCATTGAAAAAAACTATTTAAAAAAAATATAAAAACCACCTTCAAAAATTTATGAGATAAAAAAAAATCGAACCCTAGAGTTGAACGCGGTGCTAAAGAAGGCTACACAAATCACAAAGGATATGATCCACTCATGTTTTCTTTCATGCATCATTTTTGCTTGCTTTAGCACCGCCTTCAACTCTAGGGTTAGACTTTTTTTTATTTCATACATTTTTGAAGGCGGTTTTTATATTTTATTAAATAGTTTTTTATTTCACAGTTTTCTTTTAGTAATTTTTTGCTTTTAATGTATTCGGCGGAATAGCTCGGCCTTCGGCCTCGCGATTCCGCCTCGCTTTCCAATCCGATCTCGACCAAATTGAAATGGGACCAGACGGGAAGCACCAGCTTTCAAATACAAAAAGAATAATCAAAATCGGTTAACCCAGTCGAAAGTTCTGAGGTAACAAACATAAAAAAAAAATACAGCCGAATTGAGAACCTCCTCCTTTTTTTTAAGTCGGTTAATAACAAGAACACTTCATAGTCCACGTTGATTATATTGTTTACCGTGGACTGAACATCGAACACGTGAACTGTCCACGGTAAACGTGGACACCTGACCACCCTGCGTAGCAGTCGCTTCGCACTCCCTGCCGCTGTTCTTTACACGTGGAATCACGGTGGCACGTGGAGAATGCAATTTTTTTTTATAGAATCTGACACGATTTACATCACCTACAACATCCGTGATGTCAGCCCATAACACCGGGTGAACTAGGTTGCCATGCTTCCCTTCATTTCGTGTCGGCTTCACTGAACTGGATGGAAAACATGAACTATTAACATCGCCGTTTCGACCGACGTATCATTCAGTGCGGTGGTGCCAGCCCGGGCGGGATAAACCCTATCACCACCTAGTAAGGTAAGAAGGGAAGGGACCTACAGTTATGCATTTATGTATGTTCTCTTAATAAACAATTTAATGTCAAAAAATATCGAAAAATCTTGTTATCGTGGTTTCTCTTGAAACAAATTGAAAATAAATCGCCTAATTTTGATGACTCGCTGTGCCTGCAAATAATAATTGATATGTTTTATTATTATTTTATTTGCGCCACCTTCCTCATTTGCTGATACATAGGGCACACTAAAAGTTTCCGGAATTGGCCACTTACATAAACAATATTTAAAAAGTAATTACAACATTTTAAAATGGAACTCTTTGGCTGTAGAATGCAGTTTGTTTCATCTGACTGTCAATTGTTTTTCCATTGTGGCGCCATTTTAAAAATTGCGTGTCTACATTAACATAAATTTAACCCGGGAAAATTTTCGTAGTATGATTTTCTACGATTTTAAGTGTAATTTGACAGCTCATCAGAGCCTCGCTCGGCTTCAATCTGCTTTTGGCGATGAAGCACCATGCAAGACGACTATTTATTGCTGGTTTGCAGAATTCAAGCGCGGTCGTGTCAATCTCAGTGACGAATCTCGCGATGGTCGCCCGTTCACCGCTGTGAACAATAAAAACATCGATGCTGTGCGCCGTATGATCGAAACAGACAGGCATGTGACCTACCATGAGATTCGGGCATCCTTAGACATAGGCATGAGTCAAATACAATCAATCCTACACAAACATTTGGGTGTGAGAAAGCTGTGCTCGCGGTGGATCCCACACAATTTGACCGAGGATCAAAAAACGCACCGCGTCACTTGGTGCAATGCCATGCTTACCAGATTCAACAAAGGCGCTTCAAATTTGGTGTGGGACATAGTAACAGGTGACGGCACCTTGTGACTTTTTTCTGTTCCCAAAAATTAAGAACCAATTACGCGATCAACGATTTTCATCACCAGAAGAGGCTGTCGAAGAATATGAAAAACACGTTTCTGAGGTCACCACGGAGGAGTGGCACAAAAGTCTTCAAAATTGGTTTAATCGTATGAAAAAGTGCATTTACGCAAAGGGAGAATATTTTGAGAAACAATAAATTCATTTTTGACCTTTAATAGTATTTTATTCTTATTAATTCCGGAAACTTTTAGTGTGCCCCACGTATATTATGTGTTTTGCGTGTGCGTCACTTAGAAACTGAGCATTGACCATTTTCCCGGTACATGTTTCGTGTCAGTGACGTCATATTTTAGCTTACATGCATCCCACCTTGTACCATATGAGTAAGACGTGATTCCACGTCAAAAAGTAAAAAAAATTATGGCGTTGCAGTGTCTTCGTTGGGAACAGCGGAAATGTACCGTTTTTTTCGTGAAGATTTTATGCGACGCCCTAAGCAAAGAGAAGTTTTTGGCCATTGCAAGTAGGAGAAGATTTCAATCGCGCACGAGACCAGTGATTGGCCAATCTTGCTCTACAACGCGCTAGACGTTTCGTTTATATTTTTTGTTTGTTAACGTGAACAGTTCATTGTATGCCTATTACACTTTTTCATGTTTATTAAAAAATATTTAATTAATTGTTTTGTTAGTAAAGAGATTTAACTCAGGAAAATTTCCTTTACGCTACAAAATGTTTTTTATAAAAAAAAAACATTAATTATTTCAAGGTAAATAACTTTATGTGCAAAAAATAATAATATACCGTCCGTCCGAGGCTGCGCTGGTCGTCTATTCTTAGGATTCGCTCGAGTTGACCTGGTAGACTTAGTGACACCATACTAGCATCCGTCCAGCTTTATTAAATAAAAATAAAATGAGTAACTTGCATGCCTAGCTAGTAGAATTAAACTGCATGTAGGTAAATTCCAAACACTTAAATTTGAATGACATCAAAATAAAAAGGGGACTGGACTAGGTCATTGCACTCCCTGGACCTAAACCGCACTTTTCCCGAACTCACTGTCCATCGAGTTTTTATTCCAATTTTAAATTTTTGTAAGAAAAAAAATACGTAATTTCGATTTGAGTGATAAGGATTTGTTTCTTCTAATAAATGAGTACTTTCTATTCCTGAAGTTTCTCAAGCCTATCCTGAAACACCCTGTAGAAACGCTCTGTAGTCCGCAAATCTGCTGGTATGGTGTCTCGCTAAGCGTGGCGAGGCGCTGAACTATGTAAATAGTATTCATTTTAAGTTTCCGGATTAACAGTAGTAGGTTTAAAGACTTACATAAGTCGACGTTTCGCCCGCTACGTCACGGGCTTCTTCAGGGACTGCGGGAGTTCCTGGAGCCGACGTCTGGTGTCCGTTGTACCAGACGTCAAAGAACTCCCGCAGATAGAACAAATTGTGACAAGTTCGAGCGCAGTCTAACTGCCATATTAATGATCAATAAACAAATACAATGCAGTCCCTGACTGAAGAAGCCCGTGACGTAGCGGGCGAAACGTCGACTTATGTAAGACTTTAAACCTACTACTTACTACTACCCGGAAATTTAAAAATGAATATAATTAATAACAGAGTAAACTTAAAAACATTAGTATGTAAATAGTGCCTGTTTTCGGTCCAGTTCAGTGTAGCCGGCACCAGCAACGGAAGCAATGACATGGCACTTAGATCACCAAAGCGTGATGGGCTGACATAACGGGCGTTGTAGGCGATGTAGCCAACCGTGTTTGTTTTCATAAAAGAAACCTTGCTATAATATGGGGACGAAGAACATTTTATGCAATGTATGAAGCGACTTTTTTATCTTGTAACTGTAATGCGGGCCATGCAATCAAGCATAAAAAACCAGCTAGTGTCAAAATTTAAACCAGTAGTTAAGTAATAACCGAGTTGAACGCTCTGCTATGCTACGCAGTAGAACAGTCGCATACCCTACTACGGGTTTCGGTTTACTTTACGTAACTGACTATTTCGTGGTTGTCTTAGAACTGATGGATTATCCGTAAAATGTGCATGTAAAAGAAAATACCGTAATGGACCGTGTGGGGCCGGTACTTCAAAAGAAAAGCCCCACTGCATCTCTTCTCGTGCGTGTCGTAAAAGGCGACTAAGAGATAAGGACAAGGTGCCGTGCTAAGGGCGACAGGCTAGCCACCTCTCACCTTAGCACGGTTCTTCCACCGAGTCGTGCAGCAGGTGGGTCTTCGTGAAGCAAGTACTGCTTGATAGTTATATCTTGTCCTAATACATTGCTAAACGCGGTGGTCGGTGTTGTGCTGTAAATTTAAAAGAGTACTTGCAGCACAACACCGATTACGCTGCTTACCCCAGATCGTCGGGATACGGCGTGTGGTATGTATGTATGTATGTATGTAAAAGAAAATATTAGGAGCTTAAAGAAAGATTGTTTTTATGTGAACCTAAATCTAAGCCATACAGCTCTTTGTGTGGCTAAAAGATGTCTCCGTGACATCACCTTCCACGTCAATGTGGGATAAAATGCCATCAATGACTGTCAAATCTCGCGCTGGGACTTCGGTTGGCAGAACAGATCGAAGCCCGGACGACAGCAAAAACTGCGTGAGCCTATTGTTGGGACTTGGGTGTTTTTGTGAAATCAACAATAAAGTAAACTAGTTACCAGTTAAAATTTTAAACATTTTATTTCCTTTAACTGTTTTAATTCGACGCAATGAATGTTTAAATAATTTCTTGATATATTTGTTTTAACATTAAATTATTTACCAATTTTATTAATATCGATGTTGTATATATTTTTTCCACTAATTGATTTATTTAGTGTGAAAATGATCTAATGTTCCGCACGAACGTGGGAATGAAAGGCGCGGTGAGTGAGCGAGCAGGGACGAGTGCGCGGAGAGAGGAGATGCGCGGAGGCGCGGTGCAGCGCGGCGAGTTTTTCGATCCCGACCGTTCTCGCGCCAGCACCCTCGTGCGGGTCAAATTACACTTGACAAAAACATAAATTTCAAAAATTTATATCTCGAAAACTAGACACTTTAGAGAAAAACGTTTTTCCTTTTTTGTCTCGGAAAAACATGAGAGTTGCGCTGGCGAAATTAATGTACAGAACATTACAACACTCTGTATATAGAACATAACCATACCTACTCCTACCTATTATCATTCGTAGATATCTATACATCTATACATATAATAAAATCGTAGAGGTAAGAAAGTCTGTACATTGAATGTATTCGGAAAAAAACTAACCAGGGTGGCTTAAAATGAGATACTGAACATGTTAGAACAGTTTTTAAAATTTTTGTTTGTTTGTTTGTTTGTCTGTACGCGCATCACGCAAAAACCACTGAACGGAATTAGACGAAACTTTGTATAGTGGCAGTTTATATGCCGGGTTAACATAATACGTAAAAAAAATTAACAAAAATAAAAAAAAATTAACAATTATAAACATTATTGCGCGTTTAAAATCACGTAGTCCAAAGTAAAGGTAAAAACAATTTTAAATGTCATGTTGACAACGGAGAACTGTCATCTCGACGTGAGCTGGCCGGTGACAAATTGTTTGATAAATAAAAATAATAATTGAAAGTCGAAGTTATGTCGCTGTCATTGGTGCAATAAAATTTATATATCTGTTGCCCGCGGCTTCGCTCGCGTGAAATTCGTATTTAAAAAAAAGAAAGTAAGTAACTAAAGGCGGGCCAGAAGGCGGATCTGCGCTCATGTAAACGATATTCTTTCTCGATGAAAGTAACTAAGGGCGAGGCGAAAGGCGGAGCTGATTTCAGGAAGAAGAAAAACATTCTTGAAGAAAATAAGTAACTAAGGGCGAGGCCGAAGGCCGAGCTCTATTCTGGAAGACCATAAACCTTCTCGAAGAAAGTAAGTAACTATGGGCGAGGCCGCAGGCCGAGCTGCGTTCAGGAAGAAGCTAAACCATCTTGAAGAAAGTAAGTAACTAAGGCGAGGTCGAAGGCCGAGCTACGTTCGGATAATTGAAAAACCATCTCGAAGAAATCAAGTAACTAAGGGCGAGGCCGAAGGCCGAGCTGCGTTCAGGAAGAAGCTAAACCATCTTGAAGAAAGTAAGCAACTAAGGCGAGGCCGAAGGCCGAGCTACGTTCTGACAAATGATAAACCATCTCGAAGAAAGCAAGTAACTAAGGGCGAGGCCGAAGGCCGAGCTGCGTTCAGGAAGAAGCTAAACCATCTCGAATAAAGTTAATTAATATTAAGATTGAGTTAATTTAATTTAAATTTTATTATAAAGTCCACGCTTCTAACCTCAGCTTCTAACGGCAAATATACCGTGCATCCTAGAACCTCGCGGTTATTCCCGGCTGGATGGCAAGAGGCCCGATGCTAGAGACCTTAGTGCCATGGACTAAGGGTAGTTCTTTGATGTGGGACGCCACTTTTGTTCTCACATTGGCTCCAAGTCACGTTAGGACATCTTCAAGAGCGGCTGGCGCGGCCGAGGCTGGGGCGGAGAGCCTCCAACGCAGCAAATATAGAAATATAATTCAAGATTTCGAATTTGTTGCGTTTGCGGTTGAAACCCTCGGTCCGTGGAGCAGTGAAGCCAAAAGAGGCTTGAGCTGGTTGACGCAACTGGTGTCCCGTCATCAAGGGCTTATGTACTTCATTCAAAGGGTAAGCCTTGCCATCCAGCGGGGTAATGCCGCAAGTGCTCTAAGAACATTTGAAAATGCCCGTTTTGATAGTTATTTTAATGTTTGTTTAGGTAGGTTTAATTCTTTAGTTATTAATATTACTTTTTTATTTATATGAAATAAATAGATTGAGTAAACGATATTATATTCTATCGAAGAAAGGACGTCTTTAAGGGCGAGGCCCGAAGGCGGAAGAGGGTTTTTGGTTTACCTGAACGGAGCTCGGCCTTCGGCCTCGCACTTAGTTCCTTCCTTTCTTCCAGAAGGTTTGTCGTCTTCCTGAACGCAGCTCGGCCTTCGGCGTCGCCCTTACTTACTTCCTTTATTTGAGAAAGGTTTATCGTTTACCTGAAAGCAGCTCGGCCTTCGGCCTCGCCCTTAGTTAGTTACTTTCTTTAAGAAGGTTTATCGATTACCTGAACGCAGGTCGGCCTTCGGCCTCGCCCTTAGTTACTTACATTCTTCTTTGGAATACGAATTTCACGCGAGCGGAGCCGCGGGCTCAGCTAGTTAGATATAAATCTAGAAACTGAACTGAACTGATAAATCGCGAACAAATAAATACCTTTAAGTACCTATATAAGGTATTTCATTAGTAGGTAACGATACGCTAAGCGGTGTATGTGTATCAGATACTGATCACGTTTCCATAGCCATTTTTTACGATATAAAAAACCTACTCACTCCTCAAATTAAATACGTGAAGTGCGCGTATTTCACCTTAATAAGTACGTTTTTATATCGTAAAAACATTTGGTATGGGAACGTGATCAGTATCTGTTACACATACACCCCTTAGCGTATCGTTACCTACTATTGAAAAACCTTATATAACTAATTTGACTAAATACAATTAATATATTGAATTATCAGAACAACCTTCTTAGCTTCATAATATGCGTTCGATCGCATTAAAATGGAGATTATAATAATTTAATTTATAATTTCAATCTATATTTCTTTAAGCAAAACAAAACATTCTTTTACCAGACTATGTATTATTTATTAATTGACTACAGGTCTACAAACCAGGTACAACTAATTACTTCCAAATGCAATTTGCACTAAATAAAAAAATAATATTTTTTTATCGTATATACATATAAAACGCAACAAATCGATTCCTAACAACTTCCACCCTCATTATCGAAGCGCGTGAGCGCATCGAATTTGCCGCCAATCGATCAGCGATCATCCGACAATTTTGCCGAATAACCGGCTTCCGGTTCCATCCGACCCGGAAGCCGGTCGTTCCGCGCGCCGGTATAATAGGGAAGCAACATTATTTAATTTTATAGTATAGAATATTATGTAATTATAATTAAACAAAGGAACATAATTTGTACTTCACATTGTAAGCTAGCGCGGATAGATTAGTTAATTCACACTGTTAAAAATATTAATTGTGAATGAAGGGCAAGCCTTCAATCATACACATGCACCAACTATATACCTGTATACATACCGCCTATCGGAGTAAGCAGAGTAATCGGTCTTGTGCTGCATGATACTGGTAAATTATAGCACTTTATTTACGGAACTCGACAAGGCTAAATCGTACTACTACATCGGCCAATAACAGCTTGGTGAACTAGGTGCCATGTCAGTGATTTCCTTTGGTGGTGCTGACTACACCGAACTGGACGAAAAACACGAACGGTATCACAGCACAGAATGTAAGGTCAATCGAAGCGGCTACGTAAATAGACCATTTTTTATGTTTTCAAAGAAGAGAGTTCAACGCGTTTTTTCATAGAAGGAGACCCATTCTATTGGAAATAAATGTTATTAGACCATTGTGTTTTATATATTTTTTTTATATTTATCTCTGGGTGGCCGAGTGGCCTGGGCGTCGGCCTCTCTTGCAAGAGGTCCGAGGTTCGAAACCGGTCGGCGTGTACCAATGGAGTATTTTTATTACGGAAAAATTTACGCGCATACTGAACCGGTGTAAAACTGTAGTTCCCTTCCCTAGGTGGTAGAATCAAACTGTAGCCGACTGGTTTGGTACCGGTGGTATAAACCCAGTCTGTACTGTCCAGTACTAGATGTAATATGGCCGCATGGCAACCTCGGCTCTGTTCTCCTCGAGTCCAGTGTAGCCAGCAATCCAAAGGGAAGTCTCCGGTATGGCACCTGCCCTGTCGGAGGTGATATTGGCTGGTAGGAGCATGTGTTTTGGCTCCTATAACTCAGCCACCCATACCGAATTACATGAAAAAATTACTATTATAAAATGCAACATAGGTTTTTTTTTATGGAAACTGACACGGTTGGCTACATCACCTACAACGTCTGTTTTTAACTATTAATCTCGAAAACGGTTGCGTAAGGTTGCGAAAAGTGCGTAGTACCCGTAACCGACGAGCAGGCATGAAGAACATTATGGGAGTGGAAGAGGCGGCAGAGGTGTGTTAGGATCGTGGCACGTGGAGATCCGTTGTCTCTGCCTACCCCACCGGGAAACAGGCGTGACGCTATGTATGCATGTATGTACGGTTGAAAGATATAATTTGTCAAGGATTTTAATGAAATTTTCACTAACACAATTTGGCATTTTATCTTGGAATTATTTTTACATGGGTTATCATAATGTTTACGTTGAATACAAATTATTTTCAATCATGTTAATTATAACTTACGATAATTTATATTATACTCATAAATAGGTAGCCTAGTGATATTAAGTGTATTGGGCGCTAGATTCATCATGTTAGTCTATTACAGCTCTCGTACAGAGTGGGTCAATTCACTACAGGCGAAATCGTACATCGAATACGATTCCATAACAGCAAATATCCATATCGATAAAGAAGAATTATAGGTAGAGAAGAACTGTAGTAGCTAGTCCATTGACCATTGGTATAGCAGAAATGGTATTTTCAAAGTGGGAAGTAGCGTCTAGCGCCCGTCATTTTGAATTTTGAACATTGTTTGATGCCTATGACACTTTCGTGATTGATACGAATGAAATGAAAATAACAACAAAATCGACCCAGTACTTTATTCTGTAGAGTGGAACGTAGCCACTAAACTATAAACATCTTTCATTTGGGCTTCACCGAAGTCGATTAAAAGTGTTATGCTTAGAAGCCAATAACTAGTCCAGTTTAGAAATGGCTCATTTATATATCTATAATACGGGAAGGCCATACATTAATATTAATATCTACGTATCTACGCGATTCTGAACTTGCATGCTGCTGAATTGATCCCCAGAGTCAGGGAATCCGCTTACCGGCAGCGGCCAAGCGTGAAGGACGACAGTTCTGACAACCGACACCAGAGGGCGTCGTCCAGCAACAACTGAAGCACTATCTCGTTTAAGGTTAACCTGTTTCTATGTTACTTCCATATCATTCTAACGTTTATAGTTTCTACTACTTGGTTGTTAACCTAATTTCTCAAACATTTTTTTGTACTTATTGTACCAGAATTTAGTATGCAGTATATAGCATGCACGGGGAGAGATGCATTGAGGCTATTATTTTTAAATACCAGCCCCGCGCGGCACAATACATATGAAATGTTAAAAATATAAATATCCTCGGGCCTTCAAGAGAGGCGTGAATAGGCATCTATTAGGCCGGCATGGAATTTGCAACCCCCGCATGCGGCCGAATATCCATGGGCGTCGTTAGACACCTTATGGTTGGCTCGGCGCCACATATATACATATTTACAATTACCCAGAACTCTACATTTCAACCCCTTTTCTAATATGAGCGAGCACGAACTATTTAATATCATCATCAAGCAATCTTCTATTATCTATACTAATAATAAATCTGTAAGGGATGGTCATGGAGTAAGTTACTTTGTTTTATGAGATACTGCGTTTTTAGACTCTATGTATGATACTAAAACTAAATTGACGATTTTTAGAAATCTTTGCTGTATGTATGTTCCCCCATAACTCCTAAACCGATCATCCGAATTCGATGAAACTTAGTACACGCACATTTAACTATACGTGATACAGGATAGGCTATATATAATTAAGTTCCGGTTACGCTAAGAGTTGTGGCTCACATAGAAACCGAATTGTTCGGCGCGCCGAAAAAAAAGTAACGCAGGAACGCAGCTCGGCCTTCTTTCTTGCTTAACTACTTACTAATACGAATTTCACGCGAGCGAAGCCGCGGGCAGGAGCTAGTATATAATATAATAGCCATTTCGGCCTCCATTTAGAGCAGTGGAATAATTAATTCAATTCTAAAATGATCAGCCTCGTCGCAGATCACGGATCGATAATCTCTATTTGCGAGTTAAGTGCTACTTAACTGACGTGTACCGAACGGATTTGCCTCGTGATAAACGTACAATGTTGTGTTACGACTTATATCCAGAGTTTCCAACATCCGACCTCAGCGATTTCATACAAAGTATCGAGAAATAGTTCAGTGTTCATCGTTAACGAATAAGTACAGTTCCCGGGAGTAAATGCCTGTCGAGCTTTAGAAAGAGACCACCCGGTTGTAAAGCGTCTCGTCCCTGTCGCACGAACTCGCAAGTCTCTGTGAGACAGGGACGGCGCTCTACAACCGGATTGCTAAAGCTCGACACGCATGCCGGGAACTGTACATAATATGTACAGTTCCTAAAAAAAAATAAAACCAAAAAAATTTACACTATACAATTTACTACAAATACTTAAATATTATTTAAGTATTTGTAGTAAATTTTATAGTGCCATGTGTGGCCGTATATTAAAGCAAGGGCTCGTATACGACGTGACCACAGGTGACCGATTTTACCTACTTTTTGTCCACCCTCCCCCCTTTATGACCTACCGTGGTTTGTGCTCAGACCCCCCCCCCCCCCCCCCCCCCTCCCCCATTTTCATGTAGTATTCACGAGATCTTAAATAGTGCGGTTAAACGGTACAAGGAAGTGAATCAGCATGAAATGAAAATTATACTCACATGTACAGGTAGGTATTCATGGTTTTATTTATTTATTTAAAACTAGCTGAGCCCGCGGCTCCGCTCGCGTGAAATTCTTATTTCAAAGAAGAATGTAAGTAACTAAGGGCGAGGCCGAAGGCCGAGCTGCGTTCACGTAATCCATAAACCTTCTTAAAGAAAGTAACTAACTAAGGGCGAGGCCGAAGGCCGAGCTGCTTTCAGGTAAACGATAAATCTTTCTCAAATAAAGGAAGTAAGTAAGGGCGAGGCCGAAGGCCGAGCTGCGTTCAGGAAGACGATAAACCTTCTGGAAGAAAGGAAGGAACTAAGTGCGAGGCCGAAGGCCGAGCTGCGTTCAGGTAAACCAAAAACCCTCTTCCGCCTTCGGGCCTCGCCCTTAAAGACTTCCTTTCTTCGATAGAATATAATATCGTTTACTCAATCTATTTATTTCATAAAAATGAAAAAGTAATATTAATAACTAAAGAATTAAACCTACCTATCAAACATTAAAATAACTATCAAAACGGGCATTTTCAAATGTTCTTAGAGCACTTGCGGCATTACCCCACTGGATGGCAAGGCTTACCCTTTGAATGAAGTACATAAGCCCTTGATGGCGGGACACCAGTTGCGTCAACCAGCTCAAGCCTCTTTTGGCTTCACTGCTCCACGGACCGAGGATTTCAACCGCAAACGCAACAAATTCGAAATCTTGAATTATATTTCTATATTTGCTGCGTTTGAGGCTCTCCGCCCCAGCCTCGGCCGCGCCAGCCGCTCTTGAAGATGTCCTAACGTGACTTGGAGCCAATGTGAGAACAAAAGTGGCGTCCCACATCAAAGAACTACCCTTAGTCCATGGCACTAAGGTGATAGCATCGGGCCTCTTGCCATCCAGCCGGGAATAACCGCGAGGCTCTAGGATGCACGGTATATTTGCCGTTAGAAGCGTGGACTTTATAATAAAATTTAAATTAAATTAACTCAATCTTAATATTAATTAACTTTATTCGAGATGGTTTAGCTTCTTCCTGAACGCAGCTCGGCCTTCGGCCTCGCCCTTAGTTACTTGCTTTCTTCGAGATGGTTTATCATTTGTCAGAACGTAGCTCGGCCTTCGGTCTCTCCTTAGTTGCTTACTTTCTTCAAGATGGTTTAGCTTCTTCCTGAACGCAGCTCGGCCTTCGGCCTCGCCCTTAGTTACTTGCTTTCTTCGAGATGGTTTATCATTTGTCAGAACGTAGCTCGGCCTTCGGCCTCGCCTTAGTTGCTTACTTTATTCAAGATGGTTTAGCTTCTTCCTGAACGGAGCTCGGCCTGCGGCCTCGCCCATAGTTACTTACTTTCTTCGAGAAGGTTTATGGTCTTCCAGAATAGAGCTCGGCCTTCGGCCTCGCCCTTAGTTACTTACTTTCTTCAAGAATGTTTTTCTTCTTCCTGAACTCAGCTCCGCCTTCCGCCTCGCCCTTAGTTACTTTCATCGAGAAAGAATATCGTTTACGTGAGCGCAGATCCGCCTTCGGGCCCGCCTTTAGTTACTTACTTTCTTTTTTTTAAATACGAATTTCACGCGAGCGAAGCCGCGGGCAACATATATATAAATTTTAATGCACCAATGACAGCGACATAACTTCGACTTTCAATTATTATTTTTATTTATCAAACAATTTATCACCGGCCAGCTCACGTCGAGATGACAGTTCTCCGTCACCTTCTCCGTTGTCAACATGAAATTTAAAATTGTTTTTTACCTTTACTTTGGATTACGTGATTTTTATTATATTTTTTAATTATTATGTTCATCCGGGATATACACTGTCACTATAAAAAGTTTCGTCAAATTCCGTTCAAATATAAATTTTTGCATTTACGATTTTATGATATGTATAGAAAGAATAGATATGTATAGACTATTCTGTTCAAGTTATAAAAAAGAAGAACTGTCATTTTCGTTGTATCTACTTATTTTTAAATTTCGAATGAATATTTTATTCAAATTGTATTTGCTGCCAGTTCCCAAGATATAATTATGTACTTTGGACTACGTGATTTTAAACGCGCAATAATGTTTATAATTGTAATATTTTTTTTTTTGTTATTTTTTTTTACGTATTATGTTAACCCGGCATATAAACTGCCACTATACAAAGTTTCGTCTAATTCCGTTCAGTGGTTTTTACGTGATGCGCGTACAGACAAACAAACAAACAAACAAAAATTCTAAAAACTGTTCTAACATGTTCAGTATCTCATTTTAAGCCACCCTGGTTAGTTTTTTTCCGAATACATTCAATGTACAGACTTTCTTACCTCTACGATTTTATTATATGTATAGATAACAATAGTCTTTCCAACAACTTTCAACAAGAGGATGCCCATGTTAGACTTTAAAATTACTTTTTAGGTTTCCGTATCCCGTACGGAAGCCTATTACTATGCCTCCGCCGTCTGTCTGTCCGTCCGTCCGTCCGTCAGTCCGCGGGCTGTATCTCTTGAACCGTAATAGGTAGCCCGTTGAAATTTTCACAGAATATGTGTTACTATGGCGGATATAACAAAAAATAATAAAAAATAGAAAAATGTTAAAAAATAAGAAATGAGAAAAAGTAAAAATTTCAAGGGGTTCCCATAGAAGAAACTAAAAAATGCGCGCCATCTACTGAGAACAGTATGAAGCAGCGCTGACCATGACATGGCGATACGGAACCCTTGGTTCGTGAGTTCGACTCGCACTTGGCCGGTTTTTAAGAATGCGTCGTCATGGTGCATAGAACTACTTATATTGATATGACGTCATACATTTTAGCAGACTGTATTTATTATGCCGTATTTTATGTTTCCAATGCTTTTTGCTCTGCCGGGGTTTTTATAATAATCCTGCGTTAAGTCTGAGGTTAAAATGACACGTCACTTCCTGCTTTTAGTACAGTGAGCGCGGTGGATGCGCGCATCAAAACATATCAAGCATACTCTATGAGATGCTTTACGTGCTATGAGGCCTTCAAAAAAGACTAAGTTTAAGGTCGCCATTGAACAATCGACTTTACATGGTCAGTTCTAGAGTAAAATTTTGTTTTGTCGCAATACATCCGAACACTTTAGAAGCCACATATTAACGTTTTGTATTTTATGTTTTATGTAGAACTGGTTTCGAAGGAAACAACTGGTTTTCGAGTTGTTTTTGATACAACGAAAGACGGAACAAACATTTTTCTAGATTGCTCATCAATTTAGCCTCTATCTACAGTTTTTTGGAAACTGACACCGTTGGCTTTATCACCAACAACCTCCGTGATATCAGCCCATTACACCTTGGTGAACTAGGTGTCATGTCAGTGCTTCCGTTCGGTCGTGCCGGCTACACTGAACTGGACGGAAAACACAAACTATTCGACCGATTCAGTTCCGTTGTACCAACCCGGAAGGGTTGGCTGTACTGGACTAGAAGAGAACACGGCCGGCCGAGGCTGCTATGCGGCCATCTTGGATATCGGTCTGCCCATCTTGGCTATGCGGCACGATCAAGGGGAAGCACTGACGTGGCACCTAGTTCACCAAGGTGTTATGGGCTGACATCACGAATGTTGTAGGCGATGTAGCTAAAAAATCTAACATTCAATCACATCCATTTTGTGGAAGGCCAGACCTCAGGGCGAATTTGGCAGTGGGCTGGGCACGTTAGCCGAAGAGACGACGACCGTTGGAGTAACCGTATCCTACACTGGCGGCCGTAGACTGGAAAACGGAGTGTGGGAAGACCACCCGCCAGGTGGGACGACGACATCAAGTACGTCGGCGCGGCGGAAAGCAGTGGTTCCGTACCGCTGAAGGCCAGGAGGACTGGAGGAAAATTGGAGAGGCTATGCCCAGCAGTGGACGCTTACACGCTGGCTGACTGACAATCACATCGAAAAGTAGTTTGGTACCAACTCGGTTACAATTTGAGCCATACCACCTAGTATGGGCACAGGTTGGGGCCTACACAGGTTTACATTAGTTCCCAACGGTGAATGGTAAAGTTGCATATGTAGGTAATTTTTTCTGTCAGAAAAAACTAATTGGTGCATGTCGTCTGGGATAGAACCTCGGACGTTGAGATAAGACTCCAAACCGAGATCACGCTATTATAGATACATTTTGATGAAAAATGAAATTGTATTCTTGAGGAGTGATCTGACTACCCAAACGTTTAGCGTGACAGCCTTCGGGCTCTGTTTGTTTCCTTGTGCTTACATTAGGACGAAAGGACGAAGGTTTACCAATATTTATTTTCTCGCAACAAGTGAGAGCTAATATTTATGTTTGTAGTCAACTGTGTCAGAGAGTGTGTTAACAATGTCAGTCTCAACTTCAACTCATTGTCCGATGTCAAAATGGAATTAAAAATTATCTCTCAACTCACTATTCTCAATCACTTTTTTTCTTATTTCCCGTATTAGTAGGAATAGTATTGATAATATAATACAAACGAAAACAGAAAATATGCTTTAACAATTAAAATAAAATAAATTAACATAAATTAAATTTTGATTATATTTTACTTGCCTACCTACTGCAAGTAACATATTTCGTCCAACTCAGCCGACTCCGCCACGGCCGTTTTTGTCTTTTCAGGTTGCGCACCTCAAAGAGCTGAAAACCTAATGGTGTGACTCATGCGTCTGTCCGTCCGTCCGTCTGACACGGCGCATCATAACTTCTAAGCGGTTGAACGTGCAGAAAAATAAATAAAATAATACACTTAAACACTTATAAATAAAATTCTAGAATATTCTCACCCTGCAGTGGTCGCGACCCAAAAAGTTACACCATTGCTCGCGCGCGGACTGAGACTCCGCAAACTCGCCGCGCCTAACTTTTTATGAAGTTTTTTTATTAGTTTGTTTATATTTTAAAAAAGAAATGCATATTTCAATAAAAGCTTTATTTTTCCAACAAATGTTACAATAATATGTTTCTTAGTTGCTTTGGACGAGTAATAATCTAAGTTAGAAAAAAATAAAGAAAAATCAACGAAAAAATATTTCTCAAAGAAATCTAAAAAATGAACCATCAAAATCTAACAAATTACAATACTTTTGGTTTTTTATTACAGTCGTACTCTCCCCCCTTCTTAAGAAAACACCATAAGTAGCTATATTCATTAATTATACAATAACAGAAACAAACAAATCGGAAAATTTTTTTTTTTTTGCTGATAAACTATTTTTTTTTTTGCACATTCTGGGCATGACACTGACATCACATGTTCGAGACATACATATTTTTGACAAGCGATATTTCCGCAGCGATATTTATTCGGTCGATTCTTCTTTCGATCACAATAATGGCATCTACCACGAGTTACGACGTTTTGTCTACTAGTGCTGGCCTGTTGGTCTAATAGGATCATCAATACTTCTTTCAGGCGAAGTTTTATTGTTGGAGGTAAGTTTTGGCTTACTATTCTTGAGTGCAGATGGTCTTTCAGAAGAAGGTTAGTCAAACCTTTCAAGAACTCGCTTCGCGCGAAGTAATCGCGCGCGGACTCTCTGTCCGCGTTTTGCAACACGAGTGATCGCGCGCGGACTCAGACTCCGCAACAGGTATGTGTGCGTTCCCTGTGAATACCAGCGCACGACTGATTACGTCGTTCGCAAGAACCCCGCAAAAGATGAGAATTCCGGGAGTGTGAGTTCTGTGCTGTTAATAGTAAAAAAGGTATCCAACAAAGTGCAAATATGCGGATTCAGAGTCCGCGCGCGACCACTGCAGGGTTAAAAAATCTAAATAAATGCACCACCTCTATTTGAAAACTTCTAAACTACTACTAACTACTAAATTCTGAAACTGACTTTATTTCTTCCTCAGTAAAATGAAAAGCAGTGCGATTTGTCTCAACATGTAGGTTGACACAAAAATTCTAGTTAAGTAAATTTTCACCCACTCTTCTGGGTTAAAAGATTTCGATCGTAAAAGTTATTCAAATAAAAAAAAAAAATCTGTTGTAACAAGGTCCGAAGAGCATGGCGGGTGACGGCGAGTTTCCAGCTTCAGCTATTTCAAGATTATATAAATAGATTCTTACCTTCTTATATAATCTACTATTTATGCTTACGATTGAAGTATCGATTTATGTGAGTGGGCGAGTCTTAAGTGCGGCCAAAAGTAACGTGTCGTGGTCGTAAGTGTTAGCTAAGTGAATGTCAAGTGAAAAAAAAGTTACTGCTTTTAATTATCAATACTTAGGTCGATGGCCTTCGCAGAGGCTGTTTATAATCTTTTGCGTGTGATAGTTTATCCGGGTATAATATCTACAAGTGCAGCATTGACGTAAATATAATCTAAATCAGCACAGTGGTATTTTTGCAGTAAATAAATAAGTGAGATGTCAATGAAAGTAAATTAAATAAAGAATAAAAAAATATATGTATTGATTTTTAAAATGTTATAATGAAAGTATACTTTTACACAAGACATGTAAAGCTATTTATTTTTGTACAAGTTAAGCGTGTGTTAACTTTATATTACATAGATTCAATGGTGTCTCTTTTCTCTTTATTCTCTTCCATCTTTCTAATAAAAATGTAACGTCTATTTAAATAATAATTCACACATATGAAAAATAAGTTGATTGATCACAACTTTTCACAGGCATTTAATAACGCAGGCGTTATATATTAATTTCGACTACACACTTGCTTGATATCAAAATTCACTGTTTTACAAGGACACATTTTCCACTTTAACCAAATATACTTACTCTGATTTTGTAAAAGCGATAGAATATATATTTTTTAATAATATCGAATGAGAACCGTCAGACACTGCCAAAACACATCTCCTCGCGAAAAAGCCGCTCAGTGAGGCGCTAATACAGCTATAATGTGGACAAACATTTCATCAGGTCGTCAAAAAAATTTCATCAAAAAACGTACGATTTAGGAAATACGCTAAACGGAATACCGCTCCATATTTAACAAGAGCCATCATCTATTGCTACGAGAAAACATATTGAAAACATCAATATAAGACGAAGTCATGAAATTATCTGAGCTAATTAATTAGGAAGACGGAATACCAAACGAACCTAAAAGTTTAATATTTTCATGAATTTCTCATTCAAATTCAGTCAGTTCAGTATGAGCATTTCGAAATCTTCAGCATTCAGAAATCTTCCGACCGCTATGACATACATAGATCGTGTTTCCATTTAGTTCAGGTTCCGTATCCGATATGGAACCCTATTACTAAGCCTACGCCGTCTGTCTGCCTGTCTGTCTGTCCGTCTTTATTATTTTTTTTTTTATTGAAACCCACACGGTTGGCTACATCACCTACAACATCCGTGATGTCAGCCCATAACACCGCGTGAGCTAGGTGCCATGTCAGTGCTTCCCTTCAGTCGTGCCGGCTACACTGAACCGTCTGTCTGTCCGAGGGCTGTAGCCCTTGAACCGTAATAGGTAGGCCGTTGAAATTTTCACAGAGTATGTGTTATTATGACCGATATAACAACAAATCATAATCAAACTTATAACACCCCTCCGTTTTTTGCGTCGGGGGTTAAAAATAAGAAAAAGTAAAAAATTTGCGGTCCCCATACCAGAAACTAAAAAGTGTATGCGCGCCATCTACCGAAAACAGTATAAAGCATTTTAACTAATCATGAATTTTTAACTAATATGAAGCATTTCATAAAACACGCCATAGATGGCGTGAGTGGCGCTGACCATGACATGGCGACACGGAAGCCTCGGTGCGCGAGTTCGACTCGCACTTGGCCGGTTTTTTTAATGAAAATGAGTATGCTGGTTAAGTTGTGCCGTGGTATCGGAGGTGCTCAAAACTGCCAAATAACCAAAACCACGCTCAGCGAGCCACCATACCAGCAGTGTAGCCTTACGACTTAATAAAACCATTGACATGGCACCTAGTTCACGCTGGCACAAATTATGTAGTTGCTCTAGCCTACCGTATTATGTAGGTGCTATATAAAAAAAACTTTAAATTTCCGTTTCAGCCCTTACCTTATTGGTCTCGCCTATCAGTTAGGCGTCAGGCGCTTATTAAAATCTGCACCAATTTGCTGTAAATCGTCATAGCTGCTGCAACGGTCACCAAACGCACAAACAAACCCTCACTTATCTACAGCTTAAGTTAAGTTCAAACTCGAAATGTAGCGTCGGGGGAAACTTATTCACAACTCAAGTTAAGTTAAACTTTAAAGGTAGCGTTGTTGTGGGAAACGTGCGCGCATGCGTGCGATCGCTCTTTGACGAGCCCGCTCCGGTACTGGCGTTAGATACAGTGAGTCAGTACAATCTCGACCGGTGCCAGAGATATAAGACAAGAAGATGCATGTATGGTCCAAAGTGTCGCGGACAGGTGTCTCAAAAGTGGTCTTGTAAATTTTTATACAACTCACCTAATTAAGTTTCATTATGACCTTTAATGTTTTGAATGATTTTCTTTTTAAGCTTGACTTTCGCATAAAATATTGTACTTTTTAACATTGAAAATGTTTTTTCGATCGCTACAGTATAGCCGCCCATTTTCGCTGAGAGTGTGAAATCATCAAAAGACGCGTATCGGCTAGGGCTGCAAGATGGATTTTTTCGAAATAGTAAAATAAATTTGAAAATGTGAAAAATTCTATTTTAAATGTGATATCGAAAAATAAAAAAAAACTGTTTAGATTTTCGCTGAGAGTGTGAAATCAACTTTGGGAAGTGCAACAGCGTAGAGAGCGAGGAGTAATATTCGAATGTATGAAATAAATTGTGAAAAATCAAATCACGGCTCAGTAGATCTTCGGGGGTTTTTTTTATGGAAACTGACACGGTTGACTACATCACCTACAACATCCATGATGTCAGCCCATAACACCGGATGAACTTGGTGCCCCGTCAGTGCTTCCCTTCGGCTGTGGCGGCTACACTGAACTGGACGGAAAACACAAACTATTTACATAGCCGTTTCGACCGACCTTTCATTCAGTGCGGTTTGTTAGTTTGTTAGTTGGGTTCTGATGATGGAGCCGGAATGAAGCCAAAGGAACTCCTAAACCATACATGATAAATCCACCGTGTTTAGGCTCGATGGATTTGTCTTCGCAAGTACTCTAGTCATATGTTATTTTCAGGGTCCTGATGATGGAGCCGGAAGGAACCCATAGGAACTCCTAAACCATACATGATAAATCCACCATTTTGGGCTCTTTGGATTTGTCTTCGCAAGTACTCTAGTCATATACGATTTCCAGGGTCCTGTCTGATGATAGAGCCGGAAGGCAGCCTTAAGAATATAGGAATATTATATTTTTATATTTGATATTTATTAATTTGTTACTTTAGTTAGACACAAGCTTATCTCTTTTTCTGTCTAAATTTTATTTTAATTTTTTTAATCTGCTTGTGTTTTTTGAAAAATATATAAATGTAATACTTTTTTTTATTTTGTTGAGTTCATTTCAATGTACCTCGAAGGTCGTGTAATGCATAAGATCCGTGATTTTTTTCTGGAATATAGATGTAAAAAGAAAGTAAATCGTTACCTTATAATAAAAATCGTGTGGCACAAAACCAAAGTTATTTCACAAAATTACCACTTTTCATGTTCTACCACCTATTAAACACAGTCTACGTAGAACTACCTGTCATTAAATGAAATAATATTTTATTATTAAGAATAATGTATACACAAAATGTATTTTAAGTTTTAGCTGAAATATTATAACAGCCAGCAAGCTAAGCTGAGAATCTCGCTAAGCGATACGGTCGGCGGGTTACACAACAAGGCAATCCACTGACGCATCATTATAATCGCTATTGGATAGCGGGTAGCTAAGCTCAAATGGCATTAGGCTGGGCACGTCAGCCGAAGAGAGAACGACCGTTGGACCAAACGGGTCATATTATACTAGTGATCGTGGACAGAAAAACGTAGTGTGGGATGCGAAGACCACCCATCAGGTAGAACGACGACACAAACAGTGGTTCCGTACCGCTGAAGACCGGAAGGACTAGAGAAAAATTGGAGAGGCGTATATCCAACAGTGGATGCATAAACGTTTGACTGATGTACTAACATTGTAAGATAAATATTTAACCAGTTCAAAAGTTATGAACAATATTGCTTGCTTTTTTTTCTATGAAATAACTCTTCCTGTGAATCTTACTTCGATGGCCGCTACCGCCATGCAATCCAACAGTCCTAGTTACATAAGAATGGTTTGTGATCACGGTCCTTGACTTTGCAAGCGCTGATTAACATCTTGTAACTTCCACGTTGATTCACTGTGTAATTTAAATAAATATGCGTTTTACCTGTTTACTGTTTATTTGATGACTTCTTGTATATAATACTACCGGTTCTGCTCAGCCCACGCATGCTCCGGTGTGATGGTAGGAGTCTTTTGTTCTCAAAGCAATGTGCTTACATGTTAGATGGAACTATATACTTATGTACATGATAATAGGTGCATAATTGTTCTGCTTGAAAAAAAGGCTGTTAAGTTGAACAGACAAAGATATGTTTAAACCTATAATATTAATTAACAATATTTTATTTAAAAAATATTAGTCTAACCTAACCTTTTTACCCGGCTGCGCGACGCAAAGGAAGGGTAATGTGTTTTTAGAATTTTTATTTTTATTTTCAACTTGCCGTTTAGGTGCTGCGCTACAAGATGTCACAGACAGACGGACAGACGACGGAAGGACGTAAATACACCTGTCCGATTTTTTAAGCGTCCCAGCCCGGAAAACTAACTTACAGAATCTGAACCATGGAGCTACGTGCGCTCTTCTGTCCGCGCAGTATGAAATTCCTAAAGCGATTCAACGCGAGCTAATTAATTTCTAATTATTATATGTATACGTAATTGGCCGGATTTTTATTATTTGTTGTTTTAATTTACAGTTTGCACTATAATCACATCAAGTTTGACGGTTGTATGTATTACAGTTTTTACGATAAAAACAAACAAAAAGACGTTGAAAATTATTAAAAATAAAACAAAAAACCCAAAATAGTAGAAAGAAAAAAATTTACTAAAAAGAAGAAAAAACAAGCTAGCAAATTATTATACAATTTTTAGGTTTCCGTACCGTACTCGAACCCTAAAAATGAAATACTTATAGCGGACTTAGCTGTAAAGCTGCTTCACCGTTCGAAACCGGTGTAAAACTGTAGGTCCCTTCCCTTGCCCCTTACTAGGTGGTAGGCTCAAATTGTAGCCGACTGGGTTGATACCACCGTACTGGATGTAAGATGGCCGCATAGCAACCTTGGTTGTGTTCTCCTCTAGTCCAGTATAGCCAGCAATCCAGGGAAGTCTCCGGTATGGCACCTACCTTCTCGGAGGTGATATTGGCTGGTCGGAGCATGCATTTTGGCCCCTCCGACTCAGCCACCCATACGGGATTACATAAAAAAAAAGAAGAATTATATTATTTCCAAGCATAATACAACTGCTCAAAAGCTTTCAGGTTTTATAACACGACGCGGACGGTCAGAATCACAAACAACAATACGAGCGTATAGGAAGCCATCATTTCGTATTCACTGGCAATGGTTTCACAACAATAATACGAGTAGTAGAATCCGACGACCATTTTAATTATAGACCGTTAAGTGCAGAGGATAGGCAATTAGTGAGCTAAGCATTTCTCTACGTCGCGCTGCGTCGAGTCGCGCTTCGCGCTTCGCTTTCCAACAGGTGGCGTAAGGAACGCTCGTGCGGAAAACGTATGTGTGAAAACGGGGGCATTCGTTTTAAAAATAATCATAGTCTTTTACGAATCGTACCGCATTCACAATTCAATTCAATTCAATTTATTATCTTTAGGTAACAAGGTTACACTTAGGTTCGTCAACATACAATGCAATGCAGGTATCTTTATAGTTCTATGTTATGGTCCAAGCAAGAAATAGGCCATCGTCAATCAACTAAGCCAGGTACATTTAGACAGGTAACAAAACTTCGGTGATTAAGTTTGTTATCACAATTTAAATAACATAAAAAAACATGTGAAACAAATTTTCACATAAAAATTCAATGACAATAACAGTCAGAATAAAGTCAAAGTCAAAAATAAAAAAAAATCTTAATTAAAAAAATAAAATATTTGTCAAATATTGTAAATAATAAAGATTAAAATTAAATTAAATACAGGAAATAAAAATTGTCAAATGATCTTGTCAAATATAAATTATATAAATATGAACACTATTAATAATATACAATTCAAATCAGTTGCCAATATTTTTTTCATTGGAATATAATTTGTCAAAATATTAAAGAAAAAACATGGAGTCCTTGGCCACAACTGGCAAGGGACCATATAAAATCGACCAGGTGTCTGGCCGCCTGTCTGTTCATCTGTCTGTCTGCCAACTCTGAAAACAAACAACCTGTTATATTATAATATGTAAATCTAAATTCATAATATTCATCATGAACAAGGAAAACCTTATTGAGACGCAGACTTTAGTCGTAAAAAACATCAAAAAAACATAAACATCAACTGCATTATCAGATACTCTATTAGTTTTGAGTAGTTCTGTCTTCCGTATCGAACAGTCATCAGAAATAACCTGCAACGAATGTTAAGGTTAATCCCACCAACGCCCACAAAATGTTTTGGTTACGAGGAAATATTCTATCTAGGAAGTAAATCACCCGTTGATACGGAACATTAGAAGATGTTCGTACCGTGTGGGGTCGGTACTTAAAAAGAATAGCCCCACTGCATCTCTCCCCGTCGCATGTCGTAAAAGTCGACTAAGGGATAAGAAAATTCGTCAGACTCGGTAGCTCAGTGGCGCGGTTGGTTAGTCAACTGTTATTATGCAACGCTGAGCGCGGTCAGTGATTGGATGGGTGACCGCTCGACCGTTGGAGGCTGACCGTAGTTCGGATTCCACGTTAAACTGTAGGTCCCTTCCCTTCTTACCTTACTAGGTGGTAGGGTTTATCCCGGCCGGGTTGGTACCACCGCACTGAACGAAACGTCGGTCGAAAAGGCTATGTAAATAGTTCGTGTTTTCCATCCAGTTTAGTGTAGCCGACATGAAATGAAGGGAAGCACTGACATGGCACCTAGTTCACCCTGTGTTATGGGCTGACATCACGGATGTTGTAGGTGATGTAGCCAACCGTGTCAGGTTCCATAAAAAAAAAAAAAAAAAAGTATACTTTGACAATTTATTAAAAAAAAAATAATTACCGCCCAGTTTTATGTAAAAATACAGCTGCTATTGTTTGAGGTAAAAATTTAAAGTCTTCCTTCTGTTGGGTTACTCATTTCAAATTCCGTAATCAACTCACCCCAAGAAAAATAAAAACAATTTACAAAAATATATATGTTTTATTATTAATTTTTTTTAGATTTTAAAACGTCTTAATAATTATTACCAATTATTAATAATTTATTAATTACACTCAGTGCAGTAGGTAGTGGAAATGGCCAACTACATTTCACCTATTGTACTTGCGTACCGGGATCATCACATCATATCTTGAAATGTACACCTTGCTGTTTTGTTATGTTTTTTATTAATATGTCAATATTTATTCATTTAACCAATATATTTAAATAAAACAAGGTTAAGGTTAGTTTATTGAATTTCACATTGTGCAATAAATATATTTTTAAATAAAATAATAGTAATATAAATAAATTATTTACATTATATTAATTTTGTGTATTTTTATTACTTTTTGTAAAATTTATGTAAAATTAATGTAATCCTTTCCTTCCTTCCTTATTCCTTATTCCTTACCTATAATAAAATCCAACGTCTGCTTTCTGTCTGTCTGTCTGTCTGTCCGCTTATAACTCGAGAACCACTGAACCGATTTTAATAAAACAAAATTCTGCGGATTGCTTGATCCTTTCCATCAACTATAGGCTACTTACTATCACGCTAAATGGCTTATGAGGTTAGCAGTGAAGTGAAATATGAGAGCGGGCGGAGCCGCGGGCACAGCTTGTATATTATAAGAACGTGAATAAAGAGATATAAATAAATAAATAATTATTCTGTTAGGTTTTTTTTTTTACTCATAAAGACTATTAGAATAGAATAGAATAGAAACTCTTTATTGCACACAATTAAAAGAAATACAGTAGGTACACGACAAGAAACAAGAAGGAAATACAGAAGTGCGCAAAGGTGGACTTATCACTGCAAGTTATTTCTTCCAGGCAACCTTTGGGTGATGAGGAATAAAATACAGAGAAAGAAGTATGGTTAGTGCAAGCGAAATGGAGGAGGAAAACGTGTTTTATTTTTATGAATATATGTAGCTACATAATATCCTTCCTTACCTATAATAAAATTCAACGTCTGCTTTCTGTCTGAGTGTCTGAGTGTATGTCTGTCTGTCCGCTTATAACTCGAGAAACACTGAACCGATTTTAATAAGAAAAAATTCTACGGATAGCTTGATTCTTCCCATCAACTATAGGCTACTTACTATCACGCTAAATGGCTTATGAGGTTAGCAGTGAAGTGAAATATGAGAGCGGGCGGAGCCGCGGGCACAGCTAGTGGTACATAAAATACAAACACCATAAACATATATACACATGTATAGAACATATGAAACCGACGAGCATGTATGTAGAGTTAAAGCTACGTGCAAATCTACACACTTGCCAAAATATATAGTCAAAAATTCACAGATTTCATGCATTACATGACCTTCGGGTACATTGAAAATGACTTTTAGGGCGTATTCAAATATAAGCGTATAGTGACTCGCCGACTGTGAGCGGGAAAATATCCTGTCTAACAGCGCGCACTCGTTCACTATATAATTACCCCTAATACTCTAAATACTAACATGTATTCATATTAAAATTTTTGATTATAATTTACTTGCTTTTTCATACCTACTGAAATATGTCAATTTTGAAAAATTGACAAAAATTTTCAATCAAAACCACGCAAATTTTCACGAAAACCATTTCAACTACTTACTGCAAGATAAAGACGACTCGTAAGCTCGCGTAACAGAAAATAAAAAAATCATAACACCCAATTTTTTGGCTTTTATTTTTAAATAAAAAAAAAACTTCCCCAAGCCAGTCAATCTGCAATATAAAGTTTAAAATATGTATATTTAGAAATAGGTTTTAAAATGCCCTTTTTAAACCCCTTAAAAACGGCTGTTTTAAGCGTATTTTTTTTGCGATTTTCTCAAAAACTCTGAAACTTTTAATTTTTTTTTCACCATCTTGTAGCCCTCGTCGATACACCTCATTTGACATCCTAAATATTTAGGTAGCCTTACAACTCGTGACACCAAGGCGAATTCGCACTCTCGCTGGAAATCGGGGACTATACTGAAGCGATCGAAAAGACAATTACAATGTCAAAACCTCTAATACAACGAGGAGACAGCGAGAGTCGTCGTCGCAAAACCTTCGCGAAGAGCGAGTCGAACTCATCGAATATCATGCGGGCGGCCGAGCCGCCACGACCTGCCTTGAACTTTGCTGACAAT
The DNA here is from genome assembly GCA_946902875.1 of Nematopogon swammerdamellus. Lineage (NCBI taxonomy): Eukaryota > Metazoa > Arthropoda > Insecta > Lepidoptera > Adelidae > Nematopogon > Nematopogon swammerdamellus. Next base: position 4,708,202 of record OX336333.1, read on the forward strand.
ATTAACATACCAACAGCATATTAATTTTTAAAATTTATCACCTCAGCAAGTTAGTAGAAATATAATAGAGATAATATGTAATGTTATGTAGTAACATCGTCTAGTTAGTATGGCAGTTCTTAGCGTAGCGCTAAAGGTCTTGCCTAGTTTTAACATTGAAAATGTTTTTTCGATCGCTCCAGTATAGCCCCCCATTTTCGCTGAAAGTGTGAAATCGTCCTGGTGTCGTGAGTTTTGGGGCTACGCGAGTGGTTGAGGGCTCAACAGACGCGTATCGGCTAGGGCTACAACATTTTTTCGAAAAAGTAAAATTCTATTTTTTTTTTAACTAAATCTCTTATATCTCAAAAACTAAATGTGATATCGAAAAATAAAAAAAACCTGTATAGATTTGGAGTTTGGGCTACATTAAAAAAAAATCATACGTCTATTGATGATGGTCGGTGCTGTAGGTCCCTCAAATTTTTCCCATTTTCGCTGAGAATGTGAAATCGACTTTTGGAATTGCAACAGCGCAGAGAGCGAGGAGGAATATCCGAATGTATGAAATAAATTGTGAAAAATCAAATCACGGCTCTGCAGATCCTCGGGTGACTTTGTTAGTTTGATAGTTCGGTTCTGATGATGGAGCCGGAAGGAAGCCATAGGAACTCCTAAACTAAACATGATAAGCCCATCGTGTTTGGGGTCGTTGGATTTGTCTTCGCAAGTACTCTTGTCATATATATTATTTCCAAGGTCCTGATGATATAGCCGGAAGGAAGCCATAGGAACTCCTAAACTAAACATGATAAGCCCATCGTGTTTGGGCTCGTTGGATTTGTCTTCGCAAGTACTCTTGTCATATATATTATTTCCAAGGTCCTGATGATATAGCCGGAAGGAAGCCATAGGAACTCCTAAACTAAACATGATAAGCCCATCGTGTTTGGGCTCGTTGGATTTGTCTTCGTAAGTATATAGGCGACGCATCTTCCGTCCGTCCCTCCGATGTATCTTTTGAACTGTGACAGGTAGCCGGTTGAAATTTTGATAGAATAGGTATGTTTTGTTATGGCGGATAAGCCAACAAATAATAAAACAAGCAAAAAAATAAACAATTAAGGGGGGGGGGGGGGGGGGGATTATTGGAGAAACGTGCTAAGAATCGTGTAGTACAGATTCACGCTACTAAATAGTAGATGGCGCCACAGGTAGTTTGCATTGCAGACACACAAAAGATAGAATATGGTTTTCCGACAGGTATGGTACAGCGAATCTACTACGAAACCCTCCGTGCGTGAATAAAACTCGCGCTTGACCTTTTTATTGTTTTGTTTTTTTGTTGTTTTGGAAACTGACACGGTCGGCTTGGCTACATTACCTGCAACATCGGTTATGTCAGCCCATAACGCATGGGTGTGACATTGGGGAACATGTTATGGGCTAACATGATGATGACACTATATCATGTCGGTGCTTCCCTTGGGGTTACACTGAATTGGACGGAAAACACGAACGATTCTCATAGCAGCATCTCTCCCCGTGTATGTCGTAAAATGCGACTAAGGGATATTATGACTCCCTTCTTATATTACTAGGTGGAAGGGTTTAACGCGCCCGGGTTGATCCCACCGCACTGAATGAAAGGTCGGTCGAAACGGCTATGTAAATAGTTTGTGTTTTCCGTTCAGTTCAGTGTAGCCGGCGCGACCGAAGGGAACCACTGACGTGGCATCAAGTTCACCCGGTATTAGGGCTGACATCACGGATGTTGTAGGTGATGTATGTATCCAACCGTGTCAGTTTCCATAAAAAAAAATTAAAAAGCAGCTCGGGGTCTTGCTCTTGACTCCCTGGACTCCCCCGCCCCCCCCCCCCCCCCGCCCCCTTCCGGGTACGTCCTTGGTAGGTATGTATGTATTTCTGCAAGAGACCAACCAGTGAAACAATCTTGAATTGAGACTGGTGAACTTCGTTCGAACTGCAGAAAAATTACAACTGCACCGCTTAAATCAATGTAAATGAATCAGATCTTGACTTTAAAAAAATACGAGGTCTACTCAACTCAACCAACAGATATGAATGTTTTTTTTTCACATTATTTTTAACCTTATAGCTCTATATTTTACATAATTTATGTAGGTTATAATAAAGCACCAAATAATATAAAACATCGTCAAATAAGTAAAAAACCGGCCAAGTGCGAGTCGGATTGGCGCACCGAGGTTTCCGCGCCACAAAAAAAAAGTTGAAAAAACACGTTTCTTGTATGGGAGCCCTCCTTAATTTTATACTTTTTCTATTTTTTATACAACTTTTTTTTTTAAATTTCAACCGGCTACCTATTACGGTTCCAAAGATACAGCAGTAGGACAGACAGACAAACAGACACACAGACGGCATAGGCTTAGTAATAGGCTTCCGTACGGCATACGTAAACCTAAAAAAAGGAAAATTTTGGGGAGATTTTTTACTTCCGGATGCTACACATCGAAAGCCTTGGCATTTACATTTTTAATGGAGGTTAATGACATTCATAGACAGACTCTGGAAGTATCAAGGCGGCATAGCGCGGAAATGCAAATGAAATCTAAAACGTATATAGGGGTGTGCAAATCGAAAAGAAACAATCGCTATTAAAATCTTTAGATATAGTATAGCGATGCCACATGCCGCGCTCTCCTTCTAAAAAAAACTGCATTCCATGTGCACACCTAGTTAAAATAAAATAAAATAAAATTACATACATACATATCATACACGCTGAATCCCAACAATCGGGGTAAGCAGAGTAATCGGTGTTGTACTGCAAGAGCTCTGGTAAATTACAGCACAACACCGAACACCACGTTTCGCAAAGTATTCGAACATGATTCAATCGATCAAGCAGCAAGTAAGGCACGAGGACCCACCTGCTGCATGACTCGGTGGAAGTACCGTACCAAGGTGAGAGGTGGCGAGCCTATCGCCCTTTAGCACGGCATCTTGTCCTTATCCCTTAGTCGCCTTTTACGAGATGCATGGGGAGAGATTGAAATCAGAGATTGAAATCAGGATTACGAGAACGCTTGCAGCTTTTCCTTTTGCGTGACCAGGCTTACCTGCTGGATAAAGTAGATCTTCAAATAAAATATGACCTTCGATCTGAGAAAGTAAAGTTTACTCTCAAACAAACGAACCACTAAACTCTCACCATGCTTCGAGGTTCGAGTCGAGTGCTCCGCAATGTTTGCCATCGCCCCGCCTGTGTGACATGTTGTTTGTCAGGATGTGGTCGGCTAAAATGTTTAACAAAATATAAGGCCATCCTTACTAACAAACCATTGCACAATGTTGTCAAATGACGGAAATGTTTGCAGGCGATTCCGCTCGCCTTACATTCTCCCATTTTATATGTTTCAAATACCTATAAGGCCACGACAAACATTCTAATATCGATGTGTTTCTTCTAAACCAGCTTCTTCGAGATTAAATCTACAGCTGCAACCACAAGTGCAGATGTGTGGCAGAGGGGGGGGGGGGGGGGGGGGCGGAGGGGGCGACCGTCCCCCCAAACGATCTTAGAAAAAGTCAAGTCAAAAACAGATCCCAAATGACAAAAAAACTGGCGGTTCGCCGTGCAGAAAACTACTTTGTAAAATCAACGAGAATATTATTTAATAGATGTTCTGTGGAGAGACGTTTCTATAGAGTGTCGTGACGCTTTTGTTTTTACCGAGGCTATAAAAGACCTGTCACGGCTTCTTCTAGATTCTTTCGGACTCGAGCTTCCAACCTTTAAATGAATCAGTGTATATTTCTTTAAAATCATAATAATCAGACGTGAACCTTCTGTATTACTGTATTCTGTGTACTTTGTGCAGAGTCTCCAGGTCTGCGGCTATTCACATTTATTCAAGTTGGAACCCATAAGAACTAAGCCAGATGGCATAGAGAACAAAGTTGAGTGTGATCCTTGAAAGTTATAAATATAAGTAATTGGCCGACTAGCGGTACAATAAACATCTTACTTTAATTACTTTAAGTCAGCTAAACTTGTATATATATATACAATTGGTTTCTCGGAAACGGCTCTAACGATTTGGATGAAATTTTGTATATAGATAATGTTATTTTTTTTAAGTTTATCTATATAGGTGTCGACGCCGAGCGAAGCTCGGTCGCCCAGGTACTATATTATTAATTGTGTAATATTCATTTAAAATTAAAATAAAATTTGATTTTAGTTTATTGTGTTTTGTATTTACTTTTCCAATAAACAACTTATCTTTTCAGCAGTCCGTAAAAATGCACACTGTAACTATGATATTCCCCAGTTAGTATTACATTCTCCTTAATTTATTATGTTCAGTAAACATTAATTTTTTCAAATTATTCGCCCGATCAGTTAGCCAACAGTCCCGACATGCCTGACTATGTACAATATTGAGTGATTTCGGATGTAATAAATTCGCCTTTACTACTTACGTCCGGAACCTCACCGGTCGGGTCGAAGTATGAGGGAACGGAAAGTATTGAAGGAAAACTATTATCTAAATTATTTTTCCAATTTATTGTATAATTACTGGTTACTGCTTCAATATTGTTTCGCTTGAATGAGCAAACGAGTAATAATTATTTATCTATAAGTTTTTTTTTCATAGTTAATGAGCGAGTAATTGTGCAATATTTCATTTATTTGCAGACGTAACATAGAGGTGTTACTCGATGAGAAATTAAATTTTATTTTTATGTAATACGATATGGGTGGCTTAGTCGGAGGGGCCAAAGCCCATGCTCCGACCAGCCAATATCACCTCCGAGAAGGCGCCATACCGGTGACCTTACTGGATTGCTGGCTATACTGAACTAGAGGAGAACACAACCGAGGCTGCTATGCGGCCATCTTACATCCAGTACAGTAGTACCAACCCAGTCGGCTACAATTCGAGCCTACCACCTAGTAAGGGGCAAGGGAAGGGAACTACAGTTTTACACCGGTTCCGAACGGTGAAGCAGCAGATGGTTGCATTGCATGCACGTAAATTTTTTCGTCAGAAAAAAATTATTCGTACACGCCGACCGGATTCGAACCTCGCACCTCTCACTTGAGAAGCTGATGCCCAAACCACTCGGCCGCCGCTTATATTTGATTTATTTGCAGACATTAACTTAGAGAGGTGTTACTCAATAAGAAAATATTATGTTTTAATTCGTCGATTGTCGGTAATATGGAAATTTAAATACATACATACATCATCGAAGCAATAGGTCAGTGTTTCGAAACTCAAGGTGTGCATTTTAATGAGTTATTTTCAGGGTTTCGTACCCCGTACGGAAGCCTATTCTAAGCCTACAAGGCGTGTCTGTCTGTCGCTCCGTTCGTCCGTCCGATGGCTGTATCTTTGGGACCGTAATAACTGGCCGGTTGAAATTTTTACCGAATGAAAGGTCGGTCGAAACGGCTATGTAAATAGTTAGTGTTTTCCGTCCAGTTCAGTGTAGCAGGCACGACCGATGGGAAGCACTGACGTGGCACCAAGTTCCCGCGGTGTTATGGGCTGACATCACGGATGTTGTAGGTGATGTAGCCAACCGTGTCAGTTAAAAAAAAAAGGTGTAACTTTTTTGCATATAATCAAGTCTCCATACAAGAAACGTGTTTTTCAGGGGTTTTTTTGCGGTGCGGAAACCTCGATACGCGAGTCCGACTCGCACTTGGCCGGTTTTTTACTTGTTTGACGATGTTTTATATTTTTTGGTGCGTTATAATAACCTACATTAATGCTATCCCCTCTAGGGCCAGACAGACAGAAAGTTAAATACATAAATAAAGATTGTCCAGGGATGCCAGGAGTTAGAAAACTCCGTCCCAAACCTCTAGCAAAGACAGAAAAATTAAAGTGGAAGAGAAATAAAATTAAAATGATAATTAAGGAATAATGTAAAACCTAGATTTTAAAAATAAACTAAATTCCTAAACTATGGTCGACCACCGAGAATTTAGAGGTAAGCACTTAAAGTTAATTTAAACAAACGATCCAACACAATAATACATAACACAGTGTCCCATTAAATTCTTCGCACACTGCACCGCCAGACACACAACAGTTTGATATTAATTTCAGTAGGTACTAGAAAGGACAGTTTGGAGCCACTTTATCCTCCTCTTCAGCGAGATCTTAGCGACTCCGGCTTCGCAGGTTATTTGTCCTCATCACAGTCTCAGCGACCTCTCTTCATGATATGACACAGCAGCAGATTCCGGCAGCCACGTCTTCAGCTGAGCTTGCAGCGGCAACGGCCTCTATTCAGTTCTCAGAAGCCTTCAGTTTCCACAGTCTTCAAGTCAATGCAGTCTTCGGAACCTCCACAGGCCTCGTGGCCCCACAGAAGCCGCTACGATAAAAAAAACAATAATACATAAACCTAACCTAACCTAACCTAACCTAACCTAACCTACACCAGCATCTCGTATACAATAATCAATCAACAACAGTAATCAGAAAAAGGTCGCAATATTTTTTAGGAACATAATAACCGAAAGATGATATGAAATGATAAAAATTACTAAATAATATAATTACCAGATTACAAATCTGCACACAAGAAATTTTCGCCCTCAGCCAATGACGTATCATGTATTCTCTTTGCCCTCAGCCAAAGACATTAAACTCACCCTCTTCCATATAGACCGGACAACAAGAACAAAATCGTAATCTACTACTTAGATCCTAGTGGTACAAAGTCGTTCAGTCTAGCGCCAGCAGTCCGCATGTGAGGTCGTATTCGTGTGCTAGAGAAAGAAGAAAATCTAAGAAAATATGCCGAGTTGCGCATTGCGGTATTGCAAATCTCTATATAAAAATACGACGGTACATGTAATCAGTTTAATTTCATAAGTATTGTGTATATTTATTCAATATTTGAATATAATACATAATTTCCATAGATGATTCTAGAACAACGATCAACTAGGCCATATTGAAAAAATAAAAAGCGCCCTCTGTTATACAGTAGCTTTACTACTATTATAGTACGAGATCCCACAACCAATATTTTTGTCTCATAGTATTTCGTTCAATTGTCCTCAACCCGATACTAAATGTTTTTCGTGTAGCGTCTCCTGACAGTATTTTTTAAAAATGGCAACCAATTTGACCGAACCCTGTCATGGTATTCCGTTTGATTTTCGGAATGTTGTTGAATTACCGATCTAAGATAACCAGAACATGTTTTTCAGACGTCAGTAGCGGTGCGCGTACCAACCTTTACAAAAATGCCAAATGAGGCAAAACAAATATTAGGTCCTTGCCTATGAAATTGCCGTTTTACCTATATAGAAAAAATCTAAAAATTTTTTTTATGAAAAATATATATTTGTTTAATCGAAGTATTGGCCATTATTATCAATGCACTTTTGCCATTTTACTGGAAGTTCATTGATGCCTCTACTATAGAAATCCTGGGGATGGGAATCGATGAACTCTTTAAAGGCGTTTTTCACTGCCTCGTCGGATTTGTTTTGACGTGATGATGTCACGTCTTATAAATTGATGAACACCGGCTGCACGCACGAAGAAGTGTAACGTTCCATCTAAACCTGTGTGTGCAAGCGAGAGCGCGATAGAGACCTGTGTGTGCAAGCGAGAGCGCGATAGAGAGGCATATACAATAGTTGAAAATACAAAATATATTTCTCCGTCTTTTGCGAGCCTCGAACCCGCGGTCCCTGCCACCATCACTGACCAGACGTGCAAGAAGCTGTAATGAATAATCCCGGCACAGGTCCACCATACACTGACAAGCAACTTCTTTTGACTCAATTTGCGTTTGGGACATGGTTTGGCTGCCTCCCCTGTGTCCAACCAGTGTGACGGACGTTTTCGATTGTCATACAGGCTCCACTTTTTATCACAAGTGACAATCCGATTCAGAATCCCCCCATTTCTGTGCTTATTCAAAAAGTTAAGACAAGCTTCGACGCGATTTTGTTGTTGTTTTTCAGTGAGTTCATACAGTAACCAATTTCCGAGCTTTTTTATCTTTCCAATTTGACGTAAATGAATCAGTATCGTTTTATAACTTACATTGAAGGCTGCTGCTAATTCCGACGTGGTTTGTGATTAATCTGCTTCAACTATGGCTTTAAATTCATTGTTATCAACTCTCGTCTCCGGTCGGCCACGGGGCTCATCATTGAGATGAAAATTTCCAGAACGGAAGCGATCAAACCAAAAACGCACAGTCAGTGCGTTCACTTGCCTGGTCCATACACGTCGATGATATTGCATGCCGTCTGTGCTGCGTTTGTGCTGCGACGGGATTCATATTCGAAAATAACGCGCAATTTAGATTTTTCCATGGTCACAGAACCAGCGATGTAAAAAAAACCGAACGGTGGGAAAACAAATGAACAACTGATTTTGAAAAAAGAATAATTTGCCTTTATAACAGAAAATATTTGAAATTGGAATTCCTACGCAAAAAAAAGGTAGCCACTTTCAAAGTTTTATTTTTATTTTTATTTTTTTTATGGAAACCGTGTCGGCTACATCACCTACAACGTCCGTGATGTCAGCCCATAGCACCGGGTGAACTAGGTGCCATGTCAGTGCTTCCCCCTTTGATCGTGCCGGCTACACTGAACTGGTCGGAGAACACAAACTATTTACATAGCCGTTTCGACCGAAGTTTCATTCAGTGCGGTGGTACCAACCCGGGCGGGTTAAACCCTACCACCAAGTAAGATTAGGAGGGAAGGGACCTACAGTTTTACGAGGAATCCGAACCTCGGTCAGCCTCCAACGGTCAGCGGTCACCCATCCAAGTACTGACCGCACCCAGCGTTGCTTAACATTCAATAGCGACAGTTGACTGTCTGCACCACTGAGCTATCGAGGCTGACATACAAGTGGTCAGTTTGTAGAAACGGCAATTTCATTTTCAATTTCAGCACCTTATATTATAGCTTAGTCTCAAAATCATTTTTACAAGTGAATTTGGGTCAATTGATCAAAACGGAATAGTAAATTAAATTTAACGATTTTATCGCTCATATAAAATCAACTATCATTTTGGTCGTTGGCTCTCGTCCTATTAGACTATTGGCTTCATCTATCGACCGATAGATGAAATGTGTTCTAATTATGTGTTCTATATTACATCATGTTTTTGCTATTCAAAGCTAGATGGCGTATTATAATCTTGAGCTCAAAAAGTTTATATGAAAATATTCGCAATGTCCTCTCTATATCCCCTTTTAACTCTTTGCCCTCAGCAGTATACAGCCATATTTCCAGTGACAGTAAAACAAAAGATCTCTAATTTTTTTTATTTTATATTCAAAACATTACTTAATTGAAAATGTGTTTCGTGCCAGTATGAATTTTCCAACGTGACAATAAATTATGTAAAATATAGAGAGATGTGAAAAAAAGCGACTTTGACGGACGCTTTTGACTTGGACGGTTTTTTTAGAATAATTTTATTTCAGTGCCTATAACCACAGTGTATGTAAAGTCTAAGGGAAGTCTCCGGTATGGCACCTACCTTCTCGGAGGTGACATTGGCTGGTCGGAGCATGTGCCCTGGCTTCTCTGACTCAGCCACTCATACCGGATTACATAAAAAAAAACACTCTACTGAACTAAAAGGTAAAGTTGACTGAAAAGAGACCGTGGTGGTACGATCCCATCGGCATTAATCATTTTTCATTCTCATTCCGAATTTGATGGGTGCCCGTGCATTTCTGTGAATTTTTAATTTCAGCCTCGATAGCTAGGTCATAGATTATCTAAATAGTCCTACGGACATTGACTTATCTACGGATTGAAGTTCGAGTCCGTATAAATTTAAGTACACGCGGGCGCGGTCAGAACTTAGATGGTTGACTGATCCGACCGTTGAGGCTGGCCGTAGTTCGGATTTCACTTAAAACTGTAGGTCCCTCCCCTCCTTTTTTTATGGAAACTCACACGGTTGGCTACATCACCTACAACGTCCGTGATGTCAGCCCATAACACCGAGTGAACTAGGTGCCATGTCAGTGCATCCCCCTTTGATCGTGCCGGCTACACTGAACTGGTCCTTATCCCTTAGTCGCCTTTTACGGCATGCACGGAGAGACGCAGTGGGGCTATTCTTTTTAAGTACTGACCTCACACCGTACAACAGTAGGTCATCTCAATGAAAAAAAATTATTGATGATTGAATAGCATTAAGCGCGGAGGAGGGCAGAGCGCGGTGAGCCGGTGTATCCACCCATGAACTGAAGATGGGAATACAATGTACCTAACCTTGTCAGAGCTCGAGATCGCGTGCGCGCAGGCGCAAGTCGGTCGCGGCCGGCGACGGAGGATGCGGGGCGGGGCGGCGGGCAGAGCGCAGCGGGGGAGGACATTTCGTACAGTGCATCGCTCTTAAGTATTACATGGTACAGTGCTTTTAAAACAAAAACAGCTTTACTCACGGTTCCTAACGAGCTATGTGGCTCGACGTTTCGGGCCAAGCGTATGGCCCATCCTCATGAGCACTCTGCCTAGTGCGACGGTTGGCAGAGAACAACTTCAGTTATCTGCCAACCGTTGCACTAGGCAGAGTGCTCATGAGGATGGGCCATACGCTTGGCCCGAAACGTCGAACCACATAGCTCGGGAAGAACCGTAAGCAAAGCTGTTTTGTTTTAAAAATAATGTTTAACAACCACGGTAATTTAAAAACCCATATGGTACAGTGCATTTGCTCGTATGTATAGATAGACAGATAATAATATTTCGACATTAAAATATATATACAAATTATATAATACACTTTATGCCACTTAAATAAAATAAGTAAAAAATAAAAAAATCAAATTATTGAGTACTAGCTTTTGCCCGCGGCATCGCTCGCGTGAAATTCGTATTTAAAAAGAAGAAAGTAAGCAAGCCCACTATCGTACCTATATTTCGGCGCGCGGAATAATTCGGTTTGTATGAGAGCCACATCTTAGCGTTACCACAACTGAATTTTATTTAGCCTATCCTGTATCCCGTATCGTTAAATGTGCTTGTACTAAGTTTCATCTTATTCAGATGATCGGTTTAAGAGTTATGGAGGAACATACATACATACATACAGAAATTATTAAAAAACCAATCAAATCAAGTAAATTTAGTTTTAGAATAATAATAAATAAAGTCTACAAACGCAGTATCTCATAAAACAAAGTAACTTACTCCATGACCATCCCTTACAGATTTATTAGTATAATATTGATTGATGATGATAAGTAGTAAACATTTACATACATAGCAGTACTGAAAACTCATAATACATTTATTTAGATGCATATGAATTGTTGCTGACTGGTGTAACGATACTACTCAAAAGGTGAATTGTGTCTGAGCTCGAACATACACTCGGTTCTATTTCCGAATGGGGCCGTAGCAATTTGGTCGAGTTCAACGCTTCCAAGACACAAATTTGCGCGTTCAGTGCGAAGAGAGTGGCGTTCACACCGGCTCCTTCATTCCAAGGCACGTCGCTCAAATTAAGCGAACACCTCGGGGTCCTCGGAGTCGAACTGTCGCAGGACTTGAAATTTCGTCGCCATATCGAGGGGAAGGCCAAGCTGGCTTCTAAAAAGCTGGGCGTACTCAATAAGGTGCGACGGTACTTCACGGCGGACCAAAAGCTGCTCCTGTATAAATCGCAGATCAGGTCTTGCTTGGAGTACTGCTCGCACCTGTGGGATGGCTCTGCCAAATACCAGCTTGCGCCTCTGGACTCGATCCAGCGTCGAGCCGTGCGACTAGTGGGTGACCCCGAAGTGTCCCGTGATCTAGAACCACTGCAACACCGTATGGATGTCGGCTCCCTAAGTGTGTTCTATCGCTTATTCCATGGGGAGTGCTCGGAGGAGATGTTTAACGCGATCCCGCCGTCCCCTTTCCACCTCCGCACCACGCGCACTGGGCAGGGATTGCATCCATATACGCTGGACTTACCGCGCATGCGTACCAATGGATTCTGCAGATCTTTCCCTTACAGAACCGGTAAACTCTGGAACGCTCTCCCTGCTCATATATTTCCCCCCAAGTACAGTCTCGGGTCCTTCAAGAGGGGCGTGAATGGGCACCTGTCAGGCCGGCATGGCATTCGCAACCCCCGAATACGACCGAATGTCCATGGGCGCCGTTAGACACCTTATGGGTGCCTCGGCGCCATATGTCGAGCTAACAATAAAAAAAAAAAAAAGGTAAGGGGTATTGCATACGAGCAATATCTCACCCCCTTACTTAATGTGTGACAAGGGCGGGCTTATTCCTTTGCCTAAAGTTTAGGCAATTTCCTCCAGTCAACCCGGAGGACCTACATTTTTACATGGAATCCGAACCGTGGAGCAGTGGGTGATTTTTTTTTTCAAATCAGAAAAAAACTCATTGGTACACGCCGGTTGGATTCGAACCTCTCGCAAGAGGCAAGTACTCTTGGTAATTACAACACAACACCGGCCACCACTTTATAACAGTACGTAAGTATTTATAAATTAAACAATTAGTTAGGTAGTTCATTTAGTCCTCACGGTATCCGTACCGTGTGGGGCCGGTACTTAAAAAGAATAGCCCCACTGCATCCATCCCATGCATGTCGTAAAAGGCGACTAAGGGATAAGGACAAGATGCCGTGCTAAAGGGCGATAGGATCGCCACCTCTCACCTTGGCACGGTACTTCCACCGAGTCATGCAGCAGGTGGGTCTTCGAGCCTTACTTGCTGCCTAATCGATTGAATCTTGTTCGAATACTTTGCGAAACGTGGTGGTCGGTGTTGTGTTGTAATTTACCAGAGTTCTTGCAGCACAACACCGATTACTCTGCTTACCCCGATTGTCAGGATTCAGCGTGTGTGATATGTATGTATATGATGACTCCCTTCTTATATTACTTGGTGGTAGGGTTTAACCCGCCCGGTTTGGTACCACCGCACTGAATCGGCTAAGTCGGTCGAAACGGCTATGTAAATAGTTTGTGTTTTCCGTCCAGTTCAGTGTAGCCGGCACGACCGAAGGGAAGGCTGACGTGGCACCAAGTTCACCCGGTTTTATGGGCTGACATCGCGGATGTTGTAGGTGATGTAGCCAACCGTGTCAGTTTCCATAAAAAAAATTAATCTTAACTTGGGATGACAGCACCGAGCGACCGAGCACACGCTCGCTATGCGTGCAAGAAGGCAATAGCTACGGAACCCTCTATCTGTGAACAGCCTCAAGCTGAACAGGCTTTTTGCTTTATTGCATAGTCACGCTCTACCTACGGTGCATAGGTGTAACTTGAGATATAGAACTTTGTCACACTCTTTCAACTGATGTTCAATTAATTCAATTAAGTGCGACAAAGTTCTAAAAAGGTACATCAGCCTTATATTCCGACCCTGTAGATGCAGCTATAATTGAGATGCGCGCACGCACTGCTTAGCAACACAAGGCAACCTTTATTAGTATGGACCTAAACAGAGGCGGCGCAAGGCGTGGGCGACGACGTGGGCGACCGCCCATCGCCTCGCGGCCCGATGGGCCTCGCGCCTATAAAGTTCATGCAGCTTTGATTCATGAAAAATATTCAGCTATTCAAAAATATCCAGCTATAGATCTATTAAAAGAGACCCCGAGTAAACATGTTTAGACTTAATCAAAGGCTAACTAAAGCTTAATATAAAGCCTTTATTAGACACAAGATGGGAAAGCAGGACAAAGGCAGTGAATATTGTAACAATGCAGTGGCTGTATTATTGTGTTCTGATGATGCTGTTGAATGTATTGAGTATTGGCAAAATTGAGAGGGCCTCGCAAAATTTATCTTGCCCACATAAAATTAAGTTCATGCCACGCCACTGGACCTAAATATACAGACACGCCATTGTCGCACGCTGATGTATGTTGTGTGTGAAGAGCGCTTGATCGGCATGCACATAATTTGCAGTAGACAGACAGAGATACGTGAACAGAGAGAGAGAGATGAGGGATATAGGTTGACCAATAAGAATACCTCGAAGAATACCGCACGTGTGGCTCAGCTAGTTGCATAATAATTGCATAACTGTACTCATCTTCATTTTTCTGAATCAGTATCCGTCTTTTTATTGCGAAAACCTGGTTGATTAAATAATACTTTATTTTGGTTTTAAAGTCTGGATATAGAGTACTTTTTTTTTATGGAAACTGACACGGTTGGCTACATCACCTACAACATCCGCGATGTCAGCCCATAACACCGGGTGAACTAGGCGCCATGTCAGTGTTTTCCTTCATTTCATGTCGGCTACACTGCAACTATAATTGCTGTACTTACAATTAATTGTATTGGCTTAATTTAATTTAATTTCGAATTTCAATTTAATTTTTTTTATGTCTCCAAACTTAAAAAAATTCAGTTTATATAAAAGCTTTTCTCAATAACAAAAGTACGGAAACTAATAAAAAAAAATCTGAATACAATATGCAGTAGAAACCCGTATTTATTAATTTCATATTTGCACACTATTCTTTCACGTTCTCGAACAAGTCGATCGCACTTCTAGAGTATTTATTTTTACACTTATTAGTATGTTTAACGCGCATACAACAATCGCGCGGGCAATATTAATGAACATAAATCAATGTCTAGGTATTCAATTTGCGATCTAGGGTCTAGGTTAGATCAGATCTAGGCACAACACGCAGATGCACAGGGCATTCGCAGATGTCTAGACGAATTATTGCAGTGTATCGAGGACGAGGCTAAAATCTGACAAAAGCTCTGCATGCATACAACACCATTAGGTACTGTGTATCCCGACAAACAGGGTAAACAGAGTAATGTGAATTACAGTACAACACCGACCACCACGTTAATTTTTTAATTTTATGTAATCCGGTATGGGTGGCTGAGTCGGAGGGGCCAAAGCACATGCTCTAACCAGCCAATATCACCTCCGAGAAGGTAGGTGCCATATCGGAGACTTCCCTGGATTGCTGGCTATACTGGACTAGAGGAGAACACAACCGAGGTTGCTTGCGGCCATCTTACATCCAGTACGGTGGTACCAACCCAGTCGGCTACAATTTGAGCCTACCACCTAGTAAGGAGCAAGGGAAGGGACCTACAGTTTTACACCGGTTCCGAACGGTGAAGCAGCGGGTGTAGGTATGCACGTAAATTTTTTCGTCAGAAAAAACTCATTGGTACACGCCGACGGATTCGAACCTCGGACCTCCCGCATGAGAAGCCGATGCCCAAACCACTCGGCCACCCGCCGCTTAGGCAAAATATTAGGACAAGATCTAGCGAAGACCTAACTACTGCATGACTGTGGAAGGACCTTGCCAACGTGAGAGGTGGCTAGCCTGACGCCCCTTTAGCAATACGCTAGACAGTCCAGTAACTCACTTTCGTAGTCGATGTAAATTTGGCTCTGTCGAGTGCACCTTTGGGTCCTCGGTATAGCCACCCATGTAGGCTTTCATAAAAAATGCACGGAGAGAGATGCAGTGGGTCTATTCCACGTCTATTCTTTTCAAGTACCGGGTCACACACGATTCCCGTCAGCAAATAATTGCTTTAGAAAGAGTCGTTCCGGTTGTAGAGCGTCGTCCCTGTCGCACGGAGGCGTGCGAGTTGGTGCGACAGGGACGACGCTCTACAACCGGATTGTCTCTTTCTAAAGCTCGACACGCTATTTGCTGCCGGGAGCTGTACATAGTTTGTACCGTGTGGGGTCGGTACTTAAAAAGAATAGCCCCACTGCATCTCTCCCCGTCGCATGTCATAAAAGGGGATCGACTAAGGGATAAGAAAATTCGTCAGCCTCGGTAGCTCAGTGGCGCGGTTGGTTAGTCAACTGTTATTAAGCAACGCTGAGCGCGGTCAGTGACTGGATGGGTGACCGCTCGACCGTTGGAGGCTGATCGTGGTTCGGATTCCACGTTAAACTGTAGGTCCCTTCCCTTCTTACCTTACTAGGTGGTAGGGTTTATCCCGGCCGGGTTGGTACCACCCGCACTGAACGAAACGTCGGTCGAAACGGCTATGTAAATAGTTCGTGTTTTCCGCCCAGTTTAGTGTAGCCGACATGAAATGAAGGGAAGCACTGACATGGCACCTAGTTCACCCTGTGTTATGGGCTGACATCACGGATGTTGTAGGTGATGTAGCCAACCGTGTCAGGTTCCATAAAAAAAAAAAAAAATAGTTGATGCGTACATTTCCATTGGCTGGCAGAGTTGGCGTGTTAGCGAACTATTGTTAACAGTTAATTGAAGCGGTGCTTCCTCCCAATGCTTATGCGTGTTCTCGTACCTACTTAATGTTCAGATCTAGAACGATAAAA
This sequence comes from Nematopogon swammerdamellus, assembly GCA_946902875.1. NCBI lineage: Eukaryota > Metazoa > Arthropoda > Insecta > Lepidoptera > Adelidae > Nematopogon > Nematopogon swammerdamellus. Next base: position 4,724,512 of record OX336333.1, read on the forward strand.
AAGGTATGGACGCTGGACTGTCAAATGCTTGTATGAGAACTAGCGTCGCCGAGTTGCGGGAGCGGAGTGTACTTACCGATGATAAGATATTCCAATATTGTGCACACTAAACTTGGCTGTAGTGTTTTTACACGTAAACACATAGCATGCGGGCATTTTAAACAGGTTTTTGCGAAGGCGGCCGATGACAGACTGACGGGCCAGCGCGCGATCGTCCAATGAAACAAGTATGGTTTTACTTATATCGTGTGACGCTGGCGAGGATAGGGTTCGGGGTCCATCCCTTTTTTATCGTTCTAGGTTCAGATAATGGTATGCGCCTATAACAACGTAATCACGACGGGCGGGCAGCTGAATTGTTTTTTAGCATTTTTGCTTTCGAGCTGTAAGGAGAAAGGAAATATTGTGATCCTCCAAAATTTCGAAGTTGAGATTTCGACTGTTTTGTGCTATATATCATTCAACGATCCCAAAAAAGTGGTTTTGAAAAACATCTAGGTGTGTGTGTGATTGATTATGATTTAGTTAAAATTCGTATTCAGTAGTTTGAAACGGTTATCTAGGGGTAACTTTTAATTTTTTTTAATTCGAAAAAATAAGGGTAGCTGTCATACAAATGATTTCGATGAGGTCGATTTTCTCAAAAATGGCTCTAACGATTTTTATTATATTTTCCACATAGAAACACTATTACTAGCCTAAGTTTTCCAGGAAAACTAAAAAAAGCTGGCTGCCATACAAACGAAGGTTTCTTTGTACTAAATATTGTATACAAAATGTTTGTTGCTAACTAATTCAACGGAACTGTCCTGTCGGTATATTTAGAATTTCGAACATAAAAACGTTCAGTTCGCCAAACAAGCGAGAAAGTCAGTGGGGTAATTACCCTACCATTTAATTTTTTTATGGAAACTGACACGGTTTGCTACATCACCTACTACATCCGTGATGTCAGCCCCATAGGTAACACCTTGGTGAACTAGGTGCCATGTCTGTCAATGCTTCCCTTTTGTCGTGCCGGCAACACTGAATTGGACGGAAAACACGAACTATTTAGATAAAGAGAGAGAGAGAGAGAGAGAGAGAGAGAGAGAGAGACCACCCGCTGTTTTATTAAACAAATAATAAAAAAATGCAATAAGTTAAAAAAATACTGGACTCCCCATGCAAGTATCGCAATCGGCAGAAGAGCTTCATCTACCGAATTATCCAAGAAGGAACATATGGCTACAGAACCCTCTGTGTGTGAACAAAGTTCAACGTTTTTATTTTTCTGATTTCTAGTCCTGTACCACTGGACTGTACATGTAGATTGGAACGTCAATTAAAATAATAAAATGCATCATTTATGTCACCTACCTAGAATGTATCTAGCGTAATTACTAATTAATGATGATGTAATCTTGATGTCATTTTATTTCTTATTACTCATACATAGCAATTCACTGTGATGCAGTAGCAAGGCTACGACCTGTTCTCGCCGACTAGCTTCCGACTCGGCAAATCAGAAGTGACAATTATCTATAACATGTGCACCGCGTATTAACATAACAGTACCTGGGCGACCGAGCTTCGCTCGGCGTCTACACCTATATAGATAAACTTGAAAAAAATTACATTATCTATATACAAAATTTCATCCAAATCGTTAGAGCCGTTTCCGAAACGAATTATATATATAGGTATAATATATACATACAAGTTAAGCTCACTTAAAGTAATAGGATAATATATTATACATTTTATGTAGGTCCTCAAATCTTGTGTCCCAAAACACAAATCGTCCCCCAAAACACATTGATGTGAATGTAAAATTTCTTTTTTTTTTATGTAATCCGGTATGGGTGGCTGAGTTGGAGGGGCCAAAGCGCATGCTCCGACCGGCCAATATCACCTCCGAGAAGGTAGGTGCCATACCGGAGACTTCCCTGGATTGCTGGCCATACTGGACTAGAGGAGAACACAACCAAGGCTGCTATGCGGCCATCTTACATCCAGTACGGTGGTACCAACCCAGTCGGCTACAATTTGAGCCTACCACCTAGTAAGGGGCTAGGGAAGGGACCTACAGTTTTACACCGGTTCCGAACGGTGAAGCAGCAGGTGTAGGTATGCACGTAAATTTTTTCGTTAGAAAAAACTCATTGGTACACGCCGGCGGGATTCGAACCGCGGACCTCTCGCATTAGAAGCCGATGCCTAAACCACTCGGCCAACCGCCGCTTAAATATATAATATATTACAAGTATACTTATCCATTTAGCTATGTATATAATATATTACAAGTATACTTATCCATTTAGCTATGTATATAATATATTACAAGTATACTTATCCATTTAGCTATGTATATAATATATTACAAGTATACTTATCCATTTAGGCTTAGATGATTTAGCTATTGGTGAAGTCAATAACTGACGGAGATAATACAACTTAAAGTTTTAGTTTGTTTTTACAATATTACATTATTTATTTTTCTTATTGTATATATATAATTATGTACATGTTAAAATGAGTATTGGTTGTATATGTATACAGGGTGTTTCAGAATGGGCTTGAGAAACTTCAGGAATAGAAAATACTCATTATTAGAAGAAAAAAATCCTCATCACTCAAATCGAAATTCCGTATTTTTTTTTCATACAAAAATTGAAAATGAAAACTCGATGGACATGCAGTGAGATTTGGCAAAAGTGCTGTCTAGGTCTAGGGAGTGCAATGACCTAGCCAGTCCCCTTTTTCTTTTGATGTCATTAAAATCTATGTGGTTAGAATTTACCTACATGAAGTTACATTCTATCTACCAGTTAAGCATGTAAGTTAGTCATTTTATGTTTATTTAATAAAGGTGGACGTTAACCGTCCACCAAAGCTCGATGAAACGATTTTCACCAAACAGTACTATAAAATGACCGAATTTGGGAAAAAGTTTCAGAGCTTTTCGTTTTAAAATATGGACCCCTTTCGAACCCTGAAGTTACGAAGCCCTATCCTGAAACACAAATTTCTTCATGTACATAAGTTATCCTTATTCCTTATTCCTTCCTTTATATATTATACTAGCTGAGCCCGCGGCTCCGCTCGCGTGAAATTCGTATTCCAAAGAAGAATGTAAGTAGCTAAGGGCGAGGCCGAAGGCCGAGCTGCGTTCAAGTAATCGATAAACCTTCTTAAAGAAAGTAACTAAGGGCGAGGCCGAAGGCCGAGCTGCTTTCAGGTAAACGATAAACCTTTCTCAAATAAAGGAAGTAAGTAAGGGCGAGGCCGAAGGCCGAGCTGCGTTCAGGAAGACGATAAACCTTCTGGAAGAAAGGAAGGAACTAAGTGCGAGGCCGAAGGCCGAGCTGCGTTCAGGTAAACCAAACACCCTCTTCCGCCTTCGGGCCTCGCCCTTAAAGACTTCCTTTGTTCGATAGAATATAATATCGTTTACTCAATCTATTTATTTCATAAAAATAAAAAAGTAATATTAATAACTAAAGAATTAAACCTACATAACAAACATTAAAATAACTATCAAAACGGGCATTTTCAAATGTTCTCAGAGCACTTGCGGCATTACCCCGCTGGATGGCAAGGCTTATCCTTTGAATGAAGTACATAAGCCCTTGATGGCGGGACACCAGTTGCGTCAACCAGCTCAAGCCTCTTTTGGCTTCACTGCTTCACGGACCGAGGGTTTCAACCGCAAACGCAACAAATTCGAAATCTTGAATTATATTTCTATATTTGCTGCGTTTGAGGCTCTCCGCCCCAGCGTCGGCCGCGCCAGCCGTTCTTGAAGATGTCCTAACGTGACTTGGAGCCAATGTGAGAACAAAAGTGGCGTCCCACATCAAAGAACTACCCTTAGTCCATGGCACTAAGGTGATAGCATGGGGCCTCTTGCCATCCAGCCGGGAATAACTGCGAGGTTCTAGGATGCACGGTATATTTGCCGTTAGAAGCGTGAACTTTATAATAAAATTTAAATTAAATTAACTCAATCTTAATATTAATTAACTTTATTCGAGATGGTTTAGCTTCTTCCTGAACGCAGCTCGGCCTTCGGCCTCGCCCTTAGTTACTTGCTTTCTTCGAGATGGTTTATCATTTGTCAGAACGTAGCTCGGCCTTTGGCCTCGCCTTAGTTGCTTACTTTCTTCAAGATGGTTTAGCTTCTTCCTGAACGCAGCTCGGCCTTCGGCCTCGCCCTTAGTTACTTGCTTTCTTCGAGACGGTTTTTCAATTATCCGAACGTAGCTCGGCCTTCGGCCTCGCCTTAGTTACTTACTTTCTTCAAGATGGTTTAGCTTCTTCCTGAACGCAGCTCGGCCTGCGGCCTCGCCCATAGTTACTTACTTTCTTCGAGAAGGTTTATGGTCTTCCAGAATAGAGATCGGCCTTCGGCCTCGCCCTTAGTTACTTACTTTCTTCAAGAATGTTTTTCTTCTTCCTGAACTCAGCTCCGCCTTCCGCCTCGCCCTTAGTTACTTTCATCGAGAAAGAATATCGTTTACGTGAGCGCAGATCCGCCTTCGGGCCCGCCTTTAGTTACTTACTTTCTTTTTTTTAAATACGAATTTCACGCGAGCGAAGCCGCGGGCAACAGATATATAAATTTTATTGCACCAATGACAGCGACATAACTTCGACTGTCAATTATAATTTTTATTTATCAAACAATTTGTCACCGGCCAGCTCACGTCGACATGATAGTTCTCTGTTGTCAACATGACATTTAAAATTGTTTTTTACCTTTCCGGGATATACACTGTCACTATAAAAAGTTTCGTCAAATTCCGTTCAGTGGTTTTTGCGAGATGCGCGTACAAATAGACATTTTTGCATTTACGATTTTATGATTTGTATAGAAAGAATAGATATGTATAGACTATTGTGTTCAAGTTATAAAAAAGAAGAACTGTCATCTTCGTTGTATCTACTTATTTTTAAATTTCGAATGAATATTTTATTCAAATTGTATTTGCTGCCAGTTCTCAAGATATAATTATGTATTTTGGACTACGTGATTTTAAACGCGCAATAATGTTTATAATTGTAATTTTTTTTTTTTTTGTTATTTTTTTTTACGTATTATGTTAACCCGGCATATAAACTGCCACTATACAAAGTTTCGTCTAATTCCGTTCATTGGTTTTTGCGTGATGCGCGTACAGACAAACAAACAAACAAAAAATTTAAAAACTGTTCTAACATGTTCAGTATCTCATTTTAAGCCACCCTGGTTAGTTTTTTTCCGAATGCATTCAATGTACAGACTTTCTTACCTCTACGATTTTATTATATGTATAGATTATATTTATATATATATATATATATAAAAAACACAAAAACAACCACAAAAATAATGACCAAATTTCTGAGTGGAAATCTACCTCCTGACAGTGAAGACAATCATATTATGTAACTCAAGACTGATCGGTGGGCCCGTCTTCTATCTTGGGAGGCACTCGAGCGAGGACGGGTGGCAGACCGGCGAGTACAATCGCCGACGACTCCGAAAAAATCCGGAAGAATAAAATTATATATATATATATATATAAAATATAATAAAATCCTATAATAAAATCCAACGTCTGCTTTCTGTCTGTCTGTCTGTCCGCTTATAACTCGAGAACCACTGAACCGATTTTAATAAAACAAAATTCTACGGATTGTTTGATTCTTCCCATCAACTATAGGCTACTTACTATCACGCTAAATGGCTTATGAGGTTAGCAGTGAAGTGAAATATGAGAGCGGGCGGAGCCGCGGGCGTGTATTTATATTTCATACTCCTGTCCATTCTTCAGTACTGCATTGTCCGCCCCTACGGGTTTTCCACATCCCAAAGGTTAGTTCGTGAAGAATGCCGCGAGGCATTAAACTCGCTTTTTGTGACCCTTTTATACAATGATGTTGTACAATGAAATATAATATGTTCATTTCATTTCATGTTACGGAATAAGGGTTGCAAAACTTACTTTGCTACTTTGATACTTCGCTAGTAATAGTAGGTAGTCACTAGGTAGTCCATATAATACTTAATCGTCTGTGACTTAGATACTTCGTGTTACATTTTAATAACAGTTTGTCGAATGACTTCAACCATATTAATCTTGATATAGTTGAGGAATGCATTGCGCAGATCAGATATGTGGCACTCACCGACCATTTATTATTGCGTCAAACTTCCTAAAAAACAGCAAGCGTATTCCCATAAGAATGTATCGTACGTAGGGTTACCAGATGCAAAATTGAAATAGGAGCTGGTACTTTAAAAGAATAGCCCCACTGCATCTCTCCACGTGTATGTCGTAAAAGGCGACTACGGGATATGACTCCCTTCTTATATTACTAGGTGGTAGGGTTTAACCCGCCCGGGTTGGTACCACCGCACTGAATGAAAGGTCGGTCGAAACGGCTATGTAAATACTTTGTGTTTTCCGTTCAGCCGTTTCGACGTGGCACCAAGTTCAGCCGGTGTTATGGGCTGACATCACGGATGTTGTAGGTGATGTAGCCAACCGTGTCAGTTTCAATAAAAAAAAAAAGAAAAAAAAAGGAGGACATTTGCTCTGGAATGGTTCGAATGAGAGAAGTGTTATAAATAAAAAAAACATATTTTAACTATGCATTATATTCACTAGAACTACCTTTTTTACAATAACTGGTATTTTTTTTATTTTAGCAGATACGTATAAAAGTTAGAACATGCTACATATTTTAAATTGTACTAAGTTAGGATTTTAGATTTTACGGATTCTACAGTTAGTCTATTTCGCTCCTTTGTCCATTGTGCGTTAACAAGGGAAAACACTCGTTCAGTTTTTGCATTGTGGGATGAAATACAAAAATAAATTTTCCGCCCGGCGCGGCGGCGGCGGAAGGAAAAGAAAGGGAATGCAGCGCGGGCGGGAACTTGAATGATATGGTTTAATTCAAATAAGGCGGACAATTGAAGGCGGAAGGAGGACGTTTCTATTTGATCCGAAAAGGGAGGGCATGTCCTCGCCTGGGATACCATCTGGTAACCCTAATCGTACGTAAACCGCGTGCGTAGCGTAATACACACACGTGACAATAGGTCTGTCGCCTAGGGTTGCGCCACACACTCTACATACAATAGGTTGTTAAAAGGTGGTTTTGCGTCGGTCTGTGCTCTTGTGGTGATGTGTTTCCGAATGTACGAGCTGGTGGAAAGTGACCCCAATTGGTGCAATGTCGTTTTACAGTGTTATTTAGTACCATGTGGGGCCGGTACTTAAAAATATAACCCCACTGCATCTCTCCTCATGCATGTCGTAAAAGGCGACTAATGGATAGGGACAAGATGCCGTTCTAAAGGGCGACAGGCTCGCCACCTCTCACCTTGGCACGGTACTTCCACCGAGCCATGCAGCAGGTGGGTCTTCGTGCCGCTTGATCGATTGAATCTTGTTCGAATACTTTGCGAAACGTGATGGTCGGTGTTGTGCTGTAATTTACCAGAGTTCTTGCAGCACAACATCGATTACTCTGCTTACCCCGATTGTCGGGATTCAGCGTATGTGATATGTATGAATGTAGTTATTTAGTACCTATTAGATTTTTTTTCTCAAATTTTTTAAATAGGGGGATATTTTTTATTACCTAGTTTATTTGAAGGCTGATATTGTAGGCTGACCATAGATATAATTCGAGGTCTCTGAGGCTGACTGAGGTTCGGATTCCTCGTAAAACTGTAGGTCCCTTCCCTCCTAATCTTACTTGGTGGTAGGGTTTAACCCGCCCGGGTTGATACCACCGCACTGAATGAAAAGCCGGTCGAAACGGCTATGTAAATAGTTTGTGTTTTCCGACCAGTTCAGTGTAGCCGACACGATCAAAGGGGGGAAGCACTGACATGGCACCTAGTTCGCCCGGTGTTATGGGCTAACATCACGGACGTTGTAGGTGATGTAGCCAACAGTGTCAGTTTCCATAAAAAAAATAAAAAAAAATTGTCGTAAGGGCCCTAAAATATTGTTGGTTATTTTAACTCCTGCAAATAGATAAATTATAATTATACTTTGCTAAACGTTGTCTACCTCGGTAGTTCAGTGGTGCGGTTGGAGAACTGTTATTTAAGCAACCCTGGGCGCAGTCAGTACAGAGGGTGACCGCTCGATCGTTGAAGGTTGACCGTGGTTCGGATTCCACGTTAACCTGTAGGTCCCTTATCCCTTCTTAACCATCGACATCTATTTTATAGATCGAACGTCGTACGATGCAACCTGTGCTAGACGTCGGTACAAGTGTGCGTGCACACACACGCAGTATAGTGATACGTGACACGATCCCTACGACGATACTATCGCGCGCTCGCCCCCACCCGCCCACAGATGACAAGAGCGAGCGAGAAAGACGTCATGCGGCGCGTTTGCCGTCTTTCCGCCCACTCCCATCACCAGCAGGCAAGCGAGAACGAGAACGCGATACCACCGCACCGTCACACGATCCTATCCGTGGCATGGCTTCTTAACACGCCGTAACATGCTCAGGCGAAACAAACAACAACGTTCGTCACTGTCACTCTTTATAACAGCAACCGGGCATGCTGCACACACGCGTCACCGACTCGATACAGACATGCGTGCGTTCAACACGCGCCGCACACGCCGTATGAAATGAAGCGGCTGTCCGTGAAATCTGCAATTTATGCAGTTCTCGTCGAGAACATATTTTTTCGGGAGTAATGTCACAGAATAGAAAAGGTATGTATGGGATGGGCATATCTCTAAATATACATCAATGTTCTTAACTCACTAGGTGGTACGGTTTATCCCACCCGGGTTGGTATCAACGCACTGAATGAAACGGTCGAAACGGCTAGGTAAATAGTTCGTGTTTTCCGTCCCAGTACAGTGTAGCCGACATGAAATGAAGGGGAGCACTGACATGGCACCTAGTTCACCCGGTGTTATGGGCTGACATCACGGATGTTGTAGATGACGTAGCCAACCGTGTCAGTTTTCATAAAAAAAAGATAGATACCTACATGAAGAAAAATATTTTGTCTAGTTAAATAAAAGTAAAGTATTTAAAAAATCAAGCTTTATTTTTAGAAGATTACCTTGCCCCTTACTAGGTGGTAGGCTCAAATTGTAGCCGACTGGGTTGCTACCACTGTACTGGATGTAAGATGGCCGCATAGCAGCCTCGGTTGTGTTCTCCTCTAGTCCAGTATAGCCAGCAATCCAGGGAAGTCTCTGGTATGGCACCTACCTTCTCGGAGGTGATATTGGCTAGTCAGAGCATATGCTTTGGCCCCTCTGACTCAGCCGCCCATACCGGATTACATTAAAAAAAAGAAGAAAGAAAAAAACAGGTGAAATTACCATTTCCAAGTTAATAAAAAGTGTAATGTTGTGTTTAGAAAAGTTGAAGTATTATTTTCTAAATTTGAGGAAAGAAGTTAAAGGAGAAGGTAGAACAACTTAAATAAAGAGATAAAAATCTGTCAAGTGCGAGTTTTACTCGCGCGCGAAGGTTTCCGTATCTATCCGCTATCAATAATATCCGCCTATCCGCTCAGGTGGCATGGTCTTCGAATTTGAATTATCTAATTCTAATACTGAATTATTAATTCATTATAGTAAGTAACGTCACTTAATTTTTTTAAAGTGATCTGTCAAACATCATAATAGGTCATATTTGAAAATCAAATACGCCAATGTGAAAAGTGCCATGAAAAAATAAAAAACCAAAATGAAATTGTATTTTCAAATTTCGTTAAATCCGCTATTTATCTGCCTATCTTTTGTCTTTCAACATGCAATGTATAAAAGCCGTTGGCGCCATCTGTCATTCAATAGTGTGACTAATCTATTTTAATTAAACGTTTCTTGTATGGGGCCCCCCTTAATTTTTAACTTTTTCTTATTTTTCTTATTTGTTGTTTCATCCGCCATAGTAACACATATTCTGTGAAAGTTTCAACCGGCTACCTATTACGGTTCAAGAGATACAGCCCTCGGACAGACGGACCGACAACGACGGAGGCTTAGTAATAGGCTTCCGTCTGGGATACGGAAACCTAAAAAGGCAAAGAGAAAAACTGAATAAATGAAAAGCTAGAATTAATACTAATTCATATGTAATTATTAAAACATAATTCATATACGTAAGTAGAAATACAGTTAATGCTCAAAACAATGCAACAAAATACTTTATAATCGAATAGCTGAGGAATTCGAAGCAGAACATTGTAAAAAAAAAAAATAAGCACACAATAAAACCTAGCTAGCTATTGGGTAATCGAACAAAAGTTTTCTTAAAACATGTCGGTTATATTCAGATAATACCTACTTATCTAAACTAATCTTAAATGGCACGTACATGTTACCTGGTATTAGCACTTATATGTAATTCTACCAGCTCTTGGTTAAACCAATGCCGACAGACGGTTCCCAGCTGCTCGAGGGGTTGTAAGGAGAGAAGGAGCGAGAGAAACCTCCGTTGAGGTCGAGGGAGGAGGTACGATCCTTGAACAGATTGTAGTTCCCCATCGCCGAGACATCTGTCCTATCGAAGAGCGGAGTGTGTGCGGCGCTCAGCGAGGCCCCGAGTTTGTCGTTGAACTGGTAGGCGAGGTTGCCGCCGTACGTGTTGAAGTCGGTCAGCCCGGTGCTGGCGCTGGGGAAGGTCCTCGTGATGAAGGCGCCGGCATCAAATTTGTGCTTGTCCGTGTCCAACAGGTTGACTCTGCCGACTCCGGTCAGCTGGTTGCCGAAGTCTGGGATGTGGCTCATCAGCACCGAACCGCCGTGGTCCGAGTCCGTGTTGAAGGAGAGGCCGCCGCCCGCGCGACCGTAGCCGCTGCCGTTGTCCTTGCCCAGTCCAGAAACAGAGCCGATTGCGCTGAGCGTGCCGTGGTCTGTCTCCTTAAGTGGCGTGGCCATACTGATGTCCATGCCTCCGGCAGAGTTGACGCTGCCGGAGCCGCGCACCTCGCGCCTGCGCCGGACGTGCTCACCGGGGAACACGGACTCCAGCACTCTCTCGGCCAGCTCGTGTTGGTCGCCGCCGCCGTCGGCGTGGTTGAGCCAGATGTCGGTCAGCTCGTTGAGGTGGATTCGCGGTTCCGGCGCCTCGCGTAGGTAGCGGCCGTGCGCCACACCGCTCATCGCCACCAGCAACAGCACGCTCCACATGGCTTCAGACCTCATCTTCTTGGATTGTAAGTAGTGAACGACTAAGTAGATGATAGGTAGAAGACTGAATATTCCTCTGTTCCCGGTGTACTATTTATAGGAATTGAGAAACTGAAAAGGAATCCCCGGGAATTATCGCTAGGAAGTGAAGTCACGTTCATTTAAAGTAAACTACTATTGCGGTCCTTGTTTTCGTATAAAGTACAGCTGTACAAAAAACATCCGCTTGCTTATATTTATTATTTTAAAGAAAAGAGTATTATGGACCCCGTGAGCTTTAAGACGAGACGGAAGTTAACTTTCTCCATACAAAATCGGGGTTTTTGTTTTTTACCCCCCTAAACCATATCCGATTTTTACAATTCTTTTTTTGTTGTAATAAGGACAGTCGAACCTACGTTCCTGTCTTTTTATTTTTTTGAATATCTAACTAAAGTGATGACTCAATAAAGCTCAATGAACTTCATGACATCAAAAAAATCATTTTTTTTTGTTCAAATTACAAATTTTTAGCTCCTGTGTTGTACATTCTACTTTATCTAAACAAAAACTAAAAGGACGGGAACATCGGTATAAGCAGAGTAGTCGATGTTGTGCTGCAAGTACTCTTGTAAATTACAGCACAACATCGACCACCACATTTAGCAAAGTTTTAGGACAAGGTAACTATCAAGCAGCAAGTAAGGCACGAAGACCCACCTGCTGCATGGCCTGGTGGAAGGAGCGTGCCAAGGCGAGAGGTGGCTAACCTGTCGCCCTTATGCAAGGTATCTTGTCCTGATCTCCGAGTCGCCTTTTACGACATGCACGGAGAGAGATGCAGTGTGGCTATTATTTTTAAGCACCGACCCCACGCGGTATACATACTTGTACGGGTAAGGTCAGAGAAAAGATATTAAGAAAGTAAATAATAGTAACACATTGTTGTCTTAAATAAATTTATTTTAATCATGTTAAAAAAACAGTACCGTGTGGGGCCGGTACTTAAAAAGAATAGCCTCACTGCATCTCTCCCCGTGCATGTCGTAAAAGGCGACTAAGGGATAAGGACCAGATGCCGTGCTAAAGGGCGACAGGTTCGCCACCTCTCACCTTGGCATGGTACTTCCACCGAGTCATGCAGTAGGTGGGTCCTCGTGCCTTACTTGCTGCTTGATCGATTGAATCTTGTTCGAATAATTTGCGAAACGTGGTGGTCGGTGTTGTGCTGTAATTTACCAGAGTTCTTGCAGCACAACACCGATTACTCTGCTTACCCCGATTGCCGGGATTCAGCGTGTGTGATATGTATGTATGTATGTAAAAAAAACAATTTAAATTGTTTTCGTTCTGAAATACCATAAAATGACAAATAAGTAATTTATTAAGTACATGCGTATAGAAGGTATGACTAGAATTTCACGAATCTGATATAAATCTACCAATACTTAGTGAAACCGACTCCTATCGTAGGCTGCCAGGTGCTCTTGGGGATGTAGGGGGAGAAGGAGCGGGAGAAACCTCCGTTGAGGTCGAGCGAGGAGGTACGATCCTTGAACAGATTGTAGTTCCCCATCGCCGAGAGGTCCGTCTTCTGGAAGAGCGGAGTGTGTGCGGCGCTTAGAGTGGCGCCCAGCTTGTCGTTGAACTGGTAGCCGACGTTTCCAGCGTAAGTGTTGAAGTTGGGCAGGCCCGTGCCGGCGTTGGGAAAGGTCCTGGTGACCGACGCGCCGGCACTCAGGTCGTGCAGGTCTGTCTTCAGCAGGTTCACTTTACCGGCGCCGGTGAGCTGGTCTCCCAGGTTGGGGATGTGGTTCATCTGTACCGTGGCAGCGTGGCCCGCGTCCGTGTTGAAGACCAGGCCGCCGCCTGCGCGCCCGTAGCCGCCGCCGTTGTCCTTGCCGAGCCCGACCACGGAGCCGACGGCGCTTAAAGTTCCGGCGTCAGTTTGTTTAAGGGGAATTGCCAAGTTCAGGTCTGTGCCGCCTGCGGGGTTGAGGCTGCCAGAGCCGTGCACCTGACGTCTTTGGCGCGCATGCTCACCGGGGAACACAGACTGCAGCACTCTCGACGCCAACTCGTGCTGGTCGCCGTCCGCGTGGTTGATCCAGAAATCGCTCAGTTCGCCGATGTCGACTCTCGGTTCAGGCACCGCGTCCTCGTCGTCGTGTAGGTAGCGGCCGTGCGCCGCGCCTATCAGCGCCACCAACAGCAGAGCACAATACAGAGTAGCTGACTTCATCTTGCTCGACTTCCTTCGGAGTAGACAACCTGTACTTGGATCGATCGGAGACTGAATGTTGATCTGAAGCTCTAGTTCCAGTGTATTTATAACAAGTTAAGCTCAAGTGTTTATCTGGGTAACCCCCTGACTGAACGTCTGCAACTGGCGGCGGTATTGTCCCGCTAATCAGTCTGAGCGGGAAGAATTACTAAAATATGTGTACATCAAAAATAAAGCAACAAAAAGCTGTAAAGTATTTAATTATAAAAAATATATATTTATAAAGTGTAAATCTAACCCGATGACACATCTGTTAGATTTACACTTTATAAATATATATTTAATACTTTACAACTTTTTGTTGCTTTATTTTTTATGTAGGTACACATATTTTAGTAATAGCAATAGTAAAAAAGCACATTTATGGAAATATTTCGCCCCGATGTCGTCGGTGGCGTCTTCAGTCAACTGAGAAATCTATATATTATATTATATTATATTACATTACATATACATATAATAAAATCGTTAAATTAATAATCTCTCTTTGTCTGTACGCGCATCACGCAAAAACCACTGAACGGAATTTGACGAAACTTTGTATAGTGACAGTGTATATCCCGGATTAACATAATAAACAAAAAAATATAATACAAATTTAAAGTTGACAACGGAGAACTGTCATCTCGACGTGAGCTGGCCGTTGACAAAATGTTTGATAAATAAAAAATAAAAAAAATTTAACTCGAACTTATGTCGCTGTCATTGGTGCAATTTATATTTCTGTTGCCCGCGGCTTCGCTAGCGTGAAATTCGTATTAAAAAAAAAAGTAAGTAACTAAAGGCGGAGCCGAAGGCGGATCTGCGCTCACGTAAACGATATTCTTTCTCGATGAAAGTAACTAAGGGCGAGGCGGAAGTCGGAGCTGAGTTCAGGATAAAAAAAAACATTCTCTCTTGAATGAAGTAAGTAACTATGGGCAGGCCGCAGGCCGAGCTGCGTTCAGGAAGAAGCTAAACCATCTTGAAGAAAGTAAGTAACAAAGGCGAAGCCGAAGGCCGAGCTACGTTCTGATAAATAATAAACCATCTCGGAGAAAGCGAGTAACTAGGGCGAGGCCGAAGGCCGAGCTGCGTTCAGGAAGAAGCTGAACCATCTTGAAGAAAGTAAGTAACTCAGGCGAGGCCGAAGGCCGAGCTACATTCTGATAAATAATAAACCATATCGAAGAAAGCAATTAACTAAGGGCGAGGCCGAAGGCCGAGCTGCGTTCAGGAAGAAGCTAAACCATATTGAAGAAAGTAAGTAACTAAGGCGAGGCCGAAGGCCGAGCTTCGTTCTGATAAATAATAAACCATCTCGAAGAAAGGAAGTAACTAAGGGCGAGACCGAGGGCCGAGCTGCGTTCAGGAAAAAGCTAAACCATCTTGAAGAAAGTGAGTAACTAAGGCGAGGCCGAAGGCCGAGGTACATTCTGATAAATAATAAAACATCTTGAAGAAAGCAAGTAAATAAGGGCGAGGCCGAAGGCCGAGCTGCATTCGGGAAGAAGCTAAACCATCTCGAAGAAAGCAAGTAACTAAGGGCTAGGCCGAAGGCCGAGCTGCGTTCAGGAAGAAGGTAAACCTTCTTGAAGAAAGTAAGTAACTAAGGCGAGGCCGAAGGCCGAGCTGCGTTCTGGATGAAGCTTAAACCATCTCGAATAAAGTAGGTAACTAAGCGATATTCAGATTGAGTTAAATTAATTTAAATTTTCCACGCTTCTGACGGCAAACATACCGTGCATCCTAAAACCTTGCGGTTATTCCCGGCTGGATGGCAAGAGGCCCGATGGTATCACCTTAGTTCCATGGGCCAAGGGTAGGTCTTTGATGTGGGACGCCATTTGTGTTCTCACATTGGCTCCAAGTCATGTTCGGGCATCTTCAAGACCGGCCGGCGCGGCCGAGGCCTGGGCGGACAGCCTCAAACGCAATAAATATTATAGATATATAATTCAAGATTTCGAATTTGTTGCGTTTGCGGTTGAAACCCTCGGTCCGTGGAGCAGTCATTGAAGCCAAAAGCTTCTTGAAGAGGCTTGGGTCTCTGCTAGTGGACGCAACTGGTGTCCCGCAATCAAAGGCCTACTTCATTCAAACGGTAAGCCTTGCCATCCAGCGGGGTAATGCCGCAAGTGTTCTAGGAACATTTGAAAACGCCCCTTTTATGATAGTTATTTTAATGTTTGTTAGGTAGGTTTTAATTATTTAGTTATTAATATTACTTTTTTATATATTTTATTAAATAAATAGATGGAGTAAACGATATTATATGCTATCGAAGAAAGGAAGTCATTTAAGGCGAGGCCCGAAGGCAGACTTAATGGTTTTTGGTTTTTGGTTTACCTGAACGCAGCTCGGCCTTCGGCCTCGCCCTTAGTTACTTACTTTCTTCGAGAAGGTTTATCGTCTTCCTGAACGCAGCTCGGCCTTCGGCCTCGCCCTTAGTTACTTACTTTCTTCGTGAAAGTTTATTGTCTTCCAGGATGCAGCTGGGCCTTCGGCCTCGCCGTTAGTTGCTTACTTTATTTAAGAAGATTTATCGTTTACCTGAACGCAGCTCGGCCTTCGGCCTCGCCCTTAGTTACTTAGATTCTTCTTTGAAATACGAATTTCACGCGAGCGAAGCCGCGGGCAACAGCTAGTAAGTAAATATGATTTAAGATTTGATAGATATGTTTTTTTAAATATTTTATATCTGTTAGACAGGACTCGCAGAATTGGCGACTAATTAGCGACACATTTATTGGATCCCTGAAGGTCTGTCCCTGAGATGCATCAGACATATCTCACATAATATCTTGGAAAAATTAGGTATCAATATTTCCACCTGTTACCTGAATTTAGTCAAAAATAGTAATGTAAGAGTGTCTGCAAATTCTCACATTATTATTTATTATGAATTACGAGTATAATGTTGTTGAGCGTACGAGGGTCATCGTGAGTCAGGCTGGGTCGCGACCTGAGTTCCGATACCCTGCGGCCATACAGCCGAGTACTGACAGCTGATATCAGGGATCTCCCTGAATGAAGCCTATTGAGTATTAGGACTTCTGTTTCTCAGAAATAGTTTTTCTTATGTTATATTATTTTTTTTTTTTATGGAAACTGACAAGGTTGGCTACATCACCTACAACATCCGTGATGTCAGCCTATAACACCGGGTGAACTTGGTGCCACGTCAGTGCTTCCCTTCGGTCGTGCCGGCTACACTGAACTGGACGGAAAACACAAACTATTTACATAGCCGTTTCGACCGACCTTTCATTCAGTGCGGTGGTACCAACCCGGGCGGGTTAAACCCTACCACCTAGTGATATAAGAAGGGAGTCATATCCCTTAGTCGCCTTTTACGACATACACGGGGAGAGATGCAGTGAAAGTAGAGATGCAGTATTCTTTTAAAGTACCGGCCCCACACGGTACATTATTATAATACATTTTACACGGTATATATATAATACATTTTAATAGTTCATATCTATGGGTCTTACAATTATTGTCTTACAGTGTTATCCGGTATGGGTGGCTGAGTCAGAGAGGCCAGAGACTAGATGTCAGCACATGCTTCAAGTCAATATCACCTTCATCCAATATAACTTCCGAGAAGGTAGGCGTAATACCGAAAACTTTACTTTGAATTGGTGGCTATACTGTGCTAGAGGAGAACACAGCCGAGGCTGCTATGCTGCCATCTTACATACAGTACGGTGTTATCAACCAGGTCCGCTACAATATGAGCCTACCACCTAGTAAGGGGGAAGTGAAGGGACCTACAGCTTTACATCGGTTCTTAACTGTGAAGCAGCAGGTGTAGGTATGCACGAATTCTTTTCTGACAGAAAAAAACTGATTGGAGTATGTCGACCGGAATCGAACCTCGGACCTTGAGATAAAGAGTTCAAGCCGCGACCGCGTCGACCATCCGCCGCCGGGTATGTTATTAATTATTATACATATTTTTTTTTATGGTATCTGACACGGTTGACTACATCACCTACAACATCCGTGATGTCAGCGCATAACACCAGGTGAACTAGGTGCCATGTCAGTGCTTCCTTCATTTCATGTCGGCTACACTGAACTGGACGGAAAACACGAACTATTTACATAGCCGTTTCGACCGACGTTTCGCTCAGTGCGGTGGTACAAACCCGACCGGGATAATCCCTACCACCTAGTAAGGTAAGAAGGGAAGGGTTTAAGAAGGACATTAATGTAATTAGGTAATGTAAGTTTGTATTTAAATAAAAAAAATACAATGCAAGTTTATTTTCAAAAAAAGCTCTATGAAGTTTCTTGTCCGGTTCTTTAAGATTCCTTATGATTCCTTAGATTTGACCCGTTCATGGGTCAAATCTAAATATAATGACGAACCATACCGAACATGCATACGTCAATGAAAAAATTAATTGTTAGCATTTTGTGTTCTTTGTGACGAAATAATATCTGAATCTAAATATCTCTCATCCTATTCAGATTCGGATATTCGGAAGACTCAATAGTGCGACCGCATTTTCATTGCAGTAAAAGCGAGATCTATTTTGTTCGAGATTCCATTTTGCAGTAGAATGACGAAGAAGATAGGTACTTATTCGTAAATATTGTAAATAAAATATTATATACATAGGTAAGTAAGTTAATGTGTTAGGTCGATATATTTGGAAGCTTTTGCTAACCTAAACCACAGCATGCTGTGGTTTAGGTTAGCAAAAGCCTGCAACTGTATTAACCTGGGTTAACTTTTTGAGAAATCTAAAATAATTACCTATACGAATTCAATTTAGTTATTTTTATCCTATATGCGTAGCATCAGCAAGTAAACACACACCTACAAATAAGTGTCTATGTATGAGTGTGTGTTAAGTAGATTATTGCCACGGCCGAGGGGAATAACTGAAATTATTAATCAGAATCACTTTTTGTGGCGTTCTAATTCGAGAAAATTGTGTATCAGCTTCCTCCCGTTCAGATTGATTAGCGGGACAATACCGCCGCCAATTGCAGACGTTCAGTCAGGGGGTTACCCAGATCACCACTTGAGCTTAACTTGTTATAAATACACTGTAACTGGAGCTTCAGATCAACATTCAGTCTCCGATCAATCCAAGTACAGGTTGTCTACTCCGAAATCGAGCAAGATGAAGTCAGCTACTCTGTATTGTGCTCTGCTGTTGGTGGCGCTGAGTGGCGCGGCGCACGGCCGCTACCTACACGACGACGAGGACGCGGTGCCTGAACCGAGAGTCGACATCGGCGAACTGAGCGATATCTGGATCAACCACGCGGACGGCGACCATCACGAGTTGGCGTCAAGAGTGCTACAGTCTGTGTTCCCCGGTGAGCATGCGCGCCAAAGACGTCAGGTGCACGGCTCCGGCAGTCTCAACCCCGCAGGCGGCACAGACCTGAACTTGGCAATTCCCCTTAAACAAACTGACGCCGGAACTTTAAGCGCCGTCGGCTCCGTGGTCGGGCTCGGCAAGGATAACGGCGGCGGCTACGGACGCGCAGGCGGCGGCCTCGTCTTCAACACGGACGCGGGCCACGCTGCCACGGTACAGATGAACCACATCCCCAACCTGGGAGACCAGCTCACCGGCGCCGGTAAAGTGAACCTGCTGAAGACAGACCTGCACGACCTGAGTGCCGGCGCGTCGGTCACCAGGACCTTTCCCAACGCCGGCACTGGGCTGCCCAACTTCAACACTTACGCTGGAAACTTCGGCTACCAGTTCAACGACAAGCTGGGCGCCACTCTAAGCGCCGCGCACACTCCGCTCTTCCAGAAGACGGACCTCTCGGCGATGGGGAACTACAATCTGTTCAAGGATCGTACCTCCTCGCTCGACCTCAACGGAGGTTTCTCCCGCTCCTTCTCCCCCTACATCCCCAAGAGCACCTGGCAGCCTACGATAGGAGTCGGTTTCACTAAGTATTGGTAGATTTATATCAGATTCGTGAAATTCTAGTCATACCTTTCTATAAGCATGTACTTAATAAATTACTTATTTGTGAAATAAATAAAATTCTGAAATTCAAATTATCAATTACATTATTAAAATAAATTTATTTAAGACAACAATATGTTATTATTATTTTTATTTTCTTATTATCTTTTCTCTGACCTTACTCGTACAAGCACAAAATATGTATACTGCGTGGGGTCAGTGCTAAATAATAGCCACACTGCATCTCTCTCCGTGCATGTCGTAAAAGGCCACTAAGGTATAAGGATAAGATGCCGTGCATAAGAGCGACAGGCTAGCCACCTCTCACCTTGGCACGATCCTTCCACCGCGTCATGCAGCAGGTGGGTCTTCGTGCCTTACTTGCTGCTTGATAGTTATCTTGTCCTAAAACTTTGCTAAAAGTGGTGGTCGATGTTGTGCTGTAAGTTACAAGTGTACTTGCAGCACAACACCGACTACTCTGCTTACACCGATTGTCGGGATACTATAGATAGGTGAATACAATGTTATTCGTGGAGTATGCGTGGTATGGAACAGTACATGGTGTGAGGTGTCTGCTCTGCCCTCGTAGCGGTGATGCAATGGAGGTATCGATGAGTGGTGTGGTATGTGAGTATTTGTTTGTGCTTTATATATCTCTAGTGTCTTTTTTAGGGTTTCGTATTCGTCGTACGGGTACGACAGTACTTATTTAGTATTCTGTGGTACGGGACGGTATTACTAAGCCTATGCCGCCCGTCTGTCTGTCTGTCCGTCTGTCTGAGGGCTGTATCTGTTGAACCGTAATAGGCAGCCCGTTGAAATGTTCACGGAATATGTGTTATTATGGCCGATATAACAGCAAATAATAAAAATACGAAAAATATAAAAAAATCACGGTGGTTCCCATAGAAGAAACTAAAAAGTGTATGCGCGCTATCTACCGAAAAGAGTATTAAGCATTTTAACTAATACATATTTCATGTTTCCTGAAGAAGCTCGGGAAGCTTCTAGTCGATGTAACTGGTGTCCCGCAATCGAAGGCTTACTTCATCCAACGAGTTAGCCTTGCCATCCAGCGGGGAAATGCCGCAAGTGTGCTAGGTACTTTTACCTTAGATTCATTTGATAACTATTTTAATATTGTTTAGTTTGAGTTTTCATTATGTTTTTATAGTTTCTTGTTCACTGTATGGCCCTAGTTGGCTGAAATAAAATTTACTTTATAGCATAATTGTACAATTATGAGAATGAAATTAATGTCGACGGACTTTTTATGGGCATACATACATGGCGTGAGTGGCGCTGACCATGACATGGCGATACGGAACCCTCGGTGCGCGAGTTCGACTCGCACTTGGCCGGTTTTTTCTCTTCTTTGGTAACTTGACCAATACTTGTGCGGCACTAACGTAGAGTAGGTATAAAGATTGTCACTTGTGAAATACGTCGCTAAAGCGCTGTTGACATATCTAATTTATTTTATTTTATTTTAAGCCGTTGAGGGAATTTGCTCTATGACTCTGGCGGTAGGTCAACCCGGATCGTGGTAGTCTCTCGAGTGGCTAATTATTTTTAAAGTTTGTTTGTTTTGTTTTAGTTTAGGTAATTTTAATTTGATAGGTAGTTTTAGTTTCTATTTTAATTTAATTATTAATTGATTTTTTTAGTATTTAATGTAATTTATAAATAGTAATTTATACGTTTAATTAACTAGTATGTACTTATTTATGTAGTGTATATTATAGTTTATCATAGTTATTTTCCTTATATTAAGTATATTTTACATTCCCACACTCAAGTCTTTTGCTACTACCTACCTACATACATCTCGCAACATACCTACGACTCTCAAACATCCAAAGGTTGACTGGGAGAAATCCCTGTAAGGGATAAGTCCGCCTTTGCCCCTCATGTAAATTACTTACCCATTGTTTGTTTATGTAAAATGTAGGTTTAAAGACTTACATAAGTCGACGTTTCGCCCGCTACGTCACGGGCTTCATCAGGAACTGCGGGAGTTCCTGGAGCCGACGTCTGGTGTCCGTTGTACCAGACGTCAAACTCTGAGTTGTACCAGACGTCAAACAAAAGTTTGACGTCTGGTACAACGGACACCAGACGTCGGCTCCAGGAACTCCCGCAGTTCCTGATGAAGCCCGTGACGTAGCGGGCGAAACGTCGACTTATGTAAGTCTTTAAACCTACTGTTAATCCGGAAACTTAAAAATGAATATAATTAATAACAGTGTAAACTTAAAAACATTAGTATGTAAAATGTTTTTTTGGCGCAATAAAGTATTTCTATCTATCTATCTAATCAATTTTAATTATTTATTCTCTTTATAACTACTACATGTATGTGTAACTCTATGTGTTTCCTGAATAAATAAATATAAAAAAAAAATATTTATTCACAGTATGTAAGTATGTATGTCGTACATACCTATGTAATTATTATTAGTGAGTGACCCCAAACGTGAATGAATGAATGATGGTGATGATAGATAAGTAAAAGTAGATCAAGGCGATCAATATCGAGTTCAAACAAGAATTACTATTTTTTTTTTATTTTAACTAACTTTTTTTTCAGACTCGGCAGCTCAGTTCGCGATCGATCTAACGCCGTTCGTGACCTTAAAGCATTTTATTATAAATTAATGTGCTTATTATGTAAGACTGAAGCGAAGCACTGACATTGCACCTAGTTCACTAAGGTGTTATGGGCTGACATCACGGATGTAGTAGGTTATGTAGCCAACCGTGTCAGTTTTTCATAAAAAACCGTTTTTTAAACTTAACGTTTTTTTTTTTGGAAACTGACACGGTTGGCTACATCACCTATAACGTCCGTGATGTCAGCCCATAACACCGGGTGAACTAGGTGCCATGTCAGTGCTTCCCCCTTTGATCGTGCCGGCTACACCTGGTCGGAAAACACAAACTATTCACATAGCCGTTTGGACCGACGTTTCATTCAGTGCGGTGGTACCAACCCGGGCGGGTTAAACCATACCACCAAGTAAGATTAGGAGGGAAGCGACCTACAGTTTTACGAGGAATCCGAACCTCGGTCAGCCTCCAACGGTCAGCGGTCACCCATCCAAGAACTGACCGCACCCAGCGTTGCTTAACATTCAATAGCGACAGTTGACTGTCTGCACCACTGAGCTATCGAGGCTGACAAACGTTGTGCGAAACTAAGAAATTATATTATTATAAGCACACCTAGGCGCGGCCAGACCTTGGATGTGTGCCGTTCGAGCTTGAGGCTATCCGTGGTTCCGATTCCGCGTAAAACTTTAGATGGTAGGGACAAACATTAAAATAACTACCTATCAAAAAGGGGCGTTTTCAAATGCATTTTAAAATTAGTAATTAGTGGTCATATTAATGATTTGAAAAAAATGTTTCCTTCATTTTTTTTTATGTAATCCGTTATGGGTGGCTGAGTCAGAGGGGCCAAAGCACATGCTCTGACTAGCCAACATCACCTCCGAGAAGGTAGCTGCCATACCGGAGACTTCCTTGTTCCCCAAAATCGAAATAAGTTCATTTACGCCTAGATTTACGCTATAGGTACGTCCGTGATTGGTTCATTAAACTCTATAATATATGTACCAAATTTAAATTTTTTTCATCCAGTAGACTCGAAGAATATATGCTGTGACAGACGGACAGAAGGACAGAGTGATCCTATATGGGTTCCGTTTTTTTCCTCTTTTGAGGTACGGAACAACTAAATAGCGTTTGCCTGCGGTTCGCTCGCATAGCCTATGTCCATCCTGAAGGTCCATTATAAATATTGGTCAAAGCATTTTTGAAATCGGATGAGTAGTTTCGGAGATTACCTCCTACATCCAAATTTGCAAACTTTACCTCTTTAGTGTAGATTAGTTTTCGATGAACTTTAGATAAATCGCGTCTATGAAATGTCTCGATACGCAATGCGTAGGTAGTGTCATGTCGATCGAAGCCTCTGCTGGCGTTGAGTCACCCATCAATCCGTCGCGTTGGCAGATTGACCGACAATAAGGGTCGGGGGTTTTTTAAATTTGTAATTTAACTTTTATTTCAAGCTTTAAAAAAAACGCATGAAAATCGGTCCACTTTTTAAGATAATTAATTTTTTTATTACTTAATTACTTGATTACTTGATTAGAAACATAGCTAAGAACCATCCCGATTAAACCAGCTTCCTAATAAAAAAAACCGCATCCAAATCGGTCCATCCGTTTGGGAGCTACGATGCCACAGACAGACACACACACACACACACACACACACACACCACACACACACACACACACCCTTGTTTACGAATTACCGAAAGTGCCGACCTGTACAAATTTGCGGATTGTGCGGTCTCGGTCTTCCCGAAGAGTTAGAGGAGTGTAACAGGTAATTATTTCTAGTGCTGTCTTTTACACACTCACCACTCTATACGGATTTTCAGTACAATCGCGTGCGACAGAGCTATGCTAATTCAAAAAACGTGACAAAAATGCGGCTCGTGCGGACCTCCGAGAAAGTGCGGTCGGACCGCATATTATAGTAATATTTTACTTAATATACACAACGACCGCACTTTGAAGTGAATGTGCTTTTACACACATGTCCGCAGAATATCGTGAATTCGTAAATTCTAACACACGCCCGCACTTTACAGTGAAATCCCTCATTAACACACGCCGCCCGCTGTTTACGGTTATGTATATCTTCACACACGACCGTCTTATACAAAACACCACGTCTCATTTCGTATCGCTGTAGAGTCCGCACTTTATCATAAGAACTTTATACTTATTAATTATTATTATACACAAACACAACATCTCGGTACAAGGACAAATCCGCACCCAACAACAACGGCCCGCACATTATCATAAGTCTCGCACAAACGTCTTTTTAAACACAGATTTCTTTCAAATTACTTTAGGGAACATTCAAACATTTATCTATCTTTTTCTAAACTATGATTTTTTATCATTCCATGTCGTCACCCTCGTCACCAAGTGTATTGGTAGAAGTATGGGACACTCATCCAAACCAACCAAATGAGCCCAAACTCGAGGGGGTTACTAGTAACAGTTGAAGAGTTCCACTGTCCACCTCCTGACTCCATCATTAGACCCTCGTCACCAAGTGTATTGGTAGAAGTATGGGACACATGTCCAAACCAACCAAATGAGCCTAAACTCGAGGGGGTTACTAGTAACGGTTGAAGAGTTCCACTGTACACCTCCTGACTCCATCATCAGACCCTCGTCACCAAGTGTATTGGTAGAAGTATGGGACACTCATCCAAACCAACCAAATGACCTCAAACTCGAGGGGGTTACTAGTAACGATTGAAGAGTTCCACTGTACACCTTCTGACTCCATCATCAGACCCTCGTCACCAAGTGTATTGGTAGAAGTATGGGACACTCGTCCAAACTAACCAAATGAGCCCAAACTCGAGGGGGCTACTAGTAACGGTTGAAGAGTTCCACTGTCCACCTCCTGACTCCATCATCAGACCCACGTTACCAAGTTGAAATTATCATAGTATTGTATTGTCACGAGAACTCAATGTGTGTGCAAAGTTTCATAAAAATCGGTTCAGTAGAAGTAGTTGAAAAAGTTGTCGCAAGATTTGAAACAAAGATAGAAGCAAACAAATATACGGAGTCAAGCTAAATAAAACCGTTTAAAAATCAGAACTAGCCGTTAGTTTGCGATTTTAGCGATTTTTGGTGTCAGATATGACTGGTCTATACGGTCTTGGTCGAAAACTAGACCCTTCATTGCCGTTTATGGGCCACGTGGCCGAAGGATGGGTAAATAATATGCTTGTTGTCGGTCTATGTACCTACTACGGTCTTGGCCGAAATATAGAACGATTTTCTACTTTTATAATTTAGAAAAGTCGCCGAAAATAGGTAGGTTATTAATTAATTCTCGGCCATTTCTCGGTCATGGAATTTTTTTCTGACCAAAACGCTGTGCCGAGAAATGGATACAAGGTAAACCAAAAGTACTAGGGTAAAAGAGAACTTGAACTTGCAGCACCATTTTTTTATGGGAAGCTCGACATATGGCGTGTGCCAGACTAACGCAGAGGCGTAGTCCGACGGCGCCCACGGGCATTCGAATATTTACGGTGTAAGACCGAAGACACCAAGAGATGCGTATATTTTTCAGGATTTTAGGAAGACACGCTTGAGGATGGGTGAGAAAATGAAATAATCGACCGGCAAAAGCTAGTCTTTAAGAAAGTAAGTAACAGAGGGCGAGGCCGAAGGCCGAGCTGCGTTCAGGAAGAGGATAACCTTTTCGAAGAATGTAAGTAACAGAGGGCGAGTCCGAAGGCCGAGCTGCGTTCAGGAAGACCATAAACCTTCTCGAAGAAAGTAACTTCTTTGTTACTTACTTTCTTCGAAAAGGTTTATCCTCTTCCTGAACACATCTCGGCCTTCGGCCTTGCCCATAGTTACTTACTGTCTTCGAGAATGTATCGTCTTCGTGAATGCAGCTCGGCCTTCGGCCTCGCCTATAGTTACTTACTGTATTCGAAAAGGTAGTCGCTGGGGAGCGATCGCAGTGGTAGACTTCGGTCTACCCAAGGTGTCGGGCCCGGCCACCAGTATCCATAGACCCGTATTAGCGACCTTTGTACGGGGTCGCAGAGGCGTTTAGTCGTCCAAGGTGTCGGAGTTGGGTACTAGGATCCGTGACGTTTCCCTATGCAGACCACACGGTGGCTACCCTTAAAACTAGCAGTTGGCTACCCTATCCCGCAACTGGGCGGTGTAACGGGCGTCACTGTTAGAAATAATGTGTGGTAGAGAACTTGTTCTCGACGATTACTCATTAAACGTTGCTAGTCTAACATGAGTACTAAGTTGTGGGTTTCGGCCTCCTCTTAGCTCACGCTGCTGACTCCACTCAGGTCGGTGGGTCAAATGAGATACTACCCTAAACGCTGGGTTGAGTACTGCGGGGTTCCGTTAAAAGCCCCAGAATGCTTCGTGCTTCTGCACGGAACACTGGAGTTGGTCTCGCAGGGGTTGTGGTTTAGCGTTGATTCCCTGGTGCTTCCGTACTTGTGTTTAAAGCACCTAACACGGGAATAAGTAGCGAAAGCTGCGAGTGGTGAGCCACTTAGAGCTCCGTAACCAATGTGGAGAATTGGTAGACATGCGAATAATGTAGATCGGTATGTCGGTGCTACACACACTTATATGTGGATGTGGGATGGATTTCCCACGAGCTAATGACGCTGACGCAAGTTTGTCATTCGAGACCGGTGGATCCCCGGTACACATTAGGTGGTGGTTATATGCACTTCCACGCATATACATAGCTGGTGAAAACAAAAGCCTTTGGGCTAGTACAAAACGCTGAGGCCCTGGGCACAGGTTGCGGTTGGATAGGGTGCTGACCCCAGTGGCAGTGAAGGCTTCACCCCCGGCTCTCGACTTCGGTCGGGGGTTCCTTCGGGTGGACGGGTGGTGGCTCGGATCGGCTGGGGAAAGGTCGCAGCCTGTGTTTCCCATGGGATTTTTTCGGAAGAACGGACGTTCGACAGAGCAGCTATGGGGCCTCGATCTGGCATACATGATCACTGTACTCGCAAGAGTGCAGGTAGTAGACGTCTGGATTTTGTAGCCGAAAGGCTGGTATCTCTGGACGTCTATAAACAAAACGTAAATCAATAAATGATACAAAAGAAGATTGTATTCGAAAAGGTTTATCGTCTTCCTGAAGGCAGCTCGGCCTTCGGCCTCGCCCTCTGTTACTTACTTTCTTCGAAAAGGTCATCCTCTTCCTGAACGCAGCTCGGCCTTCGGCCTCGCCCATAGTTACTTACTGTCTTCGAGAAGGTTTATCGTTTTCCTGAACGCAGCTCGGCCTTCGGCCTCACCCTCTATTACTTACTTTCTTCGAAAAGTTTACCCTCATGCTGAACGCAGCTCGGCCTTCGGCCTCGCCCATAGTTACTTACTGTCTTCGAAAAGGTTTATCGTCTTCCTGAACGCAGCTCAGCCTTCGGCCTCGCCCTCTGTTACTTACTTTCTTCGAAAAGGTTATCCTCTTCCTGAACGCAGCTCGGCCTTCGGCCTCGCCCATAGTTACTTACTGTATTCGAGAAGGTTTATCGTTTTTCTGAACGCAGCTTGGCCATCAGCCTCGGCCTCTGTTACTTACTTTCTTCGAAAAGGTTGTCCTCTTCCTGAACGCAGCTCGGCCTTCGGCCTCGCCCTCTGTTACTTACTTTCTTCGAAAAGGTCATCCTCTTCCTGAACGCAGCTCGGCCTTCGGCCTCGCCCATAGTTACTTACTGTCTTCGAGAAGGTTTATCGTTTTCCTGAACGCAGCTCGGCCTTCGGCCTCACCCTCTATTACTTACTTTCTTCGAAAAGTTTACCCTCATGCTGAACGCAGCTCGGCCTTCGGCCTCGCCCATAGTTACTTACTGTCTTCGAAAAGGTTTATCGTCTTCCTGAACGCAGCTCAGCCTTCGGCCTCGCCCTCTGTTACTTACTTTCTTCGAAAAGGTTATCCTCTTCCTGAACGCAGCTCGGCCTTCGGCCTCGCCCATAGTTACTTACTGTATTCGAGAAGGTTTATCGTTTTTCTGAACGCAGCTTGGCCATCAGCCTCGGCCTCTGTTACTTACTTTCTTCGAAAAGTTTACCCTCATCCTGAACGCAGCTCGGCCTTCGGCCTCGCCCATAGTTACTTACTTTCTTCGAAAAGGTTATCCTCTTCCTGAACGCAGCTCGGCCTTCGGCCTCGCCCTTTGTTACTAACTTTCTTAAAGATGGTTTATCCTCTTCCTGAACGCAGCTCGGCCTTCGGCCTCGCCCATAGTTACTTACTATCTTCGAGAAGGTTTATCGTCTCCCTGAACGCAACTTCGCCTTCGGCCTCAAAAAGTTACTCACTTTCTTCGAGACGGTTTATCGTTTACCTGAACCCAGCTCGCCCTTAGTTACTTACTTTCTTCCTTTGAAATACGAATTTCACGCGAGCG
This sequence comes from Nematopogon swammerdamellus, assembly GCA_946902875.1. NCBI lineage: Eukaryota > Metazoa > Arthropoda > Insecta > Lepidoptera > Adelidae > Nematopogon > Nematopogon swammerdamellus. Next base: position 4,752,889 of record OX336333.1, read on the forward strand.
AAGCCGCGGGCAAAAGCTAGTAAATTTATAAATTCATATAGCTGTTGGAATATCTATATTGGTTACTCAGACCGTGCAATTTTGTAAAATGCGGACGTACTTACACTCTTTAGGAATAGTACCTATTCAAATCGCAATACTTTTATAATCTTGTTCGAAGACACTCGGACGTCCTCATAATATTAGACTATGTATACTAAAATTTTAACACATTTACTAATATCACACTTGTTACAACGTTTGATTGAAAGGCGGACGTCCTCGTATTAGACTATGTACACCCACATCCGAAGTTCTGAACACACTTACAGTAACACACTTATTACAATATTTACTTGTAAAAAGCGGACGTCCGCTTAACACAATAAATGTATACTAAATAATACACACTTTGGACTGGTGGCGCCACTTGTGGTAACACACATGAACTAAAATTTTGCGGGTGTCAAATTTTTGCGACAAAAATACGGACAGTGCGGTCGTCCTTTCAAATTTTAGGTGACGTCACCAGTCGACCAATCAGATGGCGACGATTCTAACTGTATATTTGAAAGTAGGCATATAATATTGTGCGGACGTCCGCACAATGAGGTCGGTCCTCACTTTCAGTATTCTGGTCAAGTTTAGGTCCGCTTTTTACTCTAGCCGTAAAGACACACACCCTCCCTCTCACACACACACACACACACACCCTCACACACGTCAAACTTATTATAACACCCGTCCGTTTTTTTTCGTCGGGGTTAAAAAAATATTATACAGGCTGTACCATTGGCGAGAATGATCATTATTCGATGTGGAAAATTAAATGTTCCTCTTGTATTGTTACAAGGTTTCAAAAACAGTTATCATATCACCATCTCCATACATTTGCCCATTATTATTATACAATGTTTACAAGCCCCACATTAATTACTCTCATCGCATCATCATCACTCTCCACATCATCATCACCACATCATCACTATTGCGCGGTTACGCCGGATTTGTGGACAAATCCGCGCGCGACCGCGCCGTGTGTGGGCGATGGCCGATGCCGGATTGTACGGCGCGGCGCACAGTGGGGCGATACCGTAAAAAATGGGACATAGGATAATTAAATTTTTTTATTTTTATTTCTGAAATTTAAGTACGCTAAATTAATCTACCCATCATTAGAAATAACATTCATAGATTCATATTTTCTCATTTAAGCCTTATTTTTCGAGATATACCACTTTTTATTAATTTGTACTATGGAAATTGGGTAACTTTATTTTTTTTCTCGAAATGCTTAAAATAGCTAGACCCGTGGTTACTAAATAATGATTCCCCAAGGTAAAAAGATTATTACTGTGTAAAAACCGTATCCGACGACGTCCGACTTTTCCGTATAATGCCATTTTAATATTATAATAACATTTATTCCTGCAAAGCTCACCTTTATTCTTTTTTTTTTTTTTATTGAAACTGACACGGTTGGCTACATCACCTACAACGTCCGTGATGTCAGCCCATAGCACCGGGTGAACTAGGTGCCATGTCAGTGCTTCCCCCTTTGATCGTGCCGGCTACACTGAACTGGTCGGAGAACACAAACTATTTACATAGCCGTTTCGACCGACGTTTCATTCAGTGCGGTGGTACCAACCCGGGCGGGTTAAACCCTACCACCAAGTAAGATTAGGAGGGAAGGGACCTACAGTTTTACGAGGAATCCGCTCGAATTACGAGGAATTCACTATATTCGTAACTTTCAGCTATATTCAAATAACAAATATTGTTTATTTGCATTGGATGTATATATTTGTATTTTAATGGTAAATATATTTCTCCATATCACCTATATATTTGAACTTGATGAAAATGTTTAATTTTTTTTTTATTGAAAGCGCGATGGCGCTGAGGCACCCAGAAGGTGACAAACGACGCCCATCTAATTAACTTTGTACTTTTAGTTTCATTGGTCTATTTTGATAATAATCTACGGAGCCGCTATTATCGGCTGCTATACTTACTTATAATATCTCTTATAAATGCTTACCATTATATTAGGAATATTTTCAACTTCGCGAGGATTAGCGGATTAGGGATATTTATGTGAATTGTCACGTATTTCCATGAAAGCTCTCGAAGAAACAATTACACTGCATTGCTAATTGTTATCTACTTAACAAGGATTAACGATATACCAGGAATACTGCAAACTGTGCGAACTAATTAGCAGTATTCATTAGTGAACAACACAATCAATCTGGCACTCAGTCTGCTCCAGTCGTTTGCACGAGTCAGTCTTCATACCCGTGCTTTACATATTTAAAACTATTCAATACGAAAACATGGAGTCTTTTGTTAATAACATTGATATTTACGTGTTTATGAGAAATTGTGACAGTTTTCTGAATTACGCGGTATTGGTTGCCGCTATTGCCTCAATAGTTAGTGTAAATTTGCCCGAAGAGACACAAGTGAAAGAATTTTGTCGTAAATATTGTTACAATCTACACAAACGATGGGTGAAGTCAAGCTACAACGAGGAACGTTTTCTACAGAAGAATCGAGAATGGTTGGACTCGGCCATCAAGTGGCCCGAATTCGTAAAGAAACAACTGCCTTCAGCGAGTAGCGACCTCGCGGATAACCAAAAGGTTTGCACTTCTCAAATAATTTCTCCGGGACCATCGACAGCGCCTCCTATCTTTGTAGCATCTTCACATAAATCATCGCCGAGAAAACCATTTGAAAGTTTAGGAGCCAAACAAAAGCGAAGAAGAACCGAAGACATTCGCACAAACTATACATCGCAGGAACTAGCATTTGCGACCAAAATGCGTTTGAAGGCAAATGGGAACGAGGACCTGGGGAAAGTTTTGGACCATTTGCTTCAGAATCCAGGCGAAATCGAAAAAGTCAAAGAATTCATTGAAAAAAAGGAGTCCAAGACTATTTATTCATCTGAAAAAGCACTTGCGATTTTGGTGTCTTTAAAGCTATCAAGATGGCAATATATAACTTTAAGAGACATGGCTAAGGAAGAAGGTTCCGACCTCTATCCATCTTATTATAAAATTCAACATGCGAAAATTGAGTGTTACCCCCCAAAACAGGACATTGAAGTTACCGAAACACAGGCCAAAATTAAACTGCAAGCGCTTTTGGACCATACTGCAAAAAGAATTTTGAAAGTGGCGAACCGAAACCTCACAGGCTGCCAGCTAACATTAACAAGCAAGTGGGGATTCGATGGCGCTTCTGGCCAAAGTACATATAAACAAAGATTTCAAGAACTGAACGAAGGAGACGACTCAAGCATTTTCATGGCAAGTTTGGTTCCTATAAAACTGGTTTATGGAGACGAAGTGATCTGGGAAAATGAGACGCCATCTTCGACGAACTACTGCCGTCCTATCTTCTTCAAATTTATGAAGGAGACAATCGATAACGTGAAAAGTGAAATGGCTACCATAGAATCCGAAATACGAGATCTCAAAACCAGCGATTACGAAAGCGTTTTGATTGAGCATTCGTTAATTATGACGATGATCGATGGTAAAATTACGTCGATTATCTCCGGTACCTCTAATCAGTCATGTGATATTTGCAGAGCTAAACCGTCTGAGATGAATAACGTTAATATAATTAAAAGTAAAGAAGTAAACACAAATATGTACCGGTTCGGACTATCTACGTTGCATGCCTGGATTCGATGCATGGAATGCCTTCTCCATATTGCATACCGCATGGATTTTCAGCAGTGGTCGGCCAAAGGTAATAATAAAGAAATTATGACCGAGAAAAAAAAACAAATTCAAGATAATTTCAGGAAAGAAACTGGTTTATTGATCGACGTGGTAAAACAAGGTTCAGGAACCACGAACGATGGCAACACTGCAAGGCGCTTTTTCCAGAATCCCGAGCAAACTGCCTCTATTACCGGTCTCGATAAGGATTTAATTAATAGATTCGCGGTGATCCTTAAGGCCATCTCCTCGGGAGAAAAAGTTTGCACTCAAAACTTTGAAATCTATGCTCAAGAAACAATTCAACTTTATATATCATTGTATAGCTGGTATCATATGCCAGCAAGTGTTCATAAACTTTTATTCCATGGATCTGAAATAATAAAGCATTTTAACGTAATTCCAATTGGCATACTCTCCGAAGAGGCATCAGAAGCAAGAAATAAAGATTTCAAGAAGTACAGGGAACACTACTCTCGAAAATGCGATCGCAAATCGACTAATCAAGACATTCTCAACAACTTGCTCGTATCGTCGGATCCATATTTGTCTAGTATGAAGCCAAAACTTCAAAAACAAAAGCAGCCCTTATCCAGTGAAGTGCGACATTTGCTAATTATAGACGATAAAAATAAGGAAAATATTGAATTTATTGATACCAGTATTATCTGTGTTCAATCGGATGTGGAGGATGATGATGATTCTGACGCTGAAGACGCTTTAGGTTGTTCCAGTGATGAAAATGAAAATTTGTAGAAATATTGAGTAAATAAATTGTAATAAAAATAGGAAGCTTTATGTACTTTAAAAATATTTATTTAAAAGTTATTAAGTATGTTTTATTTTTGTAAGATTGAAATAAGATTTTTTCTCAGAAATATGTAGTTTGAATTTCTTTTTGTTATGCACGATAAACATACTTCAGAAAATTACTTTTATTCTTGACCATAATTTTTATTGATAGTTGGTATTTTTACATTAAATAGGCTCCGTTAAAAGCCATGGGTATTTGGGTAATAATGTATTATTACTTTGAAAACTTTTATTATTACTTTTAATAATGTATTATTACTTTTCTCATCATTAATCACTATTCTTAATGTTGATGTTATTAATTTTATACTTTGAAGTAGGTTTATAATATACTTTGACGGGGGCAATTTTTTGCCTAATTATAATAAATTATAGTAAGTTTGATATATCGAAGTGTGCAGAGCCACCAAAATGACGAAATGAAAATACACAACGATATATATAACTTATAATAAGTTAATAATTCGGTAAGTTCCGTAAATACAAAAATATATGTAGTTAGTTAAATATGTAGTCATTTATATATGTTTAATTACTATCGCCAGATTAATTTGTAATATTTTATGCAAATATGCGCCGTCTGATTGATTGTATTTTGTGTGTAATAAACGTACCATTCCACTACAATAATTTTATTCAGATTAGACTACTCAACTTGAAGAATCATTATTAAGTAACCACAGGTCTAGTTATTTTAAGCATTTCAATAAAAAAAGTTACTAAATCTCCATTGTACAAACTATTGAAAAGGATTATAACACCTTAACAGAAAATCTCTGAGAACAAAATGTATTCACATATTCAGTTTTCCACATATCCCAATTTTTTTTACTAAAGAATTTTCAATGTGATATATCTAAAAAATAACAATTGAAACCGAAAATATGGAAGAGTAATACTAGTTACAAGAAATTGTATTTTTTAAAGTTCAAATTACTATATCTCAGAAAATAAGACTTAAAATGGAAAATTTCTAAGAATAAAAGTAGTTTGTAATCATTAAGAGAATATATTAACATACTCACTTTTTACTATATTATAAATGTTTTTATAAGTGCTTATATCTCGGAAAATAATTTTTTTATCAAAAAATCTCACAGAATGAAAGTTGTTCGTAATTAATAGTAGAATCTATTTGCGTAGTCATTTCGCCCTATGTCCCGGTTTTTGCGGTATCGCCCCACTGTGCGGCGGCGGCGGCGCGGCGGCGCGGCGCTCGGCACGGGGCTTCTGTAAAAATTGTTTGGTTTTCTATCTCGAAAACTGTTTTTTTATACAAATATAAAAATTTTAAATGTATTTGGCAATTTTGTATAAAGAAGTAAAAAAAAATTCTCAAAACCAAAGAACAAAACTTGTTCAGTTTTCGGTCTTGAATCCCTCGCTTTCGTGTACTTTCTGTTGTAACATAACACCGTGTATAAACAGCTGAAGTGAAGTGGAATTGATTTATAGAATCACAAAATGAAACACACCATAGCCTGTAATAATGTAATATTTACTTCATCGGAGATTACTCAACATGTATAGGCAGATATCCCGTTTTAACATCACCTTATTACAATCTCTACTCTCGCTACGAGCTACAAGCATGATGCCGCTACCGTCCAACCCGCCGCCCTTCTAGTAACTCGTAAACCGCTCACGAAAACAATTTACAATAACTACATCTTGTATTGTCTGCATCTAATTTTCTGTTTTCATAGTACATCAAAAGTAATACAGGCGTATTATAAAACGGGGTAGATTATTATGACTAAAACATTGTTTTATCTTGAAGTGCAATGTGCATTCATTCCAAACATACATCCGAACGAAGACATCAATCGTATGAGCATGCCATCTCGCTCACACTTAAGCCTCCAACGGCAATCCTAAATCAAAACAAACGTGCAGTTCGCACAACAAAATTTTATGGCTTAGTGAAGGGAGATTCCTTCACTAAGCCATAAAACTTTATTATGCGAACTGCACGTTTGTTTTGATTTGAGAATAGCCATAAGACGCTTCACGGGAGAATGAGAAGTTAAAATCCTCGAGACAGTGCTCGCTCATACGTATGTAATAGGCCGTACGTATATTCAAAACGAATCAACTGCTGTAAAACAATCAAAGTGAGCTTTCGACAATTGCATTGTATTGTATTGTTTATTGATCATTCATACATATTATGGCAGTTAGACTGCACAAGAACTTGTCACAATTTGTTCTATCCGTAATACAAAATGATTTATTTCTCTTCTGTCGTGTATCTGAGGCCACAGCCATGTATCTAATGTGAAATGAGTGGCTATTATACCCTCCCTCCCTACGTAGAGCAATATCGCACAGACTGAAGCCGCCAAAGACACGTTCTGTCAATATTTAAGACGAGACGGAAGTTAACTTTCTCCATACAAAATCGTCTTTCGGCATTTATGTTTTCTAGCCCCCTACACCTTATCCGATGTTTACAATTTTTTTTCTTGTCTTAAGGACAGTCCATTCTACGTTCCTGTAATTCTTTTGTTTAGATGAAATATGCCTTCAACACCGGAGCTAAAAATTTGTATTTCGACGGAAAAAATTGGATTTTTTTTTTTTTTATGTCATGAAGTTCATAAAGAATTAGAAATAAAAAAAGAATTGTAAAAATCGGATAAGGTTTAGGGTGGTAAAAAACATAAATGCCGAAAGACGATTTTGTATGGAGAAAGTTAACAGGACGACCGTCCATGAGATAACTTAATCAATGAGATACGCCCTTTAATAAATATCTATTCAACTAACTACCTATTATTAAGTTTAGCTTACATAGGTACAGTTATTATTATACAATATACGTATCGCGAAATATTACCCGTCTAACCATGTAAATGTAGGCGTTTGCAGTTAGGAAATGTTTTTGATTTACATTGCATATGATTTTTTTATGTAAACCCACATGGGTGACTGTGCCGAGGGACCAATGTTGCAGTGAACAGAAACATGTCTCCTCGCAAAACCACTTTCAGTGTGGCGCCGTGTCAGTAGACTTTCGGATTGTTTGTTGCTAGGATGTCTAGCTTGTTAATACGACGTTTGAAGACACTCAGGTTAAAGGATTCGGGACACACACTTGCCGGAAGACAGTTCAATACCCTAGCGGTGGTGCGACGAAGAAACGAGACTTTTGAGAACCGATGGGTTCTCAAAAGCTCAATGTCGTCAACAACAGGATGTTCAGTTTCACTGCGACGAGTGTTGCGAAGATAGGTAGGATGGCAAGGAATAAGGGATGTAAGTTCCTCCGAGCAGCGTCCATGATTAGTACCTGTAGAAAAAAACTGTGTGACGAACGTTTTGTAGCACAATTTTAACGCCGAACTTTTGACGTGGTACGCCACTACTGTCTGTGTGATTATGGCGCTAGGTAGGACCATCAAATATATATATATTTAGTATGCAAATTGTAAATATTACATTTTCGTACAGTCTCTCCAATTTTCCTCCAGTCCTTCCGGCCTTCAGCGGTACGGAACCACTGCTCTCCGCCGACGTACTTGATGTGGTCTTCCCACACTCAGTTTTCCTGTCGACAGCCGCCAATGTAGGACACCGTTACTTCAACGGTCGTCGTCTCTTCGGCTAACGTTCCCAGCCCACTGCTACTTTGGCCAATATCGACTTCTTTGGTGCGTCGGCGGATTGCCTCGTTACGCACCATATCTCGTAGCGATATTCGTACAGATTCTGATATTTACCCGAAGAAGTTCCAATATGTATGCAAATTTAATGAAACATTTTCCTATCTTCCAGTTTTAGGGCCAAGTAAGCTAGAAAAGGAGCGCGCGTATGTGTGTGTAGGCATCGTTAGCGACTTGCGCAGTTTGAGACAAATTACAACGTGACCATAGGTAGTTGCGGAATTTGCCTTAAATTGTCTTCTGCTTTAAGAGCGTGACGAACTGTGTAGCACTTGTATTGTATGAGTGCCTCCCATTGTTCGCTCTCTAGAACAGTGCCTGTTTCCGAATTGTGTTTAAACATAACATTTCTTTAAGTAGGTATGAAACGTATGAAAGGGCGTACGTGCAGTTGCAATGATGACATTACGACATTATATGGAATGCACTTCCTCCCGATGTGTTTGACTTAGGATCTTTCAAGAGAAGCCTAAAAATTCATCTGTCACGCCGGCACTGCATTCGCAGCCCCCCTACCTATAAAATATATTTCCTCGATCGAACTAATTTTTAGTCACAAAGAAATAGTTCTTTTTTCCGATGTAGGTAAATGTCGTTACGGAATCCTATTTATTCATGTTGTCCGAAATCACGTGTACGATTTTACAGCTACTAACGGTTGGCTACATCACCTATAACATCTGTGATGTCAGCCCATAACACCGGGTGAACTAGGTTTTTTTTTTGTTTTATGGATACGCGAGACACTTGGCGCCGTCAGCGTGGATTGTTGAGACGACGACGACGCCCAAAAGCATTCGGTTTAGAGCGGGGGCTGCGAATGCCGTGCCGGCGTGACAGATGCCTTGACTTCATGCCAAGACTTCCTCTTGCCGAGCCCTGCCTAAATGTGTTTATTCCATAGAAATACAAAGTCAATGGTTTATTCATTCCTAGCAGTTTATAGAGAGAGCACTTAAGTAGTGATGGTATCTGCTTTTTTGCTCTCTCTCGTCTCGAGTCCTTCAAGAGGAGCGTGAATAGGCACCTGTCAGGCCGGCATGGCATTCGCAACTCCCGTATACGGCCGAAAGTACATGAGCGTCGTTAGACATCTCATGGGTGGCTCAGCGCCATATGTCACGTTTTCTATAGAAAAATTTTTTTTTCAACGAATTGCCGAATATTAGGTATGAAATACTTCAAATGTAATACTCAATGACACGGTTGGCTACATCACCTATAACATCCGTGATGTCACCCCATAACACCGGGTGAATTGGGGTGAAGTAGGTTTTTTTGTTTTATGGATACGCGAGACACTTGGCGCCGTCAGTGTGGATTGTTGAGACGACGACGGCGCCCAATAGCATTCGGTTTAGAGCGGGGGCTGCGAATGCCGTGCCGGCGTGACAGATGCCTTGACTTCATGCCAAGACTTCCTCTGGCCGAGCCCTGCCTAAATGTGTTTATTCCATAGAAATACAAAGTCAATTGTTTATTCATTCCTAGCAGTTTATAGAGAGAGCACTTAAGTAGTGATGTGGTATCTGCTTTTTTGCTCTCTCTCGTCTCGAGCCCTTCAAGAGGAGCGTGAATAGGCACCCGTCAGGCCGGCATGGCATTCGCAACTCCCGTATACGGCCGAAAGTACATGAGCGTCGTTAGACATCTCATGGGCGGCTCAGCGCCATATGTCACGTTTTCTATAGAAAAAAATTTTTTTTCAACGAATTGCCGAATATTAGGTATGAAATACTTCAAATGTAATACTCAATGACACGGTTGGCTACATCACCTATAACATCCGTGATGTCACCCCATAACACCGGGTGAATTGGGGTGAAGTAGGTTTTTTTGTTTTATGGATACGCGAGACACTTGGCGCCGTCAGTGTGGATTGTTGAGACGACGACGACGCACGCCCAAAAGCATTCGGTTTAGAGCGGGGGCTGCGAATGCCGTGCCGGCGCGTGACAGATGCCTTGACTTCATGCCAAGACTTCCTCTGGCCGAGCCCTGCCTAAATGTGTTTATTCCATAGAAATACAAAGTCAATGGTTTATTCATTCCTAGCAGTTTATAGAGAGTGCACTTAAGTAGTGATGTGGGATCTGCTTTTTTGCTCTCTCTCGTCTCGAGTCCTTCAAGAGGAGCGCGAATAAGCACCTGTCAGGCCGGCATGGCATTCGTAACTCCCGTATACGGCCGAAAGTCCATGAGCGTCGTTAGACATCTCATGGGCGGCTCAGCGCCACATGTCACGTTTTCTATTGAAAAAAAAGGATGTTTTAACGAATTGCCGAGTATTAATATGAAATACTTCTAATGTAAAACTCAATTGGTGCACAACAGGGTTTACTAACCATTGAATGATCGCAAAGCTCGGCGTATTACCCTGCTAAGTATCTGACCTATGTGTCAGTTTCAGTGCAATTTTTTGATAGAAGGTACATTATGTACGGACAGACATAGCGATACACAATAATTTATTATATATAACCACATATTATTATAACCTTTCACCTTTCTGTCGGTACTTATGCAAACATTCTCGGTGAAGCCCCGAGTCTTGGTAATCTGTATTTTTTTAATTTTATAATTTTCGACTTACACACAAATAGTTATCATATGTAATTGACATGACCGTAATAAATACTTACATTTTGTTTATACAATATTCATCTTAAAGGTATAATACGTAGGCTATCTGTAAAGTTTAAATGCGCTTTGTTATTTGAAAATAATTAATGAAATAATGCGTAACATTCAGAGCATGAGAGATTCGGCTTCACGTACTAACGTAAAGGAACAATTTATGTAATGATATCTGTATGTCTGTAAAGATATCTGTATGTACCGCGTGGAATCGGTACATAAAAAGAATAGCCCCACTGCATCTCTCCTCGTGCATGTCGTAAACGGCGACTAAGGGATAAGAAAATATTGCCGTGATTTAGCCCTTTAGGACGACAGGCTAGCTACCTCTCACCTTTGCATGGTTCTTCCGCCGAGTCATGCATCAGGTGGGTCTTTGTGCCTTACTTGCTGCTTCATATAATTACCTTATCCGAATACTTTGCTAAAATGTGGTGGTCGGTGTTGTGTTGTACTTTACAAGAATACTTCAAATCAAATCAAATCAAAATATACTTTATTGTACACCATAAAAAGGAACACAACAGGCGAGTTTAATGCAGAGTAGCATTCTTTACAAACTAACCTTTGGGATGTGGAGAAGCTGATAGGGCGGACAATGCAGTGCAAGAGAGAAGCGTGGAAAATAAGACTATTAAATAAATGGACACAAACAATAGATACATAGATACATACATAAAATAAATAATATAAGGTACGTACATATTATATTTATACATAAACTACATATACATATGTAAACATATATTTTATAATATAGAACCATCAACCATAGAAATACTTGCAGCACAACACCGGTTACTTTGCTTACCCCCATTGTTGGAGTACAGCGTGTTGTATGTATGTATGTATCTCTGTAGAAGGAACAATTTTACAAAAAATATAGTAGGTGTATATAAAAAATTGTTTTATTAAATTAACTTTAATAGTCATTTGCCAACGAAACCGATATAAGTATATCTAGAAGTATGTGCAGTAAGCCCTAAAATTAGAAATACAATAATTAATCAACCCACTAGCTAACTCAAGGAAACAAATACCCAGAAACGCCATACCGTATACATTTTACCTAATAGTCAGTTTTTTCCAAGACGGAGGAAAATGACCTTAGAGGTTGCACGCTGCACACAACTAAAGTCTGTTCATTTTGCCAAGTCACTTACGAAAATCGTACTAGCTGTCCTTAGCTATACCAATTGAATTTGCCCTTTTCCAATGCGCCACACAACAATGTCTCAGAAGCGAAACGCAAAAAACTCGTTTCTGGGAGCGGCGCTTTCGACGTTATAATTTTGGGAGACTGCATACAATACGCGCATAGCACATAGCTATGTCGATAACAGACGCACTGCCTATGCCAATGAAACTAACCCGTGTCACAGATTACTTAATAGTTACTTCCTAACAGATAAATCACTCCATAGAAAATGTTCCTACCTTCGGGCTTTAATAGCCTACTGCTTCACGTCGCCAATCGCTGCGTGCAAAAATGTACCTTAACGATCGAGTGTAAAGTGGTTATTGCTTTGCAGCTGCGTGCAGTGGCGTGGGCGAGCGTCTATACTTCGCGCGACTGACGAATTCCACTGAAATAGACCGCCGGCGCCGCCGGCGGCGGCGGCGGCCCGTCGGGCGGTAGGTAGTTAGCGCGCGTAAGTACATAGAGTGCGCGAGGCCTGCCCGTGTGAACGAGACAACGAGAGAAGCGATTTTCGCAATTTACTTCGCAAAATGAACAGACTATAGTGATTGTAGTCGATAAAAATATTATCGAATTTTATCGATTGAATCATCTTTAGTGTTAGTTATAATGCGTCATCATAAAAGTCCTAACATTAAATAAAGTGAGACAATTTTTTTTCTGCTATAACTGTGCACATCACAGATTACTAGTGTATACACACACGCACACACCCTCATAGATATGCGCTACCTGTGGTGCTGCCAACTTATTTTTTTTAATGTAGGCTTACCAATTACTTTTTTTTACTTTTTACCACTTTATTTTTTTTAATGTAGGCTTACAATCATGTTACATTTAGCTTGCAGCGTCGCAGCGTTCGGGTTTATTATTTATTTATTCCTTTATTTCGAATATTTAAAATTTTATTATTATTATTTCTCAGCGTACAGGCGATGATGCGGCGGGGGCGGCCAGAGGCGGCCGAAGCAGTGCGACCGCTTCAACATCTAAGCCTATCTTTAAAGCAGATGGACATTTTCTTACTTGAAGCGTCTTGCTTGGCCGATGAAATGATTTCCCCTAGTAGAACGTCATGTTGTATGAGTTATAGCTATGACAAGGAAGGACATAGCAAACCATACCAGATTCTATAATAACATCTTTGAATTACCACTTAGGCTTACAAAATATTCATCGATAAAACCATACTACATAGTTATGCTTGTTTCGCCTATGTACTACGTATACCTACATACATCACTATCCTACGTTTTGTTACCTATAGCTATGTAATAAATAACAAATATGTTTGTATATAGATATTCGCGGCGACTCTATCGCTACACGGTATTGGCTAAGATTTCATATATTTCTCAGCTGGTCCTTATGAAATACCCTCTCCGTTTTGTAACGCCCCGCCTAATGCCTTTATCTTTCAGAATAATAATAAAATTATAAATCCGTTCTACATACTCGAAGATACATAATAATATACCTATACAAGCCGGCTTTGATCTGATAACATATAAAAGGAAGAATTACGGAAAATTTGGCACAATCCAGCCTCGACTTACACGAGTAGGTATTATGTGGGAATTTTAATATTTTGATTATGTACTCGCAGAATTGGCTAAATTATGGTTCGTCTGCATACCGACATCAATTCTAGAAAGAACACCACCTGTCGCTTTCCAACTGTGTGGTGGTGGTTCCCGCAGGATGAAAAATTCGGTGCGGTTGTACCAACACGGGGCGGGATAAACGTCGAAACGGCTATATAAATAGTTCGTGTTTTCCGTCCAGTTCAGTGTAGCCGACATGAATGAAGGGAAGCCCTGACATGGCACCTATTTCACCAAGGTATTTTGGGCTGACATCACGGATGTTGTAGGGTGATGTAAGCCAACCGTGTCAGGTTCCATAAAATAATAATAAAAAAACCTTGGCTCGACACAGCCACCCATACTGGAGTTCACAAAAAATCTGGCTATACATATTGCCCTCCTTGTGGTCCATCACCATATTCGGGTTATAAAAAAGTTATAGGTACAGTTTAGAGATATTATAATGTCTTTTGATTTCGGAAGTAGGTGTCAAGTTGTTCAGTGTACTTTCTTCAACACACATTCGTTTAATAAGTTCAGTTTGTTTTAACTAACACATTCACAACCTTCTCGTGTTACTTTTGCACTGTTATAGCGTCAATGTTACATTAAAATTTTATGTTACTCTATGAGTTCACACACGCACGGTCACACTGTTTAGTTTTTGTCTGTTCAGTATGTTTTGTTACAGTTTATTTTAACATTGCTACAATTTATTATATGTATAATAATATATTTTGTATATACTTAAGTAGGTCACCGAAAATTCAATTCACTGGTTTTCCACTTACGCAATAACACTTTACTTCAAATCTCTTTTAGGTCATCTGAAGGAAAGTATATGTGATGATTGTATAGGTTGTAGCACTGAAGGAACCACTCCACTCCTTGTTGGCTCTGTAAACCAACCTACAGTAGTGATTCTTGTAAACACGCCTATACATCGATTCAGCTACTCATAACTAAAAGTGGAATATTTCTAATTTACTATGACAGAACAACCCAATTTGAAAAGTAGTATTGCATACTTGATTCCATTCCACGCAGTCACGTAGTAGGGTGGGTCTTCGTGCCTTACTTGCTGCTTGATAGTTATCTTTATAATACTTTGCTAAATGTGGTGGTCGGTGTTGTGCCGTAATTTACAAGAGTACTTGCAGCATAACACCGACTGCTCTGCTTACCCCGATTGTCGGGATACAGCGTGCGGTATGTATTGTATATTTCCCAAGACAGCGTTAACTTCCCAACTGTACTCATAGACTTAGCTGATAAATCCCGCAACAATTAGGTGCTTAGGTGCTTAGTTACTTCACCGTTCGACAGCACATTCTATTAGGAATCGAACTAAATTGTCAGGATATTTTTGATACAACGGAAAAAAGACTAAAGAAACTGCGAATACAATTTTGTAATAGGTACAACATCAAAATATTAAGTCAATTTTGAATAAGTCGGTCAGCATTTTATGCGTCCACTGCTGGACATACGGCTCTCCAATTTGTCTCCAGTCCACCCGGTCATCAGCTGTACGGAACCACTGATTCGTACGTACTTAATGTCGTACCCAGCTCACTGCCAATTCAGCCTAGCCATCCGGTGTTCAATGTGGACTACTTTGGTGCGTCGGCGAATTGCGTCGTTACGCACTATATCGCGCAGCGATATTCCCAGCATGGCTCGCTACATCGCTCGCTGAATTTTGAATAAGGTTCTCTGTTATTCAAACCTTAGTCGGCAAATACTTTGCCAAGTGTACTCATTTGTTCAGAGACATGCTGTAAGCCGAATGAAGTAAGAACCTAGTATTGTATGCGAGTTATTACTGCCGTAAAAGCCGAATACCTGCATGCAGGAGCTCGGAGTGCAGGAGTGTCGATTTTTGTACAAACAGATATTAGTTTCAAAGTAAGAAATGACATACAGTCTATAGCTGTTGAAATGCACTGTGAGTGCACTGCCATAGCGATACGTACGGGCAGGGAACACTGTACTTTTAATGTATTGTATATGTTTTGTATTGTATGTATAAGGCCAGGTGGCCGAGCCTCCAGTTACGACATAGAAGGGACTGTCATCGCAAAGTAGAAATGATCTCCCGTTAAAGGGAGGAAGTAACTTCTTCCGAAGCATAGTGAAGTTGTTTTTAGAATATGTCCGTATCCTTGAGGTGTTGGTAGTTGCGATCCCAGTAGCCGCCGCTGTAGAGCCAATCCTCTTGCTTGGTGTAGGGGTTGGTGCCTTGGCAGAACCACCTGCAACCAAACAATTCACTGTACCAAGACCAAAGAGAAGCAATTGTACTGACTGATACGATGTGTCCAGTCCAGGTTCTATAAAATAAAAAAAATAACACTTCGCCATCTTGAAAAATTATTGCCTCTCGAAAACCCACCATTGCCATTGAAGAGATGTGAAACCTCTGTCAGTTAGTCAGCGTGTAAGCCTCTACTGCTGGAAATACGCCTCTCCAATTTTCCCCCAAAGTAATCTATGTCGTCGTCCCACCTGGCGGGTGGTTTCCCACTCTTCCTGTCCGCGGCCACCAGCGTAAGACACGGTTACTCCAACGGACATCTCGTCTCTTCGGCTGAAGTTCTCAGCTCACTGCCACTTGAGCTTAATGAGAAACCTCTAGGAGACTAATAGTTTTGAAGTTTAGTAATCATTTGACTACGTTAGTATGGGAGCCGAGCTACAGCATCTGGAGTTTTGAGTAACATGATTCTGTTGTAATGGAAAGTCTACCTCGGCTGCCAAGGCTCGCCGGTCTTCTTGTGCGCCTTCCTCGCTATCCGCTGCTTGTCCTCGAGACGTGTCTTCTCCACAGCAGCGGCGTCGATGTCGCCTTGCTCCAGCAGCCGTATGTCAGGACGCAGACGCGAGTCGGTAGGGCAGAGCTGTCCCCGCATATCGCGCTCCACCTCGTTCAGCGACATCGCGAACTCTGTGAACTGGTAGTACTGCGGGAGAAGGAGTTGAGTTAATCCAAGACATCGGCGTTGTCATTATCACCATCGTCAGTCATGGGCGCTGCTCTGAGAAACTAGCATCCCATTTTCTCTGCCATCCGCCTTATCTCCTCAACACTCGTCGAAAATAGGCTCAGCAATGATGTGTTCGGAAAAACATTCGTCGGAGAGTCTCTCTGCGAGGAATGTTGCGGTGTTGAGCTTTGAATAAGCTAGCTGTTAGAAAACCAGCGAGGGTTGAATTATGAAGGGGAAAAGTGTGTGTGGCTCCGGGGTGGTACCTCAATATTAAAGATTAAAGGACTGAAAATATAAATCTCACAGGTTAGTAGGCTAACCGTACGTGCATACAAGCCAATCATGTACACTTTATTCTTTATTTCTTTATTCATCATTCGTATGGTAGTACACTACGCTTGAATTTGTACTGTACACTGGCGGCCGTGAGCAGGTTAATTAAACGGAGTGTCGGAAGCCAACCCGCCAGTTGGGACTACATCAAGACCTTGATGTCGTCCCAACTGGCGGGTTGGCTTGGTTCAAGTACGTCGGCGGAAAGCAGTGGTTCCGTGCCGCTGAAGGCCGGGAGGACTGGAGGAAAATTCGAGAGGCGTATGTCCAGCAGTGGTCGCATACACGCTGACTGATAGACAGACATGTCAAGTTAAATATAAATACATTTTCGGATATGGAATGAGCAGCCAAGAGCAAAAGCAGCATGCACCTGTCCAGTGTTGGCAGGTCTAGGGCGCGCTTCCCACAGCATCACCGAGTTGGGGATGTCCACGGAGTAGGTGTCGTCTCCTTTCGGCGGCTCCCCGTCCACGTCCTCGTCGGGCTGGACACACAGACAGACATACCGGGCGTTACTAAACGTAAGCAGACGGAACCGTTTGTATAAGTCCGCTTCACAAGCGGATAACCAGACGAGCGAGCCTAACTTGGAGTGATAAACACTACGTATTTCTTTAATGGTGTTGGGGTGGGTGATGGAAAGGGGGCTAAACTTTTTTTTTTATGAAAATTGACACGGTTGGCTACGTCACCTTCTACATCAGTGATTTCATTTCATAACACCTTGGTGAACTAGGTGCTATGTCAGTGCATCCCTTCGGTCATGTCGGCCGAAGTTTTTTTATAATTTACTTGCCCAACCTACCTGAAATGTTCAATCATATTTTTTTTAATTTTCACGCTATATCCCGACAATTGGGGTAAGCAGAGTAATCGATGTTATACTGCAAGGACTCTGGTAAATTACAGCAGTACACCGCCCACCACATATCGCAAAGTATTCGAACGGTTCGGATTCCACGTTAAACTGTATGTCCCTTCCCTTCTTACCTTACTAGGTAGGAGGGTTTATCCCGCCCGGGTTGATACCACCGCATTGAACGAAACGTCGGTCCAAACGGCTATGTAAATAGTTCGTGTTTTCCGTCCAGTTCAGTGTAGCCAATATGAAATGAAGGGAAGCACTGACATGGCACCTAGCTCCAAGTTACGGGCTGACATCACGGATGTAGTAGATGATGTAGCCAACTGTGTCAGTTTCCATAAAAAAAACAGATAATGATAAGCAGCAAGTAAGGCACATAGGCACACCCGCGTGCTGCTCGATGGACTGTGCCAAGGTGAGTGGTGGTTAGCCTGGCGCCCTTTAGCACGGCATCTTGTCCTTATCCCTTAGTCGCCTTTTACGACATGCACGGGGAGAGATTCAGTGGAGTTATTATTTTTAAGTACCGGCACCACACGGTACAGTGCTAACAACAGTGCTAACAATGCCCATGGACATTCGGATTGCGGGGTTGCAAATGCAGAGCCGGTCTGAGAGGTGTCTATTTACGCCTCTCTTGAAGGACCCGAGACTGTACATGAACAGAGAGAGCATTAAATGCATGCAGTACAGATATGTCTGCACCGACTTAACATTTCATTGCCGCTAGGAATACAAAGTTCAACGCACATCCTGTATCGACATGGAGCGCAAGGCGCCGACTTTGAAGCTGTTCAACTTGGCGAGGACTTTCTTCGGCGTGTGCGCAGGTGAATGTGACGCGCCGCCGGCCACCGCCAGCCCCGCGCAGTCGTCGCCGCGCTCGCGCGCCCACGCCTCCCACTCCGCTATGTCACAGCACTTGATGAACTCCGTCCACTTGCCGTAAAGGAACTTCAGGCGCTTTTTGCTGGAAGAGACAATCAATTAAATTAATACTGTGGCGGGTTTGGGGATTGTTAATTAGGAGGAAGGATGAGGGAGGGAAGCGAGTTCCTTAGAGGAGCGCCTATATTAGTACCGGTAAAACTAGTTTAATGATCAAACGATGCGTCTGCAGGTTTTGAATAAGCTGAGCCAGCAGTTAGCTCTCTGCCTAGGTTGGGGTTTTTGCAAAAATGTACAGCGCTAAATGCGTACCGGATTGGATAACCGGGGTGGAAACAGGCCTGTATAGGCAGGCAACGAAGGCGGGTAACCTGGGGCGACCCCAGGCAATGAAACCCTTGGGAACGTCCAAGTGTGATCAAATCGAGAGGCCAGATCAGGCACGTATCCCGAAATGTAGTTTGAATTACCTATGACATAGTGTCCGGATTTCCGAAGGGAGGGAGACATATGTCAAATGTTTTGTATTGTATTGTATTGTATTGCATTGCATTGCTTTGCATTGCATTGCATTGCATTGCATTGCATTGCACTGCATTGCATTGCATTGTATTGTATGGTTTATCGAATCTGCGATACGTGCTCCCGTAAGGGATATGACTCCCTTCTTATAATACTAGGTGGTAGGGTTTAACCCGCCCGGGTTGGTACCACCGCACTGAATGAAAAGTCGGTCGAAACGGCTATGTAAATGGTTTGTGTTTTCCGTCAAGTTCGGCGTAGCCGGCATGACCGAAGGGAAGCACTGACGTGGCACCAAGTTCATCCGGTGTTATGGGCTGACATCACGGATGTTGTAGGTAGGTGATGTAACCAACCGTGTGTTTCCATAAAAGAAAACGTGCCTCACCCCGAACATACATGCGCGTCGCAAATACGTCTTATGTACTTAGCGCGCACGTTCGTGGCCTCTGCGAGCGGAGGCCGATAGACCTTTAAACGATTATCCCTATTTTGTCTTCGTACTTCAACCACGCAATAAAACCTTATTAAATAAATAATTTAATGTCATAAATAAAAAAGAGGTTTCGTAAATGTCATTACTTTCAGAGATTGATTCACAACACTATACATTCCATTCTCGCTTTCCTGCCGGAGGCCACGAACGTAAGCGCTGACTGTAGGCAGTACAACTGTTTAGATAGTTTACTTGTTGTCAAGAATGAATCCTTCGACGCGATGCAGGTCGCGGTTGTTCCAGCCGGCCGGCTTGAAGGCGAGGGAGGCACGCAGGCCAGCACCGCCGTGGCATACAACCTCCATCGCGCCGTACTGCTCGATCCACAGCCTGCCCACGATCACGTTGTGCACGCAGCAGTTCACGTTGCTCCACGTGTACGCCTCGCCCCATCTGCAGTCAGATCATAAAGCTCCTGAGAAACTTCGCAACCTTTAAGAGCAACAGCTTGAGAACGATTGGAGACATAAGAGATTAGCCAGCGAAGCAAATCTCCCCGTATACCAATACATTTGAATTTATTAATTAAGACATAATGATTAATTTTATCAAACGCCTTAGAAAAATCTGTATAAATAACATCAACCTGAAATTTTTCAGTCATAGACTCAACAAGGAAATCCGTTAATTCGCAGAGATTTATATCTGCTGACCGGTTTTTCAAAAAACCGTGTTGATTTTTCAAAATGTGTGGACTGACTACCGAGTACACTTGGTCGTATACGACTTTTTCCAACAAATTACTTAAGATAGGTAACTTAGAAATGGGCCTGTAATTTTCTATATTAGATCTGTCGCCTTCGTCGTCGTTTCTCTAAAGAAAACATATAAAGGTTGTTCCCGACCGCTCTGAATGGACACATGTTATCCGGGTCATTGTGTGTAGGATTTTATGTATCAATTTGTAGTTCAGCAATTGTTTCAAAAGATGTATCCATTATGCTGGGACGTTAGGACAGTGGTCGTAAGACTCTGCGAGAATGCATATTATGGTAGTTCTTAGACGTTGCTGGTTTCCAAGACAGCTCAATTAGCCCACAAGTTAATAGGTAGGTGCGTCTATGAAAGGAAGATCCTTCGTCAGATTACTTCTGAACGACATCATTGTGGCCTTTTCCAGTTCATTGTTTGTAGGGACTATTTTTGAAGAATTCTTACCTGGGCAGTTCGACGGTGACCTGTCCCTTGGGTTGTATCTCGACGCTCTTGCCGCAGAACTTGAGCTTGGGGTGCACGGAGCCGTGGAACACAAAGTGCGGACTGTCCGCGTGGAACGCCGACACTGGCGGGTGGTGCGATACCTACATCGAAACGAAATCTTTAGTTTATGTTAGTAGCAGAACCTCATAGCAACCGACCTTTCGACCATCGTCCAGTACCTACGGACGTGACATTTTAGAAAATTTCCAACTCAGAAATAAGCTGAATACAACCTACACAACAATACAACCATTTTCTCTCTGGGTTTTCCTTAAATTCAAATACATCTTTCGCCTTTTACATTACTCTTAAATCTTTAGTGTGTTGACGTTTGCTGTTTGAAGTAAGTAATATTTTTTCAAAGGCTTTCTTCAGACGATATGACAGATTGTTAGAATGATATTCACTAGATAGATAGAACGATACACCTGCACATACTGTGTTATTCAAATTCCTGATTCCACTAGGATAGCTTGTAGATACCTGCTCGCAGACGGCTCTGAACTCGGGTCGCTGCAGCTCGTAGGTTTCTCCAAGAAGTGGGTTGAAGGGCTTTCCCAGCCGCTCCCAGTTGGAAGCCAGTGCACTCACCGCGAACCCTGTCATATGATCGACTTATTATCACTGGTCAATATTGGAACACCAGAAATACTTAATACCAGTAATGAAGACCTTGCATCCGGTAGGAGCACAGTGCAATTAATTGTTCATCGTGCATCAATTAGTACCTATGTGAAGCATGTTAGGTTGACTCAGGTTACAAACACTATGGGGCTGAATTGACAAATGATTGTTAAACGCCCTAAAAAATACAAAATAAATAATACTTAAAATAAATAATAAATAAAAATGCTTTAGGGAGGAATTCAATTTCAACTTCAAATCTACAGGTTTCTCTGAAGATGGAAGAGTACTTGAGACCTGCGATATGCATCGAGATATATTACTAGAGGATATGCTACGAAGAATATTTTAAAGTAATCAAGCCGCAACAACCGAGATATGCATTAGGGGAAGGAAACGTGGTGGCGGCGCGCAGAGCCAAACGGTGGGGTTCTGGCGCGGGGAGCGTGCAGGAGAGGTGAAGCGGAGTGCGGAAGGGTGATGCGCGCAGGCAGACGGAGCGTGCAGCGTCGTCGGCGGCTCACGAGCGACTAATTCAGTTGCAGCTCCATATGGCTTCAACTCAGTGGAACATGGCGCGCTGTGTGAGTGCACTCTATAGTACGAAGCACTCATACAGAGTGACTGGAAATTCGATCTATTCCTTGAAAGGGGTTATACTACAGATTATTTGGAACAATTTTAGTCCCATCAACTGGCGGTCGGAAATGAGCGGTTTCCGAGATATCGGGGTTTTAAGATTTTTTTTTTATTTCTGACTTATAATAAAAAAAAAAGTTGTAAAAAAATATCCTTATTTTGGGGCACTTTATTGATATTTCTCTAAAAGCTGGTAAGCTACCAATTATTTTAAATAAAAATATCGACCCAAAATTCTCAATATCTCAGAAAAAAAGGTCTTCAATAAATTTTATTTTTATTTTTAAGTAAATTTTTATTTAATTTTTTAATTTTAACGGTTATGTTGTTCCAAATAACCTCTAGTATAACCCCTTTCAACGAATTGATCGAATTTCCAGTCACCTGCATATTGATGGCAATTAAGATGTTTGAATAAATCGTAGATTACTTCAAGAAGGTCGCCTTGAAAATGTAGCGCCTGGTACCTGCGATATGTTCCATACGCGCGACCGGGTCGCTCTGCTCAGCGGCCAGACGCAGCAGATGCGCATACTCGAGGTACTCGAGCATGCGCTGCAGGAAGCTGAGCGGCTCGTTGAACACCACAGGCATCGTGATCTTGCTCAGCTCCTTGCCCACGCAGTTCTTCAGCACCGACCACAGCGAGAAGTCTCCGCGGCTGAACTGCGCCACTGGTAGCGATGTCCTGGCGACAAGCAAACAACGCTATTTCAATGTGTATTCAATGTTTATTTCAATGTGTATTCAATGTGTATTTCAATGTGTATTTAAATGTGTATTCAAATGTGTATTTAAATCACGCGCGAAATTTCAAATTATGTAACGGGATTGACGTTTTTGCTTATTCATCGTGCGTGGTTTATATAATAAAAATAATATAACCCCGATATTTTTTCACATTTGTTTTCACTTAATACTTCGATTTAATGCTGGCATACATTTTATTTGGTTTGGCGGTGCCAACCTAGCCACCTTCAAGGAATCGCCGCTGATTTAAATGTTTATTTCAATGTGTATTTCAATGTCTATTTCAATGTCTATTCAATGTGTATTTCAATGTGTATTTCAATGTTTATTTCAATGTGTAGTTCAATGTTTATTTCAATGTGTATTCAATGTGTATTTCAATGTGTATTTCAATGTTTATTTCAATGTGTATTTCAATGTGTATTTTAATGTGTATTTCAATGTGTATTTATTTTTATTGACAGCGCGACATATGGCGCCGAGCCACCCATAAGGTGTCTAACGACGCCCATGGACATTCGGTCGTATGCGGGGGTTGCGAATGCAATGCCGGCCTGACAGGTGGCCATTCACGCCCCTCTTGAAGGACCCGAGACGGTAATTGGGGGGAAATATATGGGCAGGGAGAGCGTCCCATAGTTTACCGGTTCTGTAGAGGAAAGATCTGCAGAGTTTGGTCCGGCGTAAAGTACCGTCGCACCTTATTGAGTACGCCCAGCTTTTTAGAAGCAAGCTTGGCCTTCCCCTCTATATTCTCTATATTCTTCCCTATGGCGACGAAAGTTCAGGTCGTGCGACAGTTCGACTCCGAGGACCCCGAGCTGGAGCCTGTGCGAACGCCGCTCTCTTCGCACTGAACGCGCAAACTTGTGTCTTGGAAGCGTTGAACTCAACCAAATTACTACGGCCCCATTCGGAAATAGAGCCGAATGTGTGTTCGAGCTGAGACACCAGTATTCGGCTCTTCTCATCCACAACATCACGACTGGCTGAAAGGTGTAGGATCCGCGTGGCTTACTGTCATCTACGACATGCACGGGGAGAGATGCAGTGGGCTATTCTTTTTAAGTGCCGGCCCCACACGATAAATAAATAAATAAAAATTAAATAGGGCAAACGCATACTGAGTAAGAACCTCGTAATCGCCCAAGTGCGATCACATTAAGTGGATCCACTCAAGGTAATCCTGGTTAATCCGGTTCGCCTCTCGTCGTCGCGCCAGAACGCGTAAAAGAAGACGCATCGCCGACAGTTAATCAAGACTTGATTGATGCCCGAAAGCTTATCTTCTGCGTTCAGGATTGTTCAGGTTTAATCCAAGAATTGTTGTTTGTATGAAGACGGAATGGTGATGTGAAACCGCGTGTAAGCGGGCAACGAATATATTCGTTTGCAAGTGACCGTTTTGAGTACACCATGGTCGCTCAGTAACTACCTAGTAGCCAATGAGAATAGTTCAGAATAAAATAGAAAATGCTTTATTGTTCCATCCAAGAAACATTCAATAGTAACAAAGACATGATAACATTTACATAAGGCGCAAAGGCGAACTTATCCCTTACGGAGATTTCTTACAGTTAACTTTTGGGTGTTTGAGATTCGATTAATATAGTGGAATGTAAGTACGTAGGTAGGTAGTAGCAAAAGAGTTGAACGTAAAAATTGAAGATAAAATATTATTAAGAATACTTATTACTAATACACGTAAGTAGGTAAATATGTTTTATTTTTATAGAACGCGCAACATGTGGCGCCGAGCCACCCATAAGGTGTCTAACGACGCCCATAGACATTCGGTCGTACGTGGGGGTTGAATGCCATGCCGGCCTGACAGGTGCCTATTCACGCCTATCTTGAAGGACCCGAGACTGTACTCGGGGGGAAATAAATTACTAAATACGAGTATATAAAATATAATATACAAAAAAATATACATACATACTTGTCTATACAGGTATTAAACAGGTATTTTTTAGGTATTAGGTATAGAGATTTATAGTTTATTTTTTCTTAAATAACTTTCATTGTAATCTGCTTTGAGTTAAACATACACACTTAATGAAACCGGGATCATGACAAGAGGTTCTTTTGTGACAAAATCTGAAACTTCTAGAAGATTCTAGACTTAGTACCGTGTGATACATAAAAAGAATAGCCCCACTGCATCTCTCCCCGTGCACGTCGTAAAGGCGACTAAGGGATAAGGACGAGATGCCGTGCTAAAGGGCGACAGGCTAGCCACCTCTGAGCTTGGCGCGGTACTTTCACCGAGTCATGCAGCAGACGTGGGCCTTCTTGCCTTGCTGCTTGGGTCGTCGTCAGTGGTGTGCTTTATCTACCAGAGTCCTTGCAGCACAACACTGGTTACTCTGCTTACGCCTATTGTCGAGACATAGCGTGTGGTATGTATGTATGTATGTATGTATGTATGAATTCTAGACTAGTGCCGGTATTTCAACTTCCACATAGGGCTAGGAATAACTTTATGTGCATGACAGGTATTGTATGGGGAATCTGTCACAAAACCTTAGGAACGTTTCAGGTTCCTACTGACACTAAGTGGAAGTTTAAGTACCAAGGCTTAGACTGCAAACACTTATTTTTCCAATCTGGCAAAGTGCCAGATTGGAAAAATACTCCACACAATAAACTACCCGCAATAAATGCGGACAGAGGCCCGTTACTCCAGTAGCTAAAACTGTATATTACGACACTTTAATCCACTTATTATGTGAGGATAAGGGGCGGTTTTATGGGCGTTGGAAATTTCTTCCCGTTGTTTAAACGTTGTTATATTGGTATATATAAAGATTATCAGATTCAGACACCGACGGCAGAATAAATTCTATGAATTTCACAAATAAATTCTATGAATTTTTAGGTTACCTTTTCCAAAGAGGTGCAAACGGAACGGAGACAGCTTAAATACCTGCGCAGGTCTGAGTTTTTATATTATATTTACTCAGCCGTCTTTTTTTTTACTGTTTAAGGGTCGGACATTTTTTAATTTGTAATTCAACTTTTATTTTAAGCTTAAAAAAAATCGCATACAAATCTGCCCACTTTTAAGATAATAATTTTTTTTTTTTCATTAATTGCTTTCTTATTACTTTTTGCCCGATGCACGACACCACATCCTATATTATATATTCCTAAATTTTGTTACATACACTACGACTTGTCCGGGTGTTACAAGTTACAAGTTTCGTCGTGATTTGTCTCAAATACATTAGTCACCGATACATTGTAAGTGCGATATTAGCCTTCTTCCATAGTAGAGAAGTGGTTAAAATTTGTAATTTTAGTTTTAACATAACACATTATATTTTTCAAGACACAGGTACAACCTACGATGTAGATGTTACAACACGTCTGATTCATCGACAGGCTCGCTTCACGGCTCAGGTGGCGCGGCGCTGGGCGGGCGGCGCGGCGGCGTGGGCGGCCAACTTTATTCACCCCACTTGTAACGTCGAGGTCGCGCGCCTTAGGCGGTATTGGGCGGAGTTAAGCCTCGTACACATCACTGCGGCGGCAACGCATGAAAGACGTCTCCCATAGGCCCGAAATCCACCAAAGCGAAGATGGGCGGAGAAGAGAGGAGATGTGTCGTAAACCTATTATTACCCATATATATAAATCATATATACAGGGTGTTGTAACGGCCAGTACATTAATTTCGCCAGCGCAATCCTCATGTTTTTTCGAGAGAAAAAAGTCAACAAAGTTTTTCTCTAAAGTGTCTAGTTTTCGAGATATGAATTTTTGAAATGTATGTTTTAGTCTAGTGTAATTTAACGCGTTGTTGCCGCGCCGCACCCTCCGCCTGCCGACCTCCAGTACTCCGCGCCCCCCTGTTGGCATTAGATTATTTTTACACTAAAATAATCAATTAGTTTGTATGAAAACTGTAACTTTTTATTTAAAGGGAATTCAGAAAAAAGTTAATTGACTTTTTTGTTACTCTTGATCCCAATAATCATTTCCTAAATTTAATGTATTCGCCGTTTTTACACCCTGTTTATACCCTATTATTTACCCATCTCCTCTCCGCTGAGCTGCAGTGGACACAAGAGTTCAAACTTCAAGCGGAGCGAGAGGAGATGTATGCGGCGCCAATGGCGCATACTGACAGTATGCGCTCCTCTCCTCTCCTCTCCTCTCCTCTCCTCTCCTCTCCTCTCCTCTCCTCTCCATCTCCGCTTTGGTGGATTCCGGGCCGTCCCGTCTTCTTCCATTTTTTTGTTGCGATACAGCACGCCGCGCCGCGCCGTAAAATAGTGATGTGTACGGGAACTAACTCTAAGACATAAAACATAGGTGCGAACTAGGTTCCATGTCAGTGCTACCCTTTGCTCGAGCCGTCAACACTAAACTAGGACGGAAAACACGAACTATTTACCTACATATCCGCTTTGGCCGACTTTTCATTCATTTCCACTCGGGCGGGTTAAGCCCTACCACCTAAATAGGTAAGAAGGGAAGGCACCTACAGTTTTACGTGGAATCCGAACCACGGTCGGCCTCAGCGGTCGAACGGTCACCCATACGGTGTGCTTGAGCTCACGAACGGCGGTCGACCACTTAGCTACCGAAGCCGACAAAAGGCTGAGACGTGTGTGTGTACAAGGCCTTATAGGCGGGGTTGGGCGGCGTGAGACGCCTTACGACCGGCGACCTTGGGGTGAGAACTAGGTGCCGAAAAGGAAATATAGAGCCTTTCGGAATGAATAATAGCTTAGGAAGCAGCCGGTGGTGTGACTGGAAGGTTTTCTTTCCGTCAATCGTCAATACGAGTGGTGTGTGACTCACTCGCCCATATTGTTACGTCGGATATTTTTTTTTCTATTGATTTAAATTTTGTACTTTTCCTTAGATTTAAAGATCTGTATTTCATCTTTCAAAATACCTCAGCGATTTTATTAGATAAATTAATTTCTAATAAGAATCTACGTTCCTGTCTATTTTTTTTATATCTAAAGTGGTAACTAAATAAAGCTTAATGAACTTCATGGCATCAAAAAATAAAAAAAAACAATTTGTTTTCGGTCTACAAATTACAAATTATTTTTAGCTCCGGTGTTGTATATTTCATCTAAATAAAAACGACAAAGACAGGAACTTAATTGGACCGTCCTTAAGACAAGAAAAATTTATTATAAGAAACTAGTTCGAAAAATTTATTGTAAGAATCTATAAAGACGAAGATTTAGAGGGCTAGAAAACTTAAATGCCGAAAGACGATTTTGTATGGAGAAAGTAAACTTTTTTTTTCATGGAAACTGACGCGGTTGGCTACATCACCTACAACATCCGTGATCTCAGCCCATAACACCGGGTGAACTTGGTGCCACGTCAGTGCTGCCCTTCGGTCGTGCCGGCTACATAGAACTGAACGGAAAACACAAACTATTTACATAGCAGTTTCGACCGACCTTTCATTCAGTGCGGTGGTACCAACCCGGGCGGGTTAAACCCTACCTCTCCCTAAATTCCGTCTCGTCTTAAAAGCTAATTATATTTACTGTACCAAATCAGATAATAATTTATTTCAAAATTTTACCGAATGAATGGAACTCGCCCGCTGTGTTCCCGCGGGATCACTCTCTCAGCTCATTCATAGCGTCGTATTGATCGCGGCGAAGAGAATAAGTTATGTAACACGTCCCAGGGCGACACGTCGCTCACGCACAGCGTACACTCGCACACGCCACCAACACTAACCAGTGTATTTATATTTTGACATGAATACGTCTTTAAATTTGCTTCCATAGTGGGAGCCAATCAAGAAAACTGATGATAACAAAATCGGGGGATACGGTTTGGTGTTGTAGCTTCATGTCTATCATCTATATCCAAAATTTAATTACACCACTCGACAGGTAAAGGATCAAAGAATACGTACGCGTATTCACGTAAAACACACGGCCGTGTCCATGACACAGCCACACCCCGATTTTTGTAACTGGGGGCACGGCAGTGCCCCGCCAAGTCGAACAAACACGGCCGTATCATCCTTTTCTCGAAGCAACTCGGGGTACTTTAACCTCCCTGAATCTTTGCTGTGGATAGTGGTTCTAAAAGCCTGAAATTTCAATTACCAAAGAGTATTTACCAAACCTAGCTATACACACTATCGGACAGCTAAAATACGGAATGTAATAAAATTAATCTGTAGCCTTACAGGGGGTTGCTCTGTAGCTCAAACTTAACTACTTTCATTCTAAGACTTTTGGAATTTCGAGTAAAAAAATTCACTTTCTCTTTGGAAATGTATTAAAAAAAAATTTTTCACGATTTTTTTCTACGAATCTACTTATTGTCCGATACTAATTAACCCCCTTAAACACTATAGATTAATTTAATTATAAACGTACCAATACCAGTTTGTTAATAAACTGAAAATAAATCTTTATGAAGCGATTTGTTTGTGCTGTGTTATGGACAAGTCAAGATATTTTTATATAAAAATGAAGATGTTAAATATGGATAGAATAACTAGATATTGATTATTATTAGGTAATTAGAAAATATAATTTACGTGCACCGAGGTTTCAGCACCACGGTGGCTGAGTCAGCGGGACCAGACCATTATGCTCCGACCAGTCAATATTACCTTCGAGAACCTTCAATATTGGAGATGTTTTTTTTATGTAATCCGGTATGGGTGGCTGAGTCAAAGGGGCCAAAGCACATGCTCTGACTAGCCAATATCACCTCCGAGAAGGCAGGTGCCATACCGGAGACTTCCCTGGATTGCTGGATATACTGGACTAGAGGAGAACACAACCGAGGCTGCTATGCGGCCATCTCACATCCAGTACGGTGGTACCAACCCAGTCGGCTACAATTTGAGCCTACCACCAAAGAGTTTGTATTACGTCGACGTAATACAAACTCTTAGCCTACCACCTAGTAAGGGGCAAGCGAAGGGATCTACAGTTTTACACCGGTTCCGAACGGTGAAGCAGCAGGTGTAGGTATGCACGTAAATTTTTTCGTCAGAAAAAACTAATTGGTACACGCCGACCTGATTCGAACCTCGGACCTCTCGCATGAGAAGCGGATGCCCAAACCACTCGGCCACCCGCCGCTTATTGTAATGTAGATCGTAGCGACTTGACTTCGCTGAGCTGCAGGGACGTGCGAAGAGTTAGTCCCACCCCCCCCCCCCCTCCCGCCCCCCCCCCCACCCGGACTGTACCTCGATATCGGTTGCGATTTCAGGGACGTGAGTAGCCGGCCATGCTCCCGCGATGCAAGCGCCCGCAGCGACGGCTGGCGCGCGCGGGCGGGCGATGGGCGGCGCGCGGGGGCGGGCGGCGCCGCCGGGAGAAGCTTGCACTTGGCCCAGTTCGTGCGATCGATACTCACTTTCTCTCTTCCTCGCAATCTTCTCTCTCACCCCAAATATAAACCTCCTACAGCCTTACTTGAAAGACTCCGATATTAATTCCGTACTTTTCTATTTATTACAACTTTGTCGCACCGCTAGAGTGTGGAACTGTCTTCCGGCGAGTGTATTTCCTGAATCCTTTAACCTGGGTGTCTTCAAGTGTCGTATTAACGGGCTAGACAGCCTAGCAACAGTCCGCAAATCTGCTGGCATGGCAC
Source organism: Nematopogon swammerdamellus (assembly GCA_946902875.1). Lineage (NCBI taxonomy): Eukaryota > Metazoa > Arthropoda > Insecta > Lepidoptera > Adelidae > Nematopogon > Nematopogon swammerdamellus. The sequence goes on from OX336333.1 coordinate 4,783,434, forward strand.
CTAACTGAGCGTGGTTTCGCGAGGAGAGGTGATTTTGGCTCTGTCGACTGCACCATTGGTCCCTCGGCACAGCCAGCTATGCTGGTTTACATAAAAAAAAAAAAACCTAAAAATTACGAATTATTATATTGTATTGTATTGAAGTTTTGTAATGGAGCAGTACACTTTGAAAACTATATAGGATAACAATGCCGACATAGAAGAATAGTTTGGTCCTCGGTTTGGTCTCAAATGTGTATCCTATTGCATTAATCGACAAAGGGTAGTTCCCTGTGGGTAGTTTGTTGGTATTTTTTTTTTTGTTATGTTGGTCTTGCTGTTTCAAATTCAAAATTCAAATTTCAAATATTTTATTCATATTTATATTTTATTGTTTCATAATTGTAAATTTTGTATTGTTAATTTCTGCCACTAAATGAAGTCTGACCGCAAAAGAGATGTCAAATAAGCAGATTATATCACTTAGGAAGGGGGTAAGAGATTGCTCGTATGCAATACCCCTTGCCTTTTGAGTAAGTACCGTTACACCAGTCAGCAACAACATAAATCATGTAAATAAATGTATTAAGTTAGACTAAGTATTACTGCTCTGTATGCAAATGTTTATCACACTCAATAAATGGTTTTTTATTTATTATTTATTTTTATTTTAAGTGAGCTAATCTCACTAGTCTCATCTCATCTCATCTCATCTCACTAATATCATAAATGTGAAAGTATATTTGTTTGTTTGTTTGTTTGTTTGTTTGTTTGTTTGTTTGTTCCTCTTTCACGCATGAACGGCTGGACGGATTTTGACGAAACTTTGTATAGTGGTAGTGTATATCCCGGAGTAACATAATTTTGAAAAAAAGTGGTCAAGTTCGAGTCGACCTAGCGTAAAGAGGGTTCCGTACCATTCCGTTTTCTGTGAGAACTATAGAAGGCTTAGGATTTTCGCTTAGGTTTTCCTGTAAATTAAGTGTATAACCCATGGTAACATAATAAAAAAAAGTGGTCAAGTTCGAGTCGACCTTGCGTAAAGAGGGTTCCGTACCATCCTGTTTTCTGTGAGAACTTGAAGGCTTAGGATTTTCGCTTAGGTTTTCCTGTAAATTAAGTGTATAACCCATGGTAACATAATAAAAAAAAGTGGTCAAGTTCGAGTCGAGCTCGCGTAAAGAGGGTTCCGTACCATCCCGTTTTCTGTGAGAACTAGAAGACTTAGGATTTTCGATTAGGGAGAGAGGGAGAGAGCGAGGGGGAGCTATGAACGGGGAACGAAGGGGGGAAGGGGGTGGGGGTAAATAGAAGCATAGAGGGAGAGAGGGTGAGGGAGGGGCGAGGGGGGAGGTGGACGTAGTGAGATGGAAGGGTGGGGGGAGGGGTCGGCAGAGGAGGCGGAGGGGAGGGAGGAAGGGTAGGGAGAGGAGCGGAGGTAGGGAGATGAAGGAAGGGGAAGGAGGGTGGGGGAGGAAGAGCAGCGATGGGAGGGCGGAGGAAAAGGAGGGAAGGGAGGGGTGGGGGTTGGGGGTGGGTGGGGCAAGAGGGAAGGATGGTGTAGGGAGAGGGAGAAGGAGAGGGAGAAGGAGAGGGAGATGGAGAGGGAGAGGGAGAGGGAGATGGAGAGGGAGAGGGAGAGGGAGAGGGAGAGGGAGGGGGAGAGGGAGATGGAGGGGGAGAGGGAGAGGGAGAGGGAGAGGGAGAGGGAGAGGGAGAGGGAGAGGGAGAGGGAGAGGGAGAGGGAGAGGGAGAGGGAGAGGGAGAGGGAGAGGGAGAGGGAGAGGGAGAGGGAGAGGGAGAGGGAGAGGGAGAGGGAGAGGGAGAGGGAGAGGGAGAGGGAGAGGGAGAGGGAGAGGGAGAGGGAGAGGGAGAGGGAGAGGGAGAGGGAGAGGGAGAGGGAGAGGGAGAGGGAGAGGGATCGTCTTCCTGAACGCAGCTCGGCCTTCGGCCTCGCCCTCCGTTACTTACTTTCTTTGAAAAGGTTACCCTCATCCTGAACGCAGCTCGGCCTTCGGCCTCGCCCATAGTTACTTACTGTCTTCGAGAAGGTTTATCGTCTTCCTGAACGCAGCTCGGCCTTCGGCCTCGTCCTCTGTTACTTACTTTCTTCGAAAAGGTTGTCTTTTTCCTGAACGCAGCTCGGCCTTCGGCCTCGCCCATAGTTACTTACTGTCTTCGAGAAGGTTTATCGTCTTCCTGAACGCAACTCCGACTTCGGCCTCAAAAAGTTACTCACTTTCTTCGAGACGGTTTATCGTTTACCTGAACCCAGCTCCCCTTAGTTACTAGCCTGAACCTAGCTCGCCCTTAGGTCTTCCTTTGAAATACGAATTTCACGCGAGCGAAGCCGCGGGCAAAAGCTAGTTATTTATAATAGGCATTAATTACTTACAAACTGAGTAGACGAAGAAATTAATAATTAATCTATCTCAAAAATTTGGCAACATCTTTAGCGCGCGTCAATGTAAGTTAGTAAAGGTTTGGCTATACCTGCGCGAGATCGAAAGGCTGCGTATGGATTTTACAGCCGCCGCCGCCGCCGCCGCCCGTCCCGCCGCCGCCGGCCTTGAGCGCGGCGGCTCGTGAATTATCGTGGGATGCTGTGGATGAGTTTGAAGTAGAAAAGGCTGGAGAATTCATTGAGTATTTGTTGTTTTAGCTTTGATGATACTTTTTTTTATGGGAAGCACGACATATGGCGCGCGCCAGACTAACGCAGAGGTGTAGTCCGACGGCACCCACGGACATTCGGATATTTAAGGATATTTGATAAAAACAGCTTTGGCATGATGAAAGTCGTCAATATTGGAGAAGTATTAATGTTTAGACATGTATTTAATTTATAGCCATAAACTTATATAAACCATAAATTTAATCCAAAATATTCAACCCTATTTTGTTTTTTATAGATAGCGCGACGCGAAATGTGGCGCCGAGCCACCTATGAGGTCTCTAACGACGCCCATGGACATTCGGTCGTATGCGGAGGTTTTTTTTATGGAAACTGACACGGAAGCTACATCACCTACAACATCCGTGATGTCAGTCCATAACACCGGGTGAACTAGGTGCCATCTCAGTGCTTCCCTTCGTTCGCTCGGTTGCGAATGCCATGCCGCGCCGCGCCGCCGCCGCCGGCCTGACAGATGCCTATTCACAGGCAGCAGTGACAAGAAGGATCGTGTCGAGGTGAAACGTGGCTAGTCTGTCACCTTTATACAAGGATCACTTTTTTAGAGTTCTATATCCGTCGTACAGGACCTTACCTATTACTAAGCCTACGCCGTCTATCTGTCTGTCTGTCTGTCTGTATGTCTGTCCGTCTGTCCGAGGGCTGTATCTCTTGAACCGTAATAGGTAGCCCGTTGAAATTTTCACAGAATATGTGTTATTTGGCCGGTATAACAACAAATAATAAAAATAAAAAATAGTAAAAAATTTACGGGGTCCCCTTATAATAAACTAAAAAGTATATGCGCGCCATCTACCGAAAAGAGTAAGAAGCATTAATCATGAATTTTAACTAATGTGAAGCATTTCATAAACACGCCATAGATGGCGTGAGTGGCGCTGACCATGACATGGCGATGAGCGCTAGGTGCGCGAGTTCGACTCGCACTTGGTCGTTTTGTTTTCGTTTCTAGATATTTTCTTCTGTTATACCTACATCACGGATGATTTCGTCTCCGCAAAGTATAGCGCGCCCTATTCGGCAATAAGACAGCTATTCGACCGAGCGGCACACAGTCGCCGCGGGGGTGCTATATAAATTGGATTTCCTCTCACCACCGCGGGGGTGTAGGTTCTACCCGCAAGTACCCACCGGGCTACCACCTCTGCAACCCCTGGCGTGTTCAACAGTTGGGAGGAAACGGGGACAGTGTGTACACCCCGATATACCAGAAAAATGCGAAAAGGTAGACCTGCTATTCCCATAATATATACTTGTATAAACTATGTAGGGCCAGGCAGGGCTCACGCACTCTATGTACTTGCGCGCGCAAACTACCTACCGCCCAGCGGGCCGCCGGCGAGCCTAATTCAGTGAAAATTCGTCAGCCGCGCGAAGCATACCTACACGCGCGCCCACGCAACTGCGCCCAGCTGCAAAGCAATAATCACTTTACTTACACTCGATCGTTTAGGTACATATTCGATCGCAGCGATTGGCGACGTGAAGCATTAGGCTATTAAAGCCGTAGGTATGGAACGTTTTCTATGGAGAGATTTATCTGTTACGAAGTAACTGGTAGAGCCCTTCCTTTGTCCCTTTCTAGGTGGTAGGCTCAAATTGTACCCGACTGGGTTGTAACCACCGTACTGGATGTAAGATGGCCGCATGGCAGCCTCCGCTGTGTTCTCCTCTAGTCCAGTATAGCCAGCAATTCTCGGAGGTGATATTGGCTGGTCCGAGCATGTGCTTTAGCACCTCTGATAAAAAATCCATTAAAAAACCTACAGATTGATTCAGCAATATTTACTATCAAAATTTGAATTGCCGGATACATTCAACTAGACGCTATAAGCGAATTATTTGCATAGCCGCTTTGGTCGGCCTTCATTCAACATTATCAACAACATTATCAGCAAATAAATTCGAAAAATTATTATAAGTAAGCAGCCATTAATTTAAAAAACATTTTAAAAGTTTGTCTTCAGTTTCCGTTTTTAGGGTTCCGTATTCTTTCGGAAATCTATTACTAAGCCAACGTCATCTGTCTGTCCGTCCGCCCGAGTGCTGTATTTTTTTTACCGTAATAGGTAGCCGGTTGAAATTTTCACACAATATTATGTGTTATTATGGCGGATGTGCCAACAGTTAATAAAAAATCTAAAAGTAAAAAATGAAGGAAGGTCTCCATACAATAAACATAACAAGAATGGATCAGTCACGCTACTGAATAATAGATGGCGCCACAGGTTTTTATATTTTGCATTGTAGAAAGACAAAGGGTAGACGGATATGGTTTTTGACAGGTATCGTATAGCGGATCTACGAAACCCGAGGTCAAATGCGCGAGCAAATCTCGCATTTGACCGATTTTTAACTCCTTCGGGATTTTAGAAAGATCGTTAGTTACGTACTTTTTCGTTTGGAGTTTACAGGATTTTTTACCTTCTGAACGAAATTGATGCAAGTTCTGTCATCTTGAATTCTTTGGAAAAACCAATATTGGAGAAATAGTTCAAGGAAATATAGCTCGTACGGGTATAGAAATAGCTATACAATTCGTGTAGCTGTATAGTAAGTTCATAAATAAATCTGGCAAAATGATGTCGGCTTAGCTTTTCGGGTCAAAGTTGTGAAAATATTTCAATGTCATTTATTTCTCTTGTGTTACCGAAAACTGTAGCTACTGCAGTAGTATATATGTACGAGTACCTGTATCATCCGGTGGCCTATTGTAAAAGGAGCTTTACGCAACGCCTACGCTCACCTTTGGCCGATTTTATGTTTTGGATTAATGAAATTTTAATAATTACGTATATTAAAAGTTTGTACAGAGTTTGATGACCCAGTCACGTACTTATTGCGTCAGCCTCGGTAGCTCAGTGGGATCAGTGCTTGGACGGGTGACCGCTCGACTGTTGGAGGCTGACCGTGGTTCGGATTCCATGTTAAACTGTAGGTCCCTTCCCTTCTTTACCTTACTAGGTGGAAGGGTTTATCCCGGCCGGGTTGATACCACTGCACTGAACGAAACGTCGGTCAAAACGGCTATGTAAATAATTTGTGTTTTCCGTCCAGTTCAGTGTAGCCGACATGAAAAAGGGAAGCACTGACATGGCACCTAGTTCACCCGGTGTTATTGGCTGACATCACGAATGTTGTAGGTGATGTAGCCAACAACCGTGTCAGTTTCCATAAAAAAACTAATTTAGATTTTTTAGGATCAATTTTGAATATTAAAAAACTTTTTTTTTTCAAGTGCTTTCATATTGATGATATGAAAGCACTTGAAATGCATAGTTTAAAAGATATTAAAGAAAATATACAAAATTCGAGCACTCCCCTCCCTTATCTCTGAAACTACTGAGTCTAAAATTATGATAACAATAGAGAATATAGGGAATATAGTTTGCATAAAAACCTAAAGGAAAATCCTTAATATTAAAGTTCTCACGGAAAACGGAATGGTACGGAACCCTCGCCACTCTAGTCCGACTCGCTTGAACGTTTTTTTAATTATTTTAGCTTACCAAACATGAAAAAATATTCCACTTTTATATAACGTTCGTTCTATCTGTGAACTCCTGAAAAAGCTCTAGGAATACAAAAAATCACCCAGGCAGCAGATTTGAATATATTACAGTACGATACGACTGAATTATTTATAGGTATTTCGTATAAAATTTCCAGACGGTGGCGCCCGGAGTGCGCGACAGAGCATCAGGATATTACATTTTGCGAATGCCTCAAATATCGGTTCGGAATCTAGTCGGGTAATCACTTGTCGTAATGTGCAATTAGATGAAGTTTAGAAGCATGTCAACAATTCCAGTAGAGTAAGCCCGGAGAGCAGCGAAGCGGGATATTTTAAACGGATATATCTTGGGAATATAGCCTTCAAAACAATCTGGCATACGGTAGACGTTTTAATTTGTATCGGCTTTTCTACTCAAGATCTTTTTCTATTGATAAAACCGTCTGCCTTTGTGTTGTTTCTATCTTCGTACTTACTTGTGTGTGATGTGGGAATGAAGCATGCACATTTTACATATAACTTTCAAACAACTAACAAAATAAGGAAAGAACATAGACGTGTAAAGGAATATTATTTTTCTATGAGAAAGAAAGATAGAAAGAAGGAAGGAAGGAAATAAAGAAAGAAATAAAGAAGGAAGGAAGGAAAGAAAGAAAGAAGGAAGGAAGGAAATAAAGAAAGAAACAAGTACAGAGAGAAATAAACATTAAGAAGGCAAGAAACAACAAAAATAAAAAAAATCCGAATAAATACTGACCGATATTGTTGTTGTTCCTTGTCCTCATGTTCCCGGCTGTCCATCTTACTCCCGCGGCGCGGGGGGGGAGGGGGCGCGCCGGCACACACACGCAGAGAAACGCACACAAACACGCACACACGCGCATCAACCGTCAGTCGACGCCGCGCATCTTGGCTGCTTTTATCTTTTCAATTTAATCAAATTGAGCTGAAACTGTGTCTGTCTGTCTGTTTAGGACGAACATACGGACGTCGATGGCGAATGTATGAACAATAATTCACAGGAACATAAGAACGACATCGATGACAAACATAAGGTCAACATAGATGACGAACATACGGACAACACTGTTGATGAATATGGAAGTAACAATGGTTTCGAAGGTATTAGAACGACATCAATGACGATCATACCAACCATAAACATTGATGACAACAACGTTGTTGACGAATGTGAGATAAACATTTATGACGAACATACGGACAACATCAATGGCGAACATACATCAAACAACATCGATGGTTAAACGAACAACAAATTGTACAGTTTTAAAGTAACGCCCTATATTCCATCCAATATTATTATTACTCAATCGACGACCGTTGGAGTAAGTAAATAGGTCCTACACTGACGGCCGTGGACACTGTCCACTGGACAGGTAAGCGGAGTGTGTCGATGCGTTTTTGTATTTAATCCTAAAAAACATACCTAAAGCGCGCCCTTTTTATTGATATTATGTGGAAATTTCGTTTGCATTTTGTATTTTACTATCTTTTATTTTCTTTTTTACTTAGACGTAGTATGTTACATTTAACATAAGTAATTAAACCTTAGTATGTAAGTTATATTTAAAAAAAAGCTCTATAAGTTATCTGACCCGGTTCTTCCTTATAGATTGCATTGGTGTACTGGACATGACAAAAAAAAATTATGACGAACCATACTGAATATGCATAATATGTCTCAATGAAAATATATTGTTAATGTTGTGTGTTCTTTATGGGGAAATAAATATCTGAATCTGAATCTGAATCATTTCAGAATCATAATTCATTTCATTTCGTTCAAAGGCGCCTTGTACACCATTTAATAACAGATTGTCCTTGATTCGAAGGAGCAGTTCTGCGCGAATCACAATACAAAGAGACCGTCCGTGTCGGCTTTCAAAGCCACGTTTCCAAGACTAATGGCGGAGGGTTGTAGGCGTGTCGCGCTATGCTTCATCCCCACACCCTTCCTACGACTTTTGTGTAGCTTGGAATATAAGGGTGACTAGCTTATGACGCGGTTTAAAACCTTGTTCCAGTACCAAAAGCCAGCGACACAACGTATGTAATACACGCACTTTGAATATACGGGCATAAGATTCATTTATAGTTCTGAAAAAAACCGGCCAAGTCCGAGTCGGCCTCGCACCGAGTCGGCACCGAGGTTACCGCACCACAAAAAAACCGTTGAAAATCACTTTTTTTGTATGGGGACCATAATTTTTCACTTTTTAATTATTATTATTTTAAATAAATCAATGTGCTGTTTGACATACGCTCTTTCAGAAGTAAGACTAGCCAGTATCCTACCCTTAAGTCGGTGGGCAAGTGTTGAAAAGAGAGAGTGGCGGAGGAGTGGAGCAGCTACTCAAGGACCTTGCTCAAAGGGTAGGCTTTAATCTAGGCACAGTCACACCTAGCAGCTCCAAGAAATCAATACTAGATTGTTTGGATGTGGGTCAGAGAGGGAAGATTCTGGGAAGGGCGGTAAAAGACCCCGGGCCTTCCGCCTCCCGGCCTTGGAGCCCGCGGCGCGCCCCAACCCGCGCGCCCTACGCGAGGCTTTCAAGGTCTACTCACTGTCATGAATAGATGAAAGACCAGGGCAGAATGTGACTGAAATGAATGCGCATTTACAGAAAACATAGGTAATGATTTTGTAATAAAAACAATTTTATGAAAAATTTGATCTCAATTTATTTATATATTTTTTTTTCATTTACATACCACACGCTGTATCCCGACAATCGGGGTAAGCAGAATAGTCGGTGTTGTGCTGCGAGTATTCAGCACCACCGTGCGGTGGTAGGTGTTGTTGTTCAGCAACGTTTAGGACAGGATAACTATCGAGCAGCAAGTAACGCACGAAGACACTTACCTAGTGCATTACTTGATGGAAGAGCCGAGCTAAAGTGGCAGGTGACTAGCATGTCGCCATTTAGCACGACATCTTCTTACTGGGGAGGTCCAGGGTTAATCGGTAAGCCGAAGTTGGAGAGGAGGCATAGGCGGTTTAAATTATTATCTCCTGTAGTAATGCAAATAATTATTATCTCCTGTAGTGATGCAAATTTTATCTCCTGTAGTGATGCAAATTTTATCTCCTGTAGTGATTCAAATTATTATCTCCTGTAGTGATGCAAATTATTATCTCCTGTAGTGATGCAAATTATTATCTCCTGTAGTAATGCAAATAATTATTATCTCCTGTAATGATTCAAATTATTATCTCCTGTAGGGATGCAAATTATTATCTCCTGTAGTGATGCAAATTATTATCTCCTGTAGTGATTCAAATTATTATCTCCTGTAGTGATTCAAATTATTATCTCCTGTAGTGATTCAAATTATTATCTCCTGTAGTGATGCAAATTATTATCTCCTGTAGTAATGCAAATAATTATTATCTCCTGTAATGATTCAAATTATTATCTCCTGTAGGGATGCAAATTATTATCTCCTGTAGTGATGCAAATTATTATCTCCTGTAGTAATGCAAATAATTACTATCTCCTGTAGTGATGCGAATTATTATCTCCTGTAGTGATGCAAGTTTTATCTCCTGTAGTGATTGAAATTATTATCTCCTGTAGTAATGCAAGTTTTATCTGCTTTAGTGATGCAAATTTTATCTCCTGTAGTGATTCATATTATTATCTCCTGTAGTAATGCAAATAATTATTATCTCCTGTAGTGATTCAAATTATTATCTCCTGTAGCGATGCAAATGATTATCTCCTGTAGTAATGCAAATTATTATCTCCTGTAGTGATGCAAATTTTATCTGCTGTAGTGATTCAAATTATTATCTCCTGTAGTGATGCAAATTATTATCTCCTGTAGTACTGCAAATAATTATTATCTCCTGTAGTGATTCAAATTATTGTCTCCTGTAGTAATGCAAATTATGTATTATCTCCTGTAGTGATGCAAATTATTATCTCCTGTAGTGATGCAAATTTTATCTGCTGTAGTGATTCATATTATTATCTCCTGTAGTAATGCAAATAATTATTTTCTCCTGTAGTGATTGAAATTATTATCTCCTGTAGTGATTCAAATTATTATCTCCTGTAGTAATGCAAATTATTATCTCCTGTAGTGATGCAAATTTTATCTGCTGTAGTGTTTCAAATTATTGTCTCCTGTAGTGATGCAAATTATTATCTCCTGTAGTACTGCAAATAATTATTATCTCCTGTAGTGATTCAAATTATTGTCTCCTGTAGTAATGCAAATTATGTATTATCTCCTGTAGTGATGCAAATTATTATCTCCTGTAGTGATGCAAATTATTATCTCCTGTAGTGATGCAAATTATTATCTCCTGTAGTACTGCAAATAATTATTATCTCCTGTAGTGATTCAAATTATTGTCTCCTGTAGTGATGCAAATTTTATCTCCTGTAGTGATTCATATTATTATCTCCTGTAGTAATGCAAATAATTATTTTCTCCTGTAGTGATTGAAATTATTATCTCCTGTAGTGATTCAAATTATTATCTCCTGTAGTAATGCAAATTATTATCTCCTGTAGTGATGCAAATTTTATCTGCTGTAGTGATTCAAATTATTATCTCCTGTAGTGATGCAAATTATTATCTCCTGTAGTACTGCAAATAATTATTATCTCCTGTAGTGATTCAAATTATTGTCTCCTGTAGTAATGCAAATTATGTATTATCTCCTGTAGTGATGCAAATTATTATCTCCTGTAGTGATGCAAATTATTATCTCCTGTAGTGATGCAAATTATTATCTCCTGTAGTGATGCGAATTATTATCTCCTGTAGTGATGCAAATTATTATCTCCTGTAGTGATGCAAATTATTATCTCCTGTAGTGATGCAAATTATTATCTCCTGTTTAGTGATGCAAATTATTATCTCCTGTAGTGATGCAAATTATTATCTCCTGTAGTGATGCAAATTATTATCTTCTGTAGTAAATCAAATTATTATCTCCTGTAGTGATGCAAATTATTATCTCCTGTAGTGATGCAAATTATTATCTCCTGTAGTGATGCAAATTATTATCTCCTGTAGTGATGCAAATTATTATCTCCTGTAGTGATGCAAATTATTATCTCCTGTAGTGATGCAAATTATTATCTCCTGTAGTGATGCAAATTTTATCTCCTGTAGTGATGCAAATTTTATCTCCTGTAGTGATGCAAATTATTTCTTTATGTATTTATTTGTATATGTATTATTGTTTATTGTTTAATTTCATCCATAGATTACCTACCTACGCTTGGACAATGGACATTTCAAAAAATCCGCCAGTTCAATTCAATGGGAAGAAGAACTAACAAACTTCGGAAGACACAATATTTTGTTAGTACCTTATTATAATAAATTATGTCAGCCTAGGTAGCTCAGTGATGCGGTAGGTCGACTGTCCTTAAGCACACCTGGGCGCGGTCAGTACTTGGATGGGTGACCGTGGTTCGGATTCCACGTAAAAGTGTAGGTCCCTTTCTTTCGTACCTTACTAGGTGGTAGCAGGGTTCATCCCGCCCGGATTGATACCACCGCACTGAATGAAACGTCAGTCGAAACGGCTATGTAAATAGTTCGTGTTTTCCGTCCAGTTCAGTGTAGCCGGCTCGACCGAAGGGAAGCACTGACGTGGCACCAAGTTGATCCGGTGTTATGGGCTGGCAACACGGATGTTGTGGGTGATGTAGACAGCCGTGTCAGTTACCATAAAAAAAAATACATTTGTCTCTGTCCGGGGCGATTACAGCAATACGGAGAAAGAGGCCCTCGTTATACGTGCAAGAAGGGAATAGCTACGGAACCCTCCGCGTGTGAAACACGCTCGCACTAGACAAGCTTTTTATTATTCATATGTTAGAGCAGCTATCAAGTTTCTGATTTTGATAATGTTCTAAACATCTCCTAAGAGCTAATCATAAGTAAATACGAAGAAAGAGGAACGAAGATAACGACGTCGTATTTTGGCTCCATTCTGTCTCGTAAGCCGATCATTTAACATTTATGAAAATATATTCGCAAACATACCGTCGCGACACTGTTATCATGTTATTTTCGTACATTCTTGATGTGGCGATACGAAATTCAAAACGGAGTCACTCGCTAAGGTACTTGTCGACGGAAATATCATCAATTCATCACAGCAACTGTTTTGGTGATATCATCAAAGTACTTATTACACGAAAGTACTTATCATCTTGTTAGCACATGCATACCTTTACCTTTACTTTGTTCTTTTTATGTTATTCTTTTGTAATTTTATGCTTTTTCTTCCCCGCATGCTCTTCTCCAAGTCCCAAAGGTTGGTTTGTACAGAATGCAAACGAATCTCGGTTTTTGTGTGAAATTGTATGGTTTACAATAAGGGGTATATTTTAATTTGATATGCTGGTATTGCGTTTGATTTTACGTCAGCATGATTTTTTTTTGCTTTCGAACTGGTTGTCTTTACTTGAGGTTGGAGCCTCAGGCGCAGCCAATTTCACCCCCTAGGAGGTGTATATTTGGCTATAAGATAGTTCAGACGCATCGCTGTCGTATTTTCAGTAGACGCTTCCAACGAATAACAGTTCCGTCGCGAAGCTACCGACGGTATTTCCGTAAATGTAATTGTATTATTTTATCAGCCCAGGCGCCTCCGAGCGTTGGGTACTGATTGCTACTAGACGAGGACATTAGGAGAGATGTCGGGACTCTCCGGGTTATACGTTTTATAGACACCATTATGCCGTTTACATAATATTTACATGCTCAGTGTAAGGCGAAATTTGCCCTATTTTGTTGTGTTTCTGCTGTAAGTGCTATGTTGGGCTATTATTTTGCAAAGCGGATACTTTTCCACGCGTTCTTCGAAATGTTTTCTTCTATAGTTTATTGTTTAGCTCACTTCCGGGAATAGACAGTTTCTACAGACTTTCGCCTATATTGTTTGTATACCTACACCATGTAGACTGAGAAAAATGTCGGCCTCGGTAGCTCAGTGGTGCGGTCATGGTGCGGTCGGTCGACTGTTGTTAAGCAACCCTGAGCGCGGTCAGTACTTGGATGGATGACCGCTCGACCGTTGGAGGCTGACCGTGGTTCGGATTCCACGTAAAAATGTAGGTCCCTTCCCTTCTTACCTTACTAGGTGGTCGGTTTTATACCGCCCGGACTGGTACCACTGCACTGAATGAAACGTTGTCGGTCGAAACGGCTATGTAAATTTAAAAAAGAAGAGACAGGCAGACAGAAGAGAGAAAAAACATACATACATACCACACGCCATACCAGATACCCCGACCATCGGGGTAAGCAGAGTAATCGATGTTGTGCTGCAAGTACTCTTGTAAATTACAGCAAAACACCGCCCACCACATTTAGCAAAGTATTAGGACAAAATAACTATGAAGCAGCAAGTAAGGCTAGAAGACCCACCTCCTTCAGACTCGGCAGAAGGACCGTGCCAAGGTAAGAGGTGGCTAGCCTATCGTTATGCACAGCATCTTGTCCTTTTTGAGAAAAAACTATGTCTTCAATTTAGTTTTTGCTTGCTTCCTTAGTTTTCATTCAATTTGAGGAGCCCTGACATTTTATTACTTGCCGGGAATCTAAGACATTCCAAGTTTCAAGAAGATAGCTCGAACCTCTTAGGACAGACGGTAGGACGGACCGATTTCATACGATACACCTGACCGATTTCATAAGAGTCCCTGCCAGCGTCTCTGGCTTCGGATCCCTAAAAAGACTACGGAACAGAGAATATCTTCTGTACACGATAATTTTCTAAGCTGTAAAATAATACGCGATTCGTTTTATAACGAAAATTGCATCAATTGGGCAGCTCCATACGTCTATGGGCAGCTCAAAGATAGGATTCCGTGTGGGAACACGGAATCCTATATTTTCGCCTATCTTTCCCAAATGGGTAGTGCGGAGAACCGGTGAGATTTCCCGGGAGCTTCGCGTGTTGGGGGCGGCGGAGTTCAGAATGCATGAAACATTAATTTTAAACTACGAGTATCTAGTGCAGAACTAGGTATTATGGCGGAGAGGGCAGATCGATAAGGGATGTAAATTTATACTCTGGACCTTTCTGACACCTATACACCGGCTGATAACAACCGAACGATCTCAAATCGCGAGGTCATATTTCAAACTCTAGAACAACTAAAACAATTTACATGCTGTTTCCACGAACGAAATCGGACACACCATTCTCGAAAGTCACACTGACCTTTGGGGGTATCGCTTTAAGGGCATGAGGAATCCTTGGCAATTGGCCTTGTTGCCAAGGCATCATGTTTGGCATGTACCTACGTCGCTTTCGGCCAAACTGCCACGTACGGGATTCCCTCTGGCATCTATGACTGAGTCGTCAATTTTCTACATGGGTCTAGCATTCGAATCCTCGTGGACGGTTGCTCGTTGGACACCGTGTCAGTGAATGTCGGCGTACCACAAGGATCGCTGTTGTCGCTAAAAAGCTCTCTTCTGCATATCTTGGCAACTGTCGTGCGGCACACGGATCTTACACACCAGTCACTCTTCAGCGAGACGATAACATAACAGCGATCGGCGGGGATCTTCCCCTAGCCGCGAGCGAGGCCGCGAGGCGATTTCTAGCTCTATGGTTTACATTCAATTATTCACACAATTTTTCCAAGTTGCGCCAGTTTTTCTTTTCGTTTCCATTTTTCTTTCCATGTAGATTTATTGGAGCACCGCTCGCGTGGCGGCGGGAGAGAATACTTAGCTAAGAGTACCCTCCTCAGATACAGGGGAGGGGTGAGGCGGGGTGAGGTAGGTACTAATGGCGCCTCACGTGCCGGCATAGATTAGGTAATTTATGGCTAGATAATTTATAAAGGACACTCTGAATGGGCACAAACACTATAGACATAAATACAATACTAGTATCAGTGGGTAGTGATGCCGGTTGGCTCCGCTCGGATATAAATTGGCTTTGGGTGGATTGTTTATTGTTTACTGGTCAGCCCCGCAGCATCAAATCACCTATAGCCTGCGTAGAGAATTTTCCCGAACTTTGGTGAAAACCACATCAAAATCGGTTCGGTGGTTCCGTAGTTTACCCCAATCTAACAGACATCAAGACATACAGACAGACTCTTCAATTCATAACATGTATTGGTGATTGAAACAACATCGGAGACGAGCATTCGGCGTGTGTGTACGCTGTTCGTTCGCAGACGTCAGTCGCTGCGCGCTGCGACGTAAGCATCGTCCGGTATGGCACCTAGCTTCACGGAGGCGATATTGGCTGCTCGGAACATGTGCTCCGGCCTTTCTGAAGCTAGAACTACATCATCGTGGCATGGCGTGTTGTGGCGTGGCGTGTTGTCACGGTGCGTGTACATATCGTCGTGTCGTGTCAGGAGTCCTTCTGGCGCGACCCTGACACGCCACGACGCGATAATTGATGATGACTTACTTTCTTCGAGGTGGTTTTTATTATTTATCTATATGTAAGTCGGCCTTTGGCCTCGCTTTAGTTACTTACTTTCTTCCAAATGCTTTATTATTTATCTGAATGTACTAGCTTCACTTAGCCATCCATGGCCGATTACATGAAAAAAAAGTTCTTCGTGGCCATTCGGCGATCAGCGATCGCTTATCGGCGTCTACCTACAACCAAAGAGAGCAACACGATGTTTGCTCGCCCATCTAGCTATTATCCTCAATGATATGAGCGTGCGAGGCCGGCGAAGCGACGGAACTACGAAAGCGGTCCATGGAGGGTGCGGGGGTGTAAGGCCTTTGTAGAGGGCCGACAGGGAAGTGATGTGGAACGGTGTACAGCCACAGTATATAGCCATAACTGGCTTTTGTTCGAGCGTAGCTCTGCTCGCGGTGTTGTCGGTTCTATTCGAGGCTTTCTGAACACAGTGCTGGATTTAGTGTAGCCGGCCAACCAAATGGAAGCGCTGGCGTGGCACCTAGTTCTCCGATGTGCTGTGATAATGTAGCCAACCCAAAAATGTTAGTTAACTAAATGCTAAATTTTCTTGACACATAATTTTCATTAGTAAAGTGATAGATATCCAGCGTCACATTTTTTCGATGCTTCGGTCACTATTTTTGTTTCATGTCCTTAAAAATATAGTGTTGAAGCTTAAAACAATCCAGATGGCATACTGCCAAATTATATTACTGAATACTTCAAGTAAGTCAGTTTTAGTTTTATTAAATGTCAATAATGATGGTATTTTCATTAAACAATAAATAAATAATAAACTGAAACTAATAAAAATAAATATTAAACAAAAAATAAGCCTATTACTAAGTCTACGCCGCCTTTCTATGATGAGATTAGAAAGAAGAATATGAATATTTAGTTAAAAACAATTTCACGATTGCACATTACATATATAACTCCTACATATAGTACAGAAACATCTAGCTACAATACCACGACCGGTGCTACGCAAAGAGTTTGTATTACGTCGCTGGGAGCGCAGCGACGTAATACAAACTCTTTGGTGCTACGGTGTAAAAGCCATGTATTATGATGGGCGACGCGGCGCGAGGGAGCGGCAGTGTCGTAGCACCGCTACGAACGTTCGTAGAACCTCTACGATTAGCTCATTCAGTAATACTTTAATAGTGAAATGCCTCTACACAGTTTATAATGACACACCGTAAAGCATTCCCCAGAACGCTCCGCAGCCCATTTCGAGAAGAAAACATTAATCAAAATTTTGTATAAACACTATTAGTTTATGAATAAAACAGTAGAACGTATAACGATATTGTTGGTTTTGTTTTCTATCCTGTTTCCTTTGAACGAAACTGTGCCTGATATAATAAATATAAATAATCAGATCTATAACAAACATTGCTAAGAAAATTAGCAGGCTGAAGTGGCAGTGGGCTGGGCACATATGTCGCAGACCCGATAACCGCTGGGTTAGACAATGTGAATCGAGTTATGTTAAATGTGATGCAAAATCAATAGGTATGTAAATATTCCTTTCCAAAAACAAGTGACCTTTTAATAGTGATTATCTCGAAAAATACGAATACTAGAAAAAAAAAATACTAAGCTTTTTCCAACGAGGAATCCCTTGGTGGTAAGCAATCCGGTCGAAGTGGGACATCCTATATATTCTGTTAAATGTAGGATTCGAATGACAGCTGGCAAAGTGCCCCGAATAATGGTAATGCCATCAAAAACATATAATGTAAAAAATATGCCAAGTCTCGCACGCAACCTTTCCACTTAAAACGTTGTAAGATCCCATGCAGGCAGAGCCAAGTCTTTTCATATCATTGAAGCGTCAATTCAACAATGTTGCAATAAATTATATTTTCTAATTAATAATAAATAATCAATATTTAGTTACTCTATTCCAGGGACGTATTTATAGCTTCCACGTGGGGGGTGTTCTGAGGAAATAGGGATCGGCTCAACTCAATAAGATTCTAGTGTTCCTGTTGAGTCGTTCTGTATTTCGGTTCTAAACCTGTCCTGTCGTTCTAACAATCCTACATTTTAACAGACTGTATAGCTTATACCAAAATAGCGTCACGCCTGTTTCTCGGTGCGGTAGGCAGAGACAACGAATTTCCACGATCCTAATACACCTGTGCTGCATCTTCCACTCCCATAATGTTCTTCATGCATGCTCGTCGGCTACGGGTACTACGCACTTGACGCTTTTTGAGCACATGCCCGATCAGGTACGTGCGTCTAGGGCGACCCTTCCCGACTCTTCCACTCACATTTCCTTCATACATTTATTTCGTTAGTCTCCTATCATCCATTCTTTCAACGTTGTATAGCTCAGTTTTATATAAGGTCTTTCAATAGTAGGTAACTTTACGCTAAGGTGTGTATGTGTATCAGATACTGATCACGTTCCCATACCCATTTTTTTTTACGATATAAAAACCTACCCATGCTATGAAATAATTGTTCAATAAAGTATTATTTTAGTAGGATAGGTAGGTATTTGATATCCGAAAAAAAAATATTGGTATGGGGAACGTGATCAGTATCTGATACACATACACCCCTTAGCGTAATATTACCTACTAATGAAAGACCTTACATATTACCGTAGAAACTTCACCTAAAACCCAAAGGTACTCGTATCTAAGTAGATCTGCTATCATGAACGTGTTACAATAATGGGCTTATAGCGTGGTTATAAATTAAATTGTTATGTAACCTCCGCGCCGCGCCGCCGGTGTCTCTAGCCAGACAGACAGACTCACTATAGTGTGCGCGGTGAAGCGTGGCGCGCACTCGCGTTGTGCGGTCTCGGCAGGGCGGGCGCGGTCAGCTCCGCGGCCTGCGAGCAACTGGCGGGCGGGCGGGCCTCGCCGCGGATCCTCCGCGCCGCGCGCCGGTCTGCTGCGCACATACAACCTGAAGGCGTACTCAGTAAGGACAATCGGGAATCGAGCACGCATTTCGAGTACAAATTATACAGGTTGTTTCAGGATAGGCTTGAGAAACTTCAGGGTTCGAAAGGGGTCCATATTTGAAGACGAAAAGCTCTGACACTTTTTCCCAGATTCGGTCATTTTATAGTACTTTTTGGTGAAAATAGTTTCATCGAGCTTTGATGGACGGTTAACGTCCGCCTTTATTAAATAGAAAATAAAATAGCTAACTTACATATGTTCTTAACTAGTAGAATTGAATTGCATGCAGGTAAATTCCAAACACTTTTTGAATGACATCAAAAGGAAAAGGGGACTGGACTAGGTCATTGCCGTCCCTAGACCTAGACAGCACTGTTGCCAAATCTCCCCATACTCACGTCCATTGGGATTTTATTACAATTTTAATTTTTTGTATAAAAAAATTGCGAATTTCAATTTGAGTGATACGGATTTTTTTCTTCTAATAATGAGTAGGTATACTTTCTATTCCTGAAGTTTCTCAAGCCTATCCTGAAACAGCCTGTATATTTTTTTTTATGGAAACTGACACGTTTGGCTACATCACCTTCAACATCCGTGATGTCAGCCCATAGCACAGGGTGAACTAGATGCCATGTCAGTGATTCCCTTCATTTCATGTCGGCTACACTAAACTGGACGGAAAACACGAACTATTTAATTATTTATATTACTTGTATGTCGTAAAAGGCGACTAAGGGATATTATGACTCCCCTCTTATATTACTAGGTGGTAGGGTTAAACCCGCCCGGGTTGGTACCACCGTACTAAATGAAAGGTCGGTCGAAACGGCTATGTAAATAGTTTGTGTTTTCCGTCCAGATCAGTGTAGCCGGCACGACCGAAGGGAAGCACTGACGTGGCACCAAGTTCGCCCGGGGTTATGGGCTGACATCACAGATGTTGTAGGTGATGTAGCCAACCGTGTCAGTTTCCATAAAAAAAAAACAATTATACAGGTTGTTTCAGGATAGGCTTGAGAAACTTTAGGAATAGAAAGTACTCATTATTAGAAGAAAATAATCCTTCACTCAAATCGAAATACCGTATTTTTTTTTCATACAAAAATTATAAATTGTAATAAAAACTCGATGTACAGTGAGATTTGGCAACAGGGCTGTCTAGGTCTAGGGAGTGCAGGGACCTTGCTCAGCCCCATTTTTTTTGATGCCATTCAAATTTAAGGGTTTGGAATTTACCTGTTAGGCATGTAAGTTAGTAAATTTATTTATTTAAATAAAGGTGTACTTTAACCGTCCACCAAAGCTCGGTGAAACTATTTTCACCAAAAAGTACTATAAAATGACCGAATCTGGAAAAGTTTCAGAGCTTTTCGTCTTCAAATATGGACCCCTTTCGAACTCTAAAGTTACGAAACCCTATCCTGAAACAACCTGTATATGGTGTACTTACGAAACGGTGTTGTGCTGAAAGAACTCTGATGAATAGCAGTACAACACCGACCGCCACGAAGACAGTTACCTACCTATACTGCATAACTGTGGAAGGACCGTGCAGAGGTGAGAGGTGGCTAGCCTGTCGCTATTTAGCACGACATTGCACGCGACTCGCGAGAGATGTGGTGGGCATATTCTTTTTTAAGGACCGAGTCACATATGGTATCTACTCTGAAATTACTAGTGATTATAATATAGGTTGTCCCCGGACTGGTGTAGTTCTTTAAGGAGGCTATTCTACGCGTTGTAACAAAAATAATTAGTGAAAGAAGTAGGGTTCTAGGTACGCCCGTTGCGGACATTTGTAATGCTCTAATCGGGCGCGCGCGGGAGCGGGGCAGCGGGGCGTTTATGGAAACTGTTGGGCACGTAACTCAGGTGTGGACTGTATATTTTCACCCGTTCACTTGAGCTGCCAGTCTTAGCAGAGCGGTTACAAGGGCCGGAGACAGGAAACCTTCTTTCTTGCTTCCACGACTCGGTGACCGTCTCGCTCCTGCACGACCGACGCAGACGGGCGTGCGGCTCGGCAGCGTCACTCGCGGTGATCGTTCGCGGGTGGTGCGATGGGTCAACCGCTGGTGTGCTTCACGTCTTCTCGGGCGGTACTGCGACCGTCTCGCTCACTCGGCGACGCGGCGACGGTCTCTCTCTCTCGCGGCCGGCGCAGACGGGCGTGCGGCGCGGAGAAATCACTCGCGGCGGTCGTCACGGGTGGTGCGATGGGTCGACCGCAGGTGTGCTTCACTTCTTCTTCCTCGACCGTTACGCTAGGGCGCAGGGAGGTGGTGTCCTTCCTCGACCGACACGCCACGTGGCGTAGGGAGGTAATCCTCGACCGTAACGCCACGGGGCGCCGGGAGGTGGTGGTGCGATCGCTCGACCGTGCGCCGCGGGGCGCCGGGAGGTAATCCTCGACCGATACGCCGCGGGGCGCCGGGAGGTAAACGTGGCGAAGCGTTTAGGTAAAAGAAAAGTCGTGGGTGGCTTTACGAAGCCACGCACTGGATAACACCCGGGACGTGCGTGGGTGGAGCACTCGCCGCGAGAAGAACCGTCCGATCGGCCGAGGCAGTCGTTCCGCTCTGAAGACTCTCTTCCGACTGTTCGCTCCTCGGTCGACCGGTGCGCCGAGCTCAGGCTCCAGGCGTCTTCTCTTCGTGGTGTTGCGGCGAATACTAACTGAACCGGCCGAAACGCGCTATCTTTATACACGCGCGGGCGCGCCGTGCGCCGTGAGAGGTGCGGAGGCTGCGATATCTCTCCGTCAGTCTCCGCGCCGACCAATCACAGCGCTCCGCGCCCGCGGCGCGCCCCGGCTCGGCTCATTTTCCTAATGATCGCGGCGAGTGCACACCTCCCGCCTGTCCCGAATGAAACCCAGTACGCAGCAACATATTTATTTTCCGTATAACTTATATCTAATTCTATCTATCTTATAACTATGCCTACCTATCTTATCATATTTTTACCTATCTTAAGCTAGATTTACCTATCTTAATCTAGCTGTATCTATCTTAACTAACTTCCATATCTTAACTATCTTAATCTACGATTTTGTATATATTTATTTACTTATGTTTTAACTTATATTTAACTTATTTATCTTATATTTACATCTTAAAATTACCTAAACTAAGCTATGCCGGCCGCTTCCTACTTTCTCATGCTACGGGGGTGACGACGTGCGCGTCGTGTCCCAGGCCGGGGTCCGTCGTCGCCGCTCCGGCTGGCCGTCGTCCTGAACAGAAACCCTTCCAGTATCCAAAACCTCAGTACTTCTGAGCTGCGAGAGGGTTTAAGCGATTGAACGCGCAGTTTGATGGATTAAATGCTACCCTACTTTTAGTTCTGTAATGCGGGAGGTTTTACAAACGCAATACTAGCGTTATGGATATAAATTCCTACCGCTACTCAGATTAGCCTACCCTGTTTGAGTTCTGTAATGCGGGAGGCATTACAAACGCAACACTAGCGTTAAGTACCTATATGAATTCCTACCGCTACTCAGACTGAAATTTGGCTTATAGGTTTAGTTTAACAGAATACGCTCGGTAAGGACTTCTATGTAAACGAGCGAAGACTAAAGAAAGGATGAATATCATGCTATTAGTAAATAAAGATAATTTTATTTGCATAGTAAAGATAATGTAATTAAAAAAATACGACAATGTAATCATCAAACTTTTAACATTAGGCGAATCAACAAGTTATCAATAACAAAATTATCGTGCGTTAGGCACATACTTGCTTATATTTTAGATAATGAATGCATCTTTTTAGGAGGTTTCCCTGCAGAGATGCGGTTTTTGGACTTTCTGCCTACGCCTTTATATTTACGTTTGCTCACAGAAGTAGGTTGTACCTTTATTGTTCTAGTTACTCGTCGAGGAAATTTATTTAAGACCAACTCGTAAGCTTGCTCTGAATTTTGTGCACTCTCGAATTATTTCGTCATCCGTTTAGCGTTTAGGCCTTTCTTTCTTGGCACGTGCCGCTTGCGATCTGTGATCGGGGAGCATAGCGCAGAAATCCCTCCCGCGTGTCAGATCGCACGGTGTGTCCTTGAAGACGAAGCGAGTACTTTATGCTTTCGAGGGATCTGAGTAGAGGAAGCGTTTTAAATTATGAAGTCTTGAATACTACACCCGAAACAATACCCGAATTCAGATCGTTTGCAGGTCTGAATAGCGGAATGGTTTAAGGTAACATTCTATGAATTAATGCTAGTAAACCCTCCCGCAGCTCATACTGGAAGGGTTTCCATAAACGCGGCAGCGGGCAGCGGGAATACGGACGAACGCGACGCAAGTGAACGCAAACAGATAGGTCAGATAACCCGCCCCGCCCGCGCCACGCCGCGCCGCGGCCGGTTGCTCCGCCCGCGTACCGCCCGCGCCCCGCCGCGCCGCCGCTAAAGGCGCCCACACATTGTAGTACGCATTTAGTTTGTTAGGAAATCCTAAAATTTTAATGAAAGCACACATTTAAAAAATTCTTTCGCCAGTGCTTTAGTTACAAGGCGTAGAATAGCCTCCTTAAAGGAACTACACCAGTCCGGGGCAACGCTGTATGTACCTATAGAGTATATGATCTAGGTATCACAAGGTATACCTAGATCATATACTATATAGGTCGTCTGTCCGTCCGTCCGTCCGTCCGAGTGCTGTATCTGTTGAACCGTAATAGAGCGGTTGCAATTTTCACAGAATATGTGTTACAAGAACGTTAGAAGAGGTAGGGACGCAGGACTGTCCAATGCTTATATGAGAACCAGCGTCGCCGCGCTCCGCGGATGGCGGAGGGGACGGCGGCGGCGGCGCGCGCTCTGATTGGGTGGTATCGGGTGGGGGAAGGTTGACGCTATGTGGCCAGCGGGCGACCGACGAATGTTATTGGTACGTTTTTACTAATATCGTGTTACGCTGACGCGGGGATGGTCCGACGTCCCTACCTCTTCTAACGTTCTTGATGTGTTATTATGGCGAATATGCCAACATTTCTTTTTTTTTATGGAAGCTGACGCGTTTGATACATATTAAACTGTATACAGGTACTTTATACATTAAAAAATGCACGAAAAAACTGTACACTCGTACAGCATGTCGAATACATCGCCTAAAGAGGCTCTAAGACTGTTTCATAGGCGACGACGTTGCTTGGTCACACACACACACACACACACACCGCTGGTGATTACATTTATGTACCTACTTATTTAAATCTGGTGGATGATTTAATTTAAATCTTATAAACCTATCCTTCCTTACCTATAATAAAATCCAACGTCTGCTTTCTGTCTGAGTATCTGTCTGTCCGCTTATAACTCGAGAACCACTGAACCGATTTTAATAAAACAAAATTCTACGGATAGCTTGATTCTTCCCATCAACTATAGGCTACTTACTATCACGCTAAATGGCTTATCAGGTTAGCAGTGAAGTGAAATATGAGAGCGGGCGGAGCCGCGGGCACAGCTAGTAATATTATATTATACTTATTCTAGTTTGCCTACGGGCCGTGTGTGAGTGAGAGAGGGTGAGAATGTCTGGGGTGTGTGCGTGCAATGTGTACATGTATGTGTGCGTGCAATGTGTACATGTATGTGTGCGTGCAATGTGTACATGTATGTGTGCATGTGTACATATATGTAGGCTGTATGAAGGTGTTTAATATGTTAAATTGAGAGTGTACGATAAAATATAAAAAAAGATAAATATAATTAATAACTAAAATGGAATAGATATTTTTTATAGACAGCCGGCGCGGGTGTCTATGTATGCCCAATACTTCAAAGATTTATTTTTATTTATTTAAATACTCTTTTGCTACTACCTACTTACATTCCACTATATTATCGAATCTCAAACATCCAAAGGTTGACTGTAAGAAATCTCTGTAAGGGATAAGTCCGCCTTTGCACCTTATGTAAATTTTCCAATGTATTTGTTACTGTTTAATGTTTACTGGAGAAATAAAGAATTTTCTATCTATCTATCTAAAAGGATGCTACGCTTCACTCTGATATGCACCAGCATGATACTAGGCATAAAAATAATGTTCTAATTACGAAGCACAGGTCATCTAAAATGTCGAAAAGTTTTGTTTGCAACAGTGTCAGATTGTATAATAAAATACCAGAAGAGGTAAAAAATCTAAATGATACTTTGTTTAAGAAACATATAAAATCAACTCTTGTAAAGAAAGCCTACTATACTGTAAAAGAGGCATTAGTCGACAGGACTATATCTTGAGGTTCTGACTGCATAATTAGTTAGCGCATGACTAGGTACTATTTGTACTCAAATTTATTTACTAACCGATTGACAACTTGATACTTCAAGTATCTTAATATTTTTATTATAATATAATTTTTTTTTATTTTTTATTATTTGACAATACTACGTTGTAGTATGTATACTTATTATGACTAGGTACTATTTGTACTCAAATTTATTTACTCACCGATTGACAACTTGATACTTCAAGTATCTTAATATTTTTATTATAATTTTTTTTATTTTTTTTTATTATTATTTGACAATACTACGTTGTAGTATGTATACTTATTACTAACATTATTGAGTTGATACAAATGACGTATCAAAAATTTGACAAAGGCTCTTTACACCTGATCCACTAAATTAAGTCCTTGCAGTCAGAACTTCAAAAACAAAACAAAAATCTGTTTTTGATCTTGCTCTCAAGCTGTATTTTCAATCGACTGTAGGCGGTGTTATTATGTGGATAGTCACTAAATGCTTGTAAAAATTATTATGAAAAAAAAACCCCTGCGAAGTTTCTTACCGGTTCTTCTTCGTGGGTGTAATCGAATCGGATAGAACAAATTGTGACAAATTCGAGTACAGTCATGCTGTCTAATGAATGCTTAATAAACAATATACAAAATATACAATGCGGAACAGATTCTCAGTCTCCTCGTAGTCTTTGAAAACGAGCCACTCTGCTATATTGTTCTTAAGATCGGCCTTGCGAACAACCCTATAATGTCGCATTCATCTTCGTCAATATCTGTGATGTTGGTTTATTGCCGAGCAATCTCACTCATGGAACACATTTAATTTTAGCTCCGTCCGTATATTGGCTAATATATATGCTGTGGAAATGCGTGCGTTGAGGAGTATGTGTGGAGTTACAATGAAAGATAGATTGAGACATAGTGTAGTGCGAGCGGAGCGCTGTGGTCTGAAAGAAGGTATAGTGACAAGGATTGAGAAAGGAATGCTTCGGTCGGTCGGCCATGTTGGAAGAATGGATGATAGGAGACTTAACGAAAGAAAATGGCGCAAATGTGAGTGGAAGAGTCGGGAAGGGTCGCCCTAGACGCACGTACCTGGACCAGATCGGGCATGTGCTCAAAAAGGGTCAAGTGCGTAGTACCCGTAACCGATGAGCATGCATGAAGAACATTATAAGAGTGGAAGAAGCGGCAGAGGTGTGTCAGCATCGTGGCACGTGGAGATACGTTTTCTTTGCCTACTGCAAACCCCAACGGGAAACAGGCGTGACGCTATGTATGTATGAATATTGACCAAGGTCAGAAACTTACATTATCACACAGACTGACCCAGTCATCACCTTTATGTTATTTTCGAATATGTGCGTCGACTCGAAAATAAGATAACGGGAGACCTTCGCCGTGGTTCTCAGTTCCACATCTGTCGTCTGCTTGCGCTCGCGCCGCAATGTGGTCCCTCTTCTTCTGTCTACTATTTCTTCCTGCCTATGTGAAGCCTGGAGCAGATCGATTCCATCTATTGAGCTGCCGTTCGCTGTCTACGTATTTTCACGTGAACAAAGTCCTCGGCAGCTGGTATCTAGTGCACTCTTGGCCACAGACGTATCTCAAGAATTCCAGCGTGCTAATACGACGGACCGATCGCACAGATGCCGCCGTCTGGTGTTGGGAACTATCAAGATTGAATATATACAACGACAGCGGCTTAACGGTGACCATAAGAACACCGCGCGAGCGAGATCGAGTGTTGATCTTAGGCGATGAACACTTAGGGTTTTATCGGGGAATACTGGTCACAGAGAGTCACAATTTTGTCTCTAATGTGACGGTGCAGATGCGGGAGTTCGGAAGTTATTTGCTGTTGAAAGAGTGCGGTTACGAGAAGATATTTCTGCTGGACCGGCGACCGACAGAGCACGATGAGGACTATTCGGCGCCGGAAACCCTGCTGGAATACTTACAAGAAACTTAAATGAGAGCGAAAATGCGAGCACATTATAACTGAGATAAGTTATATATAAGAATTGAAAATAACATACGTGTGTTTCGAGAAGATTCCAGAAGATAACTCAAACTAAAACCCTTTACAATGTAGAGCTTGTGATGGCTACAGAGAAAACAAATAGAAGATAAGTTATAAGAATTTAAAATAACATGTGAGTTTCGAGAAGATTCCAGAAAATAACTCAAACTTAAACACTTTACAATGTAGAGCTTGTGACAGACCACAGAGAAAATAATAGGTGATAAGTTATATATAAGAATTCAAAATAACATGTGTGTTTCGAGAAGATTTCAGAAGATAACTCAAACTAAAACCCTTTACAATGTAGAGCTTGTGACAGACCACAGAGAAAATAAATAGAAGATAAGTTATAAGAATTCTAAATAACATGTGTGTTTCGAGAAGATTCCAGAAGATAACTCAAACTAAAACCCTTTATTTAACTTTAAACTTTATTAAATTTAATAAACAGACTATAGAGAAAATAAATAGGAGATAATTTTTTTATGAGAACCAGTAGAAGAACCATGGATAGCTGAGCCGAGGGACCAAAAGTGCTCAACACAAACAACCCTCGCGAGACCACGCTCAGTGAGGTACCATACCAGCGACTTGCGAGCTATTAGGGCTGGCCGGCTTGTCAATATGACGTTTGATTGAAGACGCCCCGGAATCTGGACATGGTCGCGCCTCTGGATTCGGCGGGGCCGCGAAGTCTGGTGGTCTCTGAGACGGAATCTGGACGTGGTCGTTAGTTATATATAATATATGTCTATGTTTAAATATATTGCACGAAGGTCCCCAACCAAGCGGGATTAGTTTGCAGGCCTAGAGCCAACCCCAAATCAAATCAACAACATGTCTATCTATAGGTGTACGCGAGTAGATGTGCATTATTTATTATAAAAGTAGAGAACTAATTGAACATAACATTTTCGGACAAATATTTTCAGGGTGAGGGACGTAGTTTGTATCGACTGTTAGCCTTTATTAAGCTAACTACTGGCCAAATCAACAGCAGACTGCAATACTGCAGGTATTAAGTATAAATTATGTCTAGGGCCGGATCTAGGGGGGGGGGGGGGGGGGGGCGAGAAGGGGCACGTGCCCCGGGCGGCAAGATTGGGGGGGCGGCAAAATCACACCCGTAAACATAAAGATAAATTGTAAATTACTTATAAAATACGTCTTTGATTTCGACTCGATAAGATGGTCGCGAAATAATTCGTGTAATGGTAAAGGAGCGCAGGCGTTGATCCGGACGGCGGAGGGGGCAGGGGGCGGCGCAGCGGCTAGTCTAGTAAGCAAGCGAGCGTCGCCGTCGTCGCCTCGCGCCATAGCGTAGTCGGTCGGTCGGCCGAACCAGCGGCATACCATAGAGTAACTTATATGGTGGGGTGGCATACGTTCGGCAGCGGCGGCGGCGGCGGTAGAGCGGCACCCGCTCCGCTCGCGCGCGTGGTTGGATCGCACGCGTAATCAATTATATTTATATTTTTAGAAAAAAATATATATATTTGGTTCACGAGCTTTGGTGGACGGTTAACGTCCACCTTTATTTAAATAAAAATAAAATTACTAACTTACATGCTTAACTAGTAGAATTGTACTGCATGTAGGTAATTCCAAACACTTAAATTTGAATGACATCAAAAGAAAAAGGGCACTGGACTAGGTAATTTCACTCCCTTGACCTAGACAGCACTGTTGACAAATCTCACTGTCCATCGTTTTTATAACAATTTTAATTTTTTGTATGAAACAAAAAATGCAGAATTTCGATTTGAGTGATAAGGATTTTTTTCTTCTAATAATGAGTACTTACTTTCTATCCCTGAAGTTTCTCAAGCTTATCCTGAAACAGCCGGCATAGTATTTTGTGTACTGATCATTTTGTGGTGCATACAAAATAAATACCTATAGACTATTTTTAGTGTACTTACTACTATTTTTAGTGTATAAAACCCGACTACGTAAAAGCTAATTATGAAAATCGTTTAAATAAAAAAAAATAGTTATAAAAAACTAAAACCCGGCTACGAAAAAGCAAATTATGAAAATAGTTTAACTATAACTAAAAATAACAAAATAATGTTTTCCATATAATATATCAGATACAGCAATTCTCTTTTTATATTGATTTTACCTTAGCACTAACTCTATAAATTTTGATAAATTTATTATTTTTAACGTTCTAAATATAGAGCCGTGGTCGGGCGTTCTTCGTTCAACAAGACAAGTGAGGCCGTCGTCGTGCATTATTAGAGCGCGGAACTTAGGACGGCCATCGCCATTGTGTCATACTGGCATCTTTATGTAAGATCAGTCAGAGCCAATCTAAAATTATTATAAGTAGATACATAGGTACATACCGAACTTCAACGGCTATAATGCACAACGACGGTCTCACTTCTCTTGTTGAACGAAGAACGCCCGACCACGGCTCTATATTTAGAACGTTAAAAATAATAAATTTATCAAAATTTATAGAGTTAGTGCTAAGGTAAAATCAATATAAAAAGTGATGATGGAAAGCGCCCCGACGGCATGACGATTGTCCCATGGAAGAACGGAAGGGCGCTAGTCTGGGACGCAACATGCGTCGATACCATCTGTGCCAGCAACCTCGCCCTATCGGCCATGAAGCCGGGTTCGGCTGCGGAGGCTGCAGCCAAAAGAAAACACAAAAAATATGAAAACATCAGCCTAAATTATTGGTTTGTGGCTTTCGCGGTCGAAACCTTCGGCTCCTGGTCTGAGGAGGCGATAGCTTTTGTCCACGAGATAGGGTCGAGGATGTCTGCTGCCATAGGTCACCCCTCTTGCCTCACCTTCTTTCGCCAAAGAATAAGCCTGGCAATTCAGAGGGGTAACGCGGCTGGCATCCTCGGCACAATCCCGGGGACAAAAGCACTAAATGACATTTATTTTTTAAGTTAGTTTATTTCCAAAGTTAGTTTATATAATTTTTAGTTTATATAAAAAGAGAATTGCTGTATCTGATATATTATATGGAAAACATTATTTTGTTATTTTTAGTTATAGTTAAACTATTTTCATAATTTGCTTTTTCGTAGCCGGGTTTTAGTTTTTTATAACTATTTTTTTTTATTTAAACGATTTTCATAATTAGCTTTTACGTAGTCGGGTTTTAGTTTTTTATAACTTTTTTTTTTATTTTAGGCTTTTTTAAAAACTGTTTGCATACTT
Source organism: Nematopogon swammerdamellus (assembly GCA_946902875.1). NCBI lineage: Eukaryota > Metazoa > Arthropoda > Insecta > Lepidoptera > Adelidae > Nematopogon > Nematopogon swammerdamellus. The sequence continues at coordinate 4,813,468 of OX336333.1, forward strand.
TAAATGTTGTATGTAACTCGTATATTGATTTTTTTTATGGAATCTGACACATCACCTACAGGCTACAACATCCGTGATGTCAGCCCATAACACCGGGTGAACTTGGTGCCACGTCAGTCCTTCCCTTCGGTCGTACCGGCTACACTAAATACATAGCTGTTTCTACCGACCTTTCATTCAGTGCGGTGCGGTGGTACCAACACGGGCGGGTTAAACCCTACCACCTAGTAATATAAGAAGGAAGTCATATCCCTTAGTCGCCTTTTACGACATACACGGGGAGAGATACAGTGGGGCTATTCTTTTATATAAGTACCGGCCCCACACGGTACAAAATTGATACTATCCGTCCGTTTATTTGTCGTGATCTCTATTTGAAACTAAAGTTTTCTGCAAATAGCGCATGAGTGAGTACCTACATATATATACAAATTATGTATAGTTGAACGATGTATAGTCTTGAAGTAAAATGAAAAGTCAGTCAGAGCAAGACCGAAGACTGAGCTGTGTAAGTCTGTAAGTACACGATTTTCTTTGTCTATGTAAGTAAATATATCTGGCTGGGGTGAAGCGGATTCGGGAAGAAAGTAAACCAATCAGTTCAAGGCCGAAGATCTGATCTGTGCCGAAGACCGAGGGCGGTTTCAGGTTGTACATAGTTGAATAATGTACTCACTCGAAGCAGGTAAGCCACTAAGGCGAGGCCAAAGCTACTGATATTATTTTTATAGTAAGCGCGACATGTGGCACCGAGCCACCCATAAGGTGTCTAGCGATGCCCATGGACATTCGGTAGCATGCAGAGGCTACGAATGCCATGCCGGCCTGACAGGTGCCCAGTTTGAAGGACCCGAGACTGTACTTGGGGGAAAATATTTCTCTCTGTTTGTATTTCAACAGGCTCTGATTTAGTTATGTATTCCTACGGAGTTGCAGTGGTTTTAGATCGCGGGACATTTGGGAGTCACCTACTATTCGCACGGCTCGACGCTGGATCGAGTCCAGAGGCGCCAGCTGGTATTTGACTGAGCCATCCCATAGGTGCGAGCAGTACCCCAAGCAGGACCGAATCTGCGATTTATACGGCCTTGCCCTCGATGTCACGCCGGAAGTTTAGATCGTGCGAAAATTCGACTCGGAGGACCCCGAGGTGGTCGCAAAATTTAAGTGACGTGCCTTGGTAGGAAGGAGCTGGTGTGAACGCCGCTCTCTTTGCACTGAACGCGAAAACTTGTATCTTGGAGGTATTTAACTTGACCAACTTGCTACGGCCCATTCGGAAATAGAGCCGAGTGTTTGCTCAAGTTCAGACACAAGTCTTCGCCTCTTCTCATCCACATCCCGCCTAGTTGAAGGGTAACTGGTGTAGAACCCGTGTTCCGTACTCTCGTATGCATAACAATGATATGTTGTCCCCTGAATTCTACGCCCACGCCTTCAACGTTAGCAAGGCTCAGTGCTGCGCATTATCTGCGAAGGTCGATTTGAAGGTCCTTTTGCTTTCCAAGCCAGTTTCTAAGTCAGCATCATACCTGTCTGGAAGCACCTGAACCTCCTGGGCACCGCCATTTCCAAAGACGTAGGTTTCCGGCAACTAATCGAGTCTAGGGCTAAAACTGCACCCAGAAAATTGGGAATACTTTTCCGCAATCGGCGGTTCTTCTCTTCCAAAATATCCCGCTTAGTTGAAGGGTAACTTGCATCCGAAAATATTGTAGGTATTAGGTATATTTAATGTACCTACCTTTTTTTTTTTTATGGAAACCTGACATGGTTGGTTACATCACCTACAACATCCGTGATGTCAGCCCATAACACCGGGTGCCATGTCAGTGCTTCCCTTCATTTCGCGCCGGCTACACTGAACTGGACGGAAAACACGAACTATTTGCATAGCCGTTTCGACCGACGTTTCGCTCAGTGCGGTGGTACCAACCCGGCCGGGATAAACCCTACCACCTAGTAAGGTAAGAAGGGAAGGGACCTACAGTTTAACGTGGTATCCGAACCACGGTCAGCCTCCAACAGTCGGGCGGTCATCCATCCAATAACTGACCGCACCATTAAGCTGCCGAGGCTGACGATCCCTTAGTCGACTTTTACGACATGCGACGGGGAGAGATGCAGTGGGGCTATTCTTTTTAAGTACCTACCCCACACGGTACACCTACGCTACATATTATGCTTACACTAGGTACATGGACATTTAATACCAATTTATTTTAGCATAGTACTGTATCTAATAATAATATTATATATCTATATAAAATTTGCGGTAGATCAGTGAGTAAGTATGTAGGTATATTACCAACAATACCATGTCGCTTCTTCGCGTCGCGTCGTCGCGTGTCGTCGTCGCGCGTCATTGGTGTATGTAACGTATCGAAACCGCGGGGGCGCGCGGCGCGGTGCGCGGGCGACCACGCTTCATCGCGAAGAATCGCTATTCATACATGCGCCATACATTTTGCTCTATTTCTCTGTACACATAAGTTTAATAGATAGCAAAGTGTATATTTTCGGAATCGTAATTTAATTACCTTTAATTTGATACCCCACTCAATATATTTTGAAAAACTAATTTGACATTTTGAGGCCGTGCGTCCGCCATTTTGAATTTTGAAAATTGTTATATAGCCTATGACACTCCCGTGAATAAGACAAATCCAATAGCACAAGAATTATTCAAATCGGCCCAGTACTTTAGGCTGTAGAGTGGAATATAGATAGTCACATACATACATACATACATACATACATACATACATACATACATACATACATACACGCCAAACTCATAACCCTTCCTTTTTTGGCTTCGCCGTAGTCGGGTAAAAAGGTATGTATTTTTTTTTGAGGTTTGGAAAACATAAAAAATATCGAAAAGAGGACATTTTTTTTATTAATGAAAAAAAATCACATCCAATTCGACATTATGGTTGGCGCGAACGGGCGTAAACATTCCTACTTATAGTGTCCATAATCTACGGACGCCGCGTTTCATTGAGTATTTATTCTGCCACATAATAAGTACATAACTAATAGGTAAACTCTGGAATGCTCTCCCTGCCCATATATTTCCCCCCAAGTACAGTCGCGGGTCCTTCTAGAGGGGCGTGAATGGGCACCTGTCAGGCCGATATGGCATTCGCAACCCCCGCATACGACCGAATGTCCACGGGCGTCGTTAGACACCTTATGGGTGGATCGGCGCCATATGTCGCGCTGTCAATAAAAAAATATAAAATAAAAAAATAACTCAAATCTTTTTGCATATGCAAAAAATTATATATTTTACATCTTTTTTACCCGACTACGGCGAAGCCAAAAAAGGAAGGGTTATGAGTTTGGCGTGTATGTATGTATGTATGTATGTATGTATGTATGTATGTATGTATGTATGTATGTATGTATGTATGTATGTGACTATCTATATTCCACTCTACAGCCTAAAGTACTGGGCCGATTTGAATAATTCTTGTGCTATTGGATTTGTCTTATTCACGGGAGTGTCATAGGCTATATAACAATTTTCAAAATTCAAAATGGCGGACGCACGGCCTCAAAATGTCAAATTAGTTTTTCAAAATATATTGAGTGGGGTATCAAATTAAAGGTAATTAAATTACGATTCCGAAAATATACACTTTGCTATCTATTAAACTTATGTGTACAGAGAAATAGAGCAAAATGTATGGCGCATGTATGAATAGCGATTCTTCGCGATGAAGCGTGGTCGCCCGCGCACCGCGCCGCGCGCCCCCGCGGTTTCGATACGTTACATACACCAATGACGCGCGACGACGACACGCGACGACGCGACGCGAAGAAGCGACATGGTATTGTTGGTAATATACCTACATACTTACTCACTGATCTACCGCAAATTTTATATAGATATATAATATTATTATTAGATACAGTACTATGCTAAAATAAATTGGTATTAAATGTCCATGTACCTAGTGTAAGCATAATATGTAGCGTAGGTGTACCGTGTGGGGTAGGTACTTAAAAAGAATAGCCCCACTGCATCTCTCCCCGTCGCATGTCGTAAAAGTCGACTAAGGGATCGTCAGCCTCGGCAGCTTAATGGTGCGGTCAGTTATTGGATGGATGACCGCCCGACTGTTGGAGGCTGACCGTGGTTCGGATACCACGTTACACTGTAGGTCCCTTCCCTTCTTACCTTACGAGGTGGTAGGGTTTATCCCGGCCGGGTTGGTACCACCGCACTGAGCGAAACGTCGGTCGAAACGGCTATGCAAATAGTTCGTGTTTTCCGTCCAGTTCAGTGTAGCCGGCGCGAAATGAAGGGAAGCACTGACATGGCACCCGGTGTTATGGGCTGACATCACGGATGTTGTAGGTGATGTAACCAACCATGTCAGGTTTCCATAAAAAAAAAAAAGGTAGGTACATTAAATATACCTAATACCTACAATATTTTCGGATGCAAGTTACCCTTCAACTAAGCGGGATATTTTGGAAGAGAAGAACCGCCGATTGCGGAAAAGTATTCCCAATTTTCTGGGTGCAGTTTTAGCCCTAGACTCGATTAGTTGCCGGAAACCTACGTCTTTGGAAATGGCGGTGCCCAGGAGGTTCAGGTGCTTCCAGACAGGTATGATGCTGACTTAGAAACTGGCTTGGAAAGCAAAAGGACCTTCAAATCGACCTTCGCAGATAATGCGCAGCACTGAGCCTTGCTAACGTTGAAGGCGTGGGCGTAGAATTCAGGGGACAACATATCATTGTTATGCATACGAGAGTACGGAACACGGGTTCTACACCAGTTACCCTTCAACTAGGCGGGATGTGGATGAGAAGAGGCGAAGACTTGTGTCTGAACTTGAGCAAACACTCGGCTCTATTTCCGAATGGGCCGTAGCAAGTTGGTCAAGTTAAATACCTCCAAGATACAAGTTTTCGCGTTCAGTGCAAAGAGAGCGGCGTTCACACCAGCTCCTTCCTACCAAGGCACGTCACTTAAATTTTGCGACCACCTCGGGGTCCTCCGAGTCGAATTTTCGCACGATCTAAACTTCCGGCGTGACATCGAGGGCAAGGCCGTATAAATCGCAGATTCGGTCCTGCTTGGGGTACTGCTCGCACCTATGGGATGGCTCAGTCAAATACCAGCTGGCGCCTCTGGACTCGATCCAGCGTCGAGCCGTGCGAATAGTAGGTGACTCCCAAATGTCCCGCGATCTAAAACCACTGCAACTCCGTAGGAATACATAACTAAATCAGAGCCTGTTGAAATACAAACAGAGAGAAATATTTTCCCCCAAGTACAGTCTCGGGTCCTTCAAACTGGGCACCTGTCAGGCCGGCATGGCATTCGTAGCCTCTGCATGCTACCGAATGTCCATGGGCATCGCTAGACACCTTATGGGTGGCTCGGTGCCACATGTCGCGCTTACTATAAAAATAATATCAGTAGCTTTGGCCTCGCCTTAGTGGCTTACCTGCTTCGAGTGAGTACATTATTCAACTATGTACAACCTGAAACCGCCCTCGGTCTTCGGCACAGATCAGATCTTCGGCCTTGAACTGATTGGTTTACTTTCTTCCCGAATCCGCTTCACCCCAGCCAGATATATTTACTTACATAGACAAAGAAAATCGTGTACTTACAGACTTACACAGCTCAGTCTTCGGTCTTGCTCTGACTGACTTTTCATTTTACTTCAAGACTATACATCGTTCAACTATACATAATTTGTATATATATGTAGGTACTCACTCATGCGCTATTTGCAGAAAACTTTAGTTTCAAATAGAGATCACGACAAATAAACGGACGGATAGTATTAATTTTGTACCGTGTGGGGCCGGTACTTATATAAAAGAATAGCCCCACTGTATCTCTCCCCGTGTATGTCGTAAAAGGCGACTAAGGGATATGACTTCCTTCTTATATTACTAGGTGGTAGGGTTTAACCCGCCCGTGTTGGTACCACCGCACCGCACTGAATGAAAGGTCGGTAGAAACAGCTATGTATTTAGTGTAGCCGGTACGACCGAAGGGAAGGACTGACGTGGCACCAAGTTCACCCGGTGTTATGGGCTGACATCACGGATGTTGTAGCCTGTAGGTGATGTGTCAGATTCCATAAAAAAAATCAATATACGAGTTACATACAACATTTAAAGTATGCAAACAGTTTTTAAAAAAGCCTAAAATAAAAAAAAAAGTTATAAAAAACTAAAACCCGACTACGTAAAAGCTAATTATGAAAATCGTTTAAATAAAAAAAAATAGTTATAAAAAACTAAAACCCGGCTACGAAAAAGCAAATTATGAAAATAGTTTAACTATAACTAAAAATAACAAAATAATGTTTTCCATATAATATATCAGATACAGCAATTCTCTTTTTATATTGATTTTACCTTAGCACTAACTCTATAAATTTTGATAAATTTATTATTTTTAACGTTCTAAATATAGAGCCGTGGTCGGGCGTTCTTCGTTCAACAAGAGAAGTGAGACCGTCGTTGTGCATTATAGCCGTTGAAGTTCGGTATGTACCTATGTATCTACTTATAATAATTTTAGATTGGCTCTGACTGATCTTACATAAAGATGCCAGTATGACACAATGGCGATGGCCGTCCTAAGTTCCGCGCTCTAATAATGCACGACGACGGCCTCACTTGTCTTGTTGAACGAAGAACGCCCGACCACGGCTCTATATTTAGAACGTTAAAAATAATAAATTTATCAAAATTTATAGAGTTAGTGCTAAGGTAAAATCAATATAAAAAGAGAATTGCTGTATCTGATATATTATATGGAAAACATTATTTTGTTATTTTTAGTTATAGTTAAACTATTTTCATAATTTGCTTTTTCGTAGCCGGGTTTTAGTTTTTTATAACTATTTTTTTTTATTTAAACGATTTTCATAATTAGCTTTTACGTAGTCGGGTTTTAGTTTTTTATAACTTTTTTGGCATTAGTATTAGTAAATGACCTAAAATAACCCCCTTTCTTTCGGGAATGTCACCCATTTTACTTTAAAAATTAACGAGCGCAAAAGGGCGGCATTTTAAGATTTTGCACCCCCTCCAAAAATATGTAGATCCGGGGCTGATTATGTCTCAAGTAAATAAATAAATTTAAAATAACAAAAACAAAATATATTTAAAGCCTTTATTGAATTTTAAAATAAAATGCATTAAACTTAACAAAGCAAAAATTAATGCTCTATACAATTTATCATCACAAGTCTTTCATTCATATTTTTCATGTCACTAATTAATTATACAATTACAATATAGGTAAAAATTGTAAGACAAAAATATTCGTAATGAACATATTCAATTTTTATTCTAAATAAAATTTATATATTTTGTACAATTTGAGATATCACTTTGGTTTATTCAAAATAAAGTTAAACCTTTCTACAAAAGCTAATTATTTTTTCGTTTGGCTCTTCTCCCATACATAAGATTTTGCATCCGTAACCTGCCGTGCTGTTACGGATGCAAAAAAAGATGCTATGATATTATAATACGCCTGCCTTCAATCTACTCTACCTAACCTATCTTCAGGTACTCTAACTAAAACACAATGACTCCACACCGAAATAAAGCGAAGGTGTTGAAATAAGCTTACGATGGCTTCACCGAACATATCCGGGCCCATTGGCAGTAGAGGGTGTCAATCAAGGTCGGGACTAGCAAGTGACCACTCTGTGTAGTTCTCCAGCTCGCGTTACGTTTCAGCTCGCGTCGAGCCCTCGTCAGCTAGTCTGCGATGACTAGGACGCGGTGAACCACCAGTCCCATTCTCAAACTCCCTCTCTCTACCTATCCATATTCTGTAGGATGCCTCCAATGACACTTTTGAAGCACTCTCCATATATGAGCTTAGACTGAGATATGATTAAAAGCGTAAAAATCCTTTTGTGCAATGTAAAATTTAGCTACCTCTTTTCATAAACTAGCAATAGGTCAACTTAAATTGTAAATTTGTAAAAATTAATAAACAATCACAATTTAGGAAGAGGAAATTAAGTATTCAAATATAAAAAAGTAGGCTAATTATCTAAAAATCTAAGATATGTGGTCACATATGGCGGCGGCATACTGAAGAAATCATAAAACTATACAGACCACTGGGAGCTGCAACAGAAAATAAATAAAAATATTAACTGAAAACTGAAGAAAAAAATGTGATAAACAGAACACAACAGAAAGCACGGGGATTAATTTGGGTACTATTTGCGTCACTGTGAAGGCAAAATCTGCTAATTTGTGTTCACAGGTGGGACTCGCTTATGTCTGAGGGTTTAAGTTTTAGATGGGGAGAAAAATTGTATCGTAGAAGAAAATGTCATTTAAGTTTTGCTGAAATAAACACATGAATATCTCAACCATTTGTTCTGTAACATCCTGTATAATAAAGTCATAATGATAGCTACATTCTTCCATGCATTGTAAGTTTGATCAATTTCAATATCTCCTCATTCATACTGTGACGATATTGAAATATTGTTACATTAAATTAAAAACACTTACCTGGGTCTATACATGCCAACGTGCGTGCGGGCGTTCCTGTAGACGTGTCCATCCTGCGACACGAGGGTGCCGAGTGACGACGCAACGCTCAGGGCCGTGTGCAACGACTCCATCGAGCTCACCGCGTCGCTCGACCTCGCCAGCCGTCTGCGCGCCGCCTCCCCGTCCTCCCCTGTACGTGTGTTAATAGTTATTTATACAGTTGATGTGCGTGCGAGCGTTCCTATAGACGTGTCCGTCCTGCGACACGAGGGTGCCGAGTGACGACGCCACGCTCAGGGCCGTGTGCAGCGACTCCATCGAGCTCACCGCGTCGCTCGACCGCGCCAGCCGTCTGCGCGCCGCCTCCCAGTCCTCCCCTGTACGTATGTTAATAGTTATTTGTCCCGTGAGCGGTTGACGTAGCCGGACACTTTACCAAGAGCTTCTCCTGCGAGCATTGTAACGGGCAACAAAGCCGCGGTCTCAATCCAGCCCATCCTCACACCCCAGAACCCAACCCCCACCGGCTACCTATCTTACCCAATTCCACCTTGCCCTCTCCTGGGTGGGGGGGAGTCTGGCAGTTGAGCACCTCCGATCCCGGGGTACGCACATGGCCGACCTCGCGGGAGTGCAACATACTGCCTCGGCTGCCCCTCATCCTACATGACGCATGCGATGCTGTGGTCAAGTCGCTGCGCCCCCGCCATCGCTAAGATATGTTGGATGGCAGGGCTATTGACCACCCACGTGTTTGTGCCGTGCGTGGAAACCCGTGAGGGGGGAGATGGGGATCCTGGTAGCTGAGTATCTCCGCGAGGTGCAACACGCTGCTTTGGCCTCAGATTCATCCCAAAACGGGCGGTCGCAGCGTAGCCGCGCTGCGATCAAGCGGCTGTTGCGTTCAGTCTGATGGATGCAGGCTAGTGCCCCTAGGGCGTTGTGCCCGCAGCGGGCCGGAGCGTCTTGGACCTTCTACGTGACTGGGTTGGTCCAAGCGTGACCGTTACCTGCTCGCGGGTGCGGCGCCCCAAGAGTGAACCAGCTTGTTCCGGGCGCTATACCCTCCGATTAACCTGGTGTCCATCTTTGGGCATCCCCCTCTTTTTGAGGACTCCGTGGCGGGTGGGATGTCGGAGGGTGAAGAAAAACAAACAACTCTGGTATGGATCTTTTTGGCAAAACCGGAAAACAGTCACCCGCGAACAAATTGGTAGGGAGGGATGGGGAACTCCCCTCGGGCTCTGCGGTCTCGACCGCAGTCACCCTCGACCAACAGGCTTCGGCCTCCACATCAAAGGCAGTGGAATTCCCAGCCTACAACTTCAGCAGTTTCGGTGTGGCAATGGACAACAGTGCCCCAGCCCACCACTCCTCCTGGGAGCTCGTTCCCTCAAGGAAGAAGAACTCCCAGAACAGGAAGAGAAACGCACAGCAACAAAATAGGCAGCAGCGCAGGAATACCGCGCGGATGACCAAATTTAACAAGGGAAAAAGCGGTGAGGCGGGTAGGGAGGAAGGCGAACCTGCCCCTGTGGACAGACCTCAGGTGACTCCTGACTTACCCCAGACAACCACTGGGGGGGGCGCAAGCTCTTCAGTCGGGACCGCCGGGAACCCCAGAGCCGCAGCTCAAACCACCCTGCCTGGTGGGAAGCTACAGGTTGGAACTCCACCAGTAGCCAGAGGAAAACCTCACTCCACTGGCAGAGGTGGGGGGAACCCCAGAGGAAAGAAACGGGGACAGTTCGGCCCTAAAAATCCGCCTGCCAGCAACAAGGGCAGTGGGGGAGTCGCAGGCGCACCGGCGCCGAGGAAACCCACCACAGTACCCCGCATTAAACGAGGAAGATCAGACGAGGCCAAGTCGCCCAGAGGCGACTCCAAACGCGTCCGGGACGAGTCGGTGAGGCTAACTGCCCCGAGCTACGCGGACGCGTGCATGCGCAATCTGTGCATGGCCATCGTCGCGGAACCGCTCAGCGAATTAACGCCGGATAGAGCGGAACAGATCAAGCGGAAGCTCGGAGACTTGGCGTGGGAGCACGCCTTGAAATCTACTGACGAGGTTCCGGTTGCGTTCCGCGGCTATCCGTTCCTAGCAGACGGCATGCTCAAAGTATGGTGCGAAAACGCAAAGACCGTCGATTGGCTGCGAAGAACGGTCGCATACCTACCACCCATGTGGGAGGGATGCAGACTTCTGGTCAAAAGGCAGGACGAGGTGACCCGCCTGATCAAGTGTGCCCTGCTGGTCCCCGAATGCTCCAGCAGCCTGCTGGACCTGAGTCGGGTCCTGAGAGGATTCAACCCTCAGTACAAGGTCCCGGAGTGGGTCTTGTACAGTCAGGAGCGTCGGGGAGACCCGGAAAGCATCTTCCTAACCTTGGGAATTCCCGAGGAGACCGTAAACAAGGAGATCCTTCCGCGAGGAAGGAGGGTAAATTACCGCCTAGGCTGTATTTACCTGAAGTTCTTCGCGGAAGGAGGCAAACTTGTCAACGAGCCCCCCCCCAAAAAAACCCCTGAAATTCAGGCGCCCCCCCCTGCACCGGTCGAGATGGAGACCGATGCGGTGGGAGACGCTGCTCAAGAGGCGCCGGCAACAAGCCTGCAGTTGACGGGCGAGCAACCGCCTGGCAAGGAAGCTGAGAAATCAGTGGATGACCGAACGGTTGTTCGTCCGTCAAACGACGGGCCCATCATGGCCACTCCGGAACCCGGGGCGCCCGACAACCAACCCAACCTCCAGTGGAGGGCGAGGCCCACCACCCTCCAGGATGAGGATTCTCTCCTGGACTCCGAGGAGGACTAATGGCAGGTAACAAAACAATCAACCTTATCCAAATCAACCTCCAGCACAGTCAAACTGCAACGGCTTCTTTGCGCAGACAGCTGGAGAAAAACCCAGACACGATAGCACTGATCCAAGAGCCGTGGATCAGGAAAGATAGAATTTGCGGTCTGAGTAACCTAGGTGGTAAAATCATCCTTAACACCGCGATCAACAGTCCCCGAACGTGCATATATGTACCCAGACATTTAAGTACAAGTATTGTAACACAGCACTGTTCTAGGGACCTGACGACCATCAGGGTATCTAGGGAGACGGAACTGGGGACCCAACACATCCTGATGGCGTCGTCCTACCTGCCTGGAGAGGAGGAGGCTCCAACTAGACCACTGGAGGACCTCGTCCGCTCCAGCGAAGACAACAACCAACCGGTAATTATCATGGTGGACTCCAACGCCCATCATCTGCTCTGGGGCAGCAGGACAAACAACAAGAGGGGTGAGGACTTTGTAGACTTTCTCCTCAGTACTAACCTTGTAATCATTAACAGAGGTAACGAACCCACGTTTGTCTCCTCGCGCTACCAAACCATCATAGATTTGACACTAGCATCCAGCACGATAGCCAGCTCCCTATCTGACTGGCACGTCTCCAAGGAAGCCTCGTGTTCAGACCACAGATGGATACAAGCCAAGCTGCAGGGAAATCTCCGGCGACCAGAACCCAAACGGAACCCCAGGAAAACCGACAAGTCGCTTTTCCAGGAAAAGGTACGTAACTGTCTAAGTACTATGCATACGCCTGGTAACATAAACACAACAGGGGAAATCGAGTCCTGGGTAAACACCATCAACTCGTGTCTAACAAACAACTATCATGATTCCTGTCCACTCAGCGATCCCTCAAAGTACAAACAAAACAAAAGTAGCTGGTGGTGCCCTAAACTCGAAAGTTTTCGAAAAAGGGTAAGGAAACTTTTTAACAGGGCAAAGAACACTCGAGTAGAGAGTGACTGGGACTCTTATAAAGAGACTCTAGCCCAATATAAGCATAGCATTCGGGAGGAAAAAAGAAAATCATGGAGGAACTTCTGCAGTGGTATCGAATCCACAACAGAAGCAGCCAGGCTCAAGAAGGTCCTCTCCAGAGAACCGGACAGGGCCTTGGGACACCTAAAGAAACCTGACAACACCTTCACCCAGAATGACGCAGAGACTAGTGAACTTTTGCTCAATACTCACTTTCCAGGTTCACAAATTATGAACCACGTCAACTGGGTTACACAACAACACACTGATCCTACAGATTCGGACTGGACTACAGCTGACAAAGTAGTGACAAAAAACAAACTAACATGGACCATAAACAGCTTCTCCCCTTTCAAATCCGCAGGAATAGACAACATCTTCCCGGGACTCCTGCAATGGTCGGGTGAAACCCTAACACCCTTCCTCATAGACATATTCAGAGCCAGTCTTGCTCACAAATATGTCCCAATGATTTGGAGGGAGGTTAAAGTAGTCTTCATTCCCAAGCCCGGAAGAGAGGACTACACTAGCGCAAAATCATTTAGACCAATTAGTCTGACATCCTTTCTTTTAAAAACCCTGGAAAGACTCGTGGATAGGGAGATTAGGGGTACAACTATAGTCGAACACCCAATTCACCCACATCAACATGCATACACGACAGGTAAATCCACAGAGACCGCATTACACAGTGTAGTCTCCAAAATTGAGTACGCCATGAGCTCAAAGGCATCAACCCTAGGTGCCTTCATAGACATAGAAGGGGCCTTTGACAAGACCACCTTTGAGAGCATTAATAGAGCATTGACCAGGCAGGGAGTAGACTCCACCCTATGCAGCTGGATAGGCAACATGCTAGAATATAGAGCCATCCAGTTCACTATAAACAGCACAACTAGAGGCATCGTAGCCAAAGGATGCCCTCAAGGAGGAGTCCTATCACCACTCCTGTGGAATCTTGTGGTGGATGACCTCATCAGACGTCTAAACACAGCAGGGCACTACACGGTAGGATATGCAGACGACCTGACTGTGCTGATTGACGGCAAATTCGAAAGCACCCAATGCAGTTTGATGCAAGATGCCTTCAAAATCATAGAACGATGGTGCAAAGAGTTCTCGCTCAACATCAATCCCGATAAGACTGAACTAGTTCTCTTTACACACAAACGGAAGTTAGGCGACTTAATACTGCCAAAACTCTTCAGCACCCCAATACCCCTGGCAACAGAAGTCAAATACCTGGGCATCACACTTGACAGTAAGCTAAACTGGGCCAAACATCTTTATCTTAAAATAAATAAAGCTCTTAGCCTTTTGGCAATGTCGCAGACTCATAGGTAAGACATGGGGACTCAACCCTAACATTACGCTGTGGCTATACTCAGCTATAATAAGACCAAACTCAGCACAGTTATTAACAAACTTCAAAGTTTCCAGCGTCTAGAGTGCGTTGCGACCACAGGGTGCATCCACAACACCCACAGCAGCGATGGAAGCCATGCTGTGCCTTCCGCCTCTTGAACTTTTCATACAACAAGAGGCGGCAGCCGCAGCAATTAGGCTGAACGTCCTAGGACTGTGGAGGGCTAGTACACAAACACCACACACGACCATACTTCAGGAAATCATGAAAAAACATCCCCTGATAGAGGCACCGTGTGATAGAATCAGGAAAACACACGTGTTTGACAAACACTACTATGTAGAACTAGCTGAGGAACCTAAGGACTATTCGGGGTCCGAGGTAAGAATATACACCGATGGGTCAAAAACAGGGTCGGGAACAGGGGCAGCAGCTTTCTCACTTGACCTAAACATACATAAGACAATCACTCTAGGTATTCACAACTCAATCTTCCAGGCTGAGTGCATCGGAATAATAGAGGCAGCAGCGGCAGTACGCAGCAGAGAAATCACTGGTTACCAGATCAGAGTACTGTCAGACAGCGCATCGGTGCTACAAGCCCTAAACACCGTGACAATCAACTCCGGACTGATACTCCAGTGCCACCAGGCACTAGAGGGTATAGCGGTAAACAACAAGGTAACCCTACAGTGGATCAGGGGGCACAGCGGCTCCTACGGGAACGATGCGGCGGACGAGCTGGCTAAACGGGGCTCCAGCTGGAGTGCAGAAGGCCCAGAACCGTATGTACCCTTACCAATCAGCCAGTTCAAATATTGGCTACATCAACTTACAAAATCTAAACATGAAAATCTTTGGGCCAACACCAGGGACTGCAGGCAATCCCGGGAAGCCATTCCCAAACCAGACCTGAGACTCAGGAAATGCCTGCTAAAGTTCCACAGAGGTCAACTGCGTATGGCGGTAGGACTTCTTACGGGTCATTGCCCACTCAACAGACACTTGTTTACAATAGGTGTCACCGACAGTCCCCTGTGCAGAGGCTGCATGGCGGAGGACGAATCAGCCACCCACGTGCTCCTGGAGTGCCCGGTGGTGGCAGAAGTACGACTGCAGTTTCTTGGGAACGTGGGAACTGCCCATGGAGTGTGGAAGCGTCCAAGAAGAGTGCTCCACTTCATGAAAGAGCTCGGGTGGCTGGAGTAACACCACCCGAGCGCCAACGTACAACGGACCGTCTTGAGGTCTCAGTGCGGAGAATGGCCCACCCGTCTTCCCAAGAGGCTGGGCAGCAAACAACAACAACAACAACATTGTCCCGTCCTGCGACACTTTCGACAATTAAAAATCTCATTCAAGAACAGGCTATACATTTAAAATCACAAAAAACTGAAATTAAATTAATGACCAATTTTTCAAAATCAAATTATAATAAAATGCATTTCAAGAAAACATTGTTAGAGTGCATTTATTAAGGAAGAATTTATCCACTAGTGGCGTTGAAAGATTAATCATACTATGACATCAACCTGTAGGCGTACGATCCCCGGAGCCGTTGGGTGAGCATGCTGCGACTGGCGTTCCTTCTGGAGAGTTCTCCCAAGGACTGAGTGCTCCCAGTGGACTGTTCCCCAGCGGACTGTGTAGGCCAGCCGTCACCAGCGTATCGCTGTCTGATTCTATAACATTGTACAAAATATTAGTTCACCAAAGCAAAGACAGTAACAGGGGCACAGAAAAACATTACAAATACACATTAACAATTTCTTAGCAGCGGGTGGTCGTCACGTTCTTGGCTTAGATTCTTGATCTCAAGGTGCGAGGTTCGATTCCGGCCGACATGCACCAAGGAGTTTTTTCTGGTGAAAAAATTTACATGCATACCTACACACCTGCTGCTTCGCCGTTCCGAACCGGTGTAAAAGTGTGGGTCTCTTCCATTGCCCCTTACTAGCTGGTAGGCTCAAATTGTAGCCGACTGCATTGGTACCACCGCACTAGCTGTAAGTTAGCCGCATAGCAGCCTCAGCTGTGTTCTCCTCTAGTCCAGTAAGCCAGCAATCCAAAGGGAAGTCTCCAGTATGGCACCAACCTTCTCGAATGTGAAATTGGTTGGCCGAACCATGTGCTTTGGCTCCTCTACCTAGCCAACCATACGAATCACATAAAAAAATATATTAATAAAAAAATATTTAATGCTCTTACCTCCTTCGTAAGCATCGTAAAAGTTGTCCGTTGAGCCGTGCGTCTGTGCGCGATTTTTCTTTGAGCGATGTCTCTGTCAACAAAATTTAATCATTTCATTTAATCAGTAAGCACTACTTTTTGCCTCTGACTATTCGACGACAAGAGCAACCAGATCCCGAGGCTGAACGCAGCAAGATCCGGTTGTTACAAAGTATGACCAGGCCTCACGCACTCTATGTACTTGCGCGCGCTAACTACCTACCGCCTGGCGGGCCGCCGGCGGGCATAGTTCAGTGGAATATTCGACAGCCGCGCGGAGCATACCACGCGCGCCCACGATACTGCGCGCAGCTGCAAAGCAATAATCACTTTACACTCGATCGTTTAGGTACATATTCGCACGCAGCGATTGGCGACGAAGGTGTGGATCTAAGCTTGCGATGGCTTCACCGAACATATCCGGGCCCATCGGCAGTAGAGGAGGGTATTAATCGAGGTCGGGACTAGCGAGTGGCCACTCTAAATTTCCCACGCATGCTTCACGTTTCGGCACGCGGGGAAACACCAGTCCCGCTCTCGACCTCCCTCTCTCTACCTATCCATATTCTGTATGATGCTTCCAGTGACGTTTTCGAAGCTCTCTCCATGCATGAGCTTAGCGTCGATCTTGGCAGCCCTAGATTCTTGAAGAGACTGTAGAGCGACTTTGCTGGTAGTCCTCTTGCTCCGACTTCCACAGCAAAGAGATCAGTCTTGAATCCGTTTCTCACAATCCGCTCTACTAAGTTGCAGTACTTGTTAAGTTTGACGTGGTCCTTTGGTATGTTGCTTTCCCATGGAACTGTAAGTTCAACAAGTACTACATGTTTTGTCGCTTTTGAGAATATGAGTATATCCGGTCTTAATGCTGTGGTACAGATTTCCGAAGGCATCTGGCAAACATTAGGTTATTAAAGCCGTAGGTATGGAACTTTATCTATGGAGAGATTTATCTGTTACGAAGTAACTATTAGGAATCTATGGTATGACGAAGAAAAAAAAAAGAGGAGGGTAACCTTGCTGCCCTGCAGTTCCTCCGCGAGCGACATCTCGAGGTGGTGGTGCTGCGTGGCGAGCGCGGTGAGCGCCTGCTCCAGCACGCGGTTCTTCTCGGTCTCGGCGCGCAGGCGCGCGGCGTCCGCCTCGCGCGCCTGCGCCACCAGCGCGCACACGTGCCGCAGCTGCGACAGCGACCGCTGCCCCGTTCCGTACACGTGCTGGAACCTCTGCGCGCACACACATATACACCTAACGTTATATACTTATATACATACTTGTATAACGCTCATAAACTTTTTTTCTTTTTTTTTATGTAATCCGGTATGAGTGGCTCAGTCAGAGGGGCCAAAGCACATGCTCTGACTAGCCAATATCACCTCCGAGAAGGTAGGTGCCATACCGGAGACTTCTCTGGATTTCTGGCTATACTGGACTAGAGGAGAACACAACAGAAGCTGCTATGCGGCCATCTTACATCCAGTACGGTCGAACCAACCCAGTCGGCTACAATTTGAGCCTACCACCTAGTAAGGGGCAAGGGAAGGGACCTACAGTTTTACACCGGTCCGAACGGTGCAGCAGCAGGTGTAGGTATGCACGTAAATTTTTTCGTCAGAATAAAACTCATTGGTACACGCCGACGGGATTCGAACCGCGGACCTCTCGCATGAGAAGCCGATGCCCAAACCACTCGGCCATCTGCCACACTAATGCTAACACCCACATTTCCTACCTACCGTGTGGGGCCAGTAATTAAAAATGCCCCACTGCATCTCTCCCCATGTATGTCATAAAAGGCGACTAAAAGATAAGGACAAGATGCCGTGCTAAAGGGCGACTGGCTCGCCACTTCTCACCTTGACACGGTACTTCCACCGAGTCATGCAGCAGGCGGGTCTTCAAGCCTTACTTGCTGCTTTATCGATTGAATCCTGTTCGAATACTTTGCGAAACGTGGTGGTCGGTGTTGTGCTGCAATTTACCAGAGGTCTTGCAGCACAACACCGATTACTCTGCTTACCCCGATTGTCGGGATTCAGCGTGTGTGATATGTATGTACATTTCCTCATCCGGCATCAAGATTAGAATAGAATTCAATCATTATTGATATATCTCACATATACGAAATTTCTAGATTTCCGTAGCTCGTACGGAAGCCTATTAATAAGCCTGCGGCGTCTGTCTGTCCGTCCGTCCGTCTTATCTAATCGTATACCGATACCGTATCTTTGGAACCATACAACAAATAATACATTTTTGAAACTGAAAGAAACTGACACTGTTGGCTACATCACCTACAACATCCGTGATGTCAGCCCATAACACCAGGTGTACTTGGTGCCACGTCAGTGCTTCCCTTCGGTCGTGCCTTTTACCTACAAGCTACCGTCAAAAGTGAGAAGAATTAACTTTCTGAACTTACGAAAATTGGGCATAATTTTTCAAGGAAGGAATTTTTCAAAGGTCAAGGAATTCCTCAACAGAATAGACACCTTCTCCACCAGAAAGCGTTTAAGTCTGCCAACAAAGCCGTCAAATGATTCGGCGTTCAAGTGTGACCAAGAAGAAGCTCACCATATAAGCGGACTGATGCAGTGTGCTTCCCACTTGAACGCTCTTCTCCAACGCGCTCATAATCGCCGCGCACTCCTTCAGCTGGCTATCTAGCAACGCGAGGCAGTTGGAAGCGTTTGTCAGCGCATCCTGCATGGAACCCAGCGGCTTGCACTCATCGTCGTCATCCAGGTCACCTTCTAAGGCTTCTTTGGCCTTGGCGGGAGGGTTGCCGCTGCCCGCCCATAGGTAGTGGCCCGAGTAGTCTATGTGCTCGTTGAAGGCGGTTATCCATGCCTGCAAATTTATGGCCGTCTTCAGTTTTTGCGAAGAGAAATCTTGACAAATCAATCAGGTATACTTGTGAGGGAAACTATGAAAGATGAGAATAGAGATGTCGTGACTAAACAAGATAAATATAAAATTCATCCTAATAAAGATGAGAGATGGGTGCCTGTACATAGTGGAAATGACGGCAATGAAGAAGCTAGTCAAATTCCTAGGGATGGAGCTGAAAATCCACCCATCGCGCATCGGTGCAGAGCCGATAGTTGGAATATAAAAAAGCACATACCGGCAAGAACTCGGGTAAATTCACTTTCGAGGTCTTAAACCTAAAACTGAACAATAAGGACCTTAACAGGACACTGCAGACTAAACAGACACCTACACCGAATGGGCCTTAGCGACACACCGGTGTGCAGGTTCTGTATAAAAGAGGATAAAACGCTCACACACATCCTTTGTTAATGTGAAGTGCTCAGCTCATTCACAGTAAAAGCTGTATTCTTGGAGGTTATATTTTTAACCCATTCCAAATACAGGCATTCAACTCCAAGGATAAAACTCGGTTCATAGCTGAAATCGAACTTGAGGGTGAGCTATAAATTTTAGGGAGATCACAATAGGTCTTCCTAGATCGCAGTGATAACAGGGCTCAGGAGCCCTAACTCTCACACTTTCATAATCATCCTAAGAAAGGGATCTCAGGGCGACTTTTCGTCGACTAATCATGGTTTAAACAGGCTGGATTAATTTAAATTGACAAGTTGATAATGCCACCCCTTCTTCGTTCAAGCGAGCGTGGCAACAGCCTTTACTCTGACCTCCAGAAGGAAGATGCTCCGTTCTTGATCTTCTGTTGCGGAGGTCTGCAGTCACACATGAACACCTTGTAACCTTCATGGAATACATAGGCCGGCAAGGGGTAGCTAAAGATCAAGGGGTTTGCACGAATACCCGTGGGGGGCAGAGAGTATAACTACTCCTACAACAACAACAGTACCCTAATCACGAGATTTAACCTACACCGCGTACTACGCTACGCCATGTTCTCCGCATCATTTTGTATGGAGAAACGGAGCAGCGCCTCTAGTGATAGATTTGTGAACTTCGTTTCTCCATACAAAATGATGCGGAGAACACGGCGTAGCGTAGTACGCGGTGTAGGTTAAATCTCGTGATTAGGGTACAGACCTGCCTGGCAGCGGGCACGTCCTGCCCCGGCGGCACGCACAGCCGGTGGTTGTCTCCGTCGCTGAAGGTGACGAGGATGAGCGCCGGCTCGGACGGCGGCGTGTTGAGCCGCGCTCCGTCCAGGTACTTGCGGTCGCGCCGCCCGCGCCCGTCCCGCGCCGCCTCCGCGCGCGACGGGTAGTACACGAGGACCCCGCGTTGCAGCACAGCCTGCATGTTTTTTTTTTTATGCAAACTGACACGGTTGGCTACATCACCCACAACATCCGCGATGTCAGTGCCGTCAGTGCCTCCCTTAGGTCGTGCCGGCTACACCGAACAGAACGGAAAACACAAACTATTTACATAGCCGTTTCGACCGACCTTTCATTCAGTGCGGTGGTACCAACCCGGCCGGGTTAAACCCTACCACCTAGTAATATAAGAAGGGAGTCATATCCCTTAGTCGCTTTTTACGACATACACGGGGAGAGATGCAGTACAACCATCTTATTATACTTCTTGTTCTTTTTATTTTGACAACTAAATGAACATCTTTGCTTATTACTGACAATATGCGGCAATAGCGCTGCACTGTATAAATTATTGTAATTTGGAAATGATTTGTGTGAGTATTTGATAAATTTACTTTTAATCTTGTTTTTGATAAACCTAAGTGCATGGACACAGGCGAAAGTCCCAGATACAGCCCTTTAAAGGTACGGACGGACGGACAGGCGGAAGGACGGACTGACAGACGGCGTAGGCTTAGTAATATGCTTCCATACCCGTGCGGTACGGAACCCTAAAAATGATAAAAACATACGTACATGGAAGCTGTCGACTCACCCAAACAGGTCTCCATCCGAGGAATCGTGAGCGTTTCATCAGTTGTCCCTCGAAGCGCGCGGCGGTGCGCTGCAGCCGTCGCACCGGCCGCACTGACAGCACCTCGCGCATCTGAGTGTCGCGTGCCAGCTCCAGTGCTAACTTGCCTGCAAATTATTATTGATTGATCTCAGATCACATGAGAGAATGTTTAAAATCTCACGCATAAACACATTTTACTACCCATCCACCTCTTCCCACAAAAATACTTTTGATTTCTTATACCCATCGCTGGTGCTTTAGGGTTTATATTCAGCGGTTCGCAGAAAGCTGTGACCTTGCAGGTGACTATTGAAAGCCGTGGCCTTGCAGGTGACCATTGAAAGCTGTGGCCTTGCAGGTGACTATTGAAAGCTGTGACATTGTAGGTGAATATTGAAAGCTGTGGCATTGGAGGTGACTATTGAAAGCTGTGGCCTTGCAGGTGACTATTGAAAGCTGTGGCCTTGCAGTTGCCATTGATAGCTGTGGCCTTACTTACAAGTGACTATTGAAAGCTGTGGCCTTGCAGGTGACTATTGAAAGCTGTGGCCTTGCAGTTGCCATTGATAGCTGTGGCCTTACTTACAGGTGACTATTGAAAGCTGTGGCCTTGCAGGCCTTGAGGACCCATCGTTTCCCAAAATCGTTCCTCTGTCGCACAGCTAGGATTTGGAATTGTCTACCGGCGAGAGTGTTTCTCTATACTTCATACAAAGTAGAATGTTTTCCCAGTCGTGTATTATGGTTGTATGTATGCATGCCCTGATAGCTCAACAGATTGGGCATACCGTTGTTGTTGCGTATGCTGCAGTCGATGCCGTTCTGCAGCAGTATGACAGCCAGATGCACGTGGCCGCGGTACGCTGCGCAGTGCAGGCACGTATTGCCTTGCTCGTCCACGCAGTTGATGCTCGGCGGCTGCGAGTCTGTCAACTGCGTACACAGAACATCATCATCGGTCAAAGTTTGCCATCAGAAAAAATTTCATTTTCATATCTCGGCTGTATGCAAGGTCATTAACATCATGAGGAGCATAAAGAAGAACAGACTTTTTCAGTGTGAGTGTTCAGCCCAAGAGCGACCAATATGTTTAAAAATAAATATATAAAAAAAAATTTATACAAAAATGTTACCGGCCTACTCGCCTTCCTGGTGTCTAGGGAGAGAAGCTCCGCCTGCACCGTTCTTTGACGGAACTGTACTTCCGGCGTGAAGTTCTCACGCCTCGTTATGGATGGAGGGAAGGCATCCCCATCGTTCAGGTTGGAGTTCCCCGCAAAGAGAGACACCAGTAAGACGGCTTGTCTCCTTTGCGGAGTGAGCAAGTGAGCTCCCAGGTCATTGCAGAGGTGGAAATGAGGGGTAATACACATGTTAAGCAAAAAAAAAACAATTATATGTTTTAACATTAGAAAAAAGAAAAAGAAAAAATGGTTTATTGAATCAATATAAGGGATTTTTACATGCAATACTTTTATATAAAGCTTAATAACTAGGGTTGCTATTATTTACCTAATGTATGTACTTTCTAGTGGAAACACGTTTCCCATTTTCGAATTCCCTGTGCGATGGGAAGCAGGGACTCTCGTTCATTTCCGAGTAAAGTTGATATTTTACATATATGAATTGAACAAATCTTAAAATAAACTACCTAACCTAAATGCACATTGATTGCACAGCCTAAGGCCCACTTGCACCAACACGAATTTAACGATATAAACCAGTTTAACTCGTTAAGCTAGTACCCGTTGACTGTGGGAACCGCGTTTAAATCCATAACTCGCTACTTAACTCTAAATTCGTGTTGGCGCAATTGGGCCTTAGTCACTATTACCTAATCTGAGCATTCGTTTTCGAGATATTTACATTCTACACAATCAGAAAATGCCACTAGGTATCTAAACAGCTCATTATTTGAAGTTGTTGACTCTCCTGGTGTCGGCGCGCGGCGGGCGCGGACCGCGCCCGCCGCGCGCCGAGCCAGTAGAGTCAATAGTTCTCACTCCACAAGGTCAAAGTCAACTGTCATATTGTCTTTCAAAGTCAAAGCGGTCTTTGAGAAACTAATGTCCAGCAGTAAACTTTAAATAGGTTGAAAATATGTGGCAGTGTTTTAACTCACCTTTGAGAGTACATATTTTTTAGGTTTTTATGATCATTTCTTACATGTGAGTAATTAAGTTCAAGTCACCAGTTCATTGATGACATCTAAGTGGCCTTCCTTAGCGGCGGTGAGGAGGCGATGCTCGCGCGCTCGCTGACCGGCCAGCTCGGCGGCGGCGAGGAGTCGATGCACGTCGCGCGTCTTGCACACGTCGCGCGCCAGCCGACCCTCGCCGTTCAGCAGCGTCACGTCCGCTCCGCGCTCCAACAGTGCGACCACCAGCTCCTGCACACCATACCAGCACAATTTAACAGACACCTCTATGTAATTGGAGTAACGGACAGTCCACTGTGCAGAGAATGCCTGCAGGCGGACGAGATACCCGCCCACGTGCTGCTGGAGTGCGAGGAGTTGGCAGACATAAGAGCGAAGGAGCTGGGAGGCCCTACTACACTTCGAGAGGCGTGCCAAGACCCAAAGAGAGTGTGCCGCCTCCTGGAAGAAGTCGGCTGGTTGGAGTAAGGCCGTAGGACGCCCAAAAGGCCTGCATTGGAGCGGGCTTAGGCGCGGAGAACGAGTCCATCATCATCATCACCACCACAATTTTGACGAGGTTGATCTGGTTGGATCTTTCATCTACAGAGCTGTTAAGCTCTGGAATGCTCTCCCTGCATTTTTTTTTTTTTTGGAAACTGACACGGTTGGCTACATCACCTACCTACAACATCCGTGATGTGTCAGCCCATAACACCGGGTGAACTAGGTACCATGTCAGTGCTTCCCTTCGGTCGTGCCGGCTACACTGAACTGGACGGAAAACACAAACTATTTACATAGCCGTTTCGACCGACGTTTCATTCAGTGCGGTATCAACCCGGGCGGGTTGAACCGTACCACCTAGTAAGGTAAGAAGGGAAACGACCTACAGTTTTACGTGGAATCCGAACCACGGTCAGCCCCCAACGGTTGAGCGGTCACCCATCCAAGTACTGACCGCGCCCAGCGTTGCAACCATCAATAGCGACAGTCGACTGTCTGCACCACTGAGCTATCGAGGCTGACGAATCTCCCTGTATATCCCCCCTCCCTCAAGTGTACAGTCTTGGGTCCTTCAATATGGATGTAAATACGGGGATCTATACGGGACTATCTTTCCCCATTCCTACAATACAATCTTCAAATCACGGGCCTTTCCCCAGCGACGTTACCTCCTTGGGGGTGAAATTGGCTTGGTCTGAGCATTCGACCTCGAGCACAGCCATCCAGTTCGGAAGCAATATTTTTTTTTATTTTGTTTTATGGAAACTGACGCAGTTGGCTCCATCACCTACAACATCCGTGATGTCAGCCCATAACACCGGGTGAACTTGGTGCCACGTCAGTGCTTCCCTTCGGTCATGCCGGCTACACTTAACTCGACGGAAAACACAAACTATTTACATAGCCGTTTCGACCGACCTTTCATTCAGTGCGGTGCGGTGGTACCAACCCGGGCGGGTGAAACCATACCACCTAGTAATATAAGAAGGGAGTCATATCCCTTAGTCGCCTTTTACCACATGCACAGGGAGAGATGCAGCGGGGCTATTCTTTTAAGGTACCGGCCCCACACGGTACAAATTATAAAATAAACAAATAAATTAGCAAATGTCATGTGTCAAATGACATGAAGCTGAATGTAACTGACAGCTTAAAAAATCCGAGACGAAACTTCCTGTCAAATAGAGCAGTGGAAATGTGGAACAAACTGCCCGAAGATGTCGTACAAGCACCCACCACCAATTCCTTTAAAAATAGGCTCGACAAACACCTAAAAAAAACACCAAACTAAACTAACATCAAAATAACAAAGCACCAGTGAACTTAGACGTGAACACATCAGCTTAGGCTGTTCGTTCATCAAATAAATAAAATAAAATAAAATAAAATAAAAATACGCCCGCACCTCGCGGCCGATGAATGCGGCCTTGTGCAGCGCGGTGTCGCCGAGGTGGTTGACCGCGTTCACGTCCGCCCCGGCGGCCAGCAGTGCCTGCACCACCTCCGCATGACCGAAGTACGTCGCCAGGTGGAGCGGCGTCCAGCCTAGGTTGCTCTTACTCTTGCCTGCCGTCCAGAAAGATATATTTTTTTTATTTTTTTTTTATGTAATCCGGTATGGGTGGCTGAGTTGGAGGGGCCAAAGCGCATGCTCCGACCAGCCAATATCACCTCCGAGAAGGTAGGTGCCATACCGGAGACTAACCTGGATTGCTGGCTATACTGGACTAGAGGAGAACACAACCGAGGCTGCTATGCAGCAATCTTACATCCAGTACGGTGGTACCAACCCAGTCGGCTACAATTTGAGCCTACCACCTAACAAGGGAATATTGCAAAAAAATTGTTGATCACCCCTTAGATAAGAAAATGGGTAAATACTTGAAAGGTAGAAATCTGTTTCTTAATCTTTTTTTCTCTGAAAATACACGTCTCGGGCAAAAAATTACATACATACATACATACCACACACTGTATTCAGACAATCGGGGTAGGCAGAGTAATTGGTGTTGTGCTGCGAGTACTCTGCGGCTACACGACCACCATGTTTGGCAATGTATTCAGTAAAGCTATCAAGCAGCAAGTAAGGCACGAAGACCTACCTGCTGCATGCCTTGATGGAAGGACCGTGTCAAGGTAAGAGGTGGCTAGCGTCCTTTACCACGGCATCTTTTCCTTACCCCTTAGTCGCCCTTTAACGACATGCACGGGGAGAGAAGCGGTGGGGCTATTATTTTTAATTACCGGCCGCATACCGCATAAAATCCTTTCACTAAAATTCATCTTTTAACTTGCCCTACACTTACCAGCTTACCAGCAATTTGCTAACACGGCTCACATCAATAAAGCCACTCCATATCTGACTCAGCCAACTGTATCGGATTGTAAAAAAAATCATAATAAAAAAATTTATTGCTAAGAAATTTACCTTTACAGCTAACATCCAGGCTGAGTTTACCCTCCAGATTTGCCTGAAGCAGATCCTTCACAACCTTGAGCTCTCCGTGTCGCGCCGCGTACAGCAAAGCCTCCTCCGATTCCTGGGCTGAGGCCTCCATTGCCTCTGTCGAGGCAGTCGCCATCCTTGCCGCCGCAAGCGTGTCTACTCTA
This sequence comes from Nematopogon swammerdamellus, assembly GCA_946902875.1. Lineage (NCBI taxonomy): Eukaryota > Metazoa > Arthropoda > Insecta > Lepidoptera > Adelidae > Nematopogon > Nematopogon swammerdamellus. The sequence continues at coordinate 4,839,531 of OX336333.1, forward strand.
TAGAGATTGTAGGTCTTGTTGTGTCTACGCCATAACTAAACTTCCAGCAAATATTGTGTAGATACTCCATCACTTGTGTGCTTGCCTGTGACAACTGACACTCCACTAACAGTACAGGAAACGGCCTTCCCAGAGGCAATGATAAGCCGAAGCCCGCCGCCAGTGTTTAGAAGTATCAGCTGATTATGACAGCGCAAGGACGCTGCGGTCTTGGCTGTCAGAAGAGGTTATCGCTGCTTTATCAGATTGGTCAGCGTTTGTTATTGTTCGGTTCACTTCACATACCAGATTACATTGTTGTCTTTGGTTGTCACTGTGGTCACTCGCTATAAATGCAAAGTTACTAAAGTTACTTTTGACTGGCGAACGGTGGCACAATAAATCCAAACGCAAGCAAAACCACACCCACCAATCAACACCCTTTCCCGCATTCTCTACTCAACTCAATCAATGAAAACAATTTTAAGTTCGGCAGAAAACACGACACGAATTACCAGAATCCGGATCAAAGAATATAATACTACGGAACCCCGTCCGCAAGCCCGTCCGTTTAGGAGTTCTTCTTTTTTAATAGTGGCAACCAAACGAATAGGAAATTCGTTTATTACTGCCAGTATCCAGTGACGGAGTTGCACGGTATATCTTTGTCTATATACCAAGCAAAACAGTTCCAGTGGTGCGTGGCGTGCCCGTGCGTCCGACCGGTTTCCTCTCTGTTTCAGTTCAGTCGGTCGATTATAAAATGCGAGTTTGACAGGTTGCCTGCTTTTTGGCAGACTAGTGATGCATGGCTTGAATGAAAAAAAATTATCGAAAATATGTTTTGAGTATTTATATTTTATTTACCACAATAGAACAAAAACAATAGGCGCGATGAGAGATTTTCGGTAGGGGGTAAAAATTGTGGCGTATCGACATGCATGTTGACGCATGTTAACACGCATGTACGGGTAGGTACGATAAGATCGAATGAAAGGCACATCAAAATTACAAAGCATGAAAAAATATTGACTTGGAATCGACAACATAGTCGCTAAATTCGCGCTATTACAGAAATATTTCGTTGTGGTTTTTCGAGTTTTTGTCAACAAAGGCGAACATATTTTAACCGTTCAAGTGCCAGACGCTTAATATAGGCGGCGCCATTTTCACCGTCGCTTGTGCCAGCCGCCTATAATAGGCGACGTGGATGTGGTCATAGTAAATTATTTCTTAAAAGATGCACTGCCAAACAGCCATTGGGTGACGGTCCGCTCTGCGAATTTACTATCGTCAGCCAGTTCGTTTTATTATGGTCCCCGGTCCCGTACCTTAAAAGGTAAAAACGGAACTTTTATAAGATCACTTCAGGGTCCGTCCGTCCGTCCGTTCATCTGTCATATAGGGAATCAGTGTGGTACTGTTATTCCAAAGTTTCAAGTTTTCACTTCTGTCGGTAGTCCCCATGACTGCCAATTTTTTTATCTCCTCTTTTTTCCTGCTATCTGTCACGCACGACGGCGAGCAAATGGAAAGAGGCATGCCGCATGCTGGTAACATTGCTACGTGATATGGTGCGTAACGAGGCAATATTATCGATATTGGACACCGGGTGCCTAAGCTCAAGAGACAGTGGGCTGGGCACGTTAGCCGAAAAGACGACGCCCAGAGAGTAACGTGCCCTACACTGGCGGCCGTGGACGGAAAACGGAGTGTGGGAAGACCACCCTCCAGGTGGGACGACGAAATCAAGTACGTCGGCGAAAAGCAGTAGTTTCGTAACGCTGAAGGCCGGGAGGACTGGAGGAAAATTGGAAAAGCATATGTCCAGCAGTGGACGCTTACACGCTGACTACCTGACTGACTGACCAAAGCCAAAATTATACTTTTTTAGTACATATGCTAAGCATTCCTTCTTGTATGAGAATGCTAATACAGTACAACCGATTATTATGAGTGTCAATTCAATTTAATAAAACTGTATTCGATTAAAATTATTCGGGTCATCCATGACTAATTATGACATGACTGGCGGCGGGTGACGTTGTTGGCGGTAATTTTTTTTTTTTCGCTAAACTGGCTCATGCTGGCTGGGCTGTCAGTCAATTTGCTTGCTTTGTTTTTGATTGGTTGTGTGTGCTTGCTTTTTTTGGAGGTTTGGATTTGGATTGGAAGGAAACTGTTGTTTTGGGTGGTGTAGCATTTTTGAATAATTTCATTGTACTGTGTATAATTTCCCTAAAATTTCGAGAAAGCTACCTACTAGCCGCGCCCTGAGTGCGCCTGAATATGTCCGACACGCTGCAGCTGTGCTGTCGCGTGTGTCTGGAGCTGGCGGGCGAGCAGGTGAGCGCGTTGACGAACGCCACGCTGCGGCTGCACCTCGAGACCTGCCTCGCCATCAGCGTATCCGACACCGACGAACTGCCGACCAACGTCTGCGCGCCGTGCGTTGCGCGCCTCCGCGACTTCTACGCTTTCCGCGCCACCGCGCGCAGCTCGCAGGACTGGCTCGAAGCGACAGTGCGTGCCGCGCGGCGCAACAAGAGCGTCGTCCAGCCGCTCGCCGACTCCGACTACAACTCGGACTCGCTGCTCGAGTTCCTTAACAACACGGAGAACATCGAGGAGTACCTCGACGGCCTCGGCGACGCGGACTCGACCCTGCCCTCGCTCGTCGGCCTGCTAGACCGGCAGCCGGACGCCTCGCTCGAGTTCGCCGGCAAGCTGATGAACGGCGGCGTCAAGGTTACCAAGATAACCAGCACCAAGGCGGAGGAGGCGCGCCGCGGCCGAGATGACACCTACGAGATTCATATGGAGATCGACGTGCTTGATTCAGATGCCGACGTCGTTGAAGAGACGGCGGCGCGGGCGGCGGGCGACGCGAGCGTTGCGCCCACCGTCGAGCCCGTCGACAAGGAGGCGTACGCGTGCCTCGCGTGCAAGGCGACATTCGAGGAGCTCGGTGCGCTCGGCGCGCACATGAGCGTGTGCGAGAGCGCCACGCGCACGTGCTTCGAATGCGGACTGCAGTTTGACTCTAAGCAGAAGATGCTGAAGCACCGCGCGTCGCACGTGCCGGCCGACGCGTCCGTGTGCGACGCGTGCGGGAAAAAGTTTGCGAACCGCGCGCGGCGCCTGCAGCACTACGAGAAGTGCCACAATGACTTTGTCGCGAGCATGGGCTGCGTTTACCGCTGCAAGGAGTGCGGGGACCTTTTCCGCGACCGCTTCCAGCTCTATCGGCACGCCAAGGAGCACGTGGTGAGCGGCGAGGCGGCCGCGTGCGATGCGTGCGGCGAACGCGCCGCTGACCTCGCTGAGCACAAGCGTACGCGGCACGGCGCGGACGGACCTAACGTGTTGTACAGATGCAAGGTGTGTCGCGTGGTGTGCGCGGACCGCCGGCAGCTGTACGCTCACGTCAAGCAGCACACGGCGGCGCTCGCGCCGCAGCGCCACCTCTGCCACGCGTGCGGGAAGAGCTACACGTCGCTGGCGGCGCTCAACCGACACGTGGTAACGCACGTCGGGGACAAGTACAAGTGTAGACACTGCCAGAAGGAGTGCGCGGACGCGGACGCACTGTGGAAGCACACGCACATGCACGAGCGTGAGTCGGCCGTGTGCGAGTTTTGCGGACTCACCTTCCTCAAGTTCGACTTCCTACAGAAACACCTAAAAGAACTTCACTCATGAGGTCAACGTGTTTGCTGCTCCGGCGAGATTATACTAATTTGAAATCTAACACACTGATGAACTGACATGAGACTTTATCCTGCAATAATCATAAATTGCAATACCTATATGTAGTAAGAAGCAATAATACCTTCGAACAGTACTTTGTGTGGCCAGGTAATTGAACAAAAACAGGGCCGCTGCATTTCCCCCGTACATGTTGTAAAAGGTGATTAAGGTATAAGGGACAAGATGTCGTACTAAAGGGCGATAGGCTAGCCACCTCTAGCCTTGGCACGGTACTTCCACAACCATGCATTAGGTAGGTAACTTTGTGACTTAATTGCTGCTTGATACTGTCTTGTCCTAATATTGTGCTATATGTGGTCGGTGTTGTGCTGTAATTTACCTGAGTCCTTGCAGCGCAACACCGATTACTCTGATTCACCCCGACAGTCGGGATACAGTATAATTGAATGTATGTATGTAAAGCAATAAAGCCAACTCCAGTGAATGTAAATGTTACACGAGAAAAAGAAATTTTGTGCTGTGCATCTTTTCAACATTTTGATTTTTGACATGAAGTTGAAAATTTTTCATTTTATTTGGATCTAGAAAATGCATAGCCGATAAGAAAGATGACAACTATGTTTACATATTATGTAACTGGCATACTTTGCAGATTGAGGAATTAGGAATAAGGGGCCAAGGGGCCTGTTCCCAACGGACCACCGAATCCGTCCACCTAGGTGGTCGGTTAGGAATTTGATTCCTATCAAACCACCACTGCCCACCTGGGTGGTCAGTTAGGAATTTTATTCCTATCAAACCACCTATGTATTAGAAATATTTTAACTAACCGACCACTTGATTTTTTTTATGACAAATTGTAGAATTTGCCGTTTTTCAAAATGCCTAGACTTTTTCTGCAATTTGCCTTCGACATTTATACAATGTGAAAAAAAAAATCACATATAATTGTAATAATACATTTAATTGTAAATTTCATGAAAGTAATGCCTTTTGTTATTTTTTCTGCAATAAAGTATTCGAATGGTCAGTATACAGTCACCGTAATTAAAGTGGAAACCCGAAAGACTAATTGGTAAGACTACTGGGAACGGTTCTAAAGTACCAGGGCAGCAGAAATTTAAAGGAGGTTTTCATAATTTTATAAGTTATTTATTATGAAACATTAACAAACATAAAGTCACCTTACGTTACTTGATTATTTAACGAATCTGAAAAATATTTATGGTTTGATGTGGTTTCAAACCTATAAATTCTACAATTTGTCTTCGACATAAACAAAAAATCTAGTGGTCGATTAGTTCAAATATTTCTTATACATAGGTGGTTTGATAGGAATAAAATTCCAAACTGACCACACAGGTGGGCAGTGGTGGTTTGATAGGAATAAAATTCCTAACTGACCACCTAGGTGGACGGATTGGGTGGTCCGTTGGGAACAAACGGACATCACTACAGTTCTAAGGCTTCGGTCAGGTCACACTCCACTAAACAAAAGTGCGTTTTTAATGTGTAAAACAGAGTCCCCAAATTGTAGCCTTGGCATGAAAGAGGAGGACCAATCCCATGCTCTCATGGAGTGTGGGCGGAACGTCGACCTGAGAAAAGATTTAATTATCAGTTCACAGACGGATGGAATGAACTTGGTATGTGCTATACATTGTGCACTGGGTGATCCCGCGCACTGTCAAGAAGTTATAAAATTCTTTAAAAGTTCTCTCACTTTGAGGGATGTTTAATTAATTTCTGAACTCTATCAACTTTAAAGTCACCATGGGGCTGACATGTCCGAATACGGCTGAAGCCCTAAACTTAAATTAAGATTTTAAAAAAAAGGAATAAGGGGCGATGGGCTGACGGCGCACCAAAGTAGTGGATATTGGACACCGGGTGTTAAGCTCGAGTGGCAGTGTGCTGGGCACATATGTCGTAGACCCGATAACTGCTGGCTAGAATGATAAATAAAAAAGGTATGGACCCCGAACCCTATACTCGCCAGCATAACACGATATAAGTAAAAGCATACTTGTTTCATTGTACTTGTTCTCTCCGCCTGTCCCTTGCACAAGCTCAGTTGGCACATTCCGGTCAGAAGTGGGAGCTTAAAACAATCACAGTCGTCGTAGCCAAATAACCTTCACAAGAGTGCCAGAAAAGTATTATTTGTAAATATGTACATATTTCACACATTAGAATATTATAACAAAAATATGGAAATAAAAATTATTTTCACAATTTACAATTTTAATTAAAATTAAAACATACTCCTATGTAATAATAATGCTAAACTTCCATGTCAGAATAAATAACCATAAGAAACTTATAAAATGCCCATTGAAATTAATCTGAGAGTGTGCTGCTGCAAATTTTGGTACACAAATTATCTACTGAAATTGCTCTTCGTACTTTATTATGAAAAACAAGAGTGATCTTGATATTCATTCGTATCACAGCTTCCTTGTCACAGGCGAATACTTATTATCCATCATAAGATCCTATTTCAAAACTAATTTTTTTCAGCAAAAACTGAACCATCCCCTGTCTGCAAAGTTGAAAAAATCCGTAAAAATTATTCTAACCCGGTACGGCATAAAATTATTAAAGTCTATGAGAGTCTTCATGAAGGAGGGTATGCTTATTGTGTCGCTGTTCTTCCGAATGCCTTCGATGATCGCTCTGGCCGCATCTTTGGCGTCGATCTCTGAATAGCAGCCGGTGAAGCGGTGTGATGGCGCTGGGTACATGCCCGTGGACACTGTAGCCAGGTAAACCGATGTTGTGTTGATATTTTTAGTCCAGGTGGCCAGCCGCAGCTCTTCAGTCAAGGATTCCATGAGACCTGCGCAACTTCTAAATTTAAAAAAAAGTGGAACCTTGCCACCTAAATTTGTTATTTAAGAAGTATGACAAGGTTCTCCAGCTGATGACTGATTGATTACCTATGTAGATTCTAAAAATTATTAGATTTTCGCAATGAAGGGCAGAGTTCAACTTTAGACCGCCAAATGCCATGTTACTTTGCCAATGAGCAATTTTTTGCATCAATTTGGTGTTCACCAAACTAGAACTAGGTCAGACTAGGGGTGGGTGTATAATTATTGGCTGGGCTAAGGCTGAACTAGGTGTAGTCACGGATAATCACTCAGCGTGTAAGCGTTTACTGCTAGACATGTGAACCCTCTTAAATTTTCCACCGGCCCTCCCAGTCTTCGGCGGTATAAGGAACCACTGCTTTACGCCGACGACTTACTTGAAGTCCCGCCTGTGCGGTTTACGTCCACCGTTCCTAATTTCGGTCGGTTAGATTAGCTGGCTGAGTATGAACGAGTTGTCGGCTCGGCCTCAATATGTGGATTACGAACACCAAACTTGGTGCAAAGCACAGACTACGGCGAAAAGGTGCAACGAGCTAAAACTAGGGATAATCCAGTCCTCGGATGAATTGTTATATTGTTGATAACAAGAAAGCGACCGACCTCTCAGTCCGTACTTGGCTGCGCAATAGGGCGCCAGGTCGGAGCCGGGCGCGAGGCCCAGGCCGGAATTGATGGCCACGATGTGTCCGTGGCGCCGCTCGATCATCGCCGGCAGGAACGCTTGGATTATCTGCCATTGGTCAAGGTCTCAACAACAAAGATTTCAGTCTCATAATGTGTTGATGGAGTACGTCATGGTCTTAGTTTGATTGAATTTGTCAGCAAATCCTATTATGCCAAATACTACATGCCTTTGAACGTCGCAAATGGACAAGATGTAGTACTTAGTAGATGTGTATTTGAGCAGATTGTCATATTTTCACTTACAAAGTATCCCTACGGCTACACTTCATGCTGTCCGCTAGGCTTATATGGAAGGATAATATAAATTTGAAAAAAAAAACAAGTAATATGAAAGCCTAACCTAAAATTGGACGCGGAATTCGGACCCGTTCACTTTAAGGTATAACGAAAATGCACTTATTGAACTGGAATGCGATAGACGGCAGTGACGCACATGGGTATCGAATCGATTGCCTCTCACGAAAGCTAGGCCTTCCTATCATAGTCGCGTGATAATGAGAGTCGACGTCATCCTCACCCAAAAATGCGCCAGTAGATTGACCTCTATGATCCTGAGGATGGAGTCCGGCTGGAGATGGCACAGTGGCCCGGCGGCAAGCACCCCCGCGTTGGACACCACCATGGAGACCTCGGTCTGTTGTTTCTTCATGTGTGCGGCAGTCGTCACCACCTGCTCTCGCGCGCGCACGTCCACTGTGTACGCGAACCCCTGGCGCGTGATCAACGTTTACGGCTAGGCATCATCTAATACCTATACAGGTTGTTTTAGGATAGGGTTTCGTAACTTCATGGTTCGAAAGGGGTCCATATTTGAAAACGAAAAGCTCTGAAACTTTTTCCCAGATGCGGTCATTTTATAGTACTTTTTGGTGAAAATCGTTTCATCGAGATATGATGGACGGTTAACATCCGCCTTTATTAAATAAAAATAAAATTACTAAATTGCAATTTTTAACTAGTAGAATTGAAATGCATGTAGGTAAATTCCAAACACTTAAAATGACATCAAAAGAAAAAGGGGACTGGACTAGGTCATTGCTCTACCTAGACCTAGACAGCACCACGTTAAACTGTAGGTCCCTTCCCTTCTTACCTTACTAGGTGGTAGGGTTTATCCCGGCCGGGTTGGTACCACCGCACTGAACGAAACGTCGGTCGAAACGGCTATGTAAATAGTTCGTGTTTTCCGTCCAGTTTAGTGTAGCCGACATGAAATGAAGGGAAGCACTGACATGGCACCTAGTTCACCCTGTGTTATGGGCTGACATCACGGATCTTGTAGGTGATGTAGCCAACCGTGTCAGGTTCCATAAAAAAAAAAAAAACCCCATACTCACTGTACATCGAGGTTTTATAACAATTTCCAATTTTTATATGAAAAAAAGTATGGAATTTCGATTTGAGTGATTTTTTTCTTCTAATAATGAGTACTTTCTATTCCTTAAGTTTCTCAAGCCTATCTTGAAACGCCCTGTATGCTCATCTGATTACGGTGATTAAATTCACGCGAACGGAGCCGCGGTCAATAGCTAGTTTAAAATAATAAGGACACGCACGTACACGGGCGTAGCCAGGTTTCGTTTTCGGGAGGGGTTTTAGAAATAAAATCAACGCGAATTATTTTACAACATTTATTTTACATCATTCATTACAAAGAAATAAGTAATCAATTTTTCATTTCGGGAAGGGGGGGGGGGGGGGGGGGGTTTGAACCCCCAACCCCCCCCCCCCCCCCTGGCTACGCCCGTGCGCACGTATCTATATCTTTTTTCAGCTTCGATAGCTCAGTGGTGCAGACAGTCAACTGTCGCTATTGAATGTTAAGCAACGCTGGGTGCGGTCAGTACTTGGATGGATGGGTGACCGCTGACCGTTGGAGGCTGACCGAGGTTCGGATTCCTCGTAAAAATGTAGGTCCCTTCCCACCTAATCTTGGTGGTAGGGTTTAACCCGCCCGGGTTGGTACCACCACCGCACTGAATGAAACGTCGGTCGAAACGGCTATGTAAATAGTTTGTGTTTTCCGACCAGTTCAGTGTAGCCGGCACGATCAAAGGGGGAAGCACTGACATGGCACCTAGTTCACCCGGTGTTATGGGCTGACGTCACGGACGTTGTAGGTGATGTAGCCAACTGTGTCAGTTTCGATAAAAAAAAACACGTATAGTCTGTGGTAAACTCGAAATAAACGTCTATTATGATTTATGAACAAATAAAATGAATGAAGGTCGTTCGAAGCAGCTGCGAGAGTAGGTAGTGTTTTTCGTTCAATTCAGTGTAGTCGGCGCGACCAAAGGGAAGCATTGGCATGGCACCGAGTTCCGATAGTTACAAGATGTAATGTGGCTGACATCACGCACGGTTGTAACAGCAGGTCTATTCTTGTAAATTCTGACAGCGGAATCAGCGCTGTTGTGGCGCTGAGAGCCACTTACTAAAGTGGCTCTCAGCGCCACATCAGCGCTGTCAGAATTTACAAGAATAGACCTGCAGATAATTTAGCAAACCACGTCAGGCTTCACAAAAACATTATGTATCTACCTCTCCATCATTGGCGCAAATCTGGCGAACAGTATTGTGGTTGCCTCCGGCGTTAGTGTCCCAACACACCACGGTGGCGCCCAAGTCCGCCAGTTGTAGCGCCAGCTCTCGCCCGATACCCTGGCCGGCGCCTGTCACCTGTCACAACTTTATTTTTTAATAAAAGATAGCCCCACAGCATCTCTCCACGTGTATGTCGTAAAAGGCGACTATAAGGGATGTGATTCCCTTCTTATATTACTAGGTGGTAGGGTTTAACCCGCCCGGGATGGTACCACCGCACTGAATGAAAGGTCGCTCGAAACGGCTATGTAAATAGTTTGTGTTTTCCATCCAGTTCAGGTGTAGCCGGCACGACCGAAGGGAAGCACTGACGTGGCACCAAGTTCACCCGGTGTTATGGGCTGACATCACGGATGTTGTAGGTGATGTAGCCAACCGTGTCAGTTTCCATAAAAATAAAAAAACTTAATGGTCAGATTGAGTGCGGCTGCTCTCGAGACTGGAGAATGATGCACGGTGCACCTAACGCAGTATCGTACGTACGAACTACTTATTATAGTACAAGCTGTGCCCGCGGCTCCGCCCGCTCTCATATTTCACTTCACTGCTAACCCCATAAGCTATTTAGCGTGATAGTAAGTAGCCTATAGTTGATGGGAAGAATCAAGCTATCCGTAGAATTTTGTTTTATTAAAATCGGTTCAGTGGTTCTCGAGTTATAAGCGGACAGACAGACAGACAGAAAGCAGACGTTGGATTTTATTATAGGTATATAAATATAATAATATAATATATAATATAAGGAAAGGAAGGAAGGAAGGAAATAAGGAAAAGGAAAAGGAAGGAAGGATAAGGACGACGAATAGTTCAGGTTACGGGGGACGTAAGGCGAAGGCGACACCTGGCGCGTTTCGCTTATTGGCTATTGACTTAAATATTACTAACATAAGGAAATGCCCATTTTGAACTCACTAAATGTCCTTACTAAAGTGGTGGTCAAAATTATGTTATAGGTACTAGCTTTAGCCCGCAGCTTCGCTACGTGTGACTTATTTTGCTCACAGCTCAGGCCGCCGATTACGTAGCGCTAGCGTTATGATGTATATAGCCTGAACTCATCTTGAGAAGTGACAGAATGTAACAGTGAAAACCGTATGTAAATCGATCAAGTGGTTCTCGAGTTATAAGGATATTCATATAGTAAGATAGGTACGTTACATGGCCGCGTCGTTGGTCACCCAAACTTCGCTTGTTTTATAGGACTTATATATAATTTATTGTTTGGCAAATTAGTTAAATTTGTTTGAATGAATATATAAATTAAAAAAAAAAAAAAAAACTAACTAAAAACCACTAAAAACTAAAAACTAACTTATAAATTATATATTTCCTCAAGGGGCGTCGTCCCCGGGATGGTTCCCAGGATGGCGGCCGCGTTGCCCCTCTGTATCCCCAGACTAACTCGTTGCCGGAGATACGAGAGGCAACACGGGTTTCCAGTTGTGGTCACCATCCTGGAACCCACCTCAAGGACGAAGGCCTTGGCCTCCTCCGACCACGTACCAAATGTCTCGACGGCGAAGGCCACGAACCAGTAGTTGTACCTAATATCTTCGTATTTTTTGTGCTTCCTACTGGCCGCGGCTTCCGCCGCCGCACCCGCACGCGAGCAGGACAGCTTTATGTTGCTCGCACAGATATATTATAGATATATTGTTATAAATTGAATAAGCATAATTTTTTAGCACCATTTTAGTGAGGAAATTATTGAGTTAGTGTTTCTATCGTATGGGCGGGCGACTTTAGTAATATAATATGGGGTTGGTGCGATACTTTTTAATTCGTTGGTTGGTGCGCCCAGTCTCGACAAGACTGGGCGCACCAACCAGTTTGGGTCTCGGTCACAGATCAGGATTTCTGTGGTCTCGGTTGTTACACTGCGTTCTTTCTTATAAAGTTGCTTGTACACTGGAGTGGGCAAGCAATTTCATCCTCGGAGATGCCAGTCCGGCTTGAAAGCGAGCTAATGTCGGAGGGAAAGTCCATTAGATTGCGATTTGAAAATACCTACGATGATTGTATGAGTACATACAAAAAAGTAAAGGTCAGAAATCCATTCCACATCTTTTTACTCTAGCACTGCCTTCTGACCAAGCGTGCCCGAAACAGACAGTCACTCAGTGTCATGGTAAACCAGCCCTTTTTATTTTTCGATAAACTTACCAACACCGTTTCTCCATTCAAAGACTTCAAAGCTGGAGGCAGCACTATCCTAAAGCACGCCACAGAACACGTCGTACACAACTTGACAACGAGGACTGTCACATCCAGAACCCATAGAGGAATAGACGCGAGCTTCGCCAGATATCCGGGAACTATTCTCATGAGGTATCGCTCCTCGAACGAGCGGAACTGTCGCGCCATGCCTCGAAACGCTCTCACCACGGCATTTTCGCGAACCATATTTTCTATTTAACACCAGCAGTGAAGGAGTGGGCTTACAAGTGGTACAAAATGTGAAAATATCTCTACAAAGTTTCGCATGATTTGATCGTTGATAATCAATTAGAAATGTTTTGACAGTTGACAAGTTGTTATTTTATTTTAGGCCTTTTTTTTGGCGATTTTCTTTTTAAGACATTTTGGCCATTGTCAAAATAGTGAAGATTCATGGTCATTTGCGGTCAAAGGAAAACCAATTCTGACTGAACACAGAGTCTTGAAAAACCCAAACACAACATAACAAAAATACAAAAAACATTCACACATAACTGAGTTATTTCAGAAACTATAAATTTTAGAAATTGAATATTGGTTTTCCTATATTTACTTTGGCATAAGGAGAGCTTTCCTTTACTTTACACTTTTACTTTGAAAGATTGGGCGATAACGGCACGGCATCAGTGGAGACAAAAACCGGCCAAGTGCAAGTCGAACACGCGCTCCGTGCACCCAGGGTTCCGTATCGCCATGTCATGGTCAGCGCCACTCACGCCATCTATGTATTAGTTAAATAAAATGCTTCATACTCTTTTCGGTAGATGGCGCAAATACACTTTTTCGTTTCTTCTGAATTTTTTACTTTTTCCTTTTTTTATTATTTGTTGTTATATCGGCCCTAATAACACATATTCTGTGAAAATTTCAACGGGCTAGCTATTACGGTTCAAGAGATACAGCCCTCGGACAGACAGACAGACAGACGGCGTAGGCTTAGTAATTGGGTCCCGTACGACGGATACGGAACCCTAAAAATATATGAAATGCCGTGTTAACATGATGTAAAGACTGACCAGGATGGCTGTCAAGAAGGAGCCACTTTTTAGATTTATATAGCAACATTCAGTAAAGTACGCACATATTGAATTGGCCGATGTTTTTATACAAAATGTACTTTTGCACTGAAATACACAATAAAATATACAAAATGTATTTTAATTGAATGCATCTTTTATATATATTTTGATGTCAATGTAAAAAGAACTAGCCTTGACATTTACATGTTCACAACATTTTTTCCATGTATCTGCAGATATGTCCTGAAGCAAAGTGTACAAATTATTAAAAAAAATATTAATCGACCTTGCTGAAACACTAAACTTTTTAATAAAAATTCTAGTTCAGAAAAACTTAACCTAAGCTATTTTTATTCGAACGTTTCGTATTTCTCTAAAGTCAAAAAGTGTTTTTTATTCAGAACGAATAATATTTACGTCCCTCTTTTGTTTGCTATTCGGTAAATAGAAGATTGAGATACACCTAGATAGAACAAAAAATTATTACCTAATTGTTCATTACGGCGGCCTATTCATGACAATCTCACTACAATGTGACACGATGCGAATTTCCCGCCGTGTTTGCTAAGTTAACTAGTAAAATATTCTATTATAAACTACACTCGTCGAATCATCAAATACGCTTGATTAGATTGCCGCGCAAATCGCGCGGAAGATCGGGCCGCTATAACAACGTGTCTTTGCCTACTTCGGCAGCCAATCACAGCAAAGGGGTTCTCACGGCGGCTAAGGCGACGACACACACAGGATTTCTTTTGCTTTGCGGAGATCGGAGTGTCAACCTAGTCGACCTTCGAGTCGTCGTTAGAGTTATCAACCTAATTGAAAGGACTTTTGATTGTTGGGATTGACACGTTTGAATAGGATGCTATTCCCTGAGATACAAACATTCTTTTCTAATGTAAACTGTGGGAAAATTCAACATATCTGACATTTTCTGTAACTAAATATTAATAAATATTAATTCTTTTTCAATAAAATCGTTATTGACGGCTATAAAGTTCACTAAGAACAATAAAACTTAGGATAGGCGGTCAACTTAGTCGATCTACGAGCACCCGTTCTACTCGTGCCCGCGACTGTGTCGACGGCCTTAGGAGTTCAAACTGCGCAGTACGAATTGCTGACCGAATCACTTTCATTTCTGCGGTCGCCGAGTTTGCAGCGAACCTGAACTGCTAAAAATAAGAAACCTCCCACACAAGGTACGCCTGCTAGGTAGCACATCCCTAAGTTGCGCTTGGTTAATAGGAATGTAATTCAGATCCTCCTTGTTTTGTAGTAATGTTTGTGTCTACGGCTAACATTTTTCTACGAATTGCTGACTCAATGTGCACATTTTATGTTTTTCTATCTAACTGCTTGTAATTTCAGCTTGCACTCCACTACTAGGCTGTGCTTGCCGTACATAATGTTCTTGTGTTCCCCACCTACTAAGGAATGGTAGAAATTAGTTATTTGTACCTTGTGTAAGGGCCGTCGCCATTAGTAAAACTGCATGTATTTTTGGCGCGGCCATATTGTGACTTTGAAAAGAAAAGAACACATTCTATTGAGAAATTGAGAATTGCTACCAATAATTTTTAATGTTTATGTTCATGAGAGCGGAGGTAGTAGCCGGGCCACTAAGCCATAAAGGTGAACCTGAAAAGCCGAACTCTCACTAACATTTTAATTCTAGTGAATGGAAAGTAAAGAAAAAAAACAAGTAATACTTTCAGGTATAAAATTTATTTCCAAAAGACAATATTCTCAAGGTCACCTTACTCACTTTATTCTTTCTTTTTATTTTATAATGAATAAATTTACCTATTCTCTGTATTGGTTGTGTTTGAAAATTGCTTGATGTGAAAGGCGTGCGTGCCGGGCCCTGAGCATGTAGGAGGGCCGCGCCGCACTATATTTGCCGATGCTATCTACTGCTACTGTGTCTTAGTTATTGTGTTTTACTTCGCTATGTGATGCTAAATTAAATTATGCTTACTGCTTATGATGTGAATATTGGTGCTTGTGTATTGCGCTCTAACGCTTAAACTACCTCGCTTTACGTGTTTAAATTTATAATATCACCCTGCTAATGCTGGTCTTGTAACCAACATTGCAGTGGGAGCTTGGTCGGGGCTGGCGAGCTTGGCTGAGCAAGCTTGATCGGAAAGTGTGAGCTTGGCTTGGGCGAGCAAGTCACGCTAACCCTCACTCCCGCCGCCGCGCTGAAGGCGTGGGGCCGATTCGAGCCGATCCCGCAATGCTGACTATGCGGCTACCCTCCTGATCGCTCTCGCCCGAGTCTGGCCTACCTGACCCCTGACCGATGTCTACTCCGAGTGCGACTGGCGGCCGAGCCACTCTCACGGCCTACAAGCGACCACTCCCTGCTAACCTACGCTCTCTCCGGGACTTCTAGTTTTCTTCCCCCTCCCCCTACTCGCTTCTCGCGTCCGGAGCTACGACTACCCATAAGATAAGTAAATTATGTAACTGCGATGTAAGAATCACGGATAAATATAATCTACTGAACTATTGCAGTACTGGACATTGTTGTAATCCGCTTCACGGATAAATATAATCTACTGAACTATTGTAGTACTGTACAATGTTGAATCCGCTTCACGGATAAATATAATCTACTGAACTATTGGAGTACTGAACAATGTTGTAATCCGCTTCACGGATAAATATAATCTACTGAACTATTGTAGACTGTACAATGTTGTAATCCGCTTCACGGATAAAAATAATTACGGATCTAGTCCACTTCTACTGAACTATTGTAGTACTAAATAAATATAACTATATTTCGGTAAGGTACCTACTCTTTTATTGCCTACTATCAATACCTACCGAACTATTTGCACGACGACTGGAACGGCTTCACCGAAGTCGGCCGGGCGAACGTGGCAATTGGCATCCCTGGTGGGGATTGGCACTCCCCGGTGCGGGATTCGTAAGTTTCCAGTATCATTTTATGGCATCCACAGGGACACTTAAAAAAAAAATTGTTAATACATTTCAAATCAAACTTTGCAATTCACTGCTGTAAAGAAATTGATAGCCGATGATTCTTACATTGCTTTCCTTACTACTATGCTTCTTTATTTTACTGCTGTTTATTGCTTTATATTGCTTGTTCTGCATGTTTTTTTTTGTGCATGAATATATAAGCAAGTGCAACTTACCTACATTCCACTAGCTCCAAGCGCCTCTCCTAGGACCCGCGGGATGCTATATCTACATAATCATCTCATCTCGATTCCTCCCTATAGCTAGCTTGCTGCGCAGAAAATCGAACTAGGCGGGACCTGCAGGCGTTCTGCAAGCGGAACCACGAAATTAAAAAAAAAATCTGACGTTTTATTGCCAGCTAGTGCTGACGTTTAATGTAATTCTCTCCCTACTTCTTTATTTCATCTATGCTGTTCTCTGACTGATAGTGTGTGTTTCCAGCTAAGTATAATTGCGGACAGTTAAAATGGCCCTACGCCGTGTCGCGTTTAACCTACTGAGGAAGGAGGCGCTACAGTACGAAGTGCGGATAAGGGGTGTCGCTCCCCCAGATCGCGTCGCTGATCTCCGGTTGCTCATTTCCTCCCTCGCGAAGGACCAGCCCTCGGAGGAAATACGCGAGACGGATGAGGACGCCGCCAGCGAATTAGCCATCGTGCGCGATCGTTTGAACAACATTGCTGAGCAACACGTAGAAGGCGAGGCCCCTCCTAGCATCGGTGCAGCGTTAGATCATTTATATAACCGGCTTCTCCGGATAGAACCCACTACCCCGGAACTAATTCTTGAGCGAACTCAGCTGTTGCATCTGCACGGCACAACTGAAACAGGCCTTCGCCCGAATCGCGGCGCTCCCTCACCGGTGGCCGAGTCACCTCAGGTTGGGCGTGAATTTGAATCGATACCGGTAAGTGAGTCGTACGCGTGCCCCGTCGCAGCCGCGCCGGCTCCGCGCTCCGACTTGGTGTCCAAGCTAAAGCTAACCTACGACGGAACTACGAGCGTTCGAGCCTTCCTTGAACGCCTTGAAGAACTGCGTCGGTCGCGCGGCATCTTGACCCAACAGCTGCTGACCTCAGCTCCGGAGTTATTCGAAGGCCCCGCCTTATTTTGGTATAGGAGCGTGAACCATCCCGGGATCACTTGGGACGAACTCTGTGTCCTCCTAAAGCAAGAGTTCGACATCGTGGACCACGACTACCAACTTCTGGAGGTACTTAAGGGCCGCACGCAGGGTAAGGAAGAATCTGTGTCCTTATACTTCGCGACTATGCACGGATTGTTCCATCGGTTGTTGCAGGACATTACGGAGAATGAAAAACTAAAAATCCTTCGACGTAATATCCGGCCTTCCTTCTCGTCTGCTCTAGCCTTGTCCGACATAACTACCGTGCACCAACTCAAGCAACTATGCCTGAAAGTCGAGACGAACCGCGTACGTGTCCGAGACTTTAAGGAACCGGCTTCCGCTCCCGCAGAGATGCTCGCGGCTGAGTTCGACTACAAACCTCAGCTTCGTGACACCGCCCGGCGGGTGCCCCCTAGGCGGATTAATGAACTGGCACCTGAACCTAAGCCTGCGTCTAGTCGCAACCGTGTCACTCAGTGTGCGCGTTGCCGCACTAGCGACCACGGGTACCGCCAGTGTCCTGCCCCGCGGACGATTGTGTGTTTCGGCTGCCTGAAACCAGGGGTCCGCCTGCCTGACTGCCCCTCTTGCAAAGGTGTTATGCCAAAAAACTAACAGGCGCGCGTCGTCCCCTAACGACGTGCGCGGAAGACCCTTCCGAGTGGAAAGACTACCTGACCTTCCTAAAGACCTACTTTGCTTCCTACAGAAGTGTAACTGCCTCTACGCAGGTCACGGGCACCGATCCCAGGCCCTATGTCCGCTGTATGGTGGGCTCTACCCCCTTGCACGGCCTCCTGGATTCGGGCGCCACTGATTGTTTTGTGGGCTCAGCCTACTCGTCCCTACTCTCCGATCTAGGCTATTCGTGCCACCCCGATTGCGCCGTTGAGGCTCAAGCGGCTAACGGCACGCATATGACCACCTTGGGCTACTATGATGTGCCCCTAACTTTTAATGGTACCACGCGGTACCTCAAACTACACGTGACCCCGGCGCTGCGGCAGCCCCTGATTTTTGGTTGGGACTTCTGGAAGTCCTTCCGTCTCTATCCCGATGGGGTATCCTTGATCGACTGGACCGGCGCGCCTCTCGCGTTGTGTTCCGCTGTCGAATCAACCCATCTGGTTCACTACGAGGGATTGACTCCCGACCAACAAGCCGTAGCCTCTGCCGTAATCGAGCGCTTCGACACTATCACGGCGGAGAGAGTGGGACTAGGTGAGACCTCCTTGGTCTCGCACTCCATTGACACTAGCGACGCTGCTCCGGTAAAACAAAGAGCTCGTCGCATCTCCCCCTACAAACTCGAACTCATCAACAAGGAGGTGGATAAACTGCTGGACGCTGGTGTAATAGAGCCTGCGTCCAGTGCGTGGAACTCACCCGTACTCCTGGTTGACAAAAAGGATGGCCGATTTCGCGTTTGCCTGGATTGTCGGGAACTAAACAGGCTCACTAAAAAAGACTCCTATCTGGTGCCCTTTGTATCCGATATTCTCGACAATCTAAGGGATGCCCGATATCTGTCCTCTATTGATTTGAGTTCAGCTTTTTGGCAGATACCCTTAGATCCCGCTTCTCGGGAGAAAACTGCCTTCAGTATCCCCGGGCGTGGCACATTTGCCTACCGCCGAATGAGTATGGGCTTGACTAACGCGCCCGCCACGCTACAGAGGCTAATGGATCGCCTGTTCGGCGCCTCCTTTCATGGCAAGGTGTTCGTCTATTTAGACGATATTATTCTCGTTACCGCTACGTTCGAGGAGCACCTTGAGCTACTCATGAAAGTCTATGAAACGCTGAAATCCGCGAACTTGACGATCAATAGAGCTAAATCTACCTTCTTCCGCAGTAGTCTGTGCTACCTCGGTTACCTCGTCGACAAACACGGTCTGAGGCCGGATCCAGAGAAGGTCCGTGCGATCATTGACTGGCCTCGGCCCACTAACGGCACCGAGGTACGACGGTTCCTGGCGACTGCTTCCTGGAACCGCAGGTTCATAGATAATTTTGCTACCAGAGCCGCTCCGTTAAATAAGCTAACCAGTACGAAGCGAGGCTCTCCACCTTTCACTTGGAGCGATGAGTGTGAGCGATCATTCTGTGACCTGAAACACACCCTCACCAGTGCCCCTATCCTGTCCTGTCCGGACTGGTCCGCGCCGTTCCAGGTGCACACCGATGCCTCCGCCTATGGGCTCGGTGCGCGTCTGGCACAGACCATTGACGGGCAGGAGAGAACTGTCGCGTATGCCAGCCGCACCCTCACGCCCTGCGAGGCGAACTACTCAGCTACAGAGCGAGAGGCACTAGCGGTGATCTACGCGGTGGAGCACTGGAGGTGTTATCTAGAATACGGTCCAGAATTCACAATCTACACTGACCACTCATCACTGAGGTGGTTCTTGTCACTAGAAAATGCGACCGGGCGTCTAGCTCGTTGGGGTCTCCGTCTCTCCCCTTTCCACTTTACTATTGTCCATAGGAAAGGCAAGGAGAACGTCCTGCCCGATGCACTGAGCCGTGCACCGCTTGTGTCTGCCTTAACCACTGCGACTACTCCGGACGAGTGGTATGATAAAATGGTGGCGATCTGCGAGGAGACTCCGCAGGCTGCACCCAATTTCCAACTTCGAGACGCAAGCCTATACCGATTTACCCGGAGTAAATTTAATTTGGCACGGGACTTCGAGTGGAAATTGGTTGTGCCCCAATCGCGACGCCAGGCTACCATCCATGACCACCACGACGTACCGACAGCCGGACACCTTGGCATTTTCAAAACCTACCGCAGGTTGCTGTTGCAGTATTATTGGCCGGGAATGTATAGAGACGTCGTCGATCACGTCGGTAAGTGCGCTACTTGCGCCGCGTACAAGCATTCCCAGCATAATACCCTGGGCGAGATGGGAGGACCTAAACGTTGTACTCGACCATTTCAATACCTGGCAGCCGACATAACTGGTCCTTTTCCTCCCTCCCGCGCAGGAAACTGCTATATTCTAGTGGTTACCTGCGCCTTCTCCAAATATTGTTTTTTCTATCCCCTCAGACGTGCTACCGCAAAAGCTATTGCGGATAAAGTGGAAAACGGCATTTTTCTGGTTCATGGCATCCCACGGACTTTTCTCTCCGATAACGGAACCGAATTCATTGGTGCCGATCTGAAGAAATTGCTTGACGAGTACAAGGTTCCGCAGCAGTTTTATACCCCTAAGTACACGCCGGAGGTGAATCTGGTGGAAAGGTATAACAAGACTCTTGTTACCATGCTGGCGTCCTTCGTGAAGGACGACCACAGATCGTGGGATACGCTACTCCCTAAGCTACAGTTCGCGGTGAATACGAGCGTGAATGAGAGTACCGGCTTCACGCCAGCCTTTCTCGTGCACGGCCGTGAACTAGTGGTGGAGGGTAGTTTCTTCAACAGCGCCCGGGATACTGCCCCGGGTGACGACGATCTCACTCCCGCTGAAAATCGTGCACAAGATCTATCTGAACTGCCCGAGATTTTCGAACAAGTGCGCAAGGCCCTAGATAAGGCGCACCAGACCACAAAACTGCGCTACGATCGGTTCCGACGGAAAGAAACTTTTACAGTAGGGCAATATGTTTGGAAGCGAACGTTCGCGAGAAGCGACGCTTCCAAACACTTCTCATCTAAACTGGCACCGCGTTACCATCGGTGTAAGATCTTGGCTCAGAAGAGCCCCACTATTTTTGTCTTAGAAAACAGTGAGGGCAAGAATATTGGAACGTGGAGTTCCAAAGACTTTAAACTTACTCCTTACTAAAGGTCTATCTATATTAACCAAAAAAAAAAAATTTTTTTTTTCTGCTACTACTTACTATTAACCAATTCTGTTATAACGTTTTATTGGTTTTTTTTTATCGATGGCTTCTGATTTGCGAACAAGCTATTGTTGGCGAGTCCCATCTGGTAATTCTTAATTGTTTAGTCTATCTTAGTGTCGGATCAGTGCGGATAAATAGGTAGACGTTTGAATATAGGTTCCTAAGTGTTATGTGTTTTTCTAAATTTGTTTGTACCAGGACTACAACCTGCAATGGTACACTTATCGAGTAGATCTTAAAAACAAGATCGACCGGTCCACCAAGTTTGGTTTACTAGAACAAAAAGGTGGTACTCGAGATGGACATTTCAATTTCGACATTAAATTCTACATTTAACTTTGCAGTCCATTATTACCGGCGGGAATGGGAAAATGTTTCGGCAATTGGGTTTAACAGCTGCAGTCCTATCGGTGAGTTTTGTCAAGGCCTACTACAAATTCATTACTCCGTCTGCCCTGCAGCTAAATTCTTCTCAAACATTTTTTTTGTAGCTTCAACTTGCTAGGTTGTTTCATTTCGGACTAGAATCAGAGCCTTGGGCTTGCGGGCGCTGGACAACTTCGCTGACAGGAGTTGCCCGGCAAGAATGCAAAGGGGACTTGCCCTATCATAACTAGATAGGCAAGTCTGGAATGCCAGTGATGAATGGAAGGACTTGAATGTTAGATGATGGCCGATAGGTACCCGTGCGGTCTTGTAAGCGCTTTTGTATATAGTTAGGTAGGCTTAGAATTATTGTTTTGAGCTTAAAGTTCTCACTACTTGACTAGGTGTTCAGTCGGAAGCTATCCGCCACCTCTCGCTATGCTGTCGGGCGACGTACCTCTGCCGGCCACTACTGGCGTACGTTGTCCTACACCTCGTCTGACCCGTTCGGTTGCCCGTCTACTCGTTACGCCATCCGTTCGACTGGGCTGACTTAACTAAAACGCTACGGAGCGGTAACAGTCGTCTCTGGGATCTTCTAGGTTCCTCGGCTGGAACTCCGATAAAAAAAAAAAATAAAAAAATAAGCCACTGTAAATAAAACGGGCTATACCGTCACCCTGCCTACTACAGCTATATTTAAAAAGAGAGTCATCTGGCTTCCTTACTATGTGCTACAGATACTAGTATTCTCGTTCTAAGCTATTACTACATTATAATTTTTTTTCTCTTCTATCAACTTTATAGTAGTTAATTCTTCGGTTATCCGTACTGATCAACCTTTATGTAGTTCTACGTCTATCTTCTCTGCTGTTGAGTCGCTAATTTGTGCAACAAACTCTTATACTTCCTCCAGTTACTTCCAGCCGTGCTGGGATCTAACTTGCTAGTGCGAACCTGGTTCGGCGCCCGGGCCGGGCGCGCGTCGTCACTGACGTTCAACGCTTCCTGAGAGGGGAGGCACTGACACGATGCGAATTTCCCGCCGTGTTTGCTAAGTTAACTAGTAAAATATTCTATTATAAACTACACTCGTCGAATCATCAAATACGCTTGATTAGATTGCCGCGCAAATCGCGCGGAAGATCGGGCCGCTATAACAACGTGTCTTTGCCTACTTCGGCAGCCAATCACAGCAAAGGGTTCTCACGGCGGCTAAGGCGACGACACACACAGGATTTCTTTTGCTTTGCGGAGATCGGAGTGTCAACCTAGTCGACCTTCGAGTCGTCGTTAGAGTTATCAACCTAATTGAAAGGACTTTTGATTGTTGGGATTGACACGTTTGAATAGGATGCTATTCCCTGAGATACAAACATTCTTTTCTAATGTAAACTGTGGGAAAATTCAACATATCTGACATTTTCTGTAACTAAATATTAATAAATATTAATTCTTTTTCAATAAAATCGTTATTGACGGCTATAAAGTTCACTAAGAACAATAAAACTTAGGATAGGCGGTCAACTTAGTCGATCTACGAGCACCCGTTCTACTCGTGCCCGCGACTGTGTCGACGGCCTTAGGAGTTCAAACTGCGCAGTACGAATTGCTGACCGAATCACTTTCATTTCTGCGGTCGCCGAGTTTGCAGCGAACCTGAACTGCTAAAAATAAGAAACCTCCCACACAAGGTACGCCTGCTAGGTAGCACATCCCTAAGTTGCGCTTGGTTAATAGGAATGTAATTCAGATCCTCCTTGTTTTGTAGTAATGTTTGTGTCTACGGCTAACATTTTTCTACGAATTGCTGACTCAATGTGCACATTTTATGTTTTTCTATCTAACTGCTTGTAATTTCAGCTTGCACTCCACTACTAGGCTGTGCTTGCCGTACATAATGTTCTTGTGTTCCCCACCTACTAAGGAATGGTAGAAATTAGTTATTTGTACCTTGTGTAAGGGCCGTCGCCATTAGTAAAACTGCATGTATTTTTGGCGCGGCCATATTGTGACTTTGAAAAGAAAAGAACACATTCTATTGAGAAATTGAGAATTGCTACCAATAATTTTTAATGTTTATGTTCATGAGAGCGGAGGTAGTAGCCGGGCCACTAAGCCATAAAGGTGAACCTGAAAAGCCGAACTCACACTAACATTTTAATTCTAGTGAATGGAAAGTAAAGAAAAAAAACAAGTAATACTTTCAGGTATAAAATTTATTTCCAAAAGACAATATTCTCAAGGTCACCTTACTCACTTTATTCTTTCTTTTTATTTTATAATGAATAAATTTACCTATTCTCTGTATTGGTTGTGTTTGAAAATTGCTTGATGTGAAAGGCGTGCGTGCCGGGCCCTGAGCATGTAGGAGGGCCGCGCCGCACTATATTTGCCGATGCTATCTACTGCTACTGTGTCTTAGTTATTGTGTTTTACTTCGCTATGTGATGCTAAATTAAATTATGCTTACTGCTTATGATGTGAATATTGGTGCTTGTGTATTGCGCTCTAACGCTTAAACTACCTCGCTTTACGTGTTTAAATTTATAATATCACCCTGCTAATGCTGGTCTTGTAACCAACATTGCAGTGGGAGCTTGGTCGGGGCTGGCGAGCTTGGCTGAGCAAGCTTGATCGGAAAGTGTGAGCTTGGCTTGGGCGAGCAAGTCACGCTAACCCTCACTCCCGCCGCCGCGCTGAAGGCGTGGGGCCGATTCGAGCCGATCCCGCAATGCTGACTATGCGGCTACCCTCCTGATCGCTCTCGCCCGAGTCTGGCCTACCTGACCCCTGACCGATGTCTACTCCGAGTGCGACTGGCGGCCGAGCCACTCTCACGGCCTACAAGCGACCACTCCCTGCTAACCTACGCTCTCTCCGGGACTTCTAGTTTTCTTCCCCTCCCCCTACTCGCTTCTCGCGTCCGGAGCTACGACTACCCATAAGATAAGTAAATTATGTAACTGCGATGTAAGAATCACGGATAAATATAATCTACTGAACTATTGCAGTACTGGACATTGTTGTAATCCGCTTCACGGATAAATATAATCTACTGAACTATTGTAGTACTGTACAATGTTGAATCCGCTTCACGGATAAATATAATCTACTGAACTATTGGAGTACTGAACAATGTTGTAATCCGCTTCACGGATAAATATAATCTACTGAACTATTGTAGACTGTACAATGTTGTAATCCGCTTCACGGATAAAAATAATTACGGATCTAGTCCACTTCTACTGAACTATTGTAGTACTAAATAAATATAACTATATTTCGGTAAGGTACCTACTCTTTTATTGCCTACTATCAATACCTACCGAACTATTTGCACGACGACTGGAACGGCTTCACCGAAGTCGGCCGGGCGAACGTGGCAAATGACATAACGTTTTACCTAAATGTCAGTTCAGAAGCAATTTTGACATTGACAACAGATTATCAAGCATCGAACATAATTGTGGCCAGTGTAAGAAATTAGTTCCAACGAAATTCCGCAATATGGCGGCCTCTCATATATTCCTGGTCAGGCTTTACCGTCGCAGCTGGAGAGAGCGAAAGCTGCTGATACGTTTAAAAAAAGTCACGCGCTACCGCTGCCGTGCAGTGGTAGCGCGTGACTTTACCGCTGTCGTGCCGTTATCGTCTTTAAAAGCGGCAATTTATTTTCAGTGCTTAGTAACTACATAACTAGATGTGAAGGATTGGTGTATAGTATTGGGTATGAACAAAACAAATTGTAAAACGTCACTTTTAATTTCACACAACTTACTTATTTATTACACAACGCACTCACATTATATAATTATTAATAATAATAAACTTTTATTCCTCTTATATAGGCGTCGGTGCATAAAAGTTTAATCTGTACTGCAGGCGCTGTCAGGACACTTCACTTACATAGGTATGTAAATAATATGCAGGTAGTCGTAGAAATTGCCTTATGCACATATATAACTTTGTCACACGAATTGTTTAGAGAGCGTTTCAACTAAAAGTTCCCTTCGCTGTTATGTTGGCTCCGCTGTCAGTGCCACTGTCCTGTCAGTGCTTAAATTCGTATTGCCAGATTGTGAAGATTATATTACCTAATAATGTAATCGGTATTTACCGTATAATAAATACGGTAAATACCGATAATTACGGGTAAATCTGTACACATAGCAACCCTCAACGCTGTTTTGACAGATAGACAGTGGAGCCAACATAACGGCGAAGAGAACTTTTAGTTGAAACCACGAGTTGAAACGCTCTCTACCCGTAACGTGAGCGCGCGACGCAGCGCGGACGGGTACGGCACTGCGTGCGTAGCGGAGCGATGCGCGGTGCAGTGGTGGCGCGCACATCTAAATAATATTTGTATGAAATTGTTTATTTATAGTAATAATTCGTATATTCGCACAATCGTAGCAGTTCGTATGGAATTGGTACATTTGTCCGAGTCCGGATATACGAATTGTACATTGCGTTCATGTATGACTTAAGTTTTTACATTTTTAACTCCACGTTCAGACTATTGTTTACATATCTCCAGATTTATGGTGGATTGCACTAAGATACCTAAGCAATATTTTAAATTTGAAAAAAAAAATATCTTGACGAAATTAATTTCATTTCATAATGTTAATTCCTACTACTAAAATACGGCACATTCGTGTTTCTTACATTACTACGTTTCCTATACTAAATTAATTCTAAAACTCACCTATTTCTAAAAACTTGAAATACTTTACAAAAGTAGTATTTTGCATCACTGTTTGGTAACACGCAGTATTTAAACAGAGCAACGATTGCCTATGTTTACATTTTCAGTCGTTATTTGACGGATGGTAAAGCTACAAACTATGGTCTATTTCGTTCGGCGAACAACTCTTGAGAGCTACGAATGCGCTGATTAAGGCGCGTCTCTATTTATCAATATGAAAAAGACAAGGTTAGATCTTCTATAGAGCGAGCTCTAAGTTGTTTTTTACCTAAAATTGTACCTATATAAAATAATTATAGTGCTGCATTCAAATGTACTGAAATTTAGTAATGCCGAATCTTCATTGAATATATAAATTCATACCTTTATACATAAATTAATAAGTTTAGTTTATTATGTAATAATTATAGATATAGTTTCGAGTTTGAGACCAAATTTGAATAAAATGGAATGTTAAAAAAATTACATTTTTAAAAGTTAGCTTATTCAGCTCAGTAGTGGCGATTTTCCAGGGCATGCAAGTAGGCAGGTTGACCGAATTATTTCAGAAGAAAAATCAAAATAAAATAGACAAGTATTTTTCAAAAAAAAAAGCCTAAACTTGACGGCACGATGTGTGGCGCACGACCAATGAAAGCACTGACTGTCATAGCGACATAACGGCACCTAGTTCAACCAAGGTCATTTGTTGTGTTCCATTTCCATAATTAAAAAATCCAGCAGCAGTGCCTACCCTGCAGCATGTTACCAGAGCCACGCCTTATTCAGCTGTACCTAACTTGTAACAATGTTTGTAACAATACATACAAACATTGTTTCAAGACGTTTCAAGTTAATTAAAATAAAAAAAATAAAAAATATATATACTTTTCATACAACGCCTACATAGTATGTCGAATTAATATTGAATTCCTTTGCACTACATTACACCATGGAGTTGGGGACCATACCTCCAAGAGCCAAATATTCTGACGAAATGCGTTTCTCATGAGAACTATATTCTCTATAGAACTATCACGACCTCTCATCGTCTCTTCTCAATATCATCAAACATATTACATCATATTAGTTTTATGAACATTTATAGTTTGTGTGAACAGTGTCACTAGCATCCAAATCGTACGTTCGTATAAGGAAGTTCGAGTAAAAAGTATTAATTACATTGATTCCCTAGCGACATTTGCATAGAGAAAATAATTATTATTATTGACGAGAACGGTTTTTGAGGTTCCGGCAGGAACCCTTATAAAATCGGTCAGGTGTCCGGCCGTCCGTCCGTCCGTGCATCAGTATGTCTGTCACACGGGCTGTTCGAGGTGAGTAGGTACTCCGGAATGTAAAGCTCAGTCAGTCAGTCAGCGTGTAAGCGTCCACTACTGAACGTACCCCCCTCCAGTTTTCCTCCAGTCCGCCCGGTCTTCAGCGGTACGGAACCACTGCTTTCCGCCGACGTACTTGATGTCGTCGTCCCAACTGGCGGGTGGAAGCTCAATGAAGCGAAAATAAGTGAATAGAGTGGTCCATTGAGTAGTTACGGCATGAAAATAATTCTGAATTTCATTTCTCGGCTATTGAAAAAATCATTCGCAAAAACCATTCTATCTAGTGAACTGCGGAGCGGCAGCGCAGCGCCGCGCGCGTGACACGGTGCGGCCGCATGGTCGTTCTGGGACTGAACTGTACCCTTATCACGAGATTTAACTTACACCGCGTACTACGCTACGCCGTGTTCTCCGCATCATTTTGTATGGAGAAACGAAGTTCGCAAATCTATCACTAGAGGCGCTGCTCCGTTTCTCCATAAAACATGATGCGGAGAACACGGCGTAGCGTAGTACGCGGTGTAGGTTAAATCTCGTGATAAGGGTACTGAACAATCTCATTTAAAGTAAATAACCGCCAAGTTTGCGGGCGATAATCGCGACCGCGACGGCTGCGTAACCGCACAAAACTCCGGTCTTGTGAGTTTAGAAATAAAACAGCTGTTCTGCCACCGCGGCGGGCGCGGGCAAAAATCGCTCCGTGAGTTCCTAGCCTCGCTATGAACGCAAGAAAGAAATGGCTACGGAACCCTCTGTCTGTGTGTGAACAACGTTCGCACTTGACAGGTTTTTTTAACGCGACCGATTAAGCTTTCAGTGCCACGCTCAAGCGAAATCTCAATTTACAGGTAGTAAGTATTGGAATTGGAAAAGCGTTATGTAAGTACCTAATCGCGCCAAAATTAGCTTCTCATCATTAAAAGGCTAACTGGAAGATCGCTTGTAGCGATAAGTCCGCCTTTTCGTACTTTATTTTATTTCTTTTCATGTAGGTACTGTTTTTCTGTGAACTGTGTGCAATAAAGAGTTTATATTCTATTCTATTAGTCCCAATCTAGAAATGTATTGTTATCGCTTTCTTGACGTACCCGAGTATATAAACTGTCTATATGAAATATATACATTTTACTCGAAATACCTACTCGATCAACGATTTACTGCAACTAAATCATAAATATTATCATCTCTCTTCTACTCCATAGTCATATACATAACAGCCACAAAATCCACATTATGAAAACATGGATGGTACAATTTTGAATGTAATTATAGAAAACAGGATGTTCAGTCGTCGTGCGACTCCAGGCCGGAGTCGAGGAAGTCCTTCAGGAGGAGCGGGATTCTGAAGGGCAACGCGCGGCAAATCTGTAACCAAACAAAACATTGTTGTATTTAGTATTGATATTGCTAAAATAATACCCAACTATATCATAATAATAATCATCACCACCATCATCATCAACATCATCATCATTACCATCAACATCACTATCATCATCATCACCATCAACATTATCATCATCAACATTATCATCATCAACAGCAACATCATCATCACCATCCTTGGTCCCCTTTAGGACATAAGCCTCCCCCAGAGACGCCACCACACGTGGTCTTATGCTCTTCTCATCCATCCATCCACTACCGGCTACCCTTTTTAGGCCGTCTGTCCACCTAGCCGGAGACGTTTGCTTGTACGTTGCCTCCAGTCACCGGTCTACCTCAGGTTATCGGATCTGTTACAGACGTGCCCAGCCCACCGTCACTCCAATAAGTTTCTTAGCAATGTAGACTACCTTAGTTACATACAGTAGGTAAGGTAATTAGTTTAATAAAATAAAATTTAAAATATAGTAGGTACATACAAATTTTATTTCAATACCTATGCGGGGGGCATACGAGTCTAGGTGAACAGACGACCTAAAAAGGTAGCCTGGAGTGGGTGAATGAATGAAAAGAGAGGAAGACCATGTACGTGTGGTGGCGTGCCTCGGGAGAGATCTATGTCCAGCAGTGAACCCATCCTGCCTGATTGATTGATATATATTGTTCTCTGAGATAATTTATATGGTGTCCTATGAGTGATTCCTGTCCTACAGCAGATCAAAAATTCAAAACTAGAACACTAGATTGAGTTTTGATAGGTACTTCCTTCCTTCCTTATCCTTACCTTTAATAAAATCCAACGTCTGTTTTCTGTATGTATGTATGTATGTATGTCTGTCCGCTTATAACTCGAGAACAACGGAACCGATTTTAATAAAAAAACAAATTCTACGGATGGCTTGATTCTTCCCATCAACTATAGGCTACTTACTATCACGCTAAATGGCTTATGAGGTTAGCAGAGAAGTCAAATATGAGAGCGGGCGGAGCCGCGGGCACAGCTAATAATGTTATAAAATGTAAACAAAACATTATCTAATGAATTATTATTCAAGTTTATTCAAAATAATTGGGTCCGAAGGGTCCGAGACCCCAGTCTAATGAAGTGTTTACAGCAATCCTAGAAATGAGCCAGTTACGGAATTACATAATGAGGTCATTAGATATACAAGTACGTTAGTAACGTCAATTTCACATTTGACAATAACTACTAGTCTATGACAAACTAAAAACAAGTTTGAAGTTACAAGTACATAGGTAACGCAATTGGACGGCTCGTTTGACGGTTGATTGCAATTTCGAAATTTGAATTCCTACTGCATTCTCCATCTAATCAATGGTCAGCAGGTCTATTCTTGTAAATTCTGACAGCGGAATCAGCGCTGATGTGGCGCTGAGAGCTACTTTGGTAAGTGGCTCTCAGCGCCACAACAGCGCTGATTCCGCTGTCAGAATTTACAAGAATAGACCTGCAGATTGGAGCTAGCAGCATAAATGGGGATCTAGAGTAGGTAATCATAAAAATACGACATGTTTCAAACATTTTTAATCCGTAGATTAGTTAATTATATTTTAACTAAAATATTTCTACTAAAGGTAAGTGCATTAGCTAATTTTAACCATGGATTATTATTTGTTGTTGTGTAGGTACCTTACCTACTTGTATACCCAGCCTGCGACAATCAGGCAGAGATAAGCAAACTTGAAAGTGCTCTACTACACATGCTCTACAGAAAACAAATTCAAATGCTGAAGTTCCCGAAGAATACCTAATAATGTCAAAGCTTAAGTCTGGATAACCGGCATCCGTACCACACGCCCTGGGCAGGGATTGTATCCCTACACACTGGAGTTACCGCTGATGTTTTTTTTTTATGTAATCCGGTATGGGTGGCTGACTCGGAGAAGAAGAAGGTAGGTGCCATACCGGAAACTTCCCTGGATTGCTGGCTATACTGGACTAGAGGAGAATACAACCGAGGCTGCTATGCGGCCATCTTACATTCAGTACGGTGGTATCAACCCATTCGGCTACAATTTCAGCCTACCACCTAGTAAGGGGCAAGGGAAAGGACCTACAGTTTTACGCCTATTCCGAACGGTGAAGCAGCAGGCGTAGGTATGCGTAGCTTTACCAAGCCTGAAATCTGAGAGAAAGGTCAACACTAACCTTATTGACAAAGTAGAGAGTGCTAGGGATGCTGGTCTCCATGTGGTTACGCCTCATGGCGTCGATGATGTGCGTGGCTGCCTCCGACGGACTGACCTCGCCCAGCAAGGAGGGGAACTTGATCTTGGGGTTCTTGCACAGACCGGTGCTCACGATGTAAGGGTACACGCACGTGAACTTGATCTGAAACGAATTAATCACGCTCGTTTAGAATATGTGTACACTCTAAAAGCAAATTGAAATTTACTTCATCATCATCATCAGCCTGTATCGGTCCACTGCTGGACATAGGCCTCTCCCAAGGCACGCCACCACACGCGGTCTTCCGCTCTTCGAAATTTACTTAAAAAATTTAATTAAAAGAAACTGACACGGTCGGCTGCATCACCTCCAACATCTGTGATGTCAGCTCATAACACCGGGTGAACTAACTAGGTGCCATGTCAGTGCTTCCCTTCATTTCATGTCGGCTACACTGAACTGGACGGAAAACACGAACTATTTACATAGCCGTTTCGACCGACGTTTCATTCAGTGCGGTGGTACCAACCCGGGCGGGATAAACCTGGTAGGGTTTATCCCGCCCGGGATAAACCCTAGTAATGTAAGAAGGGAAGAGACCTAAAGTTTAACGTGGAATCCGAACCACGGGCAACCTCCAACGGTCGAGCGATCACCCATCCTAGCACTTATACCGCTCCCAGGTGTGCTTAATAACAGTCGACCGACCGCGCCACTGTGCTAACGAGGCTGACAAAACTCTATGAATGAGCTTATGAAACAACCGACATACGCCGGTCGTTATTAATAATTAAGATGTCAGTTCGATCGACCCCCAGTTACGCTTATGTCTAGGCATATCAACATTCTGAAAATGAAAAATGTGCAGATAGGTACTAAAATGTCAGCCTCGATAGCTCAGTGGTGCAGACAGTCAACTGTCGCTATTGAATGTTAAGCAACGCTGGGTGCGGTCAGTACTTGGATGGGTGACCGCTGACCGTTGGAGGCTGACCGAGGTTCGGATTCCTCGTAAAACTGTAGGTCCCTTCCCTCCTAATCTTACTTGGTGGTAGGGTTTAACCCGCCCGGGTTGGTACCACCGCACTGAATGAAACGTCGGTCTAAACGGCTATGTAAATAGTTTGTGTTTTCCGACCAGTTCAGTGTAGCCGGCACGATCAAAGGGGGAAGCACTGACATGGCACCTAGTTCACCCGGTGTTATGGGCTGACATCACGGACGTTGTAGGTGATGCAGCCAAACCGTGTCAGCTTCCAAAAAAAAAAAAACGATTGGCCAAATTGTCCTACTAAGATTAAAGAATGAAAGTTCTAAATCGTGAAGGGTCTATGTAGAAAGCTTTGAAAGAAATAAAAAGTAATGTAAAATCAGAGATAGGAAGTTGCTAAGCCAATGGAGTAAATCATTCAGAGCATAAGAGCACTGTGTTATTTCAAATATGGAATCCTTACTTCGTCAAAGATATTACTCTCCTAGAAAGAGTTCAAAGAAGAGCGACCAAGATACCAAAATCACTGAAGAGGAAACCATACGAGGAAAGACTAAAAATCCTCAACCTGACAACATTGGAGCAACGTAGAGAAAGGGGTGACCTCATAGAAACATACAAGATTCTCAATCAGCATTATGATTGTCCAGAACTGGAGAACCTCTTTACTAGAAATACAAATAGTCATCTCCGAGGCCATAGCACATACCCCGCTGAAATCCCTGGGATCTTCTCTAAGTTCCTCGTGAAGAGACTCCATGAAGCCCCTGACGGCGAACTTGGAGGCGCAGTAGGGCACGAGGTTGCGGAGGCCGAGCAGGCCTGCCATCGAGGACATGGCGATGATGTGGCCGTGGTTACGATCCTTCATTGCCGGGAGGAACGCTTGCGTCAGCTGGAACCAAAATAGAAATATTTTTACCAGATTCACATTACTCCTGTACGTATCTTAATTTGGTCATTTTCTAACTACGGATTGATAATCTTCAATAGGTCCGCTATTCACCATGATTTAATTATGACGCGGCGGCGGCGTATTCTGGACTTGCAGGACAATGTAAGAGTAGATTTTCAGACGCTCTCAATAGCACTGAAGGAGGATCGTGGGGGGATGCTTTTAAATTGAATTGCAGCACAGGGCGCGGGACAGTCTCAGCTGTCCAGCTTCAAAGTACAAGTGCGGGCCATTCCAGATTAGTTCTTTGGTAGACTAGGTTAGCATAGGTTCTAGGGAGATTGCAGTAGGTAGGAGACCAGCGACTCCATCGAGCGAAAGGCGTTGCCATCAATCTCGATTTGTAGAGCAACTGCAAGACACACAACATCCAACAAATAAGAGATACTAACCCAGACGTGCGCGATGATGTTGACGTCGAACATCATGCGAACCTCCTTCTCGCTGTGCGCGTGGAGGGGCTTGCAGGGCATCACGCCCGCGTTGTTCACCAGCACGCTCACGTCGCCGACATCCTTCCTCACCTGATCCGCCATCGCCATCACGGATGTCCGGTCCGATACGTCGCATCTGGACATTGAGGAACCTACTTTGGTATTTGGAGTACCCCCTGTTTATATTTGTACAGGAGAGGAGAGGCTTTTGTGCATGAGAGGGCTAAATAATAAATCGATAGGGAAGGAAAATGGCTTTTGAAAATTCCCAAATTAACCCAATCTTGGGTAATTTTTTTGGGTTATTGAATGATGAATCAGTTGTATAAATTTTTTGAAACCGTCGAATTAGAAAGCAAAGTTCCGCCCGCGGTGCGTGTGCGTCATAACTTGATTTGGCGTTTATTTCCATCGTATAAAATGCAGAAAAACAATAAGCTTTGTTATTCAGCTAAAAAAAACATGATTTTAAGTGGACAGATAACATGTTTTCCTCTGTGGGTGAATCACGCGAACATAACATGATAGGCTTTGCCTACCACCAAATGGCACGCTCTTGCATGACATGCACTTGGCCAATATTTTTTAAAAGGATCGAATGCCTATTTTGTTTTTACATGTTTTGTGTCATGCTATATTTGTAGTATTCAGAAATATATATAAGTTGAAACCGGAAATTTATATTCGGTTGAGGTAGAAAGTGTCCCGACCAAATCTAGCTGAAGCTATCCTTCAGCCTCATGCTGATAAAGGACAACGAAGGAGTTTTGAGGAAGATATCGGTGGTAGTGTAAAAAAATGTGATGTGTGTTTTATAGTGACATTGTAAACTATACTCCGCCCGGGTTGGTACCACCGCACTGAATGAAACGTCGGTCAAAACGGCTATGTAAATAGTTTGTGTTTTCCGACCAGTTCAGTGTAGCCGGCACGATCAAAGGGGGAAGCACTGACATGGCACCTAGTTCACCCGGTGTTATGGGCTGACATCAAGGACATTGTAGGTGATGTAGCCAATCGTGTCAGTTTCCATAAAAAAAAAAAAGAAAAAGCATTGGTTCTTCCAATGTAGCCTATACATTTTACGAAGGTAAAACATTCGTGGTCCCATACAGCCGCCATAA
The DNA here is from genome assembly GCA_946902875.1 of Nematopogon swammerdamellus. Classification (NCBI taxonomy): domain Eukaryota; kingdom Metazoa; phylum Arthropoda; class Insecta; order Lepidoptera; family Adelidae; genus Nematopogon; species Nematopogon swammerdamellus. Next base: position 4,874,094 of record OX336333.1, read on the forward strand.
AGCCTATTGCGCTACATTCCTGTCAGAACAAGGTTAACCGGCTTTCTATTTTTCTGTGGATGGTTTATTTTCAACAAAGACAATTTCAAAGAAACCTCACTCATATCTAAAGGCTTTCTGCTTCTTCTCCTTGATGGCGTCAACAGTCTCCTGGTTGCCCTTGGCGTTGATGTCCACACAGACTATAGTGGCTCCCAGGTCCGCGTACTGCAGCGCCATCTCGCGACCCATGCCGTGGCCAGTTCCTGTGATCTGCAACGTGTCAAGGATGCCAATGAACTAGAATTAGACAGAATGCGAAATAGGCTGTCTGTTAAGTGGGCCGATAGCGAAGTAGTCACCTAGAGAAGTAGTCAAAATTAGAAATGGGCTATTTGATAAGTAGACCTCTGGCGCCTGATCGACTTGTTTCGGTTTCGCGAGGAGTGGTGTTATTGCCTATGTGTCTGATGGTGCGAAGACAATGAGCTGACAGACTATTTGACACAGCATGTCGGTTCTTAAAAGCAACTTTGTCTTAATTTCCTCCATCTTCTCTGAACCCATCCTCGTTTCGTGTCTTCGAGTAAAATTTAAAAGGCTTCGTAGCCGTTAAGAATTGGTTGACGTAAATTTATCCGTAATCACACGTACCTAATCCTTTCATCTTGCTGTGTATGCTCTCTTTTACATAAGTAGTTTTTTATGTGTAACACCTCAGCTATCGGTATGCAGTAATTTTTTTTTAATGGTAACTGACACGTTTGGCTTCAAAAACTACAACATCCGTGATGTCAGCCCATAACACCAGATGAGCTAGGTCAGTGTCAGTGCTTCCCTTCATTTCATGTCGGTTACGCTGAACTGGACGGAAAACACGAACTATTTACATAGCCGTTTCGACCGACGACGTTTCGTTCAGTACCACATTTTTCAATTTGCCAATTGAAGTGACAACCATTAATGACAACCATTGGTGACAACCGTTGAGACCACAGACCTCGAATTTTACGTTGAGACAATCATTAGATGAAACAAATGACACGAATTTAGACCATCACATGTTTACTGCATTCTCAAATTTGTTACAAATAAACATCAATTACACACATATGTAATTAGTAGAAACTTAATGGACATCGCGCTCTCAAAAAAGGTCGTAACCCTTTTCGTTATCGCGTTTCTTCACTCAAAGGTTCAAAGCTGGCCAGCGAGCAATGGAATATACCGTGCTGGGAATATGGCTACGTGATTTTTTTTAAGCGCGTCATGTGGAGCCTAGCCACCCATACGGTGACTAAAGACGCTCATGGACATTCGGTCGTACGCGAGGGTTGCGAACGCCATGCCGGCCTGACAGGTGCCTATTCAGGCCTCTCTTGGAGGACCCAAGACTATACTTTTTTTTTGTTAAAATATGTTTGGCAGGGAGAGCGTTCCAGAGTTCCAGAACCAGTCTTGTGGGGGAAAGATCTGCAGAACCGATTGGTACGCATCCGCGTTAAGCGTATAGGGATGCAATCCCTGCACAGTGCGAGTTGTGCGGAGGTGGAAAGGGGACGGCGGATCACGTCAAACAACTCCTCCGAGCATTCCCCATGGAATAAGCGATGAAACACACTTAGGGCGCCAACATCCCTACGAAGTTGCAGTGGTTCTAGATCGCGGGACACGTCGGAGTCACCCACTAGTCGCACAACTCAACGCTGGATCGAGTTTAAAGGCGCGAGCTGGTATTTAGCTGAACCATCCCACAAGTGCGAGCAGTATACTCGTGATATCGTGCGTAACGAGGCAATCGGCCGACGCACCAAAGTGTCGATATTGGAAACCGAGTGGCTAAGCTCAAGTGACAGTGGGCTGTGCGCGTCAGCCGAAGAAACGACAGCCGTTGGAGTAATCGTGGCCTAGACGGCGGCCAAGGACAGGAAAACGAAGCGTGGGAGATCCCCCCTTCAAGTGGGACGACGACATCAAGTACGTCGGGGGAAAACAGCCCAACTAACATTATGGTGTTAAGATAGGCGTTATAAGAGCTGTTTAATAGAGGCCCATTCTTATACAGGTTATATGGTTCTTTAGTGATTTTACAATAGCGTTAGTAAGTGATATAAGGGTGGAACAAGAGCTTTACAGTAGTGACGCGTTATATTAATCCAATATACCACTTTAAGATCTTAAAGAACCTGCCGTTAACACCAATTTGTTTGTTGGGAGTGGTTCCGTACCGCTGAAGGCCGGCAGGACTAGAGGAAAATTGGAGAGGCTATGTCCAGCAGTGGACGCATACACACTGACTGACTGACTGTTTCTTTACTCCACCGCTATGAAAGACTAACTGGTGTAATACTCGTACAATCAGTGCTTGCTTCCCTTGCTTCTTCGTCTTGTTTTTTTGGCGATCAGTTAAACAGTTCTCGGATGCATTTCTTCAATATGGTGTAATGTACATAGATGAACCGCTCACCAGTATTATTTCGCCGCTGACGTTCTTGGGTTCAGTAGGCACGATGGCCTCGTACAGGGAATAGACCCAGGCGATGCTCATCTTCACTAGTAGCACGATAACTTCCAGAGTCAGAGCCAGCGCTTCGTACACCTTCACCGCGATGCCTTGCTCGTCCGTCCTGCAAAGGGAGGAAAATATACTGTATACAAAAGCGTATAAATCTACAAAAATTCAGAAAAACAGTAGGCTTTAAATGTTTTCCTCTGTGGACCACGTGAATGAAAAAAGTTAATGTATCATGCATGAGTCATGCATGACATGACATGAATGTCTCATGTATGACAGACTTTGCCTTCTACAAAATGGCACGGTCTCACATGCATGACATGCGCTCGGTCAATGTTTTGTTGAAGTACCGTAAAAGTAGTCTCTGTACGTATTTTGTCCAGATTGGTAGGATATTCGCTATATAACGTAGCGATTAGTGATATTCGGATATGTGTTCGACAAAACGATTCATTCGTCTTCAGTGAAAGTATAATATAATACTTACCTATTAATAATTTTATTAATCGAAAGAACCCGTGACACAGCATATCCCAAAAAAGTCTATGCACATCGATATATCGAGTGCAACATGGTTTTACGTGCGGTAACACACCTTTTGACCGCCGCCGCCAGTGAGGTGACAATAGAAAAATAAAAAATATATTACAAAAGTAGTGGCAGAGTAGAGAGGGGCATGCTGTCTTGTACTTAGTTGTCGCGCACCACAACGAGCAGCGAATTGAAAAGGTAATGACTCCGGAAGCAATGGGCGGTTGTTTCAATGTTATGGCCGCGCGGCTTGTGTTACGCGAACGCGATAGTCATCGGCGGCACCGATATATTTTTATTTTTCAAGGCAATCGGCGCGTCACTAAAACCGCAAACCGCACGTAAAACCATGTCGCAATCGTTATATGGATGTGAATAGACTTTTTATGATATGCTGTATCACGGGTTATTTGGATTAATAAAATTAAAACAAATTAAAAAATATATATTACGAGAGAAAAGATGCAGCGCCTCTGGCGGCCGATTTGGTACTGTAAATTGTCATAAATTCATTTATTTCGTTGGACGGAATCGCAAAAATGATCCAGCTATGATCCAGCCGATCGATGCTTTTCAGCGGTTTTCAGTTAAGCGTGCGTAATGATAATGTTTCGCAAACAGAAATCTGAACTATATAAGTCACAATTCTAAAGATTTGGCTCGAGACGGTCAAACGACCCTCTCCTTTCAGTAAGGAAGGAAAAAAGGCCAAAAAAATTATATACCTAGTATATAGGTTTCGCGGAAACGCGCCCCATTCTCGCTCGTGCTACTCCAAGCTATAAATACTTCTTACACAAGCGACCTAGATGACTAAGCACGAAAAGACTACCGTTTTTACTAAATAGGTACCTATGTAGTTAGTACATTATTTTATAGATGACATAATGTGTGTCAGCACCAAGTCCCAATATTAACGAGTAAATAATATTCCGTAGTTATGTTTATGGTATGTACAGGGTGCGGCGCGGAAACTTGCTGATTTGAAAAGTCAATAAAAAAAAAGTAGTAGAGATATCACTGTAATTTATTTTTATTGTAACACACATCATAATTTTTTTTTTATTAAATAGTTTTGAAGATGATATCGGTCAAATGACGGCCCTCATTGTTGATGCACTGAGTTACCCGATTTCTGAAGTTTCGTTCAACTCTTCTAAGCATATCGATGTTGGCGCTGGCTTGGCGTACATTGTTTTTCAGTTGAGGTAGGCTCCTTGGACGGTCATTGTAAACAATTGATTTCAGATAACCCTATAAAAAAAAGTCACAAGGAGACAAATCGGGGGAGCGGGCCGGCCAAACAAGGTCGCCTCTCAAAGAGATGAGGCGCTGGAACGGCCAGTAAAATAGTACGCCTCGACGGCAAACGCGCGCTGCTCGTTGGTCCAATTCATGGCGCGAACTGACTATGCGGATAACAAAACTTCATGATTTCGTATTTCGAACGAGTCGGATCCCCCCCTTTCCCAACCCCACCTCGCCGCTTGGCGCGAAATACAAATCAGCAAGTTTTCGCGGCGCGCACCCTGTATATTAGTCACGTGGAGGCTTTGGTTGGTCATTAGAGCAAGTGTTTGAACAGGTAGAGCAGGTAGCAGGCAGAGCGCACGGTTTGTTTGTCTGTCCGCCTGTAGGATTGTTCAGTGGCAGCGCACGTAGCAGGAAGTCACGATAAAGTTTCGTATGATAGGTGCGGAGTTCGGTATTATGTTACGTCTTTTCACTTTCTATGCTAAACTCAAATTTCTGTGGCAACGCATACCTATTGTAGAACCCTTGATTAGGGTTCATTCCAACTACAGCCAGTCAGACAGTCAGCGCTTTTTTTTGTCCACTGCTGGGCCCTTTTGTTGTTGACATTAGGCTTTTGAGAACCCATCGGTTCTCAAAATCGTTTCTTTGTCGCACCGCTAGGGTGTGGAACTGGAACTGTCTCCCGGCGAGTGTGTTTCCCGAATCCTTTAACCTGGGTGTCTTCAAACGTCGTATCAACGGGCTAGACAGCCTAGCAACAGTCCGCAAATCTGCTGGCATGGCGCCTCACTGAGCGTGGTTTCGCGAGGAGAGGGGTTTTTGGCTCTGTCGACTGTACCATTGGTCTCTCGACACAGCCACCCAGGTTGGTTTACAATAAAAATAAAAAAATAAAAAATACGCCTCTCTAATTTTTCGCCAGTCCTCCCGGTCTTCAGCGGTACGGAACCACTGCGATTCCCCCCGACGAAGTACCTTACTTAATTTTTTTATGTAATCCGGTATGTGTGTCTGAGTTGGAGGGGCCAAAGCGCATGCTCCGACCAGCCAATATCACCTCCGAGAAGGTAGGTGCCATACCGGAGACATCCCTGGATTGCTGGTTATACTGGACTAGAGAAGAACACAACCGAGGCTGCTATGCGGCCATCTTACATCCAGTAGGGGCAAGGGAAGCGTCCCACCACATTTATATTGATTTATGAAAAGAAAATATCAGGAGAAGCGAAATACACTTATTGAATAATGAATGAATGACTGGAGTACCAAGGCATGAATTATGTATATAAATTTATAATGGAAAATCGACCACTAATTGGACGTGATACGGCCTCGACTCCAACCAACCAGAAGGAGTCACTTTTGCAAACTATCATATGGTATTAGATACACGCGCTAGATAAACTTTGAACTCGACAGAGCTAATCATAGTCACCGGCTCACAGCAAACTAAACATAGACTAACTAGCTCAGCTAGAGGCTAGTAGATAGAGTTATTGTGGTTACATTGTACTGCGACTGCGGGCAGTTGCTAGGCCAGATGATATTCTCGTATTATGTTACCTACATCTTACACGACGCACATATAAAAAGGGTAAAGTTGATACCTACTACACAATTTTTTACTTATGCCTAAGTGAAATTGTAAATTTTAATTAAATTTCCTAACGTACTTTAATTAACAGCTGAAAACATCTTCAATCGAAATAAATTAAAGCGCATCGAATTAAATTAAACAAGGAAAAGTACTTAAGAGTAAATTATCTACTATTAGTGAAAGATATTAGATATTATTAGTGAAAGTTAGAGGGAATGCGAAATCAAGAGCATGGGTAGGTAATATGCCTAAATTACTTGATTATGAATTAAAAATGTGAATGTAGAGTACCTAGTACATACATAGATAGTATGTGTCTGTACGTAGGTACACATATTTTCATAGCAATAAATTCCCAATTACGTTTGGTTATTGTTTATTAATCATTCATATGGCAGTAAGACTGCACTCGAACTTGTCACAATTGGTTTTATGCAGAATGTTTCGCTTAAGGCCGCGATATGCAAATTTTAGGAGAAAACGAGATTTTTGAAATTTTCAAAAATGTATTTCAGAGAAACCAGGCCACACAGAAAAAATATCAAAATTGATCACGAAAGCCAAGAATAAGGAAACTTTATAATTGTACTCAAAATGAGGCTTATTTACTTAACAAACCCCCTTCAAAGCCCACCTTGTCGTAAACAGTTGCTAACATGGCGTTTTTAGCAGCTTTTCCAGGGTCAACCTCACAGGTCAACCTATACAAAAACTAAAAAAACAAGCAGGATAAATAATCGTTCTTGTATTTCTCCAGAATATTTTCTGTATAGGTTTCTTGATTTTCTTAACAATTTCTTCTAAAAAAAAGTAATTTATGGTACTCTGTCGTGTTTTTTTTTTTGGCAAAAGTTACATGTTATAAGAAATAAATGACTAAGCATGTTATAATATAATTCATATATTTTTATTGAAAAGAAAAAAAAATCCGATTGAAAAATATGAGTATTTGGTTTACAAAATTATTCTAACAAATGGCCCATAATATAAGCCAAAAACGCTCATTGTTCGCATGTTTTGCATCGGCGGAATAGGGCCTTAAGAATAATTCAGTAACGCGCGAGGACTTGGCTTGGCATCCACACACAAAGAAAGGTCAAGAGGACATTACGAAAATCGCATGAAGCGTGGGTGACCTAGGAGAGTCCCTTGCGCAACTCCGCGCTCACGAAGGATAACGGCTTCCTAATGAAGTCTATTGAAGCTACTCGTCACGTTGTTTCGATCGTTAAATGCACTTCTCTTGCCGATACACATCCTAGCAGTGTATTCAATGTCGCCTAACCTTCACTGCTGTTAGAGTCATTCAAACGCTTTAGAAGAAACACAAATGCAGGCGAGAACATTGATTTAAGTACTTACTGGTGTGGTGTTTGAATTCAATGTATAATTCAAATACTACAACATTAAATGCTTTACCGTAAAAATCGCAACGAGCGACCCTGCCTCACTTGACCCGGCTTCAACTTTTGTTCATATTTGCAGAAAATAAAATCGATATTTATTTACCGAGTATATTGTGAGTTCGAAGCACCCGTCGCAGTAACCTTCGCGGATGTGCCAACGCGGAACAAAGGTCCTGTAGGTATGGCCTGTCTTGACAACGAACAAAGTCTGCCGATTGTCAGTACACATTAGGTCGTCAACATTCAATGTTAAATGAATCCTGTATTTGCATGTGCAAATTCATTTATTACGTGGCCTAAGTTTTGTCAACTTCCTTTTGCTAAATTTGTCGATCACAGCATTGGTTTGCGTATTGTACAAACATCCACACCAGAAATAAACGAGGAAAAGAGAATGCGCATTGCATACGGAACCGACGTATTTGGTGATCCTGAGCGTGCACCCAAATGTCCTAGTTTAAATAGATACATCTGCAGCGAGCTGTGATTAAACTTTCAATTACATTTTTGTACATATATCAAAGTTTTTTAGTATTAATATATATCGCATTTGTAAGAAATAGGCGACATCGTCTCGGAAAAGTCCTTATGAAAGGCTTCAAGTCCTGTACGCAGACACGCGTAAACGGCTCATGGGCACTGAGAACAGGTTAAAATGATGAAAATAATATCAGACCCAAGACCTTATCCAAACCAGTTGATCCTGTTCCTTTCATGCTATAGCTAGCCCTGTGTCCTATGCCTGTGTCAATAATAACCTACTTAAGACCTCGTTTAAATTTGCGCTTCTTTAAAAACCGACGTTTCGTGGAGTCGTTTTGAGGAGGAATTTCATGAATTTCTAGGTATTTTCGTATTTTTACAATAATTTTCAGGTGTTTCGTTAAGGTTAAATAAAGCGTTTACTCATATTTTCTTAATTTGCAACTTCCCCGAAGATTGCCAGTGTTTCGTGGTTTCAACAGTTTGTGTTTAAAAAATGTATAAACAACACGTTTTAAAAATATACGAAAAAAATTATCACAGTCGATGATCCCACGCGGTGTCGAATTTTGCCACAAGGCCATGCCGGCCATACCGGCGCTCCGCCACCACCGCTGCACACCGGTTCGGCAAGGTGTTGCCAGCCTAGACCCATTACAACTTTGCATTCACAATCTCAAACGCTCTACATCCTCGGTAATTAGGGCCAATTAACTTTTGCAAGTTTATATTTATTACGATTTCATAAATCTAAAATAAAGTTAATTAGGTAATTGTACTCTTGATTTTTACGCTTTATATTTGAAGTTTTCTATTATTTTAAATTGTTACGATAATTTATTTTGATTTTGAAATTGTCAAAAAATTACATGCACACATTATATGATAGCTAGTATTTCTTCAATACATTCTATTAACTTGCTTACATTCTATCGCACATTGCATCTTCATATTGAAATGTGAGTTGGTGTGCGTGCCTGTGCCGGCGTGAACAGTCTTTCACTGTCCGACGCACTTCGATTGAGTGACCATGAACCACTATTTCATCTGAACGAAACAGAAAGCAAGATGGAAGCTTGCGTAACCGTCGAGACGATACGCGTAGCGAACACGTGTGTTGCGTTGCGTTACGCCTTCGCGTCGGCGGCGTCGGTCGTCGGCGCGGCGCGTTGAACTGTCAGATTTGATCTTTATTGCGTAAAGTGAAGGTCACTTCTGTGCGGAGGCGAGCTTTATTTATTTGGCGTCCTTGGCCCATTAAGGCGCAGCTACACTACAAAAAATTGGTCAGAAACCAATTTTTGGAATTTTTCAAAATGTGTTAGAAACCAATTGATGTTTCTCGTAAACCACTGTGATACGCTAAAAAAAAATTGGCTTTCTTTCTACAAGACACACTGCTTCGAGTTTCGACATAATAATGGATCTATTGAACTCTATCGAAGAATAATCGCTAAGTATGCTCACGTTTCCGTGCTGTTCATGTAATGTCATGTAATTTTGCACAATCTATGAAAAGTACAATACTCCTTCCCGTCAAGGTGAGTATTATTTCGTTTATTAAATATTACGCCTTTAATTAAATGTTTATTGATTCTGAACTTACATCCTCCAAACTCATAGTGGATTATGATTGGGATTATGAGAAACATCAATCGGGCGTTCGGGAGAAACAAATGTTTGTAGTGTTGAGCTGAATCTGTTATTGTCAAATTCTTCTGAGATTATAAGTGTGGCAGCGTATCTACCTAATAACGTGTAAAAAAGTGAACACTAGGATCTAGGATTTGTTTCGCCTTCTTTCTCAGAATCAACTAGTAACTTTAACTGGTAATTTAGAAGACAAACATGTTTATAAAAATAAAAAAGTCACAGACAGACGAACAGGTAGATAGACACGCAGTGATCGCATAGTTTGGCCTTTTTCGCAATTTTGCGACGGCCGACGGGCGAAGACCCTAAAAAAAATTGATTGTCTGTAAAGTCGGTTTACGGACAATAGTTTTACGTGATGACGTCATAAAGTATATAAAGTGCGAAGTCAGATACAAAATCAGTTCCGGCGGATATGCTTTTGTAGAATATAAAATATGTAAAATTAATTTGAGTACATGATAAAGATGTGTTAATAACTAATAAAACATATGAGAAAATAACGACTATTAATTTTTGTTTATTTTATATTTAAAAAACCTAAAAAGCCAATAATATTAATTATCAATATAAACATCGTGTTGGAACTCAAACCTACATAACGCCATGTACATGTACAACGTTGCAACAACTACCTAACTGCGAAATCAAGTAAATAGGTACCGCTGAAGTATTTCATTTACTATTGACACTAGATGCGGACGCTAGATGTCGTTCCATGAAATCTTCACATACTGTTAAACAAATTTGCTCCGATAGGTACATCATCGATTAGCCCGGGTGGTTAAAACGTCCGGTCGGTGATGGTGGCAGGGACCGCGGGTTCGAGGCTCGCAAAAGACGGACAAATATATTTTGTATTTCCTACTATTGTATATGCCTCTCTATCGCGCTCTCGCTTGCACACACAGGTTTAGATGGAACGTGACACTTTTTCGTGCGTGCAGCCGGTGTTCATCAATTTATAAGACGTGACGTCATCACGTCAAAATGGCAAGAAGTTTTGCGATTGAGCTTCCTAGATAATAAATCGCATCTTATGAACCCCCACAATAATTTTTATTCATCGATTTTGGGGCCATTAATACTATTTTGAGTCAAAGGGACTCAAAGGGTTAAACAAAAAAAGAGATAGCCGCAAATAAACTAACAACAATGAGAATAGTGCCACCACCATTAGTGCCACAGTGGAGTATACTCCAAATCCATCTGGTGGAAATTCTTGCTAAATATGTCCACACTAGTATATTATACATTAGGTAGGACAAATTGCGAATGGAAAACTCCACGAGCGTGAGGTTACAGCGCAAACTGCCGGATGACCCAAATGTTATTCTCGCAATATGTATACACATACGGACGAACGGACGACGCTAGCAATAGGTACTTGTATTTTGCTACTCACTCACTTTTGTTTTTTTTTATGGAAACTGACACGGTTCGCTACATCACCTACAACGTCCGTGATGTCAGCCCATAACACCGGGTGAACTAGGTGCCATGTCAGTGCTTCCCCCTTTGATCGTGCCGGTTACACTGATCTGGTCGGAAAACACAAACTATTTGCATAGCCGTTTCAACCGACGTTTCGTTCAGTGCGGTGGTACCAACCCGGGCGGGTTAAACCCTACCACCAAGTAAGATTAGGAGTAAAGGGACCTACAGTTTTACGAGGAATCCCCTCGGTCAGCCTCCAACGGTCAGCGGTCACCCATCCAAGTACTGACCGCACCCAGCGTTGCCTAACATTCAATAGCGACAGTTGACGGTCTGCACTACTGAGCTATCGAGGCTGACAAAACACACAGGCTAGGGGTGGTACTGAATGCAGTCATCCAACGCAGTATAGCAATGTCAACCAAATTGTACTGTTTTTCATCATTTATTCATTCAAATCAGTTCTATGTCTAGCAAAACGTTGCCACAAAATCTAGGCAGGCAACCATTAATTACAATAGACACTTATAATCTACCTATTCCAGCATTTCATCTCGTGAATGAAGGGAGAATTATTGGAGGAAGGTTTGAGTGATTGTTTAGCAAGCGGAATGAAGATATCTCCAAATATTCCGATATTTGAAGACTTATCTTGGATAATTATTACGTCAGTGACTTATTTTCGTAGAGTGTACGTACCTATTTATTTTATCAGTAGCACTAATTACTTCAATATATACAACTTGCGAATTTTCCAATAAATGTGAACTAACATATTATTTGATTTACTTAATTTTAAATAAAGCGTGCGTAAATTCGTGTTTGGTAAGTATATTCCTACCTTTATTTGTTCATTTGTTATGTTAGGTTAGGTTAGGTGTGAGTTCGCAAACATTTTAAACCGAAAGCTTATCAAACATATAATGTAAATTAGAAAATTAAACATTGTGTGGGCTTCGGTTGGCTTGGCCTTACTTCCTATATTTTTTATTTGAATGATGCAAATACATATAATTTAACTTCCAAAAAGGGTCTAGCAAAACTTACGCCAGCAAAAATTTCCATCTGTGATGTGTGGACGAGCTCTTCATCCTTGAGTTCGTAGACACGAACACAGCACCGAAATTCATAATTTCCAACGAAATATCTCAATAAAAAAAAAAACTAATCTAATTAATTGTAGTGCGCGAGGCAGTCGAACAATAATTTGAATTTGGAACGTTACGAATTCCCGTTTAAAGATGGCGTTAAAATATTAACCGAACAGTGATAGCCGACTAGACTAGCGGTTGCCTATTCAATACTGATGCAGTGAAGAACGCTTTCACTCAGTAGTAGTGGTGCTGAGCGGGCGGGAGTGCAACGTGTTTACAGGTTGTTGCACCAGCCAGCACCGGGCGTAATGCCTGATACTGGGTTAGGTAATAATATCAATATAAAGGCACTCATACCTAGTTAGAATTTTCTAGACGCACTCAGCCGTCTCTGTATTCTAGTAGGAAGTGTTGGCAAACGTCTTGGACTGGTTATTTCATTTAAATACTAAATAATTAAGTTTTTACCATGGCAGACTTTCAATTAATTCGAATTTCTGACAGAGCAACACTTATTAGCACATTATTTAGAATAATGAAAATAAGGCCGAGAATTTAAAAATGTTACCATAATAATGGCCATTAGGCCTCTTTATAAGAAAATCAACATGAAAATGACAAAACCTGCTGAGGGACCTATTGGTCCCACTTGTAAATTCACCTCTTCTCTCGAAATCACGCTCAGTGTGGCGCCATGCCAGCAGATGTGCGGATTGTTGCTGGGCTGTCTAGCTTGTTAATACGAGGTTTAAAGGAACATACACGCCGGAAGACGGGGGGTTCCAGACCGTAGATGTGTCACAAAGAAACGATTTTGAGAAATGATGGGTTATCAAAAAAAAACCCCAATATCAAAAACAAATGGGTTGATGATATATTATCTCTCATGATATATTATCAGCTCTCTGCGACGAGTGTTGCGGAGTTAGGGCGGATAGCAGTGAATAAATCCAGCCTGTAGCTCATAGGTGCGATCGGTCGACTGTCGTTTCTAATCATAAGCACACCTAAGCTTGAACTTGGATAGGTGGCCGTTCGATCTTTAGAGGCCAACCGTGGTTTGGATTCCACGTAAAACTGTAGTTTCTTCCTTTCCCTTCTAACCATGGCGGGTAGGTTGGTGCCACCCACTGAATGAAAGGTCAGTCGAAACGACTAAGTAAATAGGTAGTGTTTTCCGTCCAATTCAGTTTAGCCGCAGTTTAGCTCTCTGCGACGAGTGTTGCGGAGTTAGGGCGGATAGCAGTGAATAAATCCAGCCTGTAGCTCATAGGTGCGATCGGTCGACTGTCGTTTCTAATCATAAGCACACCTAAGCTTGAACTTGGATAGGTGGCCGTTCGATCTTTAGAGGCCAACCGTGGTTTGGATTCCACGTAAAACTGTAGTTTCTTCCTTTCCCTTCTAACCATGGCGGGTAGGTTGGTGCCACCCACTGAATGAAAGGTCAGTCGAAACGACTAAGTAAATAGGTAGTGTTTTTCCGTCCAATTCAGTTTAGCCGGCACGACCAAAGGGAAGTACCTAGTACCTACTGATATGGCACTCTCAGAGACTTTAGCTAGATCATCCATGCAAGACAGATATTTCGACGCTGTATTTAAGGACGCAAGTAGATATTGGTGACCTTCCAACATGTGACTTAAGACTCCGTCATTTTATACAACAGGAAAAGTTCGCCGATGAGAAGAACCGGCTATTAAGGAATCCCCAAACGTACAACGGACCGTCTAGCTAGACTCTAGAGGTCTCAGTGCGGAGAATGGTCCACCCGCCTTCCCAGAGGAATAAGGAATCCCCAATTTCTTGGGTGCGGTTCGCGGATACTTTTTGTATGTGTCGATTTCTTCGTGCGAGTTACGCTGCAAGGTGCGCCTTGGACTCAATTAATTGCCGAAAACCTATGTCTTGGGAAATGTTTGTGCCCTAGGTACTCCGAGACCGGCAGGACGCCGCCTTATTAAGTAAAATCACCGGTGGTTTCACGTTTCCTTGTGTGTAACAAGACAATGAGATCAGGGTTGGAAGTTCTTTAATTGGAGAAAGCCGACGAGAGTGAGATGAAGATGTTAAAGAGAATACACTTAAAATTTAGGAAGATGAAGGATTAAAAGCAGGATAATAAAGTAAGGTTGGAATTGAAATTAGGTAGACAGGCGCGCCGCTGCACAAGACGGTGAGGACACTGACAAGGACACTACTCGAAGAATGCTTTCCCGATGCACCTCCAACAGTAGTAATAGTAGCCGAACGACAACGATCACATCTGTTTATCGGTCGGCACGGCATTCTCTACTTCTGGGGCTAGTGCGGCCTACCGCAACGGGCTCTTTGGTAGACGTTCTGAACTCTTCCGGTTTCTTTCCGTAGAGTATTTAGTATAGCCGCAGAGCAAAGTAGTGTAGTTATAGCGAAGATTGCGCAGCTATAGTATAGTAGATCTTTTATTATAGCCTTTTCCAAGAGCTATCGCAGACAATGGCAGGAAAATCAATGATCATGATGACCCTTTAAATTTTTTTATATATCATCAAACAAACCAGTAGATTGCATTTATGGTATGTTTGTTACATGTGTTTGTTTCTGTGTTAACTAATAATAATAATAGGGCAGGTAGCTCACCAGGGTGCTTTTGTTGCGAGGGCCTCCGCCGGGGAGCTGTTTTTACTCTTCGCTGCTGTCGACATTTTGATAAATTATCTGTAAGTAAACAACACACGTTTTTTAAATATTTTAACAGAAATTGGTAATTTCAAATCCCAATAGCAATCCGAAAATACGTACGCATATCACTTATGTACAACAACATGTCTTGATCATCTCCCACTAAAGATGGTATTGAAAGGGAAAATTACATTAAGTCGAGGGCGAAACTATGTAAACATACATAGTTCATCTACAACCACACTCAGTACAACCCAAGAAACATAAACAGCAACGAAAATCGCGGGCAGACCGGTCTTATGTCCTTATCGCCAATGAGCGACTTAGCATGATTTATAAATGAAATCAGTGTATTAGATACGCAATTAGGAATAAGGTAATTAGTTATTATATGCTTAATTTTTTTATTAGATTTGCACGTGTTATTGACTTACTTATGTACAGTGAGTACCTAATAGCGGAACACGTACATACTCGTACTTATGTCAAATGGATAGTTACCAGACCAGATAAACAAGAATTCAGTCTATTGCCTACATAAACATTCATTAATGTTGATATGAAAACTATAAAGTACGATCAATATAAAGGAGGAAGATACGAGTAATACAATCAAAACCATTTGTGACCCACAGTCAAAGCTTTAAATTTAAATAAATCAAAGAGTTATAGAATTAGATAGTTTTGATACGATTATAATAACATTTCGAACGACGACGCCCGCAAGATGTCCCGCCAGGCACTTTGGAAACAGAAATTTCAAATCATTAAATTGTTAAATTAAAAGTTGTATTTATTTTAGACATTTAAGTTTGTTAGTTTAATGGTTTATTATTATGATAGATAAGAAAACAATAAAATTTTACCATTTTTAGTCTTCCGTATTTTTTGTACCTATTACTAATTACGAGCTATCGATTGCTCGAAACAGAATCCGGGTTCAACAGTCCTTATCAATTTCGTGCACGTAAACAAACTAAACGTCTCCGGGTGGCTAGATATGATATCTGGTTTTAATCGTAAACGGATGTGCGTGTTCTTCGCTCAGTAACAGTAGAATAGAAGGAGTTTTATAGGCCTTTATCAGTTATAGTTGAGATACGTCGTTGGTACCCTGTTGCACTGGTTGTTTTCGAGGCTTGTCGTTGGCTCTAAGTTAAAATGTTCTTCTAATTATTTTTCAACCAGTATCGGGCGGGGTACGCGTAGCTAAGAAGATCACACGGGCATTGGTACTTACCTATACTTATGTTAATGTTAGAATTTTTTTATTAGGCTATACCGCTTCGACTAATAGGGCAGCAGTCGACAGAGCCTAATTGTGGGTCATTTGTCATTGCGTGGCTGTCTACTCTCTAGATAGGCCGATAAATACGACGTTTATCTCGTGTGCAAAACTATTTAGTTTATCAGTATCGACCAGCATTAATGTATAGGGGGATCATCACTGCTATAACTTTAGATATATACATATAAATACTTTATTGCCCAAAAAAAAAAGAAAAAAAGAACATTTTACAGAAATAAACGATAAGTAAGTTACGTGAGGGGCAAAGGCGGATTTATCCCTTACAGGGATTTCTCCCAGTCAACCCTTGTATGTTTGAGAGTCGTATGTTGTGAAATATAAGTAGGCAGTAAGCAAAAGACTTGAGTGTGGGAATGTAAAATATAAAGTAAGGAATATAACTATAATAAACTATAATATACTGCATATAAGTACGTACTAGTTAATTAAAAGTATACATGCATATATATGAATTACAGTTTATATAATATAATAATACCTAAATATATACATACATACTTGTCCAGTCAGGCTTAAAGGATTTAAGCTTAACTTCCTGTTATATATAAGTGTTCTTTACTTCAGATTCGTTTTTAAATTTTATTAGTGTTTCTTTACTACATGAACTTTATATAAGTACTGTAATTTTATCCTCGGCCTCCTGCGAGGCC
The DNA here is from genome assembly GCA_946902875.1 of Nematopogon swammerdamellus. Lineage (NCBI taxonomy): Eukaryota > Metazoa > Arthropoda > Insecta > Lepidoptera > Adelidae > Nematopogon > Nematopogon swammerdamellus. The sequence goes on from OX336333.1 coordinate 4,890,669, forward strand.
TCCTGACAAATAGCCGTATCGTTTGGTTTCTCGCCTCGCCGTTGTGGAAGAGCTCCTGGCTGGAGGGTGCTCGGGGAAGTTCAAGTTGATTGAATAAAATGTGCAAAAATTCTTCAATTTTAATAAATTTTCAACAAATACAATACTCGAGGTTGATGACGTTCCGGAAGTATTAATTAAGTGCTCTTGAAGCTCGTCAGTCAGGAAGTGATCGCTTCAATTTTATGTTCTTTGGTTGCTTTTGTCAAAACCACATATAATTAATTAGTCAAAAGAGTTCAAAGCATTACGAAATAGGACTTTCCTTCCTATGTTTTGCTAAAAAAATTTCCTCGTTGGACATTTTTAGTGATACGAGCGGAAAGTTGACAAACTAAATTTTTTTTTTATTGAAAGCGCGACATGTGGCTCCCAACCAACCATAAGGTGTCTAACGACGCCCATGGACATCTTCCGCCCCTCTTTCTTTCGCCATGTTGCACTCGGGGGGAAATACAAGGATGTTTCAGGATAGCGTTTCGTAACTTCTGGGTTCGAAAGAGGTCCATATTTGAAGACGAAAAGTTCTGTAACTTTTTCCTAGATTCGATCATTTTATAGTACTTTTTTTTTGGTGAAAATAGTTTCATCGAGATTCGGTGGACGGTGTTAACCGTCCGCCTTTATTAAATAAAAATAAAATGACTAGCTTACATGCTTCAACTAGTAGAATTAAACTACATGTAGGTAAATTCCAAAACTTAAATTTGAATGACATCAAAAGGAAAAAGGAGACTTAAATAGGTCATTGCACTCCCTAGACCTAGACAGTACGTTTGCCAAATCTCCCCATAATCACTGTCCATCGAATTTTTATTACAATTTTCAATGTTTGTATGAAAAAAAACGCAATTTCGATTTTAGTGATAAGAATTTTTTTCTTCTAATAATGAGTAGGTAGTACTTCCTTTTCCTGAAGTTTCTCAAGACTATCCTGAAACATCCTGTATAATAATAATAAAGTGTTTTTTTTAATGGATTGAGCGACATGTGGCTTCTTTACACCTACAAGTAGGTGTCTAACTATGCCCATGGACATTATGTGATGCACGGGGATTGCGAATGCCATGCCGGCCTGACAGAAGCCTTTTCACGCCCGTTTTGAAAAAAACCCAGGCTATAATTGGAAGGAAATAGATGGGCAGGCAGTGCGTTCCGAATTTTCCAGGCTCTGTGAATAAAAGACCTAAAATTTCTTGCGATCCTGCAGCCAGCAGGCGTGTCAGTCACCCACTACAGTTCGCGCGCACGCCACTGACCCGTAATAATAATCCTACATAATTAATTAATCTTCAATTGGATCGGAGCAGAGGACAAATGCCAACTTACTTGCACTCAATTCCACAATCACTGTATGTATGTTCTATATCGCTATCTTGTTTGTATGTGTAGATATAACCTTTTTCTTATACCGGTAGCGAGTGAACGCCAGGACGCGTGCGTTTCGATACGCGGCCAGAACGCGAATGAAGGCAGGCAGCTGGCTTGTTCTGTCTGTTGGCTTGTTTATTGGTTTAACGTGACGCGCCGCGTCGCACACTGGTTCAAGTTGTATGGGGCTGCGGAAATAATCCAGTAACTTCTAAAATACTTAACATATTTCGATAATTTTTTTTTTGCTGGTTTCGTAATTTATAAACACATTGATTATCAAAATATAATTTGGCAATTTTCAGAACAAGTCATAAAAAAAAATTAAGTAACGATTTGCAGGTTTAGTAATTAATTCCGCTCATTATATTTGCAGGAATTGTGATAATAATAAGAACACCAACTCCTTAAATATTATCAAGCGGCCTCAATTGAGACCTTGTCAAATCAAAAAGTCATAGAAAAGTGTAAAGTAATGCATAAAAAGGAATTTAAATTCAAACAATTAGCTGTTTGGCTTCGTCGCTAATAGGTACAATTTTCTTCTTTGGTTTTGGCCTTAGACTCGTTATTAGAGGATCAGAGGACAAGAAAATCATGTTCATCACATCTTCATTAGTCGCAATTCTGCTGCACTTCCTGGAATGAAGAAGCCGATAGCGTTTGTAGTTCTGCATACTGAGTTCCACCTTTGATTGAATTGAGCCACAAAACTTTTCTGCACTGCACTCACCACTGTTTCAATTTGACATTCATTTAGAGTTGGGTACGTATTTTGGAAGTAAAGTCGTAGTTTTGAAAATCACGATCACACTTGATTAGTTCACTGCACAAAACAGAGTAGGGGATCGCGACACTATCCATTTCGTGAAGGAGATGTTTACAAGTTGGAAAGTGGTTATTAAATGATTAAAAATTAAGGATAGTAATATAAATTGATCATTACATTAATGAGAAGGGGAAACCTCAAATGACATTAGCAACATCCATTTTTTTTTTATGGAAACTGACACGGTTGGCTTACATCACCTACAGCATCCATGATGTCAGCTTATAACACCGGGTGAACTTGGTGCCACGTCAGTGCCTCCCCTCGGCTACACTGAACTGGACGGAAAACACAAACTATTTACATAGCCGTTTCGACCGACCTTTCACTCAGTGCGGTGGTACCAACCCGGGCGGGTTAAACCCTACCACCTAGTAATATAAGAAGAGAGTCATATCCCTTAGTCACCTTTTACGACATACACGGGGAGAGATGCAGTGGGGCTATTTTTTTAAAGTACCGGCCCCACACGGTACATCCATTCATAAAGCGACGTTAATTAGGTACTAATGTGCGCTAATGATTGCGCGCAGTTTCACTAATCACTTACCTGGTGCATTCAAAGTGCGATTACTCCCAAAGTGCAAAAAAGTAGCAGCTGAAACTTATAGATCTGATCGACGAAGGTATAGAGTATCTATACATATAATAAAATCGTAGAGGTAAGAAAGTCTGTACATTGAATGTATTCGGAAAAAAACTAACCAGGGTGGCTTAAAATGAGATACTGAACATGTTAGAACAGTTTTTAAAATTTTTGTTTGTTTGTTTGTTTGTCTGTACGCGCATCACGCAAAAACCACTGAACGGAATTAGACGAAACTTTGTATAGTGGCAGTTTATATGCCGGGTTAACATAATACGTAAAAAAAAATAACAAAAATAAAAAAAAATTAACAATTATAAACATTATTGCGCGTTTAAAATCACGTAGTCCAAAGTACATAATTATATCTTGAGAACTGGCTGCAAATACAATTTGAATAAAATATTCATTCGAAATTTAAAAATAAGTAGATACAACGAAAATGACAGTTCTTCTTTTTTATAACTTGAACACAATAGTCTATACATATCTATTCTTTCTATACATATCATAAAATCGTAAATGCAAAAATGTCTATTTGTACGCGCATCTCGCAAAAAACCACTGAACGGAATTTGACGAAACTTTTTATAGTGACAGTGTATATCCCGGATGAACATAATAATTAAAAAATATAATAAAAATCACGTAATCCAAAGTAAAGGTAAAAAACAATTTTAAATGTCATGTTGACAACGGAGAACTGTCATCTCGACGTGAGCTGGCCGGTGACAAATTGTTTGATAAATAAAAATAATAATTGAAAGTCGAAGTTATGTCGCTGTCATTGGTGCAATAAAATTTATATATCTGTTGCCCGCGGCTTCACTCGCGTGAAATTCGTATTTAAAAAAAAGAAAGTAAGTAACTAAAGGCGGGCCCGAAGGCGGATCTGCGCTCACGTAAACGATATTCTTTCTCGATGAAAGTAACTAAGGGCGAGGCGGAAGGCGGAGCTGAGTTCAGGAAGAAGAAAAACATTCTTGAAGAAAGTAAGTAACTAAGGGCGAGGCCGAAGGCCGAGCTCTATTCTGGAAGACCATAAACCTTCTCGAAGAAAGTAAGTAACTATGGGCGAGGCCGCAGGCCGAGCTGCGTTCAGGAAGAAGCTAAACCATCTTGAAGAAAGTAAGTAACTAAGGTGAGGCCGAAGGCCGAGCTACGTTCGGATAATTGAAAAACCATCTCGAAGAAAGCAAGTAACTAAGGGCGAGGCCGAAGGCCGAGCTGCGTTCAGGAAGAAGCTAAACCATCTCGAATAAAGTTAATTAATATTAAGATTGAGTTAATTTAATTTAAATTTTATTATAAAGTCCACGCTTCTAACGGCAAATATACCGTGCATCCTAGAACCTCGCGGTTATTCCCGGCTGGATGGCAAGAGGCCCGATGCTATCACCTTAGTGCCATGGACTAAGGGTAGTTCTTGGATGTGGGACGCCACTTTTGTTCTCACATTGGCTCCAAGTCACGTTAGGACATCTTCAAGAGCGGCTGGCGCGGCCGAGGCTGGGGCGGAGAGCCTCAAACGCAGCAAATATAGAAATATAATTAAAGATTTCGAATTTGTTGCGTTTGCGGTTGAAACCCTCGGTTTGTGGAGCAGTGAAGCCAAAAAAGTTTTAAAAAACATAAAACCGACTTCCTAAAAAAAGTAAAACTAAAAAACTATTTAAAATAAAAATATAAAAACCGCCTTCAAAAATATATGAAATAAAAACCCAAAAAAAAAAAACGAACCCTAGAGTTGAAGGCGGTGCTAAAAAGGCTACACAAATCACAAAGGATATTATCATCCACTCATGTTTTCTTTCATGCATCATTTTTGCTTGCTTTACAAATCACAAAGGATATTATCATCCACTCATGTTTTCTTTCATGCATCATTTTTGTTTGCTTTAGCACCGCCTTCAACTCTAGGGTTCGTTTTTTTTTTGGGTTTTTATTTCATATATTTTTGAAGGCGGTTTTTATATTTTTATTTTAAATAGTTTTTTAGTTTTACTTTTTTTAGGAAGTCGGTTTTATGTTTTTTAAAACTTTTTTTTTATTTCACAGTTTTTTTTAATAATTGCTCGCGATTCCGCCTCGCTTTCCAATCCGATCTTGACCCAATTAAAATAGGACCACGTCAGCTTCGATAGCTCAGTGGTACAGACAGTCAACTGTCGCTATTGAATTTTAAGCAACGCTGGGTGCGGTCAGTACTTAGATGGGTGACCGCTGGCCGTTGGAGGCTGACCAAGGTTCGGATTCCTCGTAAAACTGTAAGTCCCTTCCCTCGTAATCTTACTTGGTGGTAGGGTTTAACCTTCCCGGGTTGGTACCACCGCACTGAATTAAACGTCGGTCGAAACGGCTATGTAAATAGTTTGTGTTTTCCGACCAGTTCAGTGTAGTCAGCACGATCAAAGGGGGAAGCACTGACATGGCACTGGTGTTATGGGCTGACATCACGGACGTTGTAGGTGATGTTGCAGAACTTAGTAGAATGGACAGACATAAACGTGTTACGGAAGCCTACTTTTATTATAAAATAACCGTCGGAGGACCTTGGTTGAAAATTGTAAAATTTAGTAGAACGGATAGACATGCATATGTTACGGAACCCTACATTCATTTTGCAGAACTTAGTAGAATGGACAGACATAAACGTGTTACGGAACCCTACTTAACAGTTGCACTCCGGGAGTGCCGGCAGATCCCGTGCCACTCTAACTTAACCCTTAACGCAATGACTTAAGGTTTCATTTTAAAAATGACGCTGACGCGATGTCGCGAGTTATACATTTTTACCCACCTAAAAAAGTGCCAAGAGCCGCTAAAGAAGTTTTCACTTCAAAAACCTCAGGGTTATCCCCTTTCAAATAAAAAAAAAAGAATTTTCAAAATCGGCCCACAATTGACGGAGTAATCGCGTAACAAACATCCAAAAAAAGAAAACATACCGTCGAATTGAGAATCTTTTAGGTCTAGAGTAAATTTCTCGTGAAGACAAATGCAACGAGCCCAAACACGATGGGTTTATCATGTGTAGTTTAGGAGTTCCTATGGCCACCTTCTGTCTCCATCATCAAACCAGCTCGATGGTACTCGGTACAGTAGGTACTGGCCAGGTACCATAATAAATTAAGCGCCGTTCGGAAAAGATAAAAAAATTTCAAATTTAGAATATTCATGAAACAAGGGTCCGAATATGTATCACTAGTATATCGATTCATGTATTTCAACAGGACAGAGAAAATTTCAAAATATTAGGTATTTAATACTTTTTAGTTTTATTTTTTTTTGTTTTTTGGAAATCGGTTTAATATTTTTTAAAACAGTTTTTATTTCATTCTTTTTAGTAATATTACATAAAAAAGAATAATCGAAATCGAATAATCGAAATCGATTGAAGTGGTACAGAATTATTCGCCATATGTGTCAGACTGCAAATTGCTGAATAAGTCCACATCACAAATGTTTTGCTGGAGGTAACCACACACCATACTAATTTATCAAACTGAAAATTGCCGAAAACGACCACATCACAAGTTTTGCTGAAGGTAACCACACACCATAGTATTATGCTGATTTTTCGAATACCACTGAACCAATTTCGATAAAATTGAAATGGGACCACCTCGGAAGTATGACCTAACTAACAAAAAAAGAATTTTCTAAATCTGCCCTCAATTGACGGAGAAATCGTGTTACAAACATACAAAAAAAAAAAAAAAACATACAGACGAATTGAGAACCTCCTCCTTTTTTGGAAGTCGGTTAAAAAGAGGCTTGAGCTGGTTGACGCAACTGGTGTCCCGCCATCAAGGGCTTATGTACTTCATTCAAAGGGTAAGCCTTGCCATCCAGCGGGGAAATGCCGCAAGTGCTCTAAGAACATTTTAAAATGCCCGTTTTGATAGTTATTTTAATGTTTGTTAGGTAGGTTTAATTCTTTAGTTATTAATATTACTTTTTTATTTTTATGAAATAAATAGATTGAGTAAAAGATATTATATTCTATCGAAGAAAGGAAGTCTTTAAGGGCGAGGCCCGAAGGCGGAAGAGGGTTTTTGGTTTACCTGAACGCAGCTCGGCCTTCGGCCTCGCACTTAGTTCCTTCTTTTCTTCCAGAAGGTTTATCGTCTTCCTGAACGCAGCTCGGCCTTCGTCCTCGTCCTTACTTACTTCCTTTATTTGAGAAAGGTTTATCGTTTACCTGAAAGCAGTTCGGCCTTCGGCCTCGCCCTTAGTTAGTTACTTTCTTTAAGAAGGTTTTTCGATTACCTGAACGCAGCTCGGCCTTCGGCCTCGCCCTTAGTTACTTACATTCTTCTTTGAAATACGAATTTCACGCGAGCGGAGCCGCGGGCTCAGCTAGTATTTTAATATGCATCCGAGCACGTAGGCAAATGTAGCTAAACTTGTAGCTCTAGGAGTTTGTATTTTATTTCACATTTTTTGGGGATATATTTGAAATTTATTTTGGAAGAGGAGAATTCATGAATACAATTTTTTTTTATATTTTAAGGAAGATAATGCTTAGGCACTTAATAATAAATAATAAAAGTATTTGTGTAATAATTAATAAGATGTACAAAAAATAAAATTCTTATTGATCATAAATCTTAAATAACGCTGCAAATAAATTGAGCAACTTTGAGCATTTATCCTGCGATGTGTAGAGTGAGCACTACGAAGAAAGAATACAGAGAAATGACGGCCAATAGCTGAGGTATGAGGTAAGGTAGCGGGGTGGCGGAACGCTGAGCCGCGCGGGGCGGGAAGCGAGCGGGAGAGGGGCTAGCTAGCGAGCGACTAGCGGCTAGCGGCCCGGCCGGCCCGGCCGGTCAGTCAACACGTGCATTGGAATACGTAGGGTTGTCACTTAGTCTACCAAAAATATATTTTTCGATTTATTATTTTACGAGTAGGTATTATGGTTAATTGTGCCCGTAGTCTAGTGGTAACGCTTCTCAATGCAGAAGTTGCGGGTTCAAATCCCGGGCACTAACTAATGTACTTATTTATTTCCTTGATAAGGATTGATATACGTGCATTTCATAACGAATAGGTACGATCGCTCCGATGAAGAAAAATAAAGTTAGGTAACTAGTGTACACTGGTCTATGAAAGGTATTTTTGTGTAAACTGCTTCTGATTTCCACTGGTCACCATGTACGAGTAATCGAACCAGATATAACAAATTGTGACAAGTTCGAGTGCAATATGACTGCCATAAGAATACTCAATAAACAATAAAACAACAACAATAAAAACAATACCTCCTATGTCAGTGGGCAGAGTCCGTGCCTAGCAGTGGGACGTTTTAAAGGATTATAGAAGAAAACAGATAGTGAATTTCATCGAAAAAAACGTTTTTATGTATTTAAACTTAAAATACAGAACTATAATAACTTGAAATACATACCTAAACTTATATGGGTTTTTAAATTACCGTGGTTATTTGACATTTTAAGAAGTAACAACGGCTTTACTCGCTATCGAAATACGAGCTGTGTGGCTCGACATTTCGGCCAGAGTGCTCATGATGATGGGCCATACGTTTGGCCCGAAACGTCGAGCCACACAGCTCGTATTTCGACTGCGAGTAAAGCCGTTTTGTATTCTTATAATACCTACACTTAATAACTAGAATAATATCTAAAAAACTAAACTTAATAATAAATAATTCATAACTGCGGTCTTGGCCTTGGACTAAACTTAAAATCTCCAAGCCAAACATACATAAAATAAAGAGTGCAGCATTTATTTAAAAAAAAAATGTATATATATATAACTAAAAAAACCATTAGGTATACTTTGGACTACACACACAAACACAACTAAAATAACTCTTCCTCCGTACTTAAACAAAATAATTTTAATTTCACTTTACACAAATTTAAATTTTCACTTTTCCTTAAACAATGTATCATCTTGGACTATTTTTATCCATCTTTCTCGTATTGATCCCTTAGTAGGATGTGGAAACCTTGTAAAAAATTTTTTTTCTTGAAAATTTCTCAATTACTTACTAATTAAAAAAAATTAAAAGAATAGCGACAACCCTAATTAGCTGTCAATTCACTCTCATATTTTAACGTGGTTTAATACATATTTATTTACTTTCATACATGATATCCCAGAACTCTATTTCTAATCATTCATATGTGGCAGCCCTAATGAGCGCGTTCAATTTATTTGTTTAATTAAATAATGCTTATGTTATTGCAATGCGAGGTCAATACATAAAATGTACAAAATTTTCAAATAGAAGTAGCGTTGTGACAGCCCTAATTGGCCAGTTGAACCAAATATTTCTAAGCACATGGAAAACAAGATATTATATATAAGTTCTTTCAAAATTAGTTAATAGTACGCTAAGGGGGGGTTCTGTATCGTAAATAAATCACTTTTGAGGAACAAAGATTTTTGTTTACAAAAAAAAAAATTATAATAATGTAAAATGTAAAAAAAAATTCTTTTCTTAATCGTTTCAGTTTCATGCCAGGAACAAAAAAGTCTTCCAACACATAGATCTCTTTCTTTCAGAAATTGTGAAAACCACAATTTTAGTTTTATTAGTATGGAATAGAAAGAATTTGATTTTTTTTACCAACTTACACGTGTTACATCAAAATGGCAATGAAGACTTTTTTGTTACTGTTATGAAAATGAATCGATTAGGCTATAAAAATCAACCACATATTTTTTTACATACATACATTTTCATACATAAAAAACATTTTTCATAAAAAAAGCCCAAGGTCCAAAAAATTTTATATAGGTTTTACTCCTTATATGATGCAGAACCCCCCCCTTAGCGTACTATTAACTAATTTTGAAAGACCTTATATATTAAGATCACAATGAAGTGATACAGTGGAAACCAAACTTAAATGCGTATTGGCCTGAAGTTCGGCCGCTTGACTGCGCATGTATAGTCAAATAAAATATACAATCGAATATTTTGGCAAAAAATTTATAAAATTATTACATTATCATTTGTAGGTAAAAAGAGAGTCTTGCTGCATGCTTGCTGCATTATATTATGTTTGTGCACACCGATGTATCGATCATGGTTAAAACCGGTTTGAACTGACGGACGACGACGCGACGTGTTGGTGCCGTTCAGGTGACCCCGGTAAACGCACTTCGCCAATAAACATTTCTCATGCTAGCACCACACATAGCTGTATGTACACAAATATTTGGCAAACATTTCAGTTTCGTCTCCCTTTAATGGCTTGGATAGACCGAGATAAAACTAAAATGTTTGCAACAATCACGAATACCTACGAATAACCACCATTAGCAAAAAATCTATCACGACAACTACGGAAGAAACAAATAAATAGTGAGTGACTGTACAATGGCGCACGCACAGACGAGAGCGGGGCGTGCGCGGGCGACAGGACGCGGGCGGCGACGGCGCGCGGTCGTATCCTAGCAACGCGGGGGAGCGCGGTAGGGTGCGCCGATACCCCCTTTGCACACCTACCGCCCTCCCCCCCTCTGCCCTAATAATCGTCTTTTGCGCAGACACACGGGCGCATCTCACAGCCGCATTTAAGTTTGGTTTCTACTGTACTTACCTATGAAATGAGATGCCATCACTTTTCCCAATATTTTTGGTATGATTTTTGCAATATCGCAACACACAACCGGGCATAATGACTGGCGCGAAGCGAGCCGCAGACGGACGGCAGCGAGCGCGCGGACGGCGCGTCCGCCGCGTTCGGTCGCTCGCGAGCTACTAGTCTCAAGAGGGTCCCTCCGCGTAATGGTTACTCCACCGCGGTGGAGCGAAGGCTGTTGCCCGGGTAAGAGGTCTAGTAGAATACATGATACGTCATTGGCGATGTGTAAAGAGTTTAAAAATAAAATTAATACTGTTCAGTAAGCACTAGTTATCTGACTATATGAAAATGCTATAGCAGATATCGTGTATTCAATTTTGTAAATTTGAATTATTTCCGCCCATAAACCATAGTGCGTCGCCGCCGCCGGTTGTCTGTGGTACACAGATACGACGGGTAGGTATTTCGAGCGATAATGACTTCATGTTTGGATGATCTCCAATCTCCAATGCTACTCCGTCCGGTAATTTCTTTCTGAATTATAAAAAACGTACTAAAACAAAAATGTGTTTGTTTCCCGAAAATATTACACTGTCGAAAAAAACCTGCAGTTTTCCTGTAATCTATGGCTTAATATTTACTAACCCTATGAAAGTCATAAATTTTAGCTTTAGAAACCTTTGTACAAAAAATATTTGTTATTCACACACGATATGTTCGTTTAAACTTTTTTTTATTGGTATCAAATTGGCCCCCATATTATCAATACTAATAATTCTGTAAGGGATCGTCATGGAGTAAGTTACTTTGTTTTATGAGATACTGCGTTTGTAGACTCTATGCATGATACTAAAACTAAATTGACGATTTTTAGAAATCTTTTCTGTATGTATGTAAGATACCGTATGTATGTTCCTCCATAACTCTTAAACCGATCATCCGAATAGCACATTTAACTATACGCGACACAGGATAGGCTAAATAAAATTCAGTTCCGGATACGCTGAGATGTGGCTCTCATACAAGCCGAATTGTTCCGCGGGCCGAAATAAAGGTACGATATCAGGCTTACTTACTTTCTTGTTTTTAAATACGAATTTCACGCGAGCGTAGCCGCGGGCAAAAGCTAGTGTCAAATAAATTTCTATCTAGTTATTGACGAGCGATATATGTGCGCATAGGTGCGCATCATCAAGATCTATCATTATGCCAAATTTCATGTTACTACATTACCTACTTAGTTTTAGAGTCGGTGACAGGCGGACGGACACCGGAGTGATCTTATAATGGTTCCGTTTTTCATTTTAAGGTACGGAACCATAAAAAAACCGGCCAAGTGCGAATCGAACTCGCGCACGGACGGTTCCGTATCGCCATGTCATGGTTAGCACCACTTACGCCATGTGTTATGAAATGCTTCATATTAGTTAAAATTCATGATTAGTTAAAATGCTTCATACTCTATTCGGTAGATGGCGCGCGCGCATACACTTTATGGTTTCTTCTATGGGAACCCCATGAATTTTTTACTTTTTCTTATTTTTGTTATTTTTTGTTATATCAGCCATAATAAATAACATATTCTGTGAAAATTTCAACGGGCTACCTGGTTCAAGAGAAACAGCCCTCGGACAGACGGACGGACGGACGGACGTACGGACGGACGGACAGACAGACGGCGTAGGCTTAGTAATAGAGTCCCGTACCGGATACGGTACCCTAAAAATGAAAAGGGATCGCTTAAAGTGTTTATTAAAAACTGATCAGATAGACTCTTGATTAGAGAACAAGTAATTTACGTGCTTTGGCGTAACATTTTGCCGGTGTCTCTTGGACACAGGATTATGGAATAGTGGTTAGTTAGATAGATAGAAAATATAGTACCGTGTGGGGCCGGTACTTAATAAAAAGAATAGCCTCACTGCATCTCTCCCCGTGCATGTCGTAAAAGTCGACTAATGGATAAGGACAAGACGCCGTGCTAAAGGGCGACAGGCTCGCCACCTCTCACCTTGGCATGGTACTTCCACCGAGTCATGCAGCAGGTGGGTCTTCGTGCCTTACTTGCTGCTTGATCGATTGAATCTTGTTCGAATAATTTGCGAAACGTGGTGGTCGGTGTTGTGCTGTAATATAATATATAAAGGTAAAACACCGATTACTCTGCTCACCCCGATTGTCGGGATTCATCGTGTGTGATATGTATGTATATGTATAGAAAATATTTTATTGCTCCAAGAAACATTCAAGAGGTCGCGGTGACGATCAATTTGCGATTGGCAATGTGTCTGTCAATGAATGTGTCAATGTCATTGATTGTCAACGGGTACGTTATTGACAATTCCAATTGAAGTGCTATTGATTGATGTAGCTTCAAGCGTGATTCAAGCGACGCGAGACGCGTCAAAGTTTTTGCCACTACTTAAGCTATACGCTCTTATTAGAGCTGGCAGTAGGGCACCCATCGAACTCAGTTACCTCGTAGACTTCCGTGTGTGATTAGTATGTGAATACGGAGCCGTACTACTTTGCATTTAAAATTCAAATTCAAATAATTTATTGACCAATGAAACATGTTCTATTAAATAAAGTAATTACTTATAATAATATAGATACAGATTGAAGATGATTTTTTATGGAAACTGACACTCTTGGCTACATCACCTACAACATCCGTGATGTCAGCCCATAACACCGGGTGAACTTGGTTCTACATCAGTGGTTCCCTTCGGTCGTGCCGGCTACACTGAACTGGATGTAAAACACAAACTATTTACATAGCCATTTCGACCGACCTTTCATTCAGTGCGGTGGTACCAACCCGGGCGGGTTAAATCCTACGACCTAGTAATATAAGAAGGGAGTAATATATACCTTAGTCGCCTTTTACGACATACACGGGGAGAGATGCAGTGGGGCTATTCTTTTAAAGTACCGGCCCCACACGGTACAAATCATGTTCGGGTCGAGCGAGACACCCTATTCCTGGTTTTTTTAACACCTCATAGCATTCCTGAAAAAAATAAATAGATTGATTAAGCCTAGGGGATGGGCCTCTAATAGTCTCTACCACAGAACAACGATCGGGCCACACAGCCCGCGCCCGGCCCCGACAAGACCGGACTTTTTTGCTCTGTGGTCTCTACCTAACTGCAAACGAAATTCACACACGTGTAGAGGATGGAGCGGTATTGGTAACGTCACAAATATTGAGAGGATAAATCGGAACTAGGAAACGAATCTTAAATTAATTTGTCGAGGAAGTTTGGGCGAGCACATCCAGTTGGCATTGAGCTGATCAATTGAGCATGCGGAAACAGTTAAAATGTTTTGTTACTGTCAAAACTGGACGGAGTAAGCGCCTTTGACGATAGAGTAGACGGTCCTGTTAAATCACAACTGGAAACTCTTACGTCATCATTGTGAAGCACACACTCTACTGTGTGTCTACCAGAATTTGTGCATAAAAACTAGTAACTTTGTTGTTTTATTATAAGTAATCACAAATTTGCCGTCAAATGTGCAGCGCCGTCACTGGATACTGGCAGTAATAAACGAATTTCCTATTCGTTTGGTTGCCACTATTTAAAAAAAGAAGAAGAAGAATTTCGACAGACGAAAAACAATAGCCCAAACCATGCCGAAACCCTAAACATCTTGTAATGCGCTCCTGGAGAACATTTTCCTACTCCTGCAATTCAAACGTGTTTTCGCAAGTCCCCGGAGCCCTTGGTTGGTCCGCTTACAAGCCGACCGAACTGACACCCCCTCTGGCAATCATAATATTATATCGCTTTCTAAACATGGCCTTTGGATTACTTTTTTTTTATGAATTGGCAATTTTCTTCGTACGAGAGTTTTAGTCAATTAAAATTAAATTAAATTGAAAACTTAAAGTAAAATAAAACAATTTAAATTAATATGTTTGCAATGTTTAAAAGATCTTAAAAAATACATGAGACCAAAGCAGCAGTGACGGGACCCTCAGCACGTCAACACACACGGTTCACACTTGACCGTTTAATGCATTTAAAACTCATGCTAATTGTTTTGTTTACTGTTGAAACATGACATTATTTGCATCAATGTGAAAATCTAACGGTGCGAAACATCGGTCATTCCTTTGAAATCTTGTGAGTCCTATGTTCAAGGAAATGAACACTAGGTACGTGTGTTACTAAACACAAAATTTGTTTAGTTGCTCATCGGACATCGGACTCACATTAATTAAAATTACTCGTATCTAAATCGACTTTATAATAGATGTTGCTAAGTCGTTTTGCACAATCATAATGACTTTTGGGATATGCCCTCTATACGAAGTAGAAGGTGTGGATCTAAGCTTGCGATGGCTTCACCGAATATATCCGGGCCCATCGGCAGTAGAGGTAGGTAAGTAGGTAATAATTTTATGTATCAATATATGAATCGTTATAACTCGAGAACCACTTTATCGATTTACATTTCGTTTTCACTGTTATATTCGTCACCTCTCAGAGGGTTTTAGAGTAGGTATAAATCATAACCATAATCAGTCCGTCTGGTGGGAGACCCGAAACTGACTGATGATCTGGAGTCTCTCAGTCACAGACGATTTGTAGGGTCACTCAGTCTGTTCTACAGGTACTATCATGGACGCTGCTCGGAGGAACTTGCTTCCCTTATTCCTTGCCATCCAACCTATCTTCGCAGCACTCGCCGCAGAGAAACTGAGCACCCGTTTGTTGTTGACATTGGGCTTTTGAGAACGCATCGGTTCTCAAAATCGTTCCTTTGTCGCACCGCAAGGGTATGGAACTGTCTCCCGGCGAGTGTGTTTCCCGAATCCTTTAACCTGGGTGTCTTCAAACGTCGTATCAACGGGCTAGACAGCCTAGCAACAGTCCGCAAGTCTGCTGGCATGGCGCCTCACTGAGTGTGGTTTCGCGAGGAGAGGGGTTTTTGGCTCTGTCGACTGTACCATTGGTCTCTCGACGCGGACACCCATGTTGGTTTACATTTAAAAAAAAATAACGCTACGTCATCGGCGGCCTGAGCTATAAGCAAAAAGTCACGCGAAGTTAAGCCGCGGGTAAAAGCTAGTACAATATAATTCAGTTATCTATCAATTATATAGGTGTTCGGAAACTAAGCAGTTGATGTTTAATATTGTATTGAGGCACGAAATTGTATTGTTCAAAATGAGAAAAATTTGTCAGCTTAGGTTTACCTAGCAACAGTCCCCAGGTGATTTTGAATATGTCGACTGCATCATTGGTCTCTCGTCACACCCACACCCATGTTGGTTTACATGAAAAGACATGTCAAGTGCGAGCGTTGTTCACACATAGAGGGTTCCGTAGCAATTTCCTTCTTGCACGCATAGCGATTGCGCGCTGCGATCATGCGGTCGTCGCACTTTGTCTCGTGCGCGGCGACGCGGCTTATTTGGAAAATATACCTTTACCCAGCGCTCCATAGTGCTGAGCTCGGGTATACATTCAAGGAGTTGCAAAGCAAGTTTGTCACTTGAAAATATCACCCGGGCGCAGCACTTTTCTCGGGTATACTTTCAAGTAACGAAACTCCGTTTGGCTTCCTTTAATGTATACCCGATCCCAACACGATAAGTGCTATGAGTGATGTTTTGGTGGTTTAAAAAAAAAAATAACCTAACCTAACCTAACCTAATGTTGAGGCGGCGCATGTCGTTTATATCGGGTCGTCGTATAATATTTTAAAGTGCCTGCGCGCGAAGTCCTGCATTTGAAAGTTTACCCGACGCCAGCGCGATCAGTGACGTCACAAATGTTGGGTGAAGGTACATTTTAAAGGGCTTAATTATCAATTTTTGTGTTTGAAAATATGCCCGATGCTAGCGCGGCCAGTGACGTCACGAGCGCTGGGTAGAGGTATATTTTCCAAATAAGCGGCAGCGACGCGCGCGCCTACTACTAAGGTAAGGTAAGGTAAGGTACTATTATGGCCGCTGCTCTAACGAAATTGCTTCCCTTATCCCTCCTCCTCCTGTTCGCCTTCGCCAAACCCGCCATACTCTCGCGGAACACCCCTTTGTAGTGTACAGAAGAGTAGTTAGAACTGCACGATTCTCTAAATCGTTCTTGTGCCGCACTGCAAAGGTGTGGAACGGGCTTCCGGGGAATATCTTTCCTCACTCCTACAATCCACGGATCTTCAAATCGCTCGTAAATAGCCTTTCCCCAGCGACATTAGTCCACCTCCAAGCCGGACTGGCACCTTCTCGGGGGTGAAATTGGCTGCGCCTGAGGCTTCGACCTCGGGCAGAGCCAGCTAGTTCGGAAGCAATAAAAAAAAGCACTAAAACAAAACCAAATTAAAACCAAATAACTACTAAATAAATTATTTATTTCGTACTATTACTATTACTATTTCGTACTATTACTAAATAAACTATTTATTTCGTACTATTACTATTACTATTTCGTACTATTACTAAATAAACTATTTATTTCGTACTATTACTATTACTATTTCGTACTATTATTAAATAAACTATTTATTCGTACTATTACTTTCGTACTATTATATTTAAGTTTTATAAAAACCATAATTTAAGTACGGCCTGGCGTTATTCAAAAGGGGCGTGAAATGGCTCCTGTCCGTCTGGCATGGCATTCGCAATCCCCTTGCATCACAGAATGTCCATGGGCATCGTTAGACACCTACTTGTAGGTGAAACGAAGCCACATGTCGCGCTATCCATAAAAAATAATAATAAGATGTACGTATGTTAATTACTTATGTAAGTACATTATTACTATTTTTATCGTCATTCATTAACCTTACCAACAATCCCAGACACGACTGGTAGAAAATACTGGTTCAAAACAAAGACCGTACCAAAACTTGTTTGTGTGAAATAAGGTATATATTTTCATTTCATTTCACCGAGTTTCATTTCATTAACTAAGTACGTACTACATAATATTATTATAAATTACATTTGAAGTAGAAAGTGTAGACTTGTAGAGATATAATATGGATTATTTATATGACTACACACTTACCATGATATGATAACCGTATCGGCACAGTGAGATACTAGTGTATCGTGCCCGCCGGCCATGTGATAATCGCTTGGAACTAACGATAACATGCTTCCATGTACTTAATTTATTTTGTCATATCGATATGTACCGAGAACGAACCATCATCGATAGACGAATGTTTTTTTTGTTAATGTAGCCCAAAGTCAAAATCTAAAGAGGTTTTTTTTCAAAGAGATTGCATTACGTCGCTGCGCAGCGACGTAATGCAATCTCTTTGGTTTTTTTAATTTTTCGTTATCACATTTAGTTTTTGATATATAAGAGATTTAGTTCGAAAAATAATAGAATTTTTCACATTTTTGCATTAAACATTTTTTTTTTACTTTTTCGATCACCATCGTGTAGCCCTAGCCGATACGCGAGCTGAGCCCTCAACCACTCGCGTTGCCCCAAAACTCGCGATACCAGGACGATTTCACACTCTCAGCGAAAATGGGGGGCTATACTGAAGCGATCGAAAAAACATTTTCAATGTTAAAAATTCTTTAGGCTTTATATATGTACCCTACGGTAAGGCCACTCAGGAGCTGGTTGTCACTGCCGACCTGCATGCATAGTCAGGTCAGGAGACGCAGCCCGCGTGTTACGTATCTACGTCAAGTGGCTGGCTCGTCGCCGCATTCCAGAGACGGACCACTTGAAAGGGTCTTCCATCAGTACCTGCCCCGAAGCTGCAGCCAGGAGCTTCAGTCTATTGCCAACTTCGCGAAGGCTCAAATGTGTCGAGCAAGCATCGCCGACAAATAAATCACAGCCATCAAATAGGTGTGTAAATTAGTATTTAATCTTCATTTAATTATCAAGACATTATTTAAAAAGTTATTGAACTATAAAACAGTGTTACATTTGCATCAGTGAACGCAAATGAACATAATTGGCGCAGTCGGTAGGATGTACCGACAACAGTGACTTAAAAATCAGTGATTGTTGTTTGTTTTAACAATTGATCGGTGCATCGCGAACTATTCTACAAATACCTACTACGAGAATCACCTGGACAACCTCTCCAAGAGATTCTTCGGCGTACCAGTAAGTCAAAGTCCAGATTCCTTCCCTACATATCCTCACCTAATTATATTTGTGCCTGTCTGTACACATATTGTTGCATTTTCTATACTAGATATTATATATTGTTAAATTCGATAATATTGTTAATAATTCATAGAAAGTTGTAATAAGGTAGGAACATACATAGTTTTTAGGCATAGATTTAGTTAATTTAGAGAAGGATATAGCTCTTAATAAAATTCAGTAAAATAAAACATAATAATAGTAACCATGCAGAACCACCAAATGTATAGTTTAGCTCTAAAAACTGTACCAACATATAATGGAAATAGCGACCTCCTGTACCGTTTCATCTCAACCAGCGAAGACATTTTAACAGAATTTTATGACCACACAAATCCCACAGCATTCACTAATAAAATATTAATAAATGGCATAGTAAGTAAGCTGGAAGGAAAGGCGCAGGAGACAATTAACATTCACGGGTGTGACTCGTGGCAGCAAGTAAAAGAAACTCTGGTCTTGCATTTTGGTGACCAGAGAGACGAGAATTCATTAAACAGAGATCTTGTAAACCTGCAGCAGGAAAATGAGGACCCTCAGTCATTTTACGACCGGTGCATGCACATACTAAATATAATAATTAACTACACAAATCTACACAATACCGACGTAGGAATAAGGTCACAGAAAAGACAATTCTACACCGCGCAGGCACTAAGAACTTTCTTAGCAGGACTAAAAGAGCCCCTAGGCTCAACGATCAGGGCAATGCGTCCAACCACTCTGCCGACGGCTCTCCAATACATCAAGGAAGAGCAAAACATTCGATACCTACAAACACGGACTGTAGGTCAACCGGCAAGGAATCACTTTCCGCAATCCCAAAACAACAAGAACAATAACCCTTTTCAAAAGCCATCTGTCTCCCAACAAAACCACCCGCTACCGCATTCTTACAGTCATAACAATTACCGCCCGCAGAGCACGATCGTTCCACAGCAACAACAAAACAATAATTACCGACCTCAAACCCCGAGTTCGCAGCAACACAATGTGTTTAGGCCGCACAACAAAAACTACCCGAAGCCGACGCCCATGAGTGGCATCTCCTACTCTTCCACCTTACCTCGAAATCAGCTGTACTGCAGCGAAGCTGAGACGCAAAACTCGTACGAGACTCATGGCGTAGACTACGAAACCGCAAAAATGGGGGAAGACAATAGCGAACAGAATTTTCACACAGATACCCATATAAACCAGACCGCTTGATAGAAATAAATACCTACACACAAAGAGCCCTGCCATATATTCAAATAAAGAACCCCCCTTTGAAATTACTCATTGATACTGGCGCTAACATGTCCTTTCTATCGCCAGATGTCGTTCAAAATTACTTCTCACAGTATAGGGTAAATTATGACCCGTTCACCATAACCAGCGTACATAAGACAACTCAGCATTTGTATTCCCTTGAAATTCCTACTTTTGATGAGTTCCATGAAGATGGATTTTCAACCTTTTCCATCTTCAATTTTCACAAATACTTTGACGGATTAATTGGTTATGACATGTTGAAAAACCTTAAAGCCCACGTAGATTTAGAAAATGACATTCTGCATACACCTAAAATCACAATTCCTCTAATGAAATACGAAACAGGCCGACGAAATCTTTTTGAAACAGTTGTGAAAAGTAATTCATGCAAACAAATAAAAATTCCAGTATCCATTCAAAAAGGCGAAATTTATATACCAAAAACATATATAGGACAATCTTACATTCCGGATACAATCACAAATGCAGCAAGGAGATATGCATATGTAGAAATGTACAACCCCACCGAACACGACCTTAGTGTCAGCTTCCCTGCTTCCGTAGAAGCTACTCAACTCGAATGCTACAATTGCATAGATTTCGAAAATCCTTTCAGCTCACAAAAATATGACACTCTCGAGTCTCTTATTAGAACCGACCATTTAAATTCAGAGGAGAAAGTTAATCTTATTAACCTGTGTAACAAATACAGCGACATATTTTACCGCGAAGAAACACCGTTATCTTTCACAAACCGAATTAAACATCATATTAAAACTCTAGATGAAATACCCGTGCATACCAAGTCATATCGCTACCCGTTTGTTCACAAAGAAGAGGTACAAAAACAAATATCCAACATGCTGAAGCAAAAAATTATACAACCCTCCGATTCACCATGGTCGTCACCAATTTGGATCGTACCAAAAAAAACAGATGCGTCCGGGAAACCAAAGTGGCGACTCGTTGTCGACTATCGCAAAGTAAACGAAAAAACTATAAGCGATAAGTATCCGATCCCTAATATCAACGACGTGCTAGATAAGTTAGGCAGATGTCAATATTTCACTGTTCTAGACTTGGCGACAGGTTTCCATCAAATTGAAATGGATCCTGACTCTGTACAGAAAACAGCATTTACAGTTGAAAATGGTCATTTCGAGTACCTCCGTATGCCAATGGGCTTACGCAACGCCCCATCAACGTTCCAAAGAGTTGTAGATAACGTTTTAAGAGGCTTAATAGACTCAGTTTGCGTAGTATATATGGATGACATTATTGTTTTCTCGACATCTCTTCAAGAACATATTACTAACTTAGAAAAGGTATTTCAGCGCCTAAGAGAAGCCAACTTTAAGATACAGCTTGATAAATCAGAATTCCTAAAAAAAGAAACATCATACCTAGGTCATATTGTAACACCCGACGGCATAAAACCTAATCCGGATAAAATTGAATGCATAAAAAACTTCCCTGTTCCGAAAACTCAAAAAGAAATTAAATCGTTCCTAGGACTCGTAGGTTACTATAGAATGTTTATCGCAGACTTTGCCAGAATCAGTAAACCTTTAACTTCATGTTTGAAAAAGAAAGCTAAAGTCGAAATAACGCCTCAATATTTAGAAAGCTTCAATTTATGTAAAGATATTTTAATGAACGACCCCATTTTGCAGTATCCTCAATTTGATAAAGAATTTAATCTCACATGTGACGCCTCAAATTTTGCTATCTCTGGAATTTTATCACAGGGTCCTATAGGGTCTGATAAACCGATTGCGTACGCCTCCCGTACACTAAACGAAAGCGAAATAAACTATAGCACAATAGAAAAAGAACTACTGGCCATCGTTTGGGCAACGAAATATTTCAGACCGTATCTTTTTGGCAGACAATTTAACATTATAACCGATCACAAACCCTTGCAATGGATATTTTCATTAAAAGAACCAAACTCACGCCTCACCAGATGGAGACTGAAACTAGAAGAGTTCGAATATAAAATATTTCACAAAAAGGGCAAAAACAATACCAATGCCGACGCTCTGTCCAGAATCCCCATAGAATTGCACAACAATAGCGTTCAGCCGCTTCTTGATTCCTCCGACGAGGAAGTGGGCGAAGACAATCTGTCGTTGATTGGAAACGCAACAGATTTTCCACTACTAACAGATTTGGACGAACTGGAACAGAACTCATTAGGTACTGTACACACAAGCCTCGAACATCCTATTCTGAACATTCCAATATCAGAGAAATCGGTAAACACATTTAACACTCAAGTTTTCATAGAGTTCGTTCACCATTCGCCTGCAAACATTAAATCAAAAGAGATATTTAAAAATAAAACAAGAATCATGTGTCAGATAAGTACTTCAAATATGAAAAACGAGATCATACAATTATTTAAAGAATATTTGAAACCAAATTCACAAATAGGTATATGGCTGTCTAACCAACATTACATACCCGAAATTACTAGCATACTGCAGCTGACGTTCAAAAACTCTGCTTATAACATTACATTATGTAAATTAAAACTAGAGGATGTCTTCGAACCCGAACAACAGATGAAGATCATCAATTCTTACCATATAGGAAAAACAAATCATCGAGGTATCCAAGAAACCGAACACCAGATAAAAAGACGTTTTTATTGGCCAAACATAATAAAGAGCATAACCGAATATATAAATAATTGTGAAATCTGCCAAACCAGTAAATATGAAAGAACGCCGAACAAACAACAATTCCAAATAGTGCCAATACCAAACAAACCATTCGAGGTTTGTCACCTTGATACATTTACGGTCAAAGGTCAAAAATTTCTAACAATAATAGACACCTTTTCTAAATACGCTCAAGCATATCCCATAGACAGCGCCACAGGTGTTTGTGTTATCAACGCACTCCTCGGCTTTATGACTCATCACGGCCTTCCCCTCTCCTTAACAGCTGATCAAGGATCCGAGTTTAAAAATCATCTATTCAAGGAATTTACGGAACTTCACAAGGTGGAATTGCATTTTATTAGTGTAAATAATCCAGCGTCGAACGGAGCTATCGAAAGATTCCATTCCACGATCCTAGAACATATTCGCATTCTCACATTGCAACAGTCGCAAATTCCAATAGTTCAACTCATGGCTTATGCTATTCTAGGCTATAATAATTCCATACACTCGCTTACGAAGAAAAAGCCGATAGAAATTATAAATGGTCACATGGACACACGAGACCCTTTTGATTTGAATGTAACGCATAAATACTTTCAAAATTACATAGACAAGCACAAAACCCTTACCACTGCTCTCTATTCAGATATTAATGAGAGGCTATTAAAGGAACAATTGACGACTATGACCAGACACAATGCAGACCGCGAACCCCCTGCGGCCTACGCAGAGAACGCTGCAGCTTATTATAAAAATCCCTTAGCTGTTAGACATAAGGTGCAACCTAGATTTATTACTAGGCATAACAAAAACAATTTAGGTATTAAAATATTAGATAATAAGGGGCAGCTCCTACACAAAAGAAACGTTAGAAAACCTTTAAAATATCAGCAACTGTTATCACAGGAATACGATTCACCTTTACATGAACAAAATTAAGTTAAAATTTCTCTCTAAATTATAGATAGTTATATGCTTAGAATAATGAAATAGTGTTTGTATTACGTAAGTACATAGGATACAAGTATTAAAAATTATTTAGGTTATGTTTAGATTTTGATTAATGATAAATGGAATTAAATAATATGTACTACGTAAAATTAATTAAGGAATAGATAATAACAATTAGGTTAACAGAGAAATTTAGCAAAGGTAGTTCAGTTTATTTGCAATTATGATGGCAACAATATTTTACAGACATTCCTGCCTGTCCCTATTATCATTTTATCACTTCTCCTACGCCGGAAGACTCCATAGTCCTCATATGCCTTATCTGGCTTTGAACAACATAGACTGTCAGTCCCTTTTCACCAAAGAAGAGGTAAAAAAGGGACTTCGTTCTGATGGGGGAGGTGTTACGTATCTACGTCAAGTGGCTGGCTCGTCGCCGCATTCCAGAGACGGACCACTTGAAAGGGTCTTCCATCAGTACCTGCCCCGAAGCTGCAGCCAGGAGCTTCAGTCTATTGCCAACTTCGCGAAGGCTCAAATGTGTCGAGCAAGCATCGCCGACAAATAAATCACAGCCATCAAATAGGTGTGTAAATTAGTATTTAATCTTCATTTAATTATCAAGACATTATTTAAAAAGTTATTGAACTATAAAACAGTGTTACATTTGCATCAGTGAACGCAAATGAACATAATTCGCGCCGTGTCGTCGCCACGCGCCTCTGATGCAATCTGCGCCCACTCCACGCGCACCAGCAGGTCTGCCGCATCGGCAAATCAGTATGACGCATCCGGGTCACTATTGGGACCTAAATGCTCAAAGATCGGACCCCTACAAACACAAGTAGAGAAAAAGCAATTTTAATTCTTAATTATGTATATTGGTGTAATTTTATTTGAACACCAAATACACAATACAAGGATAAACTTAAACTAATATAACATAACAGGCCGAACGACAAGTCCCAGCGGTGCCCAGCACTAGTTATTCATAATATATTCATTTATTCTTAGGTCAAAACATTTAATATGTTTTTTTCTTTAATACAGCCCTAGTTGGCTGAATAAAACCTAATTGCCCCCCATATTAATCTAAAATAACGTTTTATCTTGTTTTGACGATGTACGTGCGATATACGAGCGATATACGTGCGCATCATCAAGATCTATCATTATGCCAAATTTCAAGTTTTTACATTGCTTAGTTTTTGAGAAAAACCTCTGTGACAGACGAACGGACATCGGAGTGATCTTATAATGATTCCGGAACCATTAAAAAAACTAAAAAAAAAACATTGAACCGACTTCAAACCCTAAAAAGTATTAAATATTATTTTGAGCTTGACTAGAAGGCGGTACAAAAGTAGAAAACGGTCCATCTATAAATTTTCCTTTTTTACCGCCTTCTACTCAAGATCAAAATATTATTTAATCCATTTTAGGGTTTGAAGTCGGTTCAATGTTTTTTTTTAACAGTTTTTTTATTTCACTCATTTTATTAATATCACATAATATTAAAATCGGTTGACGGGAAGTGGGTGATTGAAAAATTCCTTAGTGTGAAACAATTCATCCCTTAATTTACCACCCTTAGAGGTGGTATTCTACAAAAAAAATTATGAAAGGACCACCCTTGAGATATACCCTATTCACGAAAAAAAGAATAATTAAAATCGGCTGAGAATTTTTGGAGAAATCAGGTAACATACACTCAAAAAAAAATTAACATACAGAAGAATTAAGAACCTCCTCTTTTTTGGAAGTCGGTTAAACAGTTTTTTTATTTCACTATTTTTAGTAATATGACATATTAAAATATGTCGACGGCAAGTGGGTGATTGAAAAACTCCTTAGTGTGAAAGTGTTCATCCCTTAATTTCCCAGTCTTAGAGGTGGTATTCTTACAAAAAAAATATGAATCTTAAGGGTGGTCACCCTTAAGATATACCCTACTCATGAAAAGAAGAATAATTAAAATCGGTCGAGAATTGGCGGCGAAATCAGGTAACATACACACAAAAAAAACATACAGAAGAATCGAGAACCTCCTCTTTTTATTTGGAGTCTGTAAAAAATAGGCTCATATTATTATTTGGCCACCACAGTCTTCGACAATTTCAATAAGTCTTCATCATCAAAGCGTCGTATTAGCAGACTAGATGGCCCCACATCGGGTCACAAATCTACTGGCATGGCACTTTGGCTCTACTGTGGAGTATAACTGGCCCCTCAGTAAAGCCACCCATGCTGGTTTCATGAAAAAAATTGTTTCTTCTGCACAGCATCATCTGGAAGGTGTTGTCAGACTCCGTTGCTACAGAGCAGTCGCCCGGACACGCTCGGACGTCATAAAGCTTGCAGCATCGATTGCGGCACACTAGTCAAGTGTGAATTGCAATCCGTGTGACTGGTGTGTGTGACTCATGTGTGACTCTACCTCGGTAGAGTATCGTGCGTGTCTCATCATTATGCTGCACAGTGTTTTATCTCATTCACCTTAGCAACATTAGCCTGACTGACATCAGATAAGGGCCTGTCTTTTTTAGGGTTCCGTATCCGTCGTACGGGACCCTATTAATACGGCTACGCCGTCTGTCTGTCTGTCTGCCTGTCCGTCTGTCTGTCCGAGGGCTGTATCTCTTTAACCGTAATAGGTAGCCCGTTGAAATTTTGACAGACTAGTGTTATTATGGCCGATATAACAAGAAATATAAAAAAATAAGAAAAAGTAAAAAATTAACGGGGGTCCCCATACAAGAAACTAAAAAGTGTATGCGCC
This sequence comes from Nematopogon swammerdamellus, assembly GCA_946902875.1. Classification (NCBI taxonomy): domain Eukaryota; kingdom Metazoa; phylum Arthropoda; class Insecta; order Lepidoptera; family Adelidae; genus Nematopogon; species Nematopogon swammerdamellus. The sequence goes on from OX336333.1 coordinate 4,916,859, forward strand.
CCATCTACCTAAAACAGTATGAAGCAGCCGCTGACCATGACATGGCGATGCGGAACCCTCGGTGCGCGAGTTCGACTCGCACTTGGCCGGTTTTTTTTATGGAAACTGACACGGTTACATCACCTGCACTGCAACACCCGTGATGTCAGCCCATATCATCTTGATGAACTAGGTACAATGCCAGTGCTTTCTTTAGGTCGGGCCGGCTACACTGAACTGGACGGAAAACACTAAATATTTACATAACCGACCTTTCATTCAGTGCGGTGGTATCAACCCGGACGGGTTAAACCGAAACAGTTAAGTTAGTAAGGTAAGAAGAGAAGGGACCTACAGTTTTATGTGAAATCCGAATCACACTCAGCCCCAACCACTGATATTTTTTAATGTAATCCGGTGTGGGTGGCTGAGTCAAATGGGCCAGAGCACATGCTCCGACCAGCCAATATCACCTCCGAGAAGATAGGTGCCATACCGACCGGAGATTTCCCTTCCGATTGCTGGCTATAGGTTGAAAAGCTGTGAAAGTAATTTGTGTTTGCTGTTAATTAATTATTATTATTATTTGTTATTTAATAGTTTATGCTGCGTCCGTCCTAGCGACAATGTGTTTGGCCCCTATAGAGGGCATCTTTTATTTATAAGTTGTGTTTGTTGTTGTTGTTTCTTTGTTTTGAGTTTAATAAAAATTTAAATACAAACATTTGTGTTTTCTTCCCGAAACGACCAGATCGAAAACACTGCTATGACACCTAGTTGCAACGGAGCCATGGTGTCACAGACGACTTAACCTAAGTCGTCTGTGCATGGTGTACATAATTGGCTGTATGTAATCTTGGGTTAAGCAGGTGATGTAGAACAACGCACCAAAATATATGATTGCTTCACAATGTAGGAAATTACATAAATACATACATAGCGTCACGCATGTTTTCCAGTGGGGTAGGCAGACACAACGGATCTCTGCGTGCCACGATCCTGACACACCTCTGCCACCTCTTCCACTCTCATAATGTTCTTCATGCGAGCTCGTCGGTTACGCCTACGCCCAACAAAAAAATTGGTGCTAACGGCAGGGACGATACCCATAGCTGGCTGCTTTGCATAGAAAAAGGCCGTAAGTTGGTGTTGTTTTTATTAAAAAAAAAATTATTCTAATTAAATTTAAAAATCTACAACAATAGAGTTCTGTGCTTGTGGTTTAGTTATTTATCGCTTATCAGTGCTAAAATTTCGTTTTATTCATTCACTTTTGCGTCAGATGAAAAAAATGATTTGATTCGATTTTTTTCATTTGACGCAAAAGTGAATGAATAAAACGAAATTTTTATTGCACTAATAAATAACTAAACCACAAGCACAGAACTCTATTGTTGTAGATTTTTAAATTTTATTACCATAAATTTTTAAAAATTAAAAAACAACACCTACTTACGGCTTTTTTTCTATGCAAAGCAGCCAGCTATTGGATTAATATAACGCGTCACTTTTGTAGAGCTCTTGTCCCACCCTTATAGCACTTAGGCCCACTTGCACCAACACGAGTTTAGAGTTAAGTAGCGAGTTATGGATTTAAACGCGGTTCCCACAGTCAACGGGTGCTAGCTTAACAAGTTAAACTGGTTTATATCTTAAATTCGTGTTGGTGCAAGTGGGCCTTACTAACGCTATTGTAAAGTCACTAAAGAAACATAAGAATGAGCCTCTAACAGCTCTTATAACGCCTGTCATAACACCATAATGTTGGTTGGGCGGGTACTGGGCACTTGACCCTTTTTGAGCACATGTTCGATCTGGGGTCTAGGTACGTGTGTCTAGCTAGGCCCTAGGGCGACCCTTCCCGACATGCAGGAAATTATTTCCAATTTTTTGGGAACCCTATACGGCCATATTATGCGAAGAACTCCGCTCAGAATCGATTCGAACGCAGCAGTTGATTCAAAACAAATAATTGTTCTGTATAATATTATCATCAACCAATACTAATCAATGCTAATAATAAATCTGTAAGGGACGGTCATGGAGTAAGTTACTTTGTTTTATGAGATACTGAGTTTGTAGACTCTATCTATGATAGATAACTAAAACTAAATTGATGATTTTTAGAAATCTTTTCTGTATGTATGCTCCTCGATAACTGTCTTTTAAACCGATAATTTGAATTCGATGAAACTTAGTACAGACACATTTTACTATACGGGACACAGGGTAGGCTAAATAAAATTCAGTTCCGGTTACACTAAAATGTGGCTCCCATACAAACACAATTGTACCGCGCGTCGAAATAAAAGTACGGAAGCGGCCTTACTTGCTTTCTTCTTTTTAAATACAAATTTCACGCGAGCGAAGCCGCGGCCGAAAGCTAGTTATTTAAATAAATTATGATGAGCACCCACCGAGGTCGCAGTGTGATGCGGAAACTGCTGACCGGTGGACACAAACCAAAACCAGACTGGCATAAATACGAGTAGTATTTTTTTTTTAATATATTTACATATTATCACATTCACATATTTACATTAATTTTAAATATACAGATTATAAAAATACACCACATATATTCAAAATTAATATAAAAATAATAAACGGAATACCGCCGGCGGCGGGAGGCAAGCCTCGTAGCTTGCCTCGCGTCGTCCCGGAGAGCTCCGTAGCCACGGCCTGCACCCGCCGGCGAGTAGTATTAATTATTATCTCACGTGTGTGTGAACATTTGAAAAATACATATAATATTTAAGTTTAGACGTTTTATCAGTTATGAATAAAAATTATTAAGTTCTCAACAGTGCTTACTATTCAATTTCATTTATTCGATCTTGTTTGTACCTATTGTATAAAACGATTAAATTGTGAATAAATTCCTTGTTCGTCTATAACCCATGTTGAGATGGGCCCATATTGTCATCAGTTAATTCCAGGTTAGATTTAGGAAAATCTATTAATAAAATTTAGGTTTTTTTTGCTCATTTTCTGTATTTCGTGTGTTATCTGTTTTGTTTGATCACAATAAATATTATTTTCCTTTCTTTAATAATTACAAAATAAATGTAAGTATGTGTTAAAAATTTTTTTAGCTGAAATTTTTTATTTTTTAATTTAAAATTTATTTGACGTGACTGCGTGTTTTTTTTATCAATGCAACTAAGAATATTTTATTTTTGTACATTAAGTCTGAATTGTTTTTTAAATAATTAAATAAATAGCAAAAAAATATTTTTTTTAGGTGCCTACCTAAATTCATGATAGAAGACGGCTCGAGAGCCAAAGAGAGTTTCGTAACCCACCTTTTAGACCAATGATTTTTTTATTCAAGACCTTTCATCTCGCCTTTCATTCAATTGACACACCTCGCATTCCATTCCCGCTTGCACTCACGAAAGAATCCGTCCCGAGGTCGACCAGACACTAGTTTCGTGCACGCCCGTATAAAAGTTACACACTTCTTTCGCACACCAAACCAACTGTACTCAAATGTCAACACAGACGCGCGCAATGAACTCTCGGGCCAGTCAGACTAGTTGAATGTTGTCGGATGTGTTTGTACCGTGTGGGGCCGGTACTTTAAAAGAATAGCCCCACTGCATCTCTCCCCGTGTATGTCGTAAAAGGCTAGGGATATGACTCCCTCCTTATATTACTAGGTGGTAGGGTTTAACCCGCCCGGGATGGTACCACCGCACTGAATGAAAGGTCGGTCGAAACGGCTATGTAAATAGTTTGTGTTTTCCATCCAGTTCAGTGTAGCCGGCACGACCGAATGGAAGCACTGACGTGGCACCTAGTTCAGCCGTTGTTATGGGCTGACATCACGGATGTTGTAGGTGATGTAGCCAACCGTGTCAGGTTCCAGATAAAAAAATGTCCACGGATCCCGAGACGGTTGGCTGCATGACCTCTACACCGGCGATGACAGCCCATAACACCTTGGTTTTTTTTTTTTTATGGAAACTGACACGGATGGCTACATCACCTACAACGTCCGTGATGTCAGCCCATAACACCGGGTGAACTAGGTGCCATGTCAGTGCTTCCCTCTTTGATCGTGCCGGCTACACTGAAACTGAACGGAAAACACGAACTATTTACATAGCCGCTTCGAATAACCTTTCATTCAGTGCGATGGTATCAATCCGAACGGATTAAACCCTAACCTAGTAAGGTAAGAAGGGAAGGTGCTTACAGTTTAAAATGAAATCCGAACCACTGCGAATCATGGTTAGCCTAAACGGTCGAACGGTCACCGATCCAAGTTTTGTCTGTACCCTAGTGTGCTTAACTTTCACGAACGGCGGTCGTTCCATCGCGCCACCGGGCTACCGAAGCTGACGAACAAACCTTGAAGCGATTGTCGAGCATTTTGTGGCGAATGATCGAAGTGCTAGACATTTCGACGTGAGACTAGTCTCGGCGATTGAATTAAAACTATTCTGAATCGTCAGTGCGGATTTCCGCATTTTTAGGCATTAAGAGGAACTTAAGAGCAAACTCTACATCGCGGCTTCCCTTATCTACTAACAACGTACTCGAACGATCACTTATAAACCATTTAGCATATGAGAGACAACTGACTGATGATCTGGAGTCTCTGAGTCACAGACGATTTGTATGGTCACTTAAGTCTGTTCTACAGGTACTATCATGGACGCTGCTCGGAGGAACTTCCTTCCCTTATTCCTTGCTGCGATGTCCTATAGTCATATACATACTCCAGCGTCGCTGCCTAGCGCACGCACGTTGTATACCTATGTTGTCTACCATGAAATATATTTCAGTTGCTTTCGGACACTAGGCGTTTCATTACGTGTCTGCTCCTATATCACATTGGCGACGAGGATGGGATATGCAGTTTGGTGGTTTACTTTGATGTCGTTGATTGTGAAATACGCCCGCAACCTTTTTACGTAGTTAGACCACTTGTCTACCGCCGGATTGAACTCTTTTATAGTACCGATCACACGCTTGGCCCCGTCGGCCATAGTTACGTATAAATAGATTAATTATATTTGTAATATCGCGAAACCACCTCGTCGCCAATGTGATATAGGAGCAGACACGTAATGTTCATCACGTTAATCGGAAACGAGGGTTATGAACTCTTATCTAATCTGTGCAGTCCAGTGGATCCAGACAAGAAAACATTCGAAGAATTGGACTGTTTATTAGAGAACCACTTGAACCCTAAGGCATCGGAGATTTCTGAAAGAATTAAATTCAGATCATGTAAGCAAGAAGTAGGCGAACCGATCAAGGATTACGTCTTACGGCTGAAGACATTGGCGAAGACGTGCAGCTTTAAAGGAGCAGAGGCACTGGAAGAAAACCTGCGCGATCAGCTCGTGTATGGGCTTCGCAGTGACGCGTTCCGCGAGCGGTTGCTGACCGAGCGGGAACTCACGTACGCGCGCACCACCCAGCTGGTGCTGTCCATGGAAGCGGCTGAGAGAGAGTCCAAGACGGCTGAGGTCGTCAACTTGGTGCGCGGCGGATCCTACGGCGAGCACGGTGCGAGCGGCTCGCGGCCGCGCGCGCCCCCGACATCGCGGCGAGGGAACCGCGCAGGCGCAGCGCGCGGAGGCTCGCGGGCCGCTGCCGCTGCGCGCGCAAGCTTCGCTGCGAGATGTTATCGATGCGGATCGAAGAAACATCAAGCCGACGAATGTGAATTTGCGAATGCGAAATGTTTCGTGTGTAACAAAGTGGGTCATATAAGCAATGTGTGTCGTAAGAAATCTGTTTACAGTGTGGAAAATGACGACGAATCTAGTTCGGACGACGGGGCCCCGGAAGTGTATCAGATGAAAGGTAATAAAGATAGTCCTTGGTACTGTAACGTGAATGTGGAGGGGACCGTGCTGCGTATGCAGGTGGACACGGGCTCGTCGGTTAGTGCTATCTCTGGCAGGACCTTCAGACAGATGTTTCAACACTGTCCATTGTTGCCTTCGTCTGTCGAATTCAAAATGTACAATGGAAGCACAGAAAAACCGCTCGGTAAGATGCCGGTCAATGTAGTAAATAACAAAAGACAAACTTTCAGTGCGGAGCTATTTGTAGTAGATAGTAACGATAGTCCACCTATCGTGGGTAGACGGTGGTTGCGACAGATGGGGGTAACACTACCTGAGTTGACTCGAGTGTCTCACGTAAGCCTAACTAAAGAGAGGGTCCTGTCAGATATATCAGTGAAGTATAAAGACGTTTTCGCGGATGGCATAGGTACCTTTAATAAAGGTAAAATATCCTTAAATGTAACGCAAAACGCCAAACCGGTTTGGTGCAAGCCGAGGGTCGTTCCGTACGCGCTGAGGCCGGCGGTCGACGCGGAGTTGGATCGTCTGGTGAAGGAAAACATCCTATCGCCGGTGGAGGACGTGGGTTCGTGGGGTACTCCTATCGTCCCCGTCGTAAAGAAATCGGGCCAAGTACGTCTCTGTGGAGATTTTAAAGTCACACTTAACCCTGTTTTGGTAGACGATAAGTATCCTCTTCCACGAATAGACGATTTATTCGCTTCAATGCAGGGAGGTAAATCGTTTAGTAAAATTGATCTGAGTAGCGCATACCAACAATTATTGTTAGATGACGAGGCAAAAAAGTTATGTACTATCGTTACGCAGAGAGGTAATTTTCAGTATAATAGGCTTCCGTTCGGAATTAAATCGGCGCCGAGTAAATTCCAAAGAATAATGGAAAATTTGTTCAAAAAACTTAAACACGTCGCGATTTTTTTAGACAATGTACGTGGTAGGAGATGGAGAAGAGCGTCATCGCAGGCACGTGGACCAGATGTATGCCGTGCCTGAGCAGCGAACACAATTCGCAGACGCCGCAGTCGACAGGGCGACCTCGCCCGTACCTTCCGTTTCTACGTCTGGAGCGCCTGCTTCATCGCCGTCTCCGCAGAGAGTAGCAGTACCGCCGCAGATAGGTGACACGCCGCCGCCTCCGCCGCGGGGTTCACCGCATACGCCCAGAAGAGCACAATCGACACCTCCGCCGCCTCACGTGCAGATATCGCCGCCGCCACCTCCGCCGCCTCCGCCGCCAGCGCCGCGCACGCTGACGCCGCAGCAGGCGCCTCCGCAGCGGTCGCCAGAAGGCGCAGCGGCCGCCTCCCCCGCATCCCCACACCCACGGCGACCCCGCTCACCCAGCAGGGCATCACGCCAAATTCGCAAACCGGATCGTTGGGGGTATAATAGCAAATGAGAAATGAGATCTAAATAACTTACGAGAAAACATTATGCACTTCTGCCATTCATTGTTATTTAGTCCTCTTTACACGGAGTAAAGTGTTTTTCGTTTATAATTAGAAGAATAGTATTAGTTTGGTTTTGAGTTCAACATATTGTATTGAGTAATCTGTTTTTGTCTTTATGGTTTTATATATGTTGGGGTGTTTGAATGTGATTAGGTACTGAGTGTTAAGAACAAAAAGGTTACTTTTTGTTAGGGGGATAATGCGATGTCCTATAGTCATATACATACTCCAGCGTCGCTGCCTAGCGCACGCACGTTGTATACCTATGTTGTCTACCATGAAATATATTTCAGTTGCTTTCGGACACTAGGCGTTTCATTACGTGTCTGCTCCTATATCACACTTGCCATCCAACCTATCTTTGCAGCACTGGCCGTAGAGAAACTGAGCACCCTTTTGTTGTTGACATTGGGATTTTGAGAAGCCATCGGTTCTCAAAATCGTTTCTTTGTCGCACCGCTAGGGTGTTGGAACTGTCTTCCGGCGAGTGTATTTTTCGAATCCTTTAACCTGCGTGTCTTCAAACGTCGTATCAGCGGGCTAGACAGCATAGCAACAGTCCGCGAATGTGCTGGCATGGCACCTCACTGAGCGTGATTTCGTCGTTTCGAGGAGAGGTGTTTTTGGCTCTGCTGAACCATTGGAAAATTTCAACTTTTGCATTTAAAATTCATCTTAATCCAACACGCCGAGGTCGCAACCTTTATTTTTTATAAGAACAAAAAATAATACGCTGTTATCCCTAAGGTAATTTAAACCTAACCTATTACGGTCCAAGAAATACAGTCCTCGGACAGACAGACAGACGGACAGACAGATAGACAGACAGACGGCGTCCGCTTAGTAATAGGGTCCAGTAACGGATACGGAACCATAAAATAATTAAAAAGTAACAAACTAACACGTTCCCCGTAAGTATAGGGAACGTGTTTATTTTTTCAAGATTTTGTTTTCGTTTTTCTCTGTCGTAAAAGCAATAATACATCAAAGCGTCAAACTTGGTGTGATTATAGTTCGAGCTCTAAAGTAAAGCATCAAATAATAAAAATGGAACTGAACACTCGGTGTGCGAGTTTGATTCGCACTTGGCCGGTTTTTATGTAGCTAAGCATAATATTTTGATGCACTCAATACAAAGTGAACGCTAAGCCAAATAGTGAAGCCGAACCGTAAAGCAATTTACCACAAAATGCGACCGTGTCCTCGTCGTGTTGCGTGCGCTAGCAATTAACAATATCTATAAAAAATTCGGAGATAAACTTCGCACGAATGATATAATGTGTATTTATTTGCGTCTAGGACACAGAAGTCATAGGTGGGGCAATAACCGACATGAAAAACACAGCACAACCAATAATAATTATGCAGAACCTACAACCAGTATTATTATTATAATAGGTACCTACATAATAATTATAGTACCTGGGCGACCGAGCTTCGCTCGGCGTCTTTCGAGTTTTCCGTGGGAATGTGATAGCTTCCTGTGGTAAAAGTTGCTTATGGTCATTACCAATATTAGTTATCTATTTAGATTAATAAAATAGTACCTAGGCGACCGAGCTTCGCTCGGCGTCTACACCTATCTAGATAAACTTATAAAAAATAACATACATACATACATATCACACACGCTGAATCCCGACAATCGGGGTAAGCAGAGTAATCGGTGTTGTGCTGCAAGAACTCTGGTAAATTACAGCACAACACCGACCACCACGTTTCGCAAAGTATTCGAACAAGATTCAATCGATCAAGCAGCAAGTAAGGCACGAAGACCCACCTGCTGCATGACTCGGTGGAAGTACCATGCCAAGGTGAGAGGTGGCGATCCCGTCGCCCTTTAGCACGGCATCTTGTCCTTATCCCTTAGTCGCCTTTTACGACATGCACGGGGAGAGATGCAGTGGGGCTATTCTTTTTAAGTACCGGGCCCACACGGTATATAAAAAAATAACATTATCTTAATACTAAATTTCATCCAAATCGTTAGAGCCGTTTCCGAGAAACCAATTGTATATTATATGCACATACAAGTTTAGCTCACTTAAAGCTCGTGCCTTAGGCCCACTTGCACCAACACGAATTTAACTATAAACCAGTTTAACTCGTTAAACTAGCACCCGTTGTATGTGGGAACCGCGTTTGAACCGCGTTTAAATCCATAACTCGCTACTTAACTCTAAACTCGTGTTGGTGCAAGTGGGCATTACTTAGGTACGCCTGATACGCCTCGATAAGTTATCTTACGCGAATCATCGATGACGCGAATACTTTGCGAAACGTGGCGGTCGGTGTTGTGCTGTAATTATCAGAGTTCTTGCAGCACAACACCGATTACTCTGCTTACACCGATTGTCGGGATACAGCGTGTGGTATGTAATATATTTACGTATGTTATTATATTACAATTATGGTTTTTTTATGGAGACTGACAGACACGGTGGGCTAAATCGCCTACAACGTCCGCGATATCAGCCCATAACAATAGAATACATATAATACTCCATAACACCGGGTGAGCTAGATGCCATGTCAGTGCTTCCCTTCATTTCATGTCGGCTACGACGGAAAACAAGAACTATTTACATAGTCGTTTCGAGCGACGACGTTTCATTCAGTGCGGTGCTATCAATCCGGGCGGGATAAACACTACCACCTAGTAAGTAAGGTAAGAAGGGAAGGGACCTACAGTTTTACGTGGAATACGAACCACGTTCAGCCTTCAACGGTCGAGCGCTCACCCATCCAAGTACTGACCGCGAACAGTCGGCAGACCGCACCACTGAGCCACCGATGCTGACAAATTGGTTTTTTAATAGGTAGCATACGGTAGCACGCAATGCACGTAATATCACAGATGGAATGTAATTAGTACGTAGCGGCGACTACCGACGTCATATTGGGTCCGACACTGTGTTGGGCAAGGTGAGGGATTTCAAAATGGCGGCTTACAAAATCACTTCAAGGCTACATTAATCTGCATAGTAAATACAGAGTGTTAACCACAGAACACCTTTTGGTGTGAACGTACGCGCCTTGTGTTACATTAACAAATAATCTCGTAGACTAGAACACAAAACGGTGTCATGTACGTCATCAAGTTGTCATTGTTTCTGGTACATTTTTAAACATGTAGGTGATTTGTGCAGCGGCCAGAAATTAGGCGAGGTTCACTAGGCGAAATCAAGAATGTTCTCTTCTAGTTCCGGCCTTCGCAGCGGCCAGAAATTAGGCGAGGTTCACTAGGCGAAATCAAGAATGTTCTCTTCTAGTTCCGGCCTTCGCAGCGGCCAGAATTAGGCGAGATTCACCAGGCGAAGTCAAGAATGTTCTCTTCTAGTTCCGGCCTTCGCAGCGACCAGAATTAGGCGAGGTTCACCAGGCGAAGTCAAGAATTTTGTCTTCTAGCTCCGGCCTTCGCAGCGGCCAGAATTAGGCGAGGTTCACCAGGCGAAGTCAAGAATTTTCTCTTCTAGTTCCGGCCTTCACAGCGGCGACAATTAGGCGAGGTTCACCAGGCGAAGTCAAGAATGTTCTCTTCTAGTTCCGGCCTTCGCAGCGGCCCGAAGTAGGCGAGGTTCACCAGGCGAAGTCAAGAATGTTCTCTTCTAGTTCCGGGCTTCGCAGCGACCAGAATTAGGCGAGGTTCCCCAGGCGAAGTCAAGAATGTTCTCTTCTAGTTCCGGCCTTCGCAGCGGCCAGAATTAGGCGAGGTTCACCAGGCGAAGTCAAGAATGTTCTCTTCTAGTTCCGGCCTTCGCATCGGTCAGAACTATGCGAGGTTCATCAGGATAGGATATCATGTTGGGTCCTTCCGTTTCCGTCAAGTTTGGATTCTTATAAAAACCTGTTTTAGTGGAATAATTTGAGCAAGAAATTTTGAGTTGCAAGTTTCAAAGTTCAGAATTGTATAACTTAAGAATTATCTGCTTCCGTCCGTATCACGTTGATATCCTTGGGCAGTTGCTTTTCGTCCTTATTTAAATGCAATAAACCACACTTTATATGTATATTACATGTTGTACAGATTTTTGTAACTTTTCCTCCTGAGTTATATAAAGGTAAGATCCAAGTACATAATGAAGATATTAGTTTTGCACAAAACACATTTCCTCTAAACTAGAGACGATCCACTGCCATACAAAGTTTGAACATCATCTTCTGTTCTATTATTCGTATATTTATGTATGTATAAATTCTTTATTGAACACAAATTTATTAGGCATAAATACGCTTAATGTCGTGAGGCATTCTATTCTAACTAATCTTTGGGATGTGGGAGAAGTATATGCAGGCGAACAAGAATAGTTTGTGGAATAGTACGAACTTATCAAACGCTAAGCCTCTACAACAGTACCCGTGGGCTAGAACTATAGATAGTATGTCGGTATATTAAACACTAGATTTTTCCCTCGGCTTCGCTCGCGGTAAACTCGGTTTAATAGCAAATCCCATTTAAATGCAAATATGATAATAAACGATCGCTTCTGTTATCTTTTCTTTCTCTCCCTCCTTTCTCACCCTTGCCCTCCTGCCCTCCCTCATCTCCTCCTCTTCTACCCCCTCCCCTCCGTCCTTCTCTCCCCTTCCATCTGGCACTACCATTCGACACTAAATTCCGTTCATACTATACTTTATTTGATACTGCTCAGGCCTAAGGCTATTTAGCGTGATAGCCTATAGTGAGCCTCAAGAACTACTCTTAACATGCATACATACATACATAGCGTCACGCCTGTTTCCCGGTGGGGTAGGCAGAGACAACGGATCTTCACGTGCCACGATCCTGACACACCTCTGCCGCCTCTTCCACTCCCATAATGTTCTTCATGCATGCTCGTCGGTTACGGGTACTAAGCACTTGCCCCTTTTTGAACACATGCCCGATCAGTTCCATATACGTGCGTCTAGGGCGACCCTTCCCGACTCTTCCACTCACATTTGCTTCATAAATTTCTTTCGTTAGTCTCCTATCATCCATTCTTCCAACATGACCGAACCACCGAAGCATCCCTTTCTCAATCCTTGTCACTATATCTTCTTTCAACCCACAGCGCTCTCGCACTACACTATTTCTCAAGCTATCTATCATTGTAACTCCGCACATACTCCTCAACGCGCGCATTTCTACAGCATTAATCCTGCTTTCATGCTTCGTCTGCCATGCCCAACTTTCACTCCCGTACATAAGTGTAGGGGCCAGCACTCCACCATGGACAGCCAAACGTGCCCTAGTTGACATGCTGCGGCTGCTCATAATAGCGTGCAACGCCCCATTCACTTGGTTGCCGGCTTTCACTCTCTTTTCTACATCTCCTTCACATTTTCCATCACGCGTGAACATATTCCCCAGATATACGAATTCGTTCACTTGCTCCAGTCTCTCATTCCCAATCCTGACATCGCACTCGGACACTATTTCATTCCTCTCCAGTACCATAACTTTCGTCTTGTTTACATTCACTTTCATTCCCTTCCTTTTAAATGCTTCAACCATAACAGTTACCATGTCCTGCAACTCGCCCACCGACGATGCAAGTATCACTAGATCGTCGGCGTACAAGAGGCATTTCACAACTAACTCATCCATTCTTAATCCACAATCATATTCTTTCAGATCAGCCAAGCAGCTGTCCATGAATAGATTGAACAGCCAGGGTGACGCCACACACCCCTGTCTGACCCCTCTAGAGATGTCAAACCAGTCGGTGTATGCCCCGTTTATCCTGACGCTACTCTACTACTCTTAACATTGGTGAAAACCGAAAATCGGTTCAGTGGTTGCGGATACAGACACGTTCCCTTTTATAAGAAGTAGATATATATAGAGAGAGATAACTCGGTTCAGTTTGAGCACACAGCAGCGTGGCGTGACACAGCCACGCACGTGTCTGGCTGGCGTCGTCGTCGTCGTGCTCAAATGTATCAAATCTCGCGGCGTTCTGTTAAAACTGGTTCTCATGCTACCGGCTAGCCGGCCGGCTTGCCGGTAGGCCACAAGGTAAACCAGTCGACATATGGAAAACGACTATGTTTACGCAAAATTGGTAAACGCAACATTGATCAGCAATGTTGATTTTGAAGTTGAAGCCTATTACTAAGCCTACGCCGTTTGTATGTCTGTCCTAAAAGTCCTAATCCTGTATCTTTGAAACGGTAATAGCTAGCCGGTTGAAATGTTCACAGAATATATTTTATAATGGCAGATATACTTAACAAATAATAAAAAATAGAAAATATAAAAAATTAAGGGGTCCCCATACAAGAAACGATTTTTTTCAACTTTTTTTTGGCGCTAAAACGTCGGTGCGCTTGTCCGACTCGCACTTGGCCTGGTTGTTTTTTTTATTTACTTTCAACGTTTCAACCATACTAATGATTTAGACAAACTTGATCGAAAATACTTCTCACTGGCTAGTGAGAAGTATTTTTCGAAACCGGCCGCCGCCGGTATTGTTCGAAAGTACTTGAACGTTTCAACAAGCTAGGTACCTATATATTTTGTTAACGAATTCTTCGAGATCGAATTCTTCGGTTTGAATGGGGGCTGAATGAAGCAAGATGAAGAGTTCTTCGAACGATACGATTCTCTGAAACCGTTCTCGTGTCGCGCTGCAAAGGTGTAGAATTAGCTTCCGGGGAATTTCTTTCCCTACTCGTACGATCTAAGGATCTTGAAATTGGGGGTAACCGGCCTTTCCCCAGCTACTTTAGACCGCCTACCTACAAGTCAAACTGGCACCTCCTCGGGCGTGAAAGTGCCTGATAAGCTTCGGCATCGAGCAAAGCCACCGAGTTCGGGTATCTAGAATAAAACAATTTACACACAAATTAATTTTTAATTGCAATAACATTAGGAACTATCTAATATTCTTATTGAATACATTTTTCTTAACTATCAATAAATGTGATTGATTTTTCGCATTGTTTTCATTGAAATCACCCAGTGAATCTCCAAAAATGAAGTTTCATTGTGAAAGATCTGTGGAAACTTCAAGCCTGCAATGTTTCCATAAACGTAATACACTCGGCGTTAGCAGGAAGACACTGCCCGAACGCCTCCAGAAGGAGTGGTTCCTTCTCTATGGACTCCTGGTAGTCCTCAAAGCTAACTCGTCCGTCTTTATCCACGTCCAGCTTCTTCAGCACGAGCTCCACGAGGTCTTTCACTCCTTCGTCAGGATCTTCCTCGCCAGGTTGTTTCAGGAGGCAGTTCCTGGAAAGAAATATTTTTGGAATTGAAATATATATATATATTTTTTTTTTTTATTGCTACCGAACTGGGTGGCTCTGTCCGAGGTCGCAACCTCAGGCGCAGCCAATTTCACCCCCGAGGAGGTGCCAGTCCGGCTTGGAGGTGGACTAATGTTGCTGGGGAAAGGCTATTAACCCGCGATTTGAAGATCTGTGGATTGTAGGAGTGGGGGAAGATATTTCCTGGGAGCCCGTTCCACACCTTTGCAGTGCGGCACAAGAACGATTTAGAGAATCGTGCAGTTCGAAGAACTCTTCTGTCGACTACAAACGGGTGTTCCGCGAGAGTATGGCGGGTTTGGCGAAGGCGAACAGGAGGAGGAGGGATAAGGGAAGCAAGTTCGTTAGCGGCCATAGTAGTACCGATAAAACAGGCTCAATGACCCAACGATACTTACCTATTACCTACATATATAGTTGGTTCTGCGATATTTACCTATATAGTTGGTTCTGCTAAATGAATCTGTACAAACTCTCTGAAGAATGAGATGATAGAACAAGAAAATGCCGTGACCTAGTTTTAAGGTCCAGAAAAAAATGGCTTAAATATGTATAACTTCGTGAGCGTCTGTTTCCTTTACCAGTCATAGGGCCTTAACTTTTAATTTGGTTCTGATCACGTAATATCAACTGAATATAAACGAAATAAGCTAGAAACGGGAAGTTGAGAGCCAATGAGGAAACTTCACGAACAATAATTTGTGAGCTCAAATTGGCTACGGTGATATTCGGTTGTGTACGGATATTACGAACATCACCTGACTTTATAAAGTGTTCCAGGCTACTTTTGAAGGATTTCAAGGTCCTAACATTGAACTCGAATTGAATGGTCAGGAGATGTATTCCAGAGGTTCATGGCAAGGTGCATGGCATGAGCACATAAATCGGAATTTGCTTTTCATGAGAACCCGCATTGGTAGCTATGCCTGCCGTGGGTCGTGCAGCCCGTTTATCACGGCATAGGATTTTGTAGATAAACAGTAAAATAAAAAGTGCGTAGAAACATCTCATCCTTAAATATGTCCGAGTTATGGTCGTATACGCTGTAGCTGTAAGCGGCGTTCTAGCGAAGACGATAAAATCAATGGCCGTTGATGAGTCAGTTAATCAGGAGTCAGAACTTTAAATTTATTATATACATGTGTAGAAGAGACATAACGAATGTCTGTTGTGATGGGTTCTTAAAGTTCTATTTGGAAAGATATATTTAAATTAAGATATATTTAAAGAAATGTGTCGTTGACACATGTTCCAGAGGTTTTGACAATGAAGAGGAAGATGAACAGCAAAATCGAGAGGCACCAACTTCAGCAGCAGAAACATCTCATCCTTGGTGATGTACCCGTCCGAGTTGAGGTCGTACACGCTGAAGCAATGGGCGACCTTCTCGGCAGGCGTGCCACGGAGGAAGACGCTCAGGCCGCAGACCCAGGCGTCGAAGCGGATGGCGCCGTCGCTGCCGCGGTCCCACACCGCGAAGATGCGGTCGATGAGAACCTCCTCCGTGACCAGATCGAACGTGTTGTGTAGAAGATCGCGGAACATGCTCTGCTCGATTCCCTGCACAATACAATTCGAATACAATTTTATTTATAGTTATATTTATTTTTATAGGTAATTTAGTTATTTTTAGGTCTAGATTTAAATCTTTTTGTTAATTCTTTGTGTGTTCAATAAAAACTTATGTTATTAAAAAAAAAATCGAATACATACATATAAATGCTTTTTTTATGGAAACTGACACGTTTGGCTACGTCTCCTACAACATCCGTGATGTCAGCCCATAACACCGGGTGAAGTGAATCCCTTCATTTCATTTCGGCTTCACTGAATTGGACGGAAAACACGAACTATTCGAACGACGTTCCATTCAGTGCGGTGGTATCAACCCGGGCGGGATGAACCCTACCACCTAGTAAGGTAAGAAGGGAAGGGACCTACAGTTTTACGTGGAATCCGAACCACGGTCAGCCGCCAACGGCCGAGCGGTCACCCATCCAAGTACTGACCGCGCTCAGGACCGCACTACTGAGCTATCGAGGCTGACAATATCACGCTGTATAGCGAAAAACAGAGTGATCGACGTTGTGCTGCAAGAACTCATGTGAATTTCAGCACAGCACCAACCACCACGCTTACCAAACTATTAGGACAAGAAAATTATTAAGCTGCAAGAAGGCACAATGACAGTTACCTACCTACTGGATGACGTGGAAGGACCGCGCCAAGGTGGGAGTGAGAGGTGGCTAACCTATCGCCCTTTGCCACGGCCTCTTATCCTTATCCCTCTGTAGCCTTTTACGATATGCCATGCATACAGTGTGAGATGCTTAGGGCCCATTATTTTCAAGAACCGGGCCATATATGGTGCCTTTTTCAAGTATCGGGCCATAATGAGTGGAGATTTAGCATTATTAAGTTCGTTTACTATCACCCAAGTATAGTGCAGAAGTCTTCGTCAAATCCGTGCAATTTGCCACTTGCTAGTTTTGATTTTTTTTTATTGCTTTCAAGCTGGGTGGCTCTGTCCGAGCCGAGATCGAAGCCTCAGGCGCAGCCAATTTCAACGCCGAGGAGGTGCCAGTCCGGCTTGGAGGTGGACTAATGTCGCTGGGGAAGGGCTATTAACCCGCGATTTGAAAATCCGTCGAGTGTAGGAGTGGGGAAAGATATTTTTTTTTTTATGGAAAATGACACGGTTGGCTACATCAGCCCATAACACCGGGTGAACTAGGTGCCATGTCAGTGCTTCCCTTCATTTCGCGCCGGCTACACTCAACTGGACGGAAAACACGAACTATTTACATAGCCGTTTTGACCGACGTTTCGCTCAGCGCGGTGGCACCAACCCGGCCGGAATAAACCCTACCACCTAGTAAGGTAAGAAGGGAAGGGACCTCCGACCCACGGTCAGCCCCAACGGTCGGACGGTCACCCATCCAAGAACTGACCGCGCTCAGCGTTGCTTAACAACAGTCTACTGACCGCACCACTGAGCTGCCGAGGCTGACGAATTTCCTTATCCCTTAGTCCTAGTCCCTCATTCCCTGGGAGAAAATTTAATTTTGTTTACTCTATGGCTATCATGTGCATCATGTAACATGACAATAGATGTATTCAGATCTTAGATGCAGTATTTAGATGGAGTATATGAAGGTGGACAGTGCGGTAGTGGCTACCTGCGCCTTGGCCTGGGTCTGCTTGACGACGCCGCCGCCGCCGCCCCCGCCGCCTGGCAGCGCGTCGCGAGCCGGCGACACCGCGAGCAGCTTCCGGTACACCGTGTACAGGCCCTCGATTTCTGTTCTGAAACCACACGCACACGCTTTCGTATTAGGTAACAATGTCATTGTGGCTGACCTGCGGGAGCTTCTAGCCAGGTCCTCGGTCAGAAGCGATGCTGTTTCGTCAACATTCTAAAGACCATAGCATATTTCCACACAACTGAAATATAAAAAACCCCTGACCCTTAAAAAGTCAAAAATAATTTGCATTTACTGACATAAAGGAGTCGGGGGACCGCTAAGTAAATTCCCGCGCTGCTCTGAGTTTTTATATTTTATTTACTTAGCGATCCCCCGACTCCTTTATGTCAGTAAACGGAAATAATTTTTTACTTTTTAAGGGTCAGGGTTTTTTAAATTTGTAATTTAACTTTTATTTCGAGCTTTTTAAGACAAAAGACGGCAATTTTTTCGTCGGGGTTTAAAAATAAAATCAATTAACTTCCAAAGGCTGTGGTAACAAGCAGTGCCCAAATGAACAGGGGGCATTGGGTCACTTTTGGATACCTTTAAAAACTTTTTAAATCTTTAAATATTCTATTTTGAAACTTCGAACTTTGCGTTTTTTTAAGTCCACCGAAACTATCAGTGTGAATCTGCTAAAATGAGGTTATTATTCTCTCGTTCTCTATCTGTCTAAAGCCCGATATTTCAAATAAGAAACACAGTATACACCACACTAAATGTCGAAATTAAAGTTAGCCTACTTAGTGAAATGCGTTTTCCGCTTCAGGGAGTCGATCGTCTTGGGCGGAAGCTTGTTCGGCTGCGTCATGGCGCGAGGGCGGGCGCGCGCGGACTGGCCGCCGCCGCCGCCCGCCCCCGCGCCGCCCCCACCCGCGCCGCCGCCGCCGCCCGCCCCACGCGCCGCCGCGCCCGCCCGCCCCCGCGACAGGAAGAGCGACACGGAGCGAAGCACCAACGCCCCTGTCGTTAGGCTCATCCCGCGCCTGGTGTCACCGTTGTTCTCCATCCTGCGGTCACGGTGTACTCAGCTTATATGCATTGCAAGGTTCATTGAAGCATTTCATTTCAAGGTTGTCAATACCTATGTTTTCGTGGCGTTCGCCGTCGAGACCCTCGGTGCGTAGGCACCAGAATCAAAAGAGTTCGTCGACAAGCTGGGCGATATGCCTGTCGACAAGTCTGGTGACCCACGTGCCAAGGCTCATTTCGTACGGCGACTTAGCCTTGAGATTCAGAGGGGCAACGCAGCCAGCGTCTTGGGCACCACTGGAGCGTCGCCGTCAGTCGAACTGGACGATATATTTTTATATGTATTATCTCCCCGCGTATGTCGTAAAAGGCGTCTAAGCGATAACGACAAGATACCGTGCTAAAGGGCGACAGGCTAGCCACCTCTCACCTTAGCACGGTCCTTCCACCGAGTCATGCAGTAGGTGGGTCTTCGCGCCTTACTTGCTGCTTGATAAGTTATCTTGTCCTAATACTTTGCTAAACGTGAGGGTCGGTGTTTGTTGTGCTGCAATTTACAAGAGTACTTGCAGCACAACACCGATTACTCTGCTTATCTCGATTGTCTGGATACAGCGTGTGGTAGGTGCGTATGTATGTAGATTATTATTTTAGTTTTAATTCGTATAACGAGGTTCCATTCTAAAAATTAGAGGCGAATACCAACTCTACACAAATGCCAAAACCTTTCTTCACTGCATTATTTTCATATATTTCGAGTCGTACAAACCTTCACCCACATAACTACTACACTACCGGTCGGACGCCAATCTGCGCCCACGCATGTGTCGCTATCGCAACTGTTCAGAGCGTATTGCACGCGGCATTAACACTGCATACGCTGTAATATATACATATAAACCTATCGGATAACCCCAATCCGCGGGCCTCGAGTTCAACGAATTGGACACAAATACGAGTACCATAACACAAAAATATAATAAAATAGATAGCGCTGGCTCTTCCACATAATATGATAATGCTATGAATATTGTGTGGTATCACTAAAAAACTTGTAATAATATATCCTGCATACGAAAAAAAAATACCCTGTGAAGTTTCTTCGTATGAATGATCAATAAACAATACAATACCCCCTTATGTTTTTTATATTTTTTTTCTTTTATTATTTGTTAGCATATCCGCTATAATAACGCATAATATATGTGAAAATGTCAACAGTCTACCTATTACAGTTCAAAAGATACAACACACGGACAGGCGGACAGACAGACAGCGGCGTAGGCTTAGTAATGGGCATCCATATGGATACGGAAACCTAATAATAAAACCGGCCAAGTGCGAGTCGGACTCGCGCACCGAGGTTTCCGCACCACAAAAAAAAAAACATTGAAAAAAATACGTTTCTTGTATGGGAACCCCCCTTAATTTTTTTCTTTTCCTATTTTTTTATTTGTTGTTATATCCGCCATAATAAATAACAAATATTCTGTGAAAATTTCAACGGGCTACCTATTACGGTTCAAGAGATACAGCCCTCGGACAGACAGACGGACGGACGGACGGACGGACAGACAGACGGTCGGACAGACAGACAGACAGACAGCGGAGGCTTAGTAATAGGCTTCCGTACGGGATACGGAAACCTGAAAATGATTGATATTCTATGGCATATGTTGGCCATATTGGCATAAAGTGCATAAAAACTTCGGCGCCAATATAATAAGTTAATGCCACAGAAAGGTATATGTCGTCTGTGGCAATGAAGCTCGATCGAAAAGTCTCTGAAAATACATAGTTCGTGTTTTCCGTTTAGTGTAACCGGCTAGACGGAAGGGCAACACCGACATGGCACCTAGTACACCAAGTAGTAGGCACTGAATGAAACGTCGTCGGTCGAAACGGCTTTGTAAATAGTTCGTGTTTTCCGTCCAACTCAGTGTAGCCGATATGAAATGAAGGGAAGCACTAACATGGCACATAGTTCACCCGGTGTTATGGGCTGACATCACGGATGTTGTAGGTGGTGTAGCCAACCGTGTCGGTATCCATAAAAAAAAATTGTGATGTAGACAACCGTGTCAAGTTAAAAAAAAACACTTTGTTTCTATAGACCATACTTTATCGTGATGCAAGCACGGAGAGTTCGCAAGTGGGATGAAGCAAGAAAGAATGATAGATCGAGTCGCGAGCGAACTCCAGCGCATCGAGCGAGTGTCGCAAGTGTACGCTTCTTGTTGTTACTTGTTAGGGCGCAAATATGACGGACACCTATGCCGAGGTAAGATATCGCATGTGCGCGACGGGGCTAAGTAGGATTTAGCGGGTACTATGGATTTACCAATAGAGGGTTTTATTTTTATAATTTTTTTTTTTATGGAAACTGACACTTTTGGCTACATCACCTACAATATCCGTGATGCCAGCAGCCTAAACACCTTGGTGAACTAGGTGTCATGTCAGTGCCTCCCTTCGGTCGTGCCGGCTACACTGAACTAAAATACGAACTATCAACATAGCCGTTTCAACCGGCCTCTCATTCAGTGCGGTGGCACTAACCCGGGCGGGCTAAACCCTACCACCTAGTAAGGTAAGAAGGGAAGGAACCTACAGTTATACGTGGAATCCGAACCACGGTCAGCCTCCAACGGTCGAGCGGTCACCCATCCAAGTACTGACCGCGCCCAGGTGTGCATATGATCATGACCGACAGTCGACCGACCGTTGCGGTCGGTCGACCTACCGAGGCTGACAAATTGCGGTATACGGAAGTTGTTAGATAGTTAGAAACTATTGATTAAACCACAATATGTATAGTTCCTGGATCCTGGCAGCAAATATTGCGTGTCGAGCTTTAGAAAGAGACAATACGGTTGTAGAGCGTCGTCCCTGTCGCACAGAAAGTTGTGAGTTCGTTCGACAGGGACGACGCTCTACAACCAGATGGTCTCTTTCTAAAGCTCGACATGCATTAATTGCTGTCGGAAACTGTACTATTATGGGCACTCTCAGAGGAACTAGCATCCCTTATTCCCTGCCATCCGTCTTAGCTCCACTGTCACAGAGGCACATACAACACCGTTTTGTTGTTGATTTTTTTTTTTTTATGGAAACTGACACGGTTGGCTACATCACCCACAACGTCCGTGATGTCAGCCCATAACACCGGGTGAACTAGGTGCCATGTCAGTGCTTCCCCCTTTGATCGTGCCGGCTACACTGAACTGGTCGGAAAACACAAACTATTTACATAGCCGTTTTGACCGACGTTTCATTCAGTGCGGTGGTACCAACCCGGGCGGGTTAAACCCTACCACCAAGTAAGATTAGGAGGAAAGGGACCTACAGTTTTACGAGGAATCCGAACCTCGGTCAGCCTCCAACGGTCAGCGGTCACCCATCCAAGTACTGACCGCACCCAGCGTTGCTTAACATTCAATAGCGACAGTCGACTGTCTGCACCACTGAGCTATCGAGGCTGACAATTGATATTGAGCTTTTGAGAACAAAACGTTTCTCAAAGTCCCAAACCGCTAGGATGTGTGGTGTGGGGCGTGGACGGGGCGCGGCCGCGAAGGCGTCATCATCAGAAAACATTGTTCATAATTTCATGTCACGCGATCGATGTCCACCAATGTCTCCCGCTCGGTCATATTTTTAGGGTTCCGTATCCGTCGTACGGGATCCTATTACTAAGCTTACGCCGTCTGACTGTCTGTCTGTCTGTCCGTTTGTCCGAGGGCTGTATCTCTTGAACCGTAATAGGTAACCTGTTGAAACTTTCACATAATATGTGTTATTATGGCCGATATAACAACAAATAATAAAAATTTAAAAAAGTAAAAAAATCACGGGGTCCCCATACAAGAAACTAAAAAGTGTATGCGCGCCATCTACCGAAAACAGTATGAAGCAGCGCTGACCATGACATGGCGATACGGAACCCTCGGTGGGCGAGTTCGACTCGCACTTGGCCGGTTTTTTCGGCATTTTCAGTACGTTAGCAGTTTTCGGCCGATATCCATATTGATTGATAAATAGATAGAAATACTTTATTGCTCCAAAAAACATTTAACATAAACACACAATAAGAAATTTACATGAGGGGCAAAGGCGGACTTATCCCTTACAGGGATTTCTCCCAGTCAACCTTTGGATGTTTGAGAGTCGTATGTTGCGAGATATAAGTAGGTAGTAGCAAAAGACTTGAGTGTGGGAATGTAAAATATAATATAAGGAAAATAACTATAATATACTATAATATACACTACATATAAGTACATACTAGTTAATTAAACGTATAAATTACTATTTATAGATTAAATTAAATACATATGAATTACAATTTATATAATACATAATACCTAAATATATACATACATACTTGTCCATTCAGAATTAAAGGATTTTTTAGCTTTTGACTTCACGCTGACGGAGCTAGTACAACTTTAAGTGTTTTTTGAATAACGGAAGCGACTTGCAGTGCCGTATACAGTGAGGTAGTAGATTCCACAGCCGAGCTGCGTGCACAGAAAAGGAGTTTGTGTAATATCCAGTTTTATGAGTGGAAATGGCTAAGATATTATCATCACTTGACCGAAGCGTTACACCGTGGGAAGATAAGTACTGAAAACGCGAAGATAGGTACTCGGGAGCAGAAGGGTTGTTGATACAAGAATAAAGAAGGCCAAGAATGTGGGAATTTCTGCGGAGACGGATTGGGAGCCACTTGAGACGTCTGCGGTATTGTGAAACATGGTCGTACTTACGTAAACCGAAAATGAAGCGTATACACATGTTTTGCAGACGCTCAAGCTTGTCCAGGATTTCCTCAGTAACGTCCAGGCAACACACATCCGCATAATCAAGGATGGGGAGAAGCAGCGATTGTGCTAGAATTGTCTTTGTGGAGGTCGGAAGAAGGTTCTGCAGCCGCCTCAGGGAGTGCGCCGCAGCATAGACTTTTCGACTGACCTCATTGACCTGAGCCTGCCAAGATAGCGTATCATCCATAAGAATTCCCAGGTTTTTGACAACCCTAGTATATGGTATGGCAGTACATAATCTCAGGCAACGAGTCACGATCAATCCTCGATAGTAGTCGAGGACTTCCGGCAATCATTGCCTGAGACTTATTTGGATTCACGATGAGTCCAAAGGATCTGGTCCAGCCAAAAATGGTGGCCAGATCAGCATTGATCACATCAATGATTCCAGCAATGCCGTCAATACTACCTGCCAGATATAGTTGTAAGTCATCGGCATACAAGTGGTAGAGAGAGACTAAGAGTTTGGAGACAAAATTAATAAAAATTGCGAAGAGCAGAGGAGATAACACACCACCTTGTGTATATTGCCTACTTCCATTATTATTTTGCCACTTAACAATCTAGCTAGATCAAAGTAAAGTAAAATAATAGATTTAACCAAAATTAATAGTTTACCGAAGAAAATACAAAAACACACGGACGTAAAACGCACAGGGCGGACTTTTTTAAATTTATTTCATTCCTAAAGAATAACGATTCATCATGTAACTGTCAGGAACAGCTGCGTGGCTTAACAAATGCCTCAAACTTTGTCTCATATGTAAACGGCCCAATTTGATAGTATCATCACGTCTGGAACACGGAGGGGTGAGCACAGGCGGCGTGGCGGAGGAGGGAAGGGGTCTACACGCAAATAGCAAATTACAGCAAACGGCAGCAATAAAATAAATAGCTGAAGACCATTTTCTTTGTTTCTTTCCAGTTGGCTTGTGCCCTGTGCTGTGGATATCTAGTCAATAGCTAGGTGATGGGTGGCTCGGTCTATTTACATAGAGTAGGCAATAAATATCATACAAACTACATACAATTACTATGTATAGTATTGGTGACTCTGTACTCACAAAGGACCTTCAACCTCTAAAGCACAGACGTATCGTTGGTTCATTGAGCCTGTTTTATAGGTACTACTATGGCCGCTGCTCTGGCGAACTTGCTTCCCTTATCCCTCCTCCCCCTGTTCGCCTTCGCCAAACCCGTCATACTCTCGCGGAACACACCTTTGTAGTCGACAGAAGAGTTCTTCGTACTGCACTATTCTCTAAATCGTAAACCCTCGGGGTTATAATGTCATTACGCTGCTGTGCGTATGTGTTCTCTAGTCCAGTATGTCCAGTATATCGGCTGTGTTCTCTAGTCCAGTATAGCCAGCAATCCTAGAAGAAGTCTCCGGTATGGCACCGTCACGGAGGTGATATTGGCTAATCAGAGCGTGTGCTCTGACCTCTCTGACTCAGCCACCTTTTTTATGGAAACTGACACGATCGGCTACATCACCTACAACATCAGTGATTTCAGCCCATAACACCGGATGAACTAGGCGCCATGTCAGTGCTTCCCTTCATTTCATGTCGGCTACACTGAACTGGACGGAAAACACGAACTATTTACATAGCCGTTTCGACCGACGTTTCGTTCAGTGCGGTGGTACCAACCCGGCTAGGATAAACCCTACAACCTACAGTTTAACTGGAATCCGATCGACGATCAGCCTCCAACGGACAAGCGGTCACACCCATCAGCAAGTACTGACCGCGCCCAGGGTTGCACCGACCGCACCACCGAGCTACCGAGGCTGACATTCATTACCCAGGGTGAAACCCATACCGGATTACATTAAAAAATAATTCACCCGAGTTACACCATAAAGCTCTTCTGCTTACCCCGGGCGTTGGTTGGTACTGAACCGAATGTAGCGGGATGGTATGTACGAGTAGGTACGTAGTTTGAAGATGAGCTAAATTCGAACGAAGGCAGCCAACAACGCATTCGTACTGTACCTACTAACGTGAAGGCTTTCGCGGAAGTAAGGTGTCGATAGAGGGGCGATATGGCAGGTCATCGCCGTGCCAGGCAGCGGCAGGAACTTGGGGGCGGAGGCCAGGCCGGGGGCGGTCGCCCCCGGGGGTGGAACTTCTTAATCACTCTAATTATGTACAGCCGTTCCGGACGTCTAGCTAGAGACTCAGCACTTGGGACGTTTCACACTGCTAGTGTGCTGTTCAATTAAACTATGACTTGGTATAACTGTGCTGAACGACGAATTTGCACTCCTCAAAAACAGGTCTGTAATTATACGTTTGTTCAGTTTTCGTATGTTCAGTTTTCCCTGTGGGTAGAATGAAAATAATCTCCACAGGTCAATTTTAAATTGAAAAAAAAAATTTAATTTGTACTTTTTCCGTATCATCATTTGTGATCTACCTTCATTCCAACGACGTATATAAGGGGGGGGGTTTAGGGGGTCCGGACCCCCCCCTTCGACACGCAGTTTACACTAGATATAATGAAATTTCAAACTTCATCCTATACTACAAGAGTGTTCGGCACATCACCCGCAAATTTGTTTTGTAGGTAAGTGGGGTCATTTGCAACATTTTGACCTATGATACCTTTTGTCAGATGTCACGTGGTATCGAGATACGATTTTAACATTGAAAATGTTTATGTTTTCGTTCGAGTATAGTGCCCCGATTTATGAAATTGTGACATTTGCTTGTAGTTTCGCAGATATGAGTGGTACGCGGATGAATCATATGTCAAAATGTGCGTCTGCCGGAGGGCTTTAAAGTGCAATTTGAATCCCCAAAATCTGTCGGTAACTTTTTGAGATTTTCCAAAATTTGTCAAAATTTCAAAAAAATTTCGACGACTTGGATCGAGAATTTCCCAATGACCTCGCTATTCAAGAAACAGAAAAAATAGTATCTCTGGATTAAATTAAGCTACAGTTTGAGCCATCTTAGGAGACGGGCGGACAAAAACTGTAGGCGGTAGCGGGTCCCTTACGCGCGAGGTCAGTCTGCGCTCCGTTGACTTTATCGTCAGTTCGATAAAGAATGAATTCCTATTAATTTATTAATTGAAAATGTTTATGTTTTCGTGATCGAGGATAGTGCCCCTGATTTATGAAATTGTGACCTTTGCCTGTAGTTTCGCAGATATGAGAGGTACGTGGATGGGCCATATGTCAAAATCGCCGACTTGGATCGAGAATTTCCCAATAATTTTTATTTGAGCTCGCTATTTAAACAACGGAAAAAATTTAATCTCGCGATTGAATTAACCTACAGTTTGAGCCATCTTAGGAGGTGGGCGGACAAAAACTGTAGGCGATAGCGGGTCCCTTATGCGCGAGGTCAGTCTGCGCTCCGTTTACTTTATCGTAAGTACGATAAAGAATTAATTCCTATTGCCAAATTTGTAAAATTTTATCGTGTGCTATATTTCTAAATTACATTTTCAATGCCTTTGATAGTTGCGCGTAGTGTGAGATCTGTAGATTTTTTTTTCTTTATTTTTGAAAATAACCAAAATCCCAGTTTTAAACCCTTGTAACTTTTTTGTTTATGATTGTATCAGCACGAAATAAAATTTATTGAAGTTTAAGATGTATTCTTGTTCTAGAAAAAATATTATTTGATGAAGCTAATACCATGAAATGGTCCTATGACCTCCCAAAGTTCCGAGAACGAGTAAAAATATGAAAGATTTTTAATTTCTTTTTATTTAAAAAAAAAAAAAAAACTTGCACCATTAGCTTAGCTTCATTAGATAGCTTCATTTTCTTTTAAAAAGTTTGCTAGTTTACGCCCTTTCCAACGGTATACCACATGTTATACAAATAATTTACTATGTGGTCTAAATTAGGGACAGAGACAGAACAGGCGTCATTTTTTTACTCGTTCTCGGGACTTTTGGAGGTCATAAGACCTTTTTATGGTATTAACTTCATCAAATAATATTTTTTCTAGAACAAGGATACATCGTAAAATTCAATAAATTTTATTTCGTGCTGATACAATAATAAAAACAAAAAAGTTTAGAGCTGGGATTTTGGTAATTTTCAACAATAAAGAAACAAAAAAATTGTATCTCGATATCACGCGACATCTGACCAAAGCTATCATAGGTCTAAATTTTACAAATTACCCTACTTAAAAAATTTTGTCGGTCGATGTGCCGAACACCGAAAGCTGTATATACAATTTTTTTTGTCGAATTGGCTGCCACACAATTATAGAACTTTCAGCTGTTATCGGTACCCCTCTAGGCCGAAATACAGAACGACTCAACAGGAACACTAGAATCTTATTGAGTTGAGCCGATCCCTATTTCGTCAGAACACCCCCCATGTGGAAGCTATAAATACGTCCCTGCTTCATTCTGTCGGTTCTCGTTATAATACCGTGCGTGCACAAGCTTCTCGATAATTCTTAATCATCAAAATTCTTCCTGCGCAAAGTCTTCCTTTACTGGTGCCCTAATAAGGTGTCTGGCTTGGCGATCTCCACGGCGCGGCGGGGTCCCTAACCGGCGGAAGGACCTAGGTAACGGCGCCGGCGTCCCAGGGCGCCAGTAAGCACCTCCGACTCCACAGCAAGGTAGCCCTTTCCTGTTTGCTTATTTGTACCAAATAAGTATCACATTTTACAGGCCATATTTTACAATTTTCAAACAACGTTTATATGTTTATTTAACTAGTATGTATTATTAATAATAAGCATTCCTAAATATCGTGCCAAAGCGTTCCTCACACAAAACATCAGCCTCGCCATCCAGCGCGGGAACGCGGCGGCTGTCCTCGGGACAATGAATGATGATGTCCCGAGGATGCAGGAATATTTTTATTTAATTTAAGTTGTTATATTTCTGTACAGTTTAATTTTTCTTTGTGAAATAAAAAACATATTTATTATTTATTTTATTTTCAATTCTCCATACTGAAGTCATTTTGAATTACCTATTTACTACCTACTTACGTAACGTGTGGGGCCGGTACTTAAAAATAATAGCCCCACTACATCTCTCTAAGGCTCGATTAAGGGTTGAGTCAAACCGAAAAAAAATTAGATCCTAACTTTTCAAAACAACCTGCAATCCAAGCCAAGATATAATAGCATGTTATTTGTATAGATACTTTTAAAAGTATTCAAGGTTTGCGCCAAGTTTATTGCATGCTGTATGCAACGTTTATTACATTAAACGCAGTTTATGGCGGAGCAAATGTCAAACCATTACCTTGTAGCTAACTAACTACTTACATAGTTTGTGAAACAAAGCTAATTGCATGCTCTATTGTGCAGTTGAAGAAATAACTGGAACCGAATGTTCTCAGCCCATGTAGGTACCTAACTGCCGATTCCTTGTAACAAGAACGTTAGAACAGGTAGAGACGTCGGACCTTCCCCGCGCCAGCGTAACACGATATTAGTAAAAACGTACCAATAACGTTCGTTGGTCGCCCGCTGGGCACATAGCGTCAATCTTCCCCCACCCGAAACCACTAAATTAGAGCGCGCGCTGTCCCCTCCGCTACCCGCGGAGCTCGGCGACGTTGGTTCTCATACAAGCACTGGACAGTCCGACGTCCCTACCTCTTCTAACGTTCTTGCCTTGTAAGAATACATACATAATCACGATCGATCCCTTTATTATACAGATATTTTTTCCAGTAAACCTTTGGATATTTTAGAGTCAATTAATATTGTTGTATGTAAGTAGATAGTTGCAAAAGGCTTCAATGTGAGAATTGAAAATAAAATAATAATACGATCGTGTAGCTCTTCCGGGGGTTTCCCGTGAAAGTTTTTATTTATTAATGTTATTATTTTATTTTTAATATTTATTGGGTAGTTTTAGATTGTACCTTATTTTATTTTGTAATCAATCAGCTATAACTTTGTGAGTTTGTTTCCTGTTACTTTATTTTATTTTGTGTTTTAGTAACATTATGATCGAAATAAATAAAATGTTTCATTACATCAATAATTAATTATTTCTGAATACTTATTATTAATAAATAATACATATAAGTAAATAAAATATAAAAACTCAGAGATGCGCGTCATGCTCGGGAATTTACTTAGGAAGTAAACGGAAGTAATTTTTGACAATTTAAGGGTCGGGGCTCTTTTAAATTTTAAATTTAACTTTTTAAATACATTTACTTAGTATGTTTGCGTTTGTTGAAAGTACCCACCTACACAACACATACAAAGGTAGGTATCACTAAGCGGTGATCGCCAAATCGCTCGTATTATTCAGTTCTTATCATCGTATTTACCGGCGGCGGCGATACGAATGCAAATATTCCCCACCGCACCACCCACAGAACACACCACCCACCACCCACCATCATACCACTCGCAGGCTGGTGTTTACATACATACTGACAAGCAAACCTAAATGTTAGAAGAGATATTACCACCAATATTCAACTAGGCACAGATCAAACATTCAAAAAAGGAATGGTTCCTTTTTGGGAAAACGGAAAAACATGATATATATAAAAAAGTATAACATTTTTAAAACATTTTTGAAAATATATTTTAGCTAGAGTTTATGCAAAATAATATTCTCTTCGTACCAAACAACTTGGTACGACCAACCGTTTTAGAAGTTATGTGTGACCCTGTGTGTGACAGACGGATAGACAAACGGACGGACGCACGAGCCACGCCATTGGGTTCCTTTAACACCTCTTTGAGGTACTGAAGCTTCAATATCATCAACATACTTCAACAAACTGCCTGAAGAAATACGAAATGTAGGAAGTAAAAATGTATAAAATCAGCCTCGAAAAAATTATTTTATGATGACAAACACTTTTATGATCTTTTGAAATATTTCAGTGTTATGCTTCGATCTTAGTTATGATCGAAGTTGTTATGATTTATGAAATAGATTAGGCACGAGTACATTGTATTCTATATATTTATTGCACTCAAATAAAATATGGGCATAAGGTAACACTTAATGCCTATAGGCATTTTCTAACAGAATACTTTTAGGAATACTTAATGCCTATAGGCATTTTCTAACAGAATACATTATGTATGACAAGAGGTGACTGAAATAAAAAAGATAAGACTTAAATATTAATTAAACGTAAATATTATACCTACCTATATACCAGATACATACCGTAAATAAAGATAAGATACATTTTATAATCTTTACATAACGAGACATTATCAGTATATTATATTGACAATGTCTCATACATAATGTTAGTGTAGTATGCATTAATGTTACATAATTTAATTGAAAACATGATATGAATGATAGCCTAGCTGTACAGAGAGGGAATGCGGCTTCCGTTATGGGGACTTTTCCAGCAGTCGCCATTTCGTAAGATTATTTCATTTTATAGTTTTTTCTTAATTTAGTTATATGCTTGTAATTATATATTATATAATTATATATATATTGTACTTGTTTGATTAAATAAATATGTATGTTTGGAATATGATTAGAATATAGAATAAATAAAAAAATATCGTGTCGAGCAATTGAAAAGTCATTTGTAGTTTTTTTTTCCTTTGTGGACCCTGACACGGTTGGCTCTATCACCTACTGTACACCTGTGTGTCAGACCTTCACGACTTGGTGAACTGGGTGCCATTCCAGTGCCTCAAGTTGTGCCGGCTACACCGGGCGGAAAAGACGAATTTTCGTAGAGATGTTTCGATTCATTCATGTTCGATTTCATTCAGTGCGACGGTAGCAATCCTCACCGACCATACCACCTAGTAAGGTAAGGGAAGAGACCTGCTTACAATTTTACATGAAATACGAACCACGGCGAGCCTCAAGACGGACATCCGTCCATAAACCGAACCACCCCCGGTGTGCTTAACATTGAGGGTTGAACGCCGATGCACCGCACCTTCAAGCTACCGAGGAGGGTGTAAGGGTAATATCTGTGACAATAGCGATTCACCCTTTTTAATTCTTTGACATACGGCCACGTTTCTATCCGCTAGCGGAACCAGACGTCGGCGTCGGATTTTGGCTCGGACATATTCCGTGTCGATATTCGATAGACGGGTTTGGAGCAGCGGGACACAGCCGTTGTACAGTTACCGGCAGCAAATAATGCGTGTCGAGCTTTAGAAAGAGACAATCCGGTTGTAGAGCGTCGTCCCTGTCGCACTAACTCGCACCTCTCCACAGCCACAAGCTTCACTTACATCATATTTTCAGTAGCGTGACGCTCAGAGACAATCTACTACCTTTAAGAAATTTACCTAATAAAAAGGAAACACTTTTCTTTTTCTACAATTCCCATCAACGGGAGGTCAGCGGCATTTTGGACCTTTCTTTCAAAAGCATGCAGAGTTGTACTTTATGCACGTTTGTATAACCACGTTTTTGTAACTGTGCACTTACGAAGTCGTTAGGTTGGCAGGACTGAATTCACCCCCGCTTACTTCCTCTATATATTATATCGGCCATATATTATATATTCTGTGAAAATTTCAACGGGCTACCTATTACGGGTCAAGAGATACAGCCCTCGGACAGACAGATAGACAGACAGACAGACGGCGAAGGTTTAGTAATAGTACCGGATACGGAACCCTAAAAACGGGGTTATATGTTATTATGAGATATTCTGTAAAATTTTCAATCTAGACAGATCAAGTCCCGTTCTCAAACGATAAAATCTGGAAACACTTGCCCCCACTCAGAGGATAGTCACGAATAGGTTGCTCCCTCCTTCCTTATGAATGTGCAGCTTATGCCCACAAATAGCCAATAAACATTGGTACATAAAAAATCGAGAACATTTTTACGGGGAGAATTTTTATCGTAGCATGACGTCGTTCCACCTGGCAGTAACTTCTTCTTTGTCTTGATAGAGGTAACGTGCAAGATTTCTTGTCATAAGTACGCACTGAATGAAGGTCGTTCGAAACGACTAAAAATCAAGTGTTTTCCGGCCGCGCGAGTGTAGTAGAAACTACCTAAAGGGAAGCAATGACATGGCACCACTGAATTGGGAATGATGGCACTAATGGGCCTACAAATTATTGCGGATACAATCGTGTTCGTGTACCTAGCTAACTTGAGAAGTTTTATAAAAAAAAACCGCCAAGTGCAAATCGGACTCCCTCAGTTTTCCAAAATTGTGTTTATAATAACAAAGCGCCTAAATAAAAACTACTACAATGGTTTAACTATCATGCTATTGTATCTTGTGTTAAATTTTTTTTTCTTTTAGCAACTGTCGAAAAAACCTGCAGCTTCTCTGTAATCTATATATTGCTTAAATCTACTAACCATATAATCAATAAAATTATAATCAATACTTTAATCATAATAATTTCCTCCCATATACAGCGTGGGGTTTATCAAAAGGGGCCTGACAAGGCTCCGGCCGGCATGACATTCGCAATACCTACTTGTAGGTGAAACAATGCCACATGTCGTGCTATCCATAAGCGGCGGGTGGCCGAGTGGTTTGGGCATCGGCTTCTCATGCGAGAGGTCCGCGGTTCGAATCCGGTCGGCGTTGTTGTTGTTGTTTTAGTTTGGGGTTGGCTCTAGGCCTGCAAACTAATCCCGCTTGGTTGGGGATCTTCGTGCAAAACCCCGCAGTCTCCAGCTACCCCAGCCAGCCTATGTCTTCCATGGAAGCCACAAGTCGACCGGGGTGTCTGCAGGCCGCTTATCCCTTAGTCGCCTTTTACGACATGCATGGGGAGAGATGCAGTGGGGCTATTCTTATTAAGTACCTACCGACCCCACACAGTACTATCCGGTCGGCGTGTACCAATGAGTTTTTTCTGACGAAAAAATTTACGTGCATACCTACACCTGCTGATTCACCATTCGGAACTGATGTAATACTTTAGGTCTCTTCTCTTCCCGCTTACTACGTGGTTGGTAGGCTCAAATTGTAGCCGACTGGGTTGATACCACCGTACTGGATGTAAGATGGCCGCATAGCAGCCTCGGTTGTGTTCTCCTCTAGTCCAGTATAGCCAGCAATCCAGGGAAGTCTCCGGTACGGCACCTACCTTCTCGGAGGTGATATTGGCTGGTCAGAGCATGCGCTTTGGCCCCTCCGACTTCCGACTCAGCCACCCATATCGGATTACATAAAAAAAATAAATTGCTGGACTTACCACGGAAGCGTACCAATCGGTTCTGCAGATCTTTCCTCCACAGAACTGGTAAACTCTGGGACGCTCTCCCTGCCCACATACTTCCCCCCAAGTATACTCGGGTCCTTCAATAGAGGCGCGAATAGGCACCTGTCAGGCCGGCATGACATTCGCAACTCGCGCGTACGACCGAATGTCCATGGGCGTCGTTAGACGCCTTATGGGTGGCTCGGCGCCACGTGTCGCGCTTACTATGAAAACAAAAAATGCCTTAGAAACCTAAGAGAACCAGCGGCTATTTTTGTATTTTTTTTAGCTACAAGTAAAGACCGCACAGACCTTAAAATTGTAGAATAAATTTTTTTTTAGAATCCTTAAAGTTATGTATCTGAAAGAAAGGTCACATAACACAGAGGTTCCTTGTTCAAGAGGTAACACGAATTCACCTATGGCAATAGTCTAGTAAGGTAAATAAAATCAATACTACCAAAAAGTGCACAGCGTTCTATACATTTCAGACTAAGTAAGACAACCTACCTGCAACACTACTGCCAAATGCGAACACCTGAAGAGCGAACTCGCGCACTTAACACACACTATAAGGAAAAGCAATCAGCGATACAGTTTCTATATGCTCGTAAATATATGATTTATGGATACAGTAAGCACACGAGGGTGGACCAAGGTTCTGTCGTTTCCATGGTGATGTTATTTTTCTACGTATTTCGCTATCGACTTTTCGCCGTGCAACCGCTCTGGGGATCCCGCCTCTTGTCTTTAGACGGCTCAAATTGGGCTGAAATTCATCGGTTCGAAATTCGTCAGCCTCGGTAGCTAGGTAGTGCAATGGATCGACGCACGTTCGTGATACTAAGCACACCCGGGCTCGGCAGTACTTGGATGGGTGACCATTCGACCTCGCGTTGAACCGACCGTGGTTCAGATTCCACATAAAACCGTATGCCCTTTCTCTTTACCTTTCTAGGTGGTAGAGGCACCCGGCCGGAATGCGGGCGGCTATCTAAATAGTGTGTGTTTTCCTTACAGTTCGGTGTAGCCGGCACAACGGGACAAAGGGAATTACTTGAAATGGCAAATAGTTCACCAGGGTGGGATACGCTCATATTACGGGTGCAGTAGGTGATGTAGCCAAACAGGTCAGGTTCTAATCTGTACCACGGCCAGCGTTAATGATCGGTCGGTCATCATCATAAATCCAAAGCCCGACTGCGCCCGGGTTGAACTCCGACGCATCGCACGAACCAGCAACCGGCGCGCTGACAAGTCACGGTGACAGATGCCTTAGGTATCTACTTTTTTTTTTATGCAAACTGACACGGTTGGCTACATCACCTACAACATCCGTGATGTAAGCCCATAACACCGGGTGAACTTGGTGCCACGTCAGTGCTTCCCTTCGGTCTTGCCGGCTACACTGAACTGAACGGACAACACAAACTATTTACATAGCCGTTTCGACTGACGTTTCTTTCAGTGCGGTGATACCAACCCGGGCGGGCTAAACCCTACCACCTAGTAATACACGGTGAACAAAAAACCTGTCGAACACCCGAAGGCAGGAAGTACAGTTTCAGATACTGAAACGGATAGGCTAGTTTTTTTTTCAAAATTCTAATGAAAATATGCCCTTTTTCAATATTCCTAAAGTATCAAGATGTATTTAAACAACTAAATTATGTCTGCATGCCATCATAACAGTGAGGTGAAGTTAATCCCTACTACCATATGTCTTAAGCACGTGATAGCAGTTTTCTAGGTACCTACCTAGGTAATATTGTAAAACTTATTAGGTATACAAAATAATAGTTTGTTGCACACTAACTGACCTCAAAGCACTTACCGACTTCATTTTCAGTACAGAAGACAAAAATAATCAAAATCGGCAAATTATTTTACAAAGAATTTCACTAAAGACATAAGAAAACGCTCTCTGTCTTCACATCATTCAAGCTAGCGCATCCAAAATCGGTGCCATTTCCAAAAACGGTTTTTTTCCGATTCTCATATTTTTAAAATCGATTTTTCGATTTTTTCGATGTTTTCGATTTTACGGCAAAATGTGAAGTGTAACTTTAATATAAGGTAGGTTTGCACTGGGCCACATGAAAATAAAGGATAAAGAGTATACTAGTAATAAAATAAGTGACATTTAATATTTCAGTGCAATATTAAAATTACATGTGTTCAAATTTTGAAATTAAAATGTTGAATAGGAACTTAACTCTAACTTTAACGTGATTACGTAAACCACTTAGTAACTACGTGAACGTGACTTTTTTTTTATTGCTTCCGAACTGGGTGGCTCCGCCCGTGGTCGAAACCTCAGGGGCAGCCAATTTCACCACCGAGGAGGTGCCAGTCCGGCTTGATGGTGGACTACTGTTGCTGGGGAAAGGCCATTAACCCGCGATTTGAAGATCCGTGGATTGTAGGAGTGGGGAAATATATTCCCTTGGAGCCCGTTCCACACCTTTGCAGTGCGACACAAGAAAGATTTAGAGAATCGTGCAGTTCGAAGAACTCTTCTGTCGACTACAAAGGGGTGTTCCGCGAGAGTATGGTGGGTTTGGCGAAGGTGAACAGGAGAAGGAGGGATAAGGGAAGCGGCCATAGTAGTACCGATAAAACAGGCTCAATGAACCAACCATACGTCTGTACTTTAGAGGTTGAAGGTCCTTTGTGAGCACAGAGTCACCAATGAGGCGAATGGCTCGTCGCTGAATAGAATCCAAGGCTGAAAGAAGGTACTCATGGGAACCCTCCCAAAGATGACTGCAATATTCCATCACCGGTCTTACTTGTGCTTTGTAGAGTGTAAGTAGTTGGACCGGCGTGAAAAATCGCCGACATCGGTAGAGGATCCCTAATTTTCGAGACGCTAGTTTCGCCTTGCACTCTATGAACGATCGAAACCCAACGTCCCTGGACGCCTCCATATCCAAGACGCCCAGACTACCATCGTTGGGGACTTGGCTGCCCTGAAAAGTGCTTGGAGAGGAAACGGATCAGCCTTAGTAGAGAAGGCACAAGCTTGCGTCTTGGCTATGTTGAAGTTGACCAAGTTCTTCTTCCCCCAAAGAGGATACTTTTTCGAGAACCTGGTCAACCGTAGCAACATTTGACTAATCTTTGTTTAGTTGAAAGTGAGATTTAAGGAAACATAGAGCGTCTAAACTGGGATCACCCATACCACTTCTTAAATTTCTTGTTAAATAACCTGCTGCTGAAAATGCCCTTTCGGCTCCCAAACTTGTCGGCGGAATCGTGCGTAGGTTATGATATACCTTTTCTAGACATTCGGTCTCTCTCACCGTTACACTCAAATAATGTCATTTCAATTCTTGTGACATCACGCAGATTTTCCTTACCGGTGTTAGAAGGTTTTTTTGTCATAACTTTGGCACTTTCCAGCTCCAGCCGAGGATCGACAATGTCCAAAGTAGGTGTCGGCGAAGATGAAGCGGACGCAGACTCCGACCTCTCCAACTGTGTTTAATTTTGTACAGTCGAATGTAATCTGCGATATACTCGTTCTATACCACCAGGCAGTTCATCATTGTCCGGGTATACTTCATCACGTCTGACTGAAGTACGCAGTAGGGTTATGTACCTACATTACCATGTAGGTGTTCATTCATAGTTAGGCGTTGATCAATCCTTGATTTCAAAGCTTGATTATTCCGGTGTGATTATTATTATTTTTTTAATTAAGTTCGTTCTTTATTGGATGAAAAATTATGATGATGATTAAATAACCCACCCATAACCCATTTCACATAAAATAGCACTGTTTTTATGCATTTAAAACCAAATGACGGGGAATGTTTGAAAAACCTAATAAAAATCGGAACATCGGAAAAATCGATTTTCGATATTAAAAAAATCGGTTTTAAAATAGCACTAAAATTGTCCGATTTTCGGTTTTTTCGATTTCCGATTTTTCGATTTTGGATGCCCTAATTCAAGCCGCCTCAAGATAATTTATGACACCGGTGCGGCAGGCGCTTTGTGTTTCGCGCCGCGCCGCCGCCTACAGTAAAGAATTTTGCATAGAAGTAAAATGTCGTGATACTAATTAGATTTTTTTATTGAAATTTTTTTTCCGAATAAAAAAAAAAACTAGCCTATCCGATTCAGTATCTGAAACTGTACTTCCTGCCTTCGGGTGTTCGACAGGTTTTTTGTTCACCGTGTATAATAAGAAGGGAGTCATATCCTTTAGTCGCCTTTTACGACATACACGGGGAGAGATGCAGTGGGGCTATTCGTTTCAAGTCCCGGCCCCCACGGTATATTTATAGGGGGGAGGACTTCATTGGACAGATGGCTATGGCTACCTGTCGCCCTTTAGCAAGGTATCTAGTTCATAATAAATTATTGTAAGGTATTGCTTAGTTTTATGCTGCGTGAATATCGCTACATGATACGGTGCGTAACGAGGCAATCCACCGACTCACCAAAGTAGTCGATATTGATCAGCAGGTGGCTAAGCTAAAGTCGCAGTGGGCTGGGCACGTCAGCCGGAGAGGCGACGACCGTTGGAGTAACCGTTTCCTACACTGGCAGCCGTGGACAGGAAAACGGAGTGTGAGAAGACAATCCTCCAGGTCGGACGACGACATCAGGTACGTCGGCGGAAAGCAGTGGTTCCGTACCGCCGAAGGCCGGGAGGATTGGAGGAAAACTTTAGAGGCGTATGCCCAGCAGTGGGCACGCAAAACGCACACGCAACACACAACACGCTGACCGACTGGCTGTCTGATTGTTTAATACATGGATCGGAATCGATGCTGAAAATTACGTAGGTCGAAAGAAAGGGCGACCTTCCTTTTGAAATAGTAAGTCTTTTGAAATGTGTAATTAGCAAATAGCGGAAGGAACTGTTAGAGAAAATTGCCCTATGCATGAACTATGTTCGTGCCTCCGCCACCGTTTAATTCAATATCCCACTATGGGGAAGTTTCTGAGAAGTTCGGTACAGGCGGAGTATGCAACTCGTGATACAGCTGAGGGACCTTTTCAAACTTACTAGGGTTAAAAAAGTTACCACGCGCGATTTCATTGTGGCTGTAAAGTGAAAGCGGATGGTTGAATAAACGAACTCTATGATGTCTATCTATGACGAGTAGGTAGGTTCTCCCATCACGATGTAGGAAAGCTCCCATGAAAAACTTGATGGCTGAAGCTCGAAGCAAAGGCGTGATGAGCGCCATCTATCCGACACAATGAAAACTGTTTTGTTCTCATAACGTCAGCGCCATCTATTATCCTTTGTATTAACTTCTACTCAACGTAGTAAGCTATCTGACTAAACGAGCAGAAACGTTGAAAAAGAGGCTTCGTCGTGTACATATTATGTCGTTACACTAAATTATTAAAAATAATTTATTTCCTTTAGCGTTAATTTATCTAACAGCAGAAAGCCTGCCACAAACAAACAAATAACGAATTTGTTGCAAAGTAATTTTGTGTAATGTACTAACTAAAACTGAAAAGGAATTCTAGTTGCCATCAAACTAAAATAGAAAAGTGTATCAAAATTACTTTAGCCCTCTCATTCAACGTGAAACTGTCAAACGAAATCTGTTTCAAAGCGCAAAAGTCAAGGCATTTCCCACTTCTCTGTTGCTGTTTCGCTTTTTCATGCAAAATAAACCGAAAAGGAGCATGAATGAATGAACTGTCGTCGGAAAATTGAAAAATCTTTCGGATTTGTTTTGTTTGTTGTCAAGGCTTCGCGAGGTCGGATGTGCGGTGTTTCGTTCGTGCGTGCCTCGTGTTGTGAATTATCGTTTGAATGGACTGGGGTGCGCTTTTATAGTGGATATAGTGAAATATTGTGTACACTGTACAGTGCTCGTTGTACCGAGTGTGCTGTGCACGTTCATTGATTCATTCGTCAGCAGACTTACACGTAAGTACAACAAAACGTTGCTGCTTTGTGTTTTGAGTCAACTGCTGGTCCTTCCAAGTACCCAAAGAGTTGCCCTTCCACTATTAGTGAGCTACACGTATAGTATATTATAATAGACACATAATTTAGAGAGTCCTACGAAAGAAGTAAAGCACAATTTACTTTCATTCTGATACTGACTGAGTGAAAATTGCCTGAATGCATCCATTTCATTTCAATGGTGTAGGCTCTGCCGAAATAAAGAATGTAGATACCTATATAATTTTACCAGTATGTGTCGACATGGGGTATAGCCAGGGTTTCCAGATGGTTCAGATAAAAAAACCGAACTTTTTACATCAAAGACCCTTCGATTTTTCAGGAACACATTTTTCATGAAATATGCGACCGAACGTCCATGTGCGTCGTTAGACACCTTATGGGTGTCGCGTTTTTTATTAAAAAGAAAAAGGCAAATTAGTTACGGCGAAAATATGGAAGGGTCTTCCCAACAGTGTGTTCCCTAGCTCCTATTAACCTGGGGTCTTCAAAAGACGTGGCATGCGCCGGCTAGAAACAGCGCGCCAAATCTGTATGGATTTGATAGTGCGAATAAATAAATGTGTGATATGAATTGATATTTATCAAACATACTTCAGTATTTTCGCGATACCGAACACCGAACACGGGGCTGAAATACCAAACAGTTGTTTAAAACACCAAACACCTGGCAAGCTAGGTCTAGCTAGGTCACTTTTTGTTTCCAACTATTTTCAGTAGGTATATATAATCTTAGATTTCTATACTATTGCAATGTATGTTTAATTGTATTGTTATGGCTTCCTTAATATTTTAATACGCTTAGGTACCTAAAGTTCCAACCTCTGAGTTCTAAGTTCATTGAAATTCAGCTTGAAGATCTCATAAATTCCAAAGACTCAGGTATGGTAACATTGTCATA
The DNA here is from genome assembly GCA_946902875.1 of Nematopogon swammerdamellus. Taxonomy (NCBI): domain Eukaryota; kingdom Metazoa; phylum Arthropoda; class Insecta; order Lepidoptera; family Adelidae; genus Nematopogon; species Nematopogon swammerdamellus. Next base: position 4,957,410 of record OX336333.1, read on the forward strand.
AATTATTATACTTTAGAGTCGGTATCATCATTTGTTAGTTGTTGGGTTAGTTATTCACAATATGTCATTTTGACTAAACGCATGACTAAATTTCTTTTAGAATTTTTTTTTTATATTGTAGTTTTTAGTCTTTGTCTATTATGTAATGGTTTTTTTGCTGTTTAATAAATAAAATGATCTATTATTATCTTTTAGAACAAATAACTTACCACGGAAACGTACCAATGGGTTCTGCAGATCTTTCCTTCACAGAACTGGTAAACTGTGGAACGCCCTCCCTGCTGACATATTTCCCCCCAAGTACAGTCTCGGGTCCTTAAAGAGAGGCGTGAATAGGCACCTGTCAGATCGGCGTGGCATTCGCAACACGCGCGTGTAACCGAATGCCCATGGGCGTCGTTAGACACCTTATCGGGTGGCCCAGGGCCACAATTTTTTTTAGCGCTACTTTCTATAAAAAAAAATTAAAGGCCATGGGATCCGTCCCACCACCTCATCAGATAGGATGACTCCTCGTGGATCCAGTCCTAGACTAGGGATGCCAGATGGTGCAGATAAGACTTTCCTTTGGATTACGGGCTAGACTAGAACACATCCGCAGCTGCTATGCGGCCATCTTACAACCAGTACGGTGGTACCAACCAATTCGGCTATAATTTGAGCCTATCACCTAGTAAGTAAGAGGCACGGGAAGGGACCTACAGTTTCACACCGGTTCCGAACGGTGAAGCAGCAGGTGTAGGTATGCACATAAATTTTTCCATCAGAAAAAACATTGGTACACTCCGACTGGATTGGAACCTTGGACCACTCGCAAGAGATGCCGACGCCCAGACCACTCGGCCCCTTGAGATAGGTACCTAAAAACCCTTCAGTAAATTACTTAGAGCAGGCACGCGACCAACAGCGAAATGAATGACTGGCTGGCTAGGTGGTTGAATTTATTAATTACGCGGAGTTGCAGAATACTGAAGAATACACCACATACCTAAAACTTAATATTAAAATTGTGTGATCAATAATAACAATAATGTAATGTATAAATTTATTTGGGTACTGACTGGCACTTATTAATGTAAGAACCGTTAATAACAGTTATCCTCACGAAAATTTGTTGTACGCCGACCCATTCGAACTTTCAAATGGCGCACCAAAATGTACCATACATTTTTAAGGTTTTTAGGGTCCCGTCGTCGCAAAATGCGAAAAAGGGGACCTTATGGGATCGCTCTGGTGTCTGTCTGTCGGTCACACGCAGATATATCCGTACCTACTGAACCGATTTCAATGAAACTGACGCCATATTACGTATAATTTTTCCCGCTAGATATATTATAGATAAGTTTGTCTAATAGTCCTCTGTAAAGTACAGGGTACCCCAAAATGTGAACGAAAAATAAATTTTGTTTTTTTTAAACAAATCAAGGGTCATATCGTTCTATAGGTATTGTTAAGGTAATTTTTAAAATTTATAACTGCTATAATCAATGAGTTTGCTTTAAGAAATATTTCGTTTGAAAGTTCCCAAATTACTGCAGTTTTGTCGCCAAACTTTTGCCTAATAAGTAAGCATTGTTTAAAAATTATTAAAAAAAATGGCATTATTATGTAATTGTGCACGAAACTATTCATTTTGGTCAAAATTCCAGACATTTTGAAATAAAGTTAAATGACTGAACAGTCCAAAATTCAATGTTTCGCATGATTTTTTGCTCACAGCTTGGCCACCGACAATGTAGCGTTGTGATTGATAGCTTTTTTTTTTACAAATCCATAGTTTCAAAACTTTTCATAAATTTGAGAAACCAAGTTGTACACCTAATGAATATTTTCTGATGTCACATGGGGCACCCTAGCTCTTAGAATCAATAGAAACTTGCGACCTGCGGCGAGGATAAGTTCATTCATTAGTGGGATGGAAAGTATCGGAGAGGTCACCGGTGACCACGGCCACGGCCTGAACGGAACAACCACGTGCGGTCACCGGTGACGTCCCCGCGTTCAACTTGTTGGCATAGAAATGTAGCGTTACACACACCACACGCCGTATCCCGACAATCGGAGTGAGTAGAGTAATCGGTGTTGTACTACAAGCATTCTGGTAAATTACAGCACAATACCGACCACCACCACGTATATTATCAAAGTAGGTATTCGGACAAGATAACTCAGATCCAGGCAGCAAGTAAGGCATGAAGGCCCACCTACATTTTATTGTATTAGTTTCTATTCTACCACGTCTTGCAGTTTGTCCCAAATAGTGATGCTTTGATTTAATAGATAAATCTGCTCTGCGGTCACAGGTGACCCCTGCGACCCAAATGGAACATTAGGGTATTTATTGGTGGCCCTGCCTCACAGAGTTAGCTACTGGTCTATCGGTAAACTTTGGCACCAGTCAGTTTGGATTCGTGGCCCCGCCTCACAGAGTTAACTACTGGTCTATCTGTAAGCTTTGGCACCAGTCCGTCTGGATTTGTGGCCCTGCCTCACAGAGTTAACTACTGGTCTATCTGTAAGCTTTGGCACCAGTCCGTCTGGATTCGTGGTCCTGCCTCACAGAGTTAACTACTGGTCTATCTGTAAGCTTTGGCACCTGTCCGTCTGGATTCGTGGCCCTGCCTCACAAAGTTAGCTACTGATTTATCTGTAAGCTTTGGTACCAGTCAGTCGGGATTCGTGGCCCTGCCTCACAGAGTTAGCTACTGATCTATCTGTAAGCTTTGGCACCTGTCCGTTTGAATTCGTGGCCCTGCCTCACAAAGTTAGCTACTGATCTATCTGTAAGCTTTGGTACCAGTCAGTCTGGATTCGTGGCCCTGGCTCACAGAGTTAGCTACTGATCTATCTGTAAGCTTTGGCCCCAGTCAGTCTGGATTCGTGGCCCTGCCTCACAAAGTTAGCTACTGATTTATCTGTAAGCTTTGGTACCAGTCAGTCGGGATTCGTGGCCCTGCCTCACAGAGTTAGCTACTGATCTATCTGTAAGCTTTGGCACCTGTCCGTCTGGATTCGTGGCCCTGCCTCACAAAGTTAGCTACTGATCTATCTGTAAGCTTTGGTACCAGTCAGTCTGGATTCGTGGCCCTGGCTCACAGAGTTAGCTACTGATCTATCTGTAAGCTTTGGCCCCAGTCAGTCTGGATTCGTGGCCCTGCCTCACAAAGTTAGCTACTGATTTATCTGTAAGCTTTGGTACCAGTCAGTCGGGATTCGTGGCCCTGCCTCACAGAGTTAGCTACTGATCTATCTGTAAGCTTTGGCACCTGTCCGTCTGGATTCGTGGCCCTGCCTCACAAAGTTAGCTACTGATCTATCTGTAAGCTTTGGTACCAGTCAGTCTGGATTCGTGGCCCTGGCTCATAGAGTTAGCTACTGATCTATCTGTAAGCTTTGGCCCCAGTCAGTCTGGATTCGTGGCCCTGCCTCACAGAGTTAGCTACTGATCTATCTGTAAGCTTTGACCCCAGTCAGTCTGGATTCGTGGTACTGCCTCAAAAGTTAACTAGGTACTTACTGATCATCTGCCTGCTGCGGCACCGGTCAGTTGAGATTCTCGGCAGTGCTTCAGGCAAAACGAGTCCGACACACGCACACGCCTCGCACACATCGCACCGCTTCCGCTCAGCTTCGGTCGATACAACGCTATCGGCTTAACTATCTGTCACGCCGGCCTTCCGCGAATATCCTGACTGCAGTCACTGCCTAGTGAACTCGAATGCACCCTGCATACGTCATTGAGTTGGGACACGTGCACCTCAAACTTGCGCACGACAAATCAACTCGTCTGGTACCTCACGCTTTCCGATTTCATCTTTGTTCCGCCTGCAGCTGTCACTGTAGCGACTTTCATGATCATGACATCCATCATGTTGATCTCATTCGAACGCGCAATATTAGTATGCCCACTCCACTCACACATGCCAACCCATACATCCATCATGTTGATCTAATACGATCATGCAATATTGGCACACGCCAACCCTGATGACCTAGGGAGAAACACGCTAACTTACTGTGATGTCACGTGAGCTCTTTTCACTCTCCTAGTGGAACCCTCGATACAAAAGTGGTAAGCAAGCCGGCGATACCATGGCGCTTGCTTGCTAACTCTTGGCACTGAAATGAAATCCATATCGCCATGCCACGGTGATCAACTAAATTTGACACACGCTGAGACGCTGATCCAGTTCGTCGGCCGCAGATCCGCAGATCCCTTCACCAGTCTGATCCCGATCAAAGCGCACATTGTTTCGACTGACGTCACCATCACCAACAATTACCACACGTACTTGGTCCCAGTGGAACCAGTTTGACGTGGCCCGGATGAATAAGTCAGAACTTCAAATTAAAACAATTCGACAGAAATATCTGAAGTCCGAAAACTACGAAGAAATGTCGGAATCCTAAAGAATTGTAGCGAGTTCGGCTGACCCAAATACAATGTTAATTTGCTCCCACGTCCTTGTCTCACCTCTAACGAGTGTCTGGCTGGACTGGACGCATAAAATCGGCAGTGAAGCCTTAGGAAAACTCGACGCTGGCTCGAGAGGTTTCTTTTTATAGGATATCGTGTCGTGTCGTCTAGTTCGTGCGCCTCCATTTAAGTCAATGTGCCCCTCACGCGAATAGGAACTATGCTTATGCTCGTAGTGTGGGCGAATTGGTTCGTATGGGCGTCTACAACTGTTTGCTTACCTTACACTCCCTTGATTTCGTTACAGACATCGATTTTTCGGTCGCATAGCGCTTCAACTACCAAAAATAATGCCTCGCATGTTTACTAGACGGGCACTAACATGGCACCTAATAACGTAAGGTTGTTTATACAGGGTGGCCCAGTTATAGTGGTCCAACAATTTTTTTTAGATGGAGGACATCACGTTGACTCATTTAAAAAAAACATTAGCTCCTCGAAAATCAATAGTTTAGAAGTTATGATTTTTTTAAACTTTTTTTGAAATTTTTCCATTTTAGTCACATTAACCGCTCTAGTTGGATATCTATTCCACAAAATCGAATAAAATTTGGTATAGAAGTAGAGGAGACATGTAGCTAGTACGTAATGAATAGTTTTTAGGTTTACTCCTAGACTGTACTGTTGCTATAGCCCTTTCAGTGAATTTTTGTTCAGTTTACATTAAAACTGATTAATTTTTTTTAAATCACTGAAAAAAAATAGTAGTACCGGTGATTTGCCCATGTCCTTAAAAACTACCTATACATATCGCAATTCTCCAGACCAAAAATTGTAGTGGTGTAACAATCCGGGCTGACACACCTAAAAAAGTGCCAAGAGCCGCTAAAGAAGTTTTCACTTCAAAAACCTCAGGGTTATCCCCTTTCAAATAAAAAAAAAAGAATTTTCAAAATCGGCCCACAATTGACGGAGTAATCGCGTAACAAACATCCAAAAAAAGAAAACATACCGTCGAATTGAGAATCTCTTAGGTCTAAAGTAAATTTCTCGTGAAGACAAATGCAACGAGCCCGATGCACGATGGGTTTATCATGTGTAGTTTAGGAGTTCCTATGGCCACCTTCTGTCTCCATCATCAAACCAGCTCGATGGTACTCGGTACAGTAGGTACCGGCCAGGTACCATAATAAATTAAGCGCCGGTCGGAAAAAATAAAAAATTTCAAATTTAGAATATTCATGAAACAAGGGTCCGAATATGTATCACTAGTATATCGATTCATGTATTTCAACAGGACAGAGAAAATTTCAAAATATTAGGTATTTAATACTTTTTAGTTTTTTTTTTTTTTGTTTTTTGGAAATCGGTTTAATATTTTTTAAAACAGTTTTTATTTCATTCTTTTTAGTAATATTACATAAAAAAGAATAATCGAAATCGAATAATCGAAATCGATTGAAGTGGTACAGAATTATTCGCCATATGTGTCAGACTGCAAATTGCTGAATAAGTCCACATCACAAATGTTTTGCTGAAGGTAACCACACACCATACTAATTTATCAAACTGAAAATTGCCGAAAACGACCACATCACAAGTTTTGCTGAAGGTAACCACACACCATAGTATTATGCTGATTTTTCGAAAACCACTGAACCAATTTCGATAAAATTGAAATGGGACCACCTCGGAAGTATGACCTAACTAACAAAAAAAGAATTTTCTAAATCGGCCCTCAATTGACGGAGAAATCGTGTTACAAACATACAAAAAAATAAAAAAATAAAAAAACATACAGACGAATTGAGAACCTCCTCCTTTTTTGGAAGTCGGTTAAAAATAACTGAGTAGGTATATTATATTAACCACGCCATATGCCGCGATTTATAAAACAAAATATAAGTGTGTTCATTTTTTTTATATTAGACAGCCGGCACGGGTGTCAAAAGCCAAAAACACCACCCCTCGCGTAACCACGCTCAGAGAGGAGCCATGGCCATGCCAGCTACAATGCGGTCAAAAAGGTCGTCGTCTAATTGATTAACAAGCCTTTTGAAGGCGCTCATATTGATTATTATTATATTTGTGTTTTCTGTTGTTATTGTGAAGCGATTAAAAAGTAGCCGAATGTTCAATATCGGAGGGATATTATACATGTGCTATCAATACTTCATCATCATCAATCATCAATCAATCATATCAATACTAATAATAAATCTGTAAGGAATGGTCATGGAGTAAGTTACTTTGTTTTATGAGATACTGAGTTTGTAGACTCTATGTATTATACTAAAGCTAAATTGACGATTTTTAGAATTCTTTTCTGTAGGTATGTATGTATGTATGTTCCACCATAACTCTTAAACCGATCATTCGAATTCGATGAAACTTCGTACAAGCACATTTACCTATACGAGACGAGACACAGGCTAGGCTAAATAAAATTCAGTTCCGGTTACGCTCCGAAATAAAGGTACGGTAGTGGGCTTACTTCTAATTAAATACAAATTTCACGCGAGCGAAGCCGCGGGCAAAAGCTAGTTATAAATAAAATATTAATAAAAACAATAAACAGAGGTGTGTAAGCTAAGTAGAATGTGTTGTGTGTGATGAAGATGTGAGAATGTGAGAACGTGAAGTTCCTAAGAAGAACAACAGCGTGCTTAAATTATTTACACATTATGCTTATTTTGTTCTAGAGTGTCTGTTCGTTTCTTAGAGGTTCCCGATTTGAATCTAAGTATAGACCCGGTTTTTATAGCACCGGAAATCCGACCTAGCCTACAAAAGCGGGCATTGCGAGTTGAACTAGCGTGGAGAGGATTCCGTAGCATTCCTTTTCCGTGAGAACTTGAATACTTATTATTTTAGGTTTCCTGTTAACTATAAAAACATTAACTACTTTTGTATATATTTTATAATATCTTTACTGATACAAAATTATATTTCTTATAACGAGCCCTTTCATTTAATACGTCAGATGTTGCATTTAAAAAAAATCTATATAAGTATGTAGGTACATACCAAATTTTTCAACTTTTTTCGTCCGGTTCCAGTAGATTCGGAGAAAATAAGGTGTGACAGACATACAGAAAGATAATAAGTACGAAACCCTAAAAGCTACCTCCACAACTACCTCCACATCTTCGCGGTGATTACTGCAAACAATCGCAAATGGCGATTGCTTCGATAACCCGGTCGCTACTCTCGCTGACCGACATCCTACCACGTTGTATAGAAAAGTGCGGGTAGATTAGTCTAGAAGTGGTCGGGCAACTACGGCTCGCGGACGTTATCATGGTGGCTATTTGCTCGGTGGCCCGTCACGCAATGCGTGTCCGACACCACCACGTTGCCTCTGACCTGAACGCGAGTATTTTTTGCCTACCCACAAGTTGTGGGTTATGGCCACGAAGAGAGCAAGATTAATGTGCTTGCAAATGTAACTCGAACGTTGTTTCGGTTTAAATTAACAGAGCACTTATTTAGTTCACGGGTGACGCAGTTCCAGCTAATTTTAAGTACGATTACGAAATGTGGTCCCTGAGAATTGGAGCATCTCTAAATTATAGATGAGTAATAAATAAATAACAGTTGTATAGAAGAAGAAAATAGTGAAAACAGCATAGAGAAAAGTTTGGGACAAATGTAGAATAGCTTAATGAAAAGTTTAGTACAAATGTAGCCAATGGCATACTGATGCCTTTCATCTAAACAAATTGAATCAAGGTAAAAGTTCAAATTCTACGAGGCAGCTTTCAAACGCGGGCGACGGCGACGCACTATGGGGCTTCTTGTATGGAAGCGCGGAAAAAAGTCCATAACTTCTAAAGTATTTGAGATATTCAATATTTTTTTTTTAGTGAAATTAATGTATCCTATAGCCGCTTCATATGACATCAAATACGGTGTTGCCACAGAAAACTGAAATATACATGAAAATTGACTTCAGTCAAGAGCGTTCGATCCCACTTAATGCATTTTGTAGATAATATGTGGTGTAAAAATAACACATTTATCTCAAATACTATCAAGCGGCCTCAAACTTAGACCTTGTCAACTAATTCTAGTCATAAGAATATACATACAGTAAAATAAAATTAAAAACTTAGTCCTCTAAAAGTGCGCTTACATCATCACCTATATTTCTATCTTTTACTTTTTTTGAAAATGGGCCTAAGGTGTGCCATCACAGAGTCTGATGACGTCATCATAAGGTTCATGGCATCCTCATTAGTAGCCACTCTGCTGCACTTTCTGGAGTGTCGCAAGCGATATTTCTTGTAGTCCTTGTTTCGGGATTCTTGTGCTTCCTCCGACAGAGAACCGACAGGAAAAATGCAGTTCTCCACAATGGCCTCTCCATGTATGAGTATTTTGTGCACCGTGGATGGCTTATTGTACCATTCATACAGGGACACGAACTTCTTTGCCGTCTCGAGGCAATATGCGCCGAATTTGTTCGAGTTAAGTTTGAAGTGTTGTAAATGATGCATTTGCAGGTATTTGCAGCTGGATTTGCTTTTATCTATTAAAGTACATACTCAGGATAACGTCAGTATGCATGAGGACTTGGAGGCAAATGGAGGCAAAAATATACGTCCAAGAGTTCTAAAAAACATATGGAATTTCGACTATGTAACAAAAAAAAATTATTTTTGAAAACTCAACAATTATATTCATATTTGATTTACGTGTATTTATTGAGCATAAGATTTGCTTTGAGAAAAAAAATTACCATAGATATCTAGACAACGGATCCTGAAAATAAAAATTGGCATTTTCTTGCACGTGAATGCAATCAGTTGCGCAACAATGGCCTTCCCTGACTCTGCGACTCTGTAGAAAAAAAAGTATGTGTTTATGTGTATGTATTTAGGGGGTTCGCTGGGTTAAGCATTGGTAGTGTTCTCTGGAGCTGTATGGAGTTCACCAAATTACCAATCTAGCAATCTACTGTGCCAGCGGTGGGTCACACTAAAGTAGAGCCCAGCAAGTCCGACATTCACGTCCTCGTCGTGCTCCCTGGGCAATGTTGCGACGATGCCTTTGGCATTACCACCGTCCCAGAGTCGCAACAGCTGAGGAATGTCGGACGCAGGCGATCATCCTGCGCCTAAACAGGATTTATTTTCAGCCTCACTATGTGGTAGACAAGTCCTCCACTATGTCGTCCGGGTTGGTACCACAGGTCGTAGGCGAAAAACTCCTGATGTGGCTCTGCTACACTTGGAGGCCAGCCTGCGACTAGCCGGTCGGTGGACTTGAGTGTGTCGGGGGTGTCCTGGGTTGTGGATGCTAGTGTCGCTCGCACTCCAGACTCCTTTTAACCGACTGACAGCCGCAGGGGTCAGGGAGAGCCGGTGGAAACAGGTGACCGCTGCCTGCCTGCGTGGTAGTACAGGGGCCCGGCACACGGCCCTCACCAACCCGTGTGCTGGCTGCCCTATCAACACGCGAAAATCCCTGTCAGAGAGCATTGTGGGGCTGGTGACCATGGGAGACCACATGTTTTCTGGGAGGGGGGGCCCGGGGGTCCTCTCGCTCTCTGCGACTGTCAGTTGGTTGAGTCTATCCGAGTTGCACAAGGCATCACCGCGCCCTGGGCACATTCCGATACACTCCACGAATCAATCACCCATCTAAATTATGAGCCGAACAAAAAATAGAAAACTGTATAAACCTTCAGCGGCCCGTTCTCCCTCAAAATTTAAGGTAGACCTCGCCAATATAAGAGGTCTACACACAAATTTCTCATCCGTCGCCTGCCATCTGCAGACGGCGAGGCCTCACCTCCTCTTTCTTACGGAGACCCAGATCGGGCGTCCTGCGGACGCATCCTACCTGGACGTTCCTGATTACAATCTTCAGGAACGTTTCATGGCGAAGGGTGGTGTCTGCTTGTACGTTGGATCTGGTGTCTCCTATACCCGGCTCACCCGATTTGAAGACCCTGCTTTTCCTGTGTTATGGATCCGCGTGAATCTTCCCCACGTGGTGAGGATTTACGCGGGTGCATACAGATCCCCTAACCTCAGTGCGTCAAGAACAGAGGCATTTTATGAGCATCTCAGCAGTACGGCAGACAAACTGCTTTGCGAGTTCCCTACGGCGGAGTTAGTGATGCTGGGTGACTTCAATGCTAAACACCAAGACTGGTTGGGCTCCCCCATCACTGACCATGCCGGCAGGGAGGCGTACAACTTGGCCATTGCGCACGGGTTGACGCAGTTGGTATCCGGAACCACTCGGATACCTGATAACCCTGCCCATCGACCTAGTTTGTTGGACCTTGTGCTGACTACCGAGCCAAATGGTTACAAGGTGAGGGTCGAAGCTCCCCTCGGAAACTCCGACCATTGCCTTGTACGCTCAACTGTGCCAACTGTACACTTCGCGGAAGCACGTGAATGTAGTACGCGAACAGTTTGGCACTACCGGTCAGCACAATGGGATGACTTCCGTTCCTTCCTGGGAGCCTACCCTTGGCACGACGTTTGCTTCTCTTCTCCAGACCCATCCCTGTGTGCCCAATCGGTCGTCGATGTGATCGCACAGGGTATGAATTTCTTCATACCTACCTCCACCGTTCCCATCGGCGGCCGCCATAAGCCTTGGTTTGATTGTCAATGCAGACTGGCTATTGACACTAAGAACAAGGCTTATAGGAAATGGCTGCAGAATAGGTCTGTCGAGAACAGACGAGAGCTCAACGTCGTTGCTAGGTCCTGCAAACGAACGCAAAACTTGGCCAAGTTCAGGCACGACCGTGGAATTGGCGCGAAACTTGCACGTAGCCCTTCGGGTAGCCGCGCCTTCTGGTCTCTCGCCAAATCCATCGGTCGGAATTTCTGCCGTCCTGCTACACCTCCGCTGGAACGTCCGGATGGCTCGCTCGCTATACTCGCGAAAGAAAAGGCGAATATCTTTGCACGCCTTTTCGCATCCAACTCAAACATGGACGACCTGGGCGCCAACCCCCCTTCATTACCCCATTGCGGGCGTATGATGGCAAATATTAGGTTCCACCCCAGAGTCGTCCATAAAACACTACGTGAGTTGGATATTTCGAAGAGTAGTGGGCCTGACGGCGTCCCGGCGATCGTCTTGAAAAATTGTGCTCTGGAATTGGCGCCAGTCCTCACCCGCCTATTCAAACGCTCCTATTCCTCCGGATCAATGCCTTCTTGCTGGAAGAGAGCTTCGGTCCAGCCGGTCCCCAAGAAGGGGGACCCAGCGAACCCATCGAACTATCGCCCTATTGCGATAACCTCACTTTTGAGTAAGGTTATGGAGCGTATTGTCAACTCAGCGCTCCTGACGTACCTAGAAGACTCTAAACTCCTCGACGACAAACAATACGGCTTTCGCAAGCAAAGGTCGACTGGAGATCTTCTAGCGTACGTCACGCATTTATGGGCTGAAAGGCTCGATGGTTTTGGGGAATCGCTGGCGGTCGCTCTGGACATATCCAAAGCATTCGATCGCGTCTGGCACCGGGGACTCTTAAGCAAGCTTCCGGCCTACGGTGTCCCTACAAAACTGTGCACCTGGATCTCCAGCTTTTTGAGTGGCCGGTCGATATTTGTCACCCTAGATGGTGCCTGCTCGGCCGACTACTCAATCAATGCTGGTGTTCCACAAGGATCCGTGCTGTCGCCTACGCTGTTTTTATTGTTCATCAACGACATGCTCTCGCTCGGCGAAATACACTGTTACGCGGACGACAGCACGGTGCACGAAGGGTTCATCAAGGACTGGAAGGGTAGAGAGGCCTCAGCAGCAAACGCGAGACGCGAAACTGTTGCTCGGGTTGACCAGGTTCTCGAAAAAGTATCCTCTTGGGGGAAGAAGAACTTGGTCAACTTCAACGTAGCCAAGACGCAAGCTTGTGCCTTCTCTACTAAGGCTGATCCGTTTCCTCTCCAAGCCACTTTTCAGGGCAGCCAAGTCCCCAACGATGGTAGTCTGGGCGTCCTGGGTATGGAGGTGTCCAGGGACGTTGGGTTTCGATCGTTCATAGAGTCCAAGGCGAAACTAGCGTCTCGAAAATTAGGAGTCCTTTACCGCTGTCGGCGATTTTTCACGCCGGTCCAACTGCTTACACTCTACAAAGCACAAGTAAGACCGGTGATGGAATATTGCAGTCATCTTTGGGAGGGTTCCCCTGAGTACCTTCTTTCAGCCTTGGATTCTATTCAGCGACGAGCCATTCGCCTCATTGGTGACTCCGTACTCACAAAGGACCTTCAACCTCTAAAGCACAGACGTATCGTTGGGTCATTGAGCCTGTTTTATCGGTACTACTATGGCCGCTGCTCTGACGAACTTGCTTCCCTTATCCCTCCTCCTCCTGTTCGCCTTCGCCAAACCCGCCATACTCTCGCGGAACACCCGTTTGTAGTCGACAGAAGAGTTCTTCGAACTGCACGATTCTCTAAATCGTTCTTGTGCCGCACTGCAAAGGTGTGGAACGGGCTCCCAGGAAATATCTTCCCCCACTCCTACAATCCACAGATCTTCAAATCGCGGGTTAATAGCCTTTCCCCAGCAACATTAGTCCACCTCCAAGCCGGACTGGCACCTCCTCGGGGGTGAAATTGGCTGCGCCTGAGGTTGCGACCTCGGACAGAGCCACCCAGTTCGGTAGCAATAAAAAAAAAAAAAAAAAAAAAAAAAATGTGTCAAAACAGAACCATAGTCAGGATTCCAATGTAGTGTTTATATAGTTATTAATATTATATATATATGTACTATATATCACGAACTTTGTTAAATGGACTTAATTCCTCTAAAGCCCCATAGTGCGACGCTGCACAATAACCAAATTGCCGATTAATTCTCATAGGTCAGGTTTCACAGTAAAATCGACTGTATAGCATAACTTATACGATTATATACCAAACTACCTAAATATACGTATAAATGGATGACACCAAATGGCATTCATTCGTTTATAACCCGTCGAAAATTTCTAGGCACCCCGAAAGCATGCGTTCTAACGGCGGCGAGGTGCCGAGATATTTCCGACGGGTAGTATGTCTAACCCTCCCGGGAAAATTCGTAATGGTGATTGATGTATGATTCAATTGAGTTAGCGGCCCGCCCTTCTTCGATCGTTTCGCATTTTCTGACGCAGACATCTGTTCAATCAACAAGAAATTGAATCGTCGGTCTACGCAAATATTATTCTCATTAAACGAATTTAAGGCGAGTTGTGTCATGCTGCTTTTAATATTTTAGCAGAACGCGTTTGCCTTGAGAAACTACGGGTCGATATGAAAATTCTCACGCCTGCATTGAGACAGAAAATTTTAATAATCTCTATTATAGCTATAGAAGCTAGCAACAAAGGCGTAGGCGTATCATCAACTTACACAAAGTCTAATACGGAGCTCCTCTTGTGAGGTGAGTAGGACAGAGTAGCGTACGCACTGACTCCTATAACTCCACTGAATCTATTTACCTTTGGGGCTTATTTTTGTCGGCGCAGAAGAGCAAGTCTTACGAATTGGTCCGATGACCACGCTGAAGCTCATTCGCTCAACCTCTAACTAAATTGTCGTTGTTAAAGAAGTTATTTGGCCGTTGTGAGTGATGGATGAGTTGATGACTGACATGCGATGTGTGGTCACTGAGACATGCCACATGCGGTCGCCCAACATCCGACCAGTTCGAAAGTGCCACATGTTCGCTTCCAGTTCTGAGATCCAGGCGATTTCTCTAAATAAAGTCAGTCGGTAAGCGGTTAGACGTTCAGAGGTGTATGTCCACTGCTGGGCATACGCCTCTCCAATCTCTCTCCACTCCTCCCGGCCTTCAGCGGTACGGACCAACTGATTGCCTCCAACTTACCTACTTTATTTCGTCGTCCCACCTGACTGATGGTCTTCCCACACTCCATTTCCCTGTCCACGACCGTCTGTGTAGGACCTGTTTAGTCCAGCGGGATTTCTTTAAATGTATTGAAATAACATTCTGCGTGTTCGTTCTTTCGAATTATACTCACCTTTTTTTAATTAATTACACATCACATCACCTAATTATACCTCGATGAAGCTACACGGAATTTTCAGTTGAATAAGTAGAATACTTATTTTTTTCCAGTATTCTTCCGAGTTTTACGCAATACTTAGTTGCTTATAGAGGGATAGAACTTGTGAGGCCTTGCTTAAGTTCGTTAGAACTCATAAGCACCAAAATTCGCCGAAAAAAGCTGCATGTAATAAATAATCGGAATGGGCTATAACTACGTGCGAGATGAGCTTATGCTTTATTCAGACTTTTTGGCCTGGTTCGTCCTAAAAGGATAAAGAATGGGCAATGTTTTCTATGTATACACTCAGGATATATCGGGGTGAGAAGTAACTCTGCTTTTAAGTCAAACGAGTTTTCTCCTTTGATATTCCTGATATTTTGAAAGGAAAAGGAACAGCGCAGAAGGGTCCTGAAAACCAGGGAAAACCTCGGAAACGCAGGGAAAGGGTTAATACCTTTAAAAAGGGAGCCACGCTGAGTCTCTTTAAATAAATACGTGGCAAAATAATTTATCACCGCACTGCGCAAAACTCACGAATGCAAATTGTGGCGCGTGGAAAATACATCTAGCTAGGTAGTTGCTAAGTATCTAATTATATGTGTAGGCACACAGCACGCGGTGAGAGCGGAATTTAGCGAATATTAGGCGTGTAATAAATTGAAAACGTTGGAAATGTTTTCCGCTGGGGATGGCGAAGGCTCGCGCGGCGAGAGCGGAAAATCCGCCGCCCTACCCGACTTTTACGCAAACACCAGTCGCTTGTCACTGGCAGTTGCGGCCGAAAAATTACTATAGTGGGAAATTTAAGGCACGTAATCACCTGTAATTTAAGGACACGACTTCCCTTCTTGACGTGTCCAAGTGGACATAATTCATGATAAATTTGCTTAACAAATGTACTGACCTAACTTCTCTTCTGCAAGTTGAACTTACCTAATATTGGATCACCAACCGGCTGCCTGTGCTGCCTACAAACAAGAGGAACATCACCGTTAACGTAATTATTAATTCCCAGAAGGAGATATTTAAAGCGAAAACTAATTTTATTTTGAATCGTGCGTGTCAGAAGTACAGAACCGCGCCCCGTATCTCCGACATCAATGGCCTACATACATTACCCATAAACAGCGACCACCGCATATGCATGACGTGAGTGAACCCATTTCGCCGCTTTCCCATCCAACAAACATCATCGGACCAAACTATTTTTACATGACTTTAACAGCCCTTCACTCCCACCATTCTAAATCTAATTTAGAACGTTGACAAATCAATATTTTAGTCAAGCATATTTTCTAGCATGGACAAACCAAATCCAATGAGTTTGTTAATTTGCGTCGTGTATTCTTTACTCAAATGTTTACTTAACCTTAGTTTCACCTATTGGTACACTTTATCGGGCTGCCAGCGAGGGCGTTTTATGTTCCCAGTCCGACAAACAAATATCGTCTCGTCTGCGACCTCGCGGATCGAGCGCGATCCTTTCCGAGAATTCCGTGATCACTCCCAGTCCCAGTGTTCACATATTTATTCACCAGAGCATAACGGGCGACTGCTTTGAAGAACGACGCAGTCGCTCCCGCCTGAAGAAAGACGAGTATCATCTAGAATAAAGATACTGTGCCATATTTAGTAGATTCAAGCCTTCACGAGTATTCAATGCCAGATTAAAAATAAAATTCGTATCTTTCAACTTGGTACGAAAAACCGTTTATAAATTAGTTTTTAGTATGACAAATAACCCTGCGACAGACGGACAGACAGACGGACGAACGCCCCAGTCACACCATTAGGTTAATTTTGACCTCTTTAGGTACGGCGTACGGCATCGGCATAAACAATTTTTTGACCCGAACGCGGGTCTGAGGTAACTTTTTTAATACACTTTTATTAGAGTGACCTGTATGTATGTAGGTATGTAACGGAATCTTTCAAATTAATTTTTACCCACTTCCAGACGTCTGAATAATTTGAAATTTTGCACAAATATTAAGAACCGATGTCAATACAACAATTTCATAAATTTCACTGAATGTCCTGACCAGGATTATCAGGATAATTTTTTTTAACAGTGTCAATTTGAATTTCGCGCGTTATGAGCCCTTGCTTTTTAGTTAACATTGCTATAAAAGCGTGTTTTTAATTTTTCTTAACTATATAGTTATTCTATTCTATGCGCATGTGGCATCGTTTATACCAGCGGTTTTCAAACTTTTTTGGTGACGGAACCCTTTTGGAAAGCTAAATATTTGACGGAGCCCTAAATTAAACAAAAATTAGTTTTTGTGCATTATTAATAATCATATTACAATGTAACAGTTACTTACATAATATTATAATAAAAGAGAAAAACAATAATTAAATATCTAATGGGAGGTATGAATGAAACTGTTTCTTATTTTTCATCAATTGGTTGATATCAGGTTTGTTAAAAGAGAGTTGAGTTGAGTTCGTCTGCGCAGCCGAGCTGAATCGAGCCAGAGAGGAGAGGTGTATTTTAGATTTTTTTCTCGTACACTCGCGGAGCCCCCACAGAGGCTCCGCGGAGCCCTAGGGCTCCGCGGAGCACACTTTGAGTATGGCTGGTTTATACCATACAACATAACGGTGCTCATGGACGTTCGGATTTTTCTGTTTTTTTTTTACCGGCTTAACCAGTTGTCTATCCTATCCTATCCAGGTGCCAGGTGCATATCTTATATTAAAAATTGGTCAAGTGCGAGTTTTACCCGCGCTTGTAGGGTTCCGTAGACCCGCTACATACCATACCTGTCAAAAACCATATTCGTCTATATTGCCTGATTTTTTTACTTTTTACTTTTTTTATACAGCCCTAAGACGGACGGGCGGACGGACAGGCAGACAGACATACGGCGTAGGCTGACTAATAGGCTTTCGTATGGATACAGAAAGCTAAAAACTAACAGTTTATATCGAAATTTCCGCGTGTGACAAGCAAGACAAGGCTGCCTACTGCCTACTATATACTTAGTAAAGCTAAGCGCAAACTGGCGCGGTGGTGGCGGTCATAGCCGTGGCGGCCAAAGTAGCGGTGGCGGTGGCGTTCAAAAGTCGCGCAGATCGAGCGTTCAGATTCGACGGCGGCACACGGCGGTGGTGCCGCGGTGGTTGCGTAATTTCGTAATTTTCGTACTTTTACTTACTTACTTAATTACTGTACCGTGTGGGGTCGGTACTTAAAAAGAATAGCCCCACTGCATCTCTCCCCGTCGCATGTCGTAAAAGTCGACTAAGGGATAAGAAAATTCGTCAGCCTCGGTAGCTCAGTGGCGCGGTTGGTTAGTCAACTGTTATTAAGCAACGCTGAGCGCGGTCAGTGATTGGATGGGTGACCGCTCGACCGTTGGAGGCTGACCGTGGTTCGGATTCCACGTTAAACTGTAGGTCCCTTCCCTTCTTACCTTACTAGGTGGTAGGGTTTATCCCGGCCGGGTTGGTACCACCGCACTGAACGAAACGTCGGTCGAAACGGCTATGTAAATAGTTCGTGTTTTCCGTCCAGTTTAGTGTAGCCGACATGAAATGAAGGGAAGCACTGACGTGGCACCTAGTTCACCCTGTGTTATGGGCTGACATCACGGATGTTGTAGGTGATGTAGCCAAGCGTGTCAGGTTCCATAAAAAAAAAAAAAACTACAAAATTGAAGAAATTTTACTTTTTTTTACTCTTAAATTTTATTTTTTTTATTTCTTTTGTTTTACCATTTTAAATTTTACTTTTTTTGAATTCCGCGTGAGCAGTATTGTATAGAATTGAGTGATGTAGACCTAGTTTATAATTATTTCCTCCATCCTTTCGTCAGTTCCTATGATTATCACGCGATCAGATGCTGCAGGCGCGATCTGATCGCCACCGCCGCCACCGCCGCGATCAGACCGCGCACTGACCGCACGCGTGCAGCGATCGGCCGCGCCAGTGTGCGCTTGCACACAAAATTGCATATAAACTGATTCACCCGCCACTGACCCGGACCCTTATTACGATAATGGTGCTGATGTTGCGACTGGTGTTGATGTTGCGACTGCGACGGACAAAATTGGTATTACGATAATGCGACCGGTCCCGCGGACCGACATCAAAGGTTGGTTGTTGGTTCAGGTAAGGTGCCAAATTTTGAAAGAAACTTGTAAAATGTTACTACGAATGGGAAAAGTATATATTAAAATCAATAATAAATAACGTATGTTACTTTTAACATGCCAAATATAGGAACATAAAGCAATGATAATTAATACAAGCGATTGAACAAATTATTTATTGTGTTACGGATTGCTTAGGAAAGGCGTTTCTGCCTGCACGGCGCGGCGCGGCGCGGCGGTCTGTCGGACGCGGCGGTCAGTCGGGCGGTGTATGTATACATACTGATATATTATACACATAAAGATATGATGGCGGCCGCTTTCATGCTATCTCGGTCTCCCTCAAATTGTGTGCTTGAATAGCTTAGCAGGCAGAAGAGCCGCCCTCAATAATCAATGCAGGAGGTTGCGGGTTCTAATCCTGATTGTGGAATGCTACAATGTTATTTCTGATATTAAAAATATTTTGTCTCGAAAAAAACATTTCTGTTACAAAAGTTATTTAGCTTCACATACAGAATAACCTCCTGATGGCAGTTAAAAATATAGCGTGGGCATTTGCAACACCGTATATATTGTACAATTATGTAAAGTCACTTGTATTATAATTTCGAAATGACGCAGAAGACCAAAATGTTTTAACAACTAAAACTTCTAAATTATTTGTTATTCCTATTACAATATAGATAATATAGAGATTGTATATATAGATGATAAATATGGGTGTCGTCGGCTCAACAATCCATGCTGACGGCGCCATGTGTCTCGGGTACCAAGAATTAAAAAAAAAATGATCAAGTTAAAATTTTAAATTAATTTAAAAAACAAAGAGAGAGAGAGAGAGAGAGAGAGAGAGAGAGAGAGAGAGAGAGAGAGAGAGAGAGAGAGAGAGAGAGAGAGAGAGAGAGAGAGAGAGAGAGAGAGAGAGAGAGAGGAGGGAGGGAGGGAGGGAGGGACGGAGGGAGGGAGGGAGAGAGAGAGAGAGAGAAAGAGAGAGAGAGAGAGAGAGAGAGAGGTTTTCTTTATTATTCCTATTTATATATTCTATAATATATATGATATAAATTCAAGACCAAGTTAAAATTATATATTTAAGAAATACTATTAAAATACTAAATTTACTAAAAAAACATAATTCAAACACTATGAATGAACATACGTTACTTATTTTAGCGACTATAAATATACCTATACGATGTCACCACCAAAAACAAAGAAAAGATCGTCGCTCGTTAGCCGTGAATGGTGCTATGATGCTGCTCAGGAGGAGCATCACGGATGACAGCTCGCGGGCTGCGGTCGGTCGCAAGTTTGACAGTTGTGCGACTGCAAATGCGATCGTAATATCAATATGCCGTAAAATGTATGACACATCTGCGGACTGATACCGCAATACCCGTTGCACGGACTGGTTGCATTCCAAAATCGCATAAAACAGTCGCCGAACTGTCAGATTTGGAGCCACGGACCGGTCCGGCGGACCGGTTGCATTATCGTAATAAGGGTGTCGAGCGCACCAGGCTTGCGGCCATAGCACCCACACTGTGTCACGACTTCATCATGGGACAATCATTTGAAGATCGTTGCACACAGGGAGGCCCGCTGCCGGGATACCACCAATCTGGTCCCGGTGACGCGCATTGAGTGCGGTCCAGCCCCCCGTTGGAGGGACTCATAAAGGCGTTCTGAGTCCCCCCCCTTAGAGTACACCGACTCCGAAGATTGTCCCCATCTACGTCTTGCGTCCGTCAGTCTGCGTCCCTGATGGGAGACAACGTCACAAACAGCGACTTGTCGCCCCGGTCCTCGCGTCCCGAATCGCCCCGGCGTCTGCATGCGTCAGTCTGTCGTCTCGCCTCACCTGGTCATCTAGTTTTGGCCCACCATGCCTCGCCCTGCGTCGTGGGGGCGCAGGCAGCCACCCCTCTTTTGCCGCTGCTCTTTTCGGCTACGACGTCTTCTGCTGTTCTGATTTTCGGCCACTGTTCTTTTTGGCAAGGGCTGAGGTAGGTGAGCCGTCACCCCTCGGGCTGCACGTCGCCCCCACGTCCCGTCCCGTCTAGTCCGTCTTGCGCTGCATGTCCCGCCCTGTCAAGGTTGTCCTGGTCCCCAGCGTGCTCGTCCCCCGTCGTTGGTTCATCGGTAAACGTTCGGTCAGCCCCTAGGTCTGCCCGCTTCCTGAACCACCCGGCTGCGAACCTCCTGAAAGCAGAGAAGTTCTCCTCCGACGACATTAGGTCAGTATAATACACCGGGCCGCCGCTCCTTTCGGTCACCTCTGCTATCATACAATCTCTTTCGATCTCATACCGCGCACAGTGCCAAAGCGCATGGTCGGCATCCTCCCTACCATTCCCACACTCACACATCTCGCTTTCGGCCAGACCCATGTCATGCAGTTTGCCCCGAAAGTTACCGTGCCCCGTGAGGAGCTGGGACGTTCGATGGTCCGGGTGCACCCAGTGGCTGCTCAATCTTTCTCCGACGCCAGGGAAAAATCTGTATAGGTGTCTGCCCGTGCTAGCTGTATCCCACCTCTCCTGCCAAATGGATAGTACTTCTCGCCTAATTTCCCGCCTTGTCCTCGAGAATTCCTCCCGACTGCCTGCAAGCTCCCTCGCGCGCCACGTGCGGCCGGCTTGCAGAACCTCCAGGTCCCCAGGCAGGACACCCGCAAGGACCGGGAGACCCGCCGTGCTATTCGTTCTGTACGCTTTTGTTAAGAGGATCAGGGCCTGCCTCTGCGCGCGGAGCAACGGACTGCGTACGGCATGCTGTCCGGATGTCCGGCATATAAACTATCTGATCGCCACCGCCACCGCCACCGCCGTGATCGCCTTGATCGCGCCAGTTTGCGCTTAGCTTAAGACGTTTTGTGTTCGCCGCGCGCCGGGTGCGGGCGACGGACGAGACAGAGGGAATCAAATAACAGTCGATACCTGAGACCCAACGCGTGGAACATGACGTAGATAGGAAAATAGGGAAAGTCAAAGTGCTGCGAGCGGATGTAATTTGATAGTTTTTACGCTTACTGGAAAGCGAAATCTTGTTTTCTACATGTTCCTAACACAATGTGTAGAAGCGGTTTTAGCTGTTTAGGGTGACGAAGGGGATACGTGAGCGCCTTCTGCTCTCCGCTGAAATTCGGCACGCAGAAGGTGTTGTCCCGCAATCCGTTTTTCATATACTGTATGTATATGATGATGATGATACCGTAGAATTAACTCCTTTGTTCTTGTCAATACTTTTTTTTTTACGGAACCTGAAACGGTTGGCTACATCACCTACTACAGCCTTGATGTCAGCCCAAAATACCTTGTGATGTAGGTGCCATGTTAGTGCTTCTCTTTGTTCGTGCCGGCTGCTACACTGAACTGCTACACTACACTGGACCGACTTGCGTTTTCCGTCCAGTTCATTGTAGCCACACTGAACTGGACAGAAAACGCAAACTATTTGCGGGTACGTAGTCAATTTGACCGACCTTCGTTCAGTGTGGTGGTATCAATCCGGTTGGCTGAAACCCTACCACCTATCTATTGTACCACCCCATAGTAAGGTAAACCACGGTTAGTATCAATGATCGAACTGGCCTATTCAAGTTCTGACCGCGCCCGAGTATGCTAAATGTCCACGATCGCACGTCGAAACATTGCACCACCTATAGATACCGAGGCTGGCAAATGCGCTTTATGCGGTAGGAATCTCATCTGATGAATGATTATACCATACGTTTGGTCGAAAACGTCGAGCCACCACGCTTTATTTTAAAACCGCCAGTGACTTCGTTTTACACTCTTGTCGCAATTTTGGTTTCTATTTGCGTTCATGCTCTCTTTGCACAGGTCATCGGCCCGGAATAGTGGGCGACTGGAACTATCTGAAAACTGGGTCTTCCCGAATTATCCAGTAACGAGTTAACGTGGAGCGTATGAAGTTGTAAAACCAAGTTTTATCGCTTTTCCGTGTGTGAATAAATTCTCACCTAATGAACACGGAACCACCAACTGCAAATCTCCGAACAATCCACTAACTAGGCTAAGTAACTACTGCAGCGTGGAGGACCTTTTTCGATTTAACTTTAAGCGTTTGCTGACTCCTCCAAATCCAGGTTTAATTACTGTAATTAAAGTATCGTTCGATAACAGCAAATTTTTTTCGTTCTCCAGAATCAAGAGATAAGAATAACAGCTCTGAAATGAAATCCCGTTCATTGTTTTGCTTTACCAGTTGGTGTACTTTTCGTTATTGTTCTAAATATTGTCGAAAGGAAAATGAGACGTCATAAGGTCGTGACTAGTCGATTCGGTACAGCAAGGTATTCAATCTAAACTTTAAAGCAAGACATAGACCGGATTGATCTCAAATAGTTAGCTGTAATTCTCTTGTTAAATTCTTTGCGTTATCCTAAAGAGCCTTATAATAATATGAAACCATTCAATAACGATGATGAACGAACCGTCTACAAGAGGTGTTTCGTTCTCATTCTCTATTCTATCTTTAACGATCGTGGAGCACGGCTAGAAGTCGTGGCTTCAGATCTCGTGCAGTGGATTGCCTTAATCAGAACAACGAACCGGCGAACTGTTCATCGTGCAGTTAAATAAGTCTATTCCACTTTGTGATTAACACGTTATTAAACGTAACCTTGTTCAAATTTAAATCAAATCAAAATTAGCGCAGTGGATCACTGTAAAATACTTCTTAAGAATCGAAGTTCAGATTGTTAAGATTAGCTTTATTTTTTTATTGAAAGTGCGACATGTGACGCCGAGCCACCCATAACGTGTCTAATGACGCCCATGGACATTCGGTTGTATCCGCATACGACCGCATGTCGTATGCGGACCGAATGCCATGCCGTTAAGGCCAGGCCTATTCACGGCCCTCTTGAAGGACCCGAGAGTGTACCGTGGCGGGAATATGTGGGCAGGGAGGGCGTTCCAGAGTTTACCGATTCTGTAGAGGAAAGATCTAGAGAACCAATACCAACCAAACGTCCAGCGTGTACGTATGCAATCCCTGCCCTGTGCGCGCGTAAAAGTTTTGTAATCCTAGAAACAACCTTTTTCAACATTATCGTAGGACTGTTATAGGTAAATCAATACTCTTGCATGGAATGTACTAAGCAAGTTAAGTTGATAATGTTGAAAAAGGTTGTTTCTCGGATTGCTAGACTTTTGTGTTTACCTTGTGGACTTTCCATTAATTGGCATTTTGGGGTTATCGAAAGGTGGGAATGCTTCTTAATTACTTAACTCAAAACTTTTACTTACGCGTTTTTCTTGGTAGCTCGTACAACGGTTCGCCGACAGTGCTGCGCTCGTGCTATAAATTAATTAGAGTACAACGCAGGTAAGTCGAGACGCGCCGCCGCCGTATGTACGAGTACGTTGTGTTTATTTATATTATGCTTATTGAGCACCTCGCCTAGCGCGCCGTGCGTGCAGCAAGCTTCATTTACGTGACAAGAGTTACCTCGTTGGCTTGGTAATGTGAAATAGTTTATATTCATAGCTCCACTTGTATGCAGTTCAACACCGTCATTTAGCGTTTGCCATTGAAATCGTCTCGGTGGTATCTTCTTTGTGATTTGTCATAATCAAGTCCTTGAATTCTGAGTAGATCCCTAACGTCGTTAAAGGAATTCGTTTTAAATTACCTAATCATCCTAAATTACTGAGTTCTGATGGCAGCCTGCATCCGTTACTTACTAATCATAACGACCAGTAAGTGGGCATTTTCTCCCACGATAGCGAGGCAGACATGCATTCAATACCAAAGTGCAAATGATGAAGGTCAAGCTCAGAAACAATGCGATCATAACCGCAGGATAATCGTGTATGCGCTCGGCGGCTTCGGCAACATGCGTGCGCTC
Organism: Nematopogon swammerdamellus; assembly: GCA_946902875.1. NCBI lineage: Eukaryota > Metazoa > Arthropoda > Insecta > Lepidoptera > Adelidae > Nematopogon > Nematopogon swammerdamellus. The sequence continues at coordinate 4,981,848 of OX336333.1, forward strand.
AATGTCTGGCCGTCTTTCCGGTGCGACGACACGACGTCAGTTCAACTCTACACGTTTGTACGGTTCTCTGCTCCTGATGAAACTATTGCCTCTAGGATATCGGTATACCGTCTACATACGCGGAGTTTATCTTGAAATGCATTCAACACTGATGAATCGAAATCATCTGCAGAGATTTGTGTGGGGAAAACAATCAGCGTCGCACATGATGTCAACCAAAATCACCGCATTCTCTGGATATTTATCTGTACGTCTTATATGCACAGAAAGTCGGTGCTTGTGGGTTCACGCCTCTAGTGTGATCGTGCGTGGACCAAAATCCAGTCTACGATGCCACTGATTCTTTCAAAGACTAACCTCTTCACGTGCCCTCACATGCACACTTCTCCGCAAGGTTATCTTTCCAGATGTGTCTTTGAATGCTTCGGTCGTGGGAAAGTTAGGTAGATCGACGTCAACGTGACTTACTCGCACGCTAGTCTCCCAGACCGGCGGCGATGCCTTATCTTGCAGGGTTGCGACACCTCCACGATCGTCGAGGTGCGCCACATTCCTGTGGTCGCTAAGATAATTCTGTTTTAAAACCAAAATCAAAACAATTATCTGTGTGCCTGCGACAGTATTAGCCAACTGTTGCGATTGATTTGGTCAGCTAGTAAATTTTAAAATCAAGTTAAAGTGTAAATCGGCACAGCCAACCGCCTGCCATACTGGATTTCATTTATAAAAATGCACGACAAATGAGAATTAAATGATCGAAGTAATGTAGCCAATCCCGAAAATTTACTATTGACTCGAAAAAATAAGAAGAAAGAGCAAAAATTTCGACTTTGAAAACAGATGCAGCCCGTGGTATGGAAATGAGTCGACCTTCATTTCCTCTAAAGCCGACATATTTCGGGAAGAGTTGTCATTAATTAGGACGCCTCATTAACGAGATGGCTGATACGCATGCTCCATTGTGTCGATCCAATCTGCGACATAACTCCATTGTGTTGCGTATCAATTTGAAACTGGAGGTCGACGCATTGTGCGGGGGAACGAGAGCGTGTTCAGTACAATGAACATCTCAGCCATCATGAATGAGCCTTCTTCGGAGAACCTTTGAGATAGCAGGATGTGCATGACACGTGTAAGGAAGTAGGGGGGTAATTTGTATTCTTTGTTTGAGGTCAGTCATTTTCTTGGGTAAGGCTGTGAAGTTGAGAACAATGATGATAATCTAAACCGCGAAGACGTTTCATTCTGTTCCACGAAGACCGTATCTATGAAGACGCTTCTATTTAAACAATTCATATACCTAGCTAGACTTTTTTTTAGATTTCCTTTTCCTCTCCAACCTTTATCCATTTCTTTATCTTCTCTTCTCTACATAATATTAAATCCAACATCTGCCATCCGTGTGTATGTATGTATGTATGTTCGCTTATGTTCATTTCTTGACTTATGTAAGTTATTATAAGTCAAGAAACGGCACAGCCTATTTTCTTACTGTTTTTGCCTACGTATGTAATACGACGTATCTCCGCAAGGCTATGGGCTAGGTATATAGCATCATGCCTTTATTCATATGAGCTAAGCAGTGGGGCCGAAGGCGAACACATTCTGAGACAGTTCTATGATTTTCGATTGAAATCCGATTTGCTATGAATGAAACCGACTTTACCGCGAGCGGAGCCTGGCTCTGGCTCGTCCCTATCCCTAGATATTAAAGATCCAACGTCTGCTGTATGTGTATATGTATGTATGTTCGCTTATAGATATATATAAATCAAGAACGGCTTAACCTATTCGCTGGCAGTTGCAGCTGTGTAATGCAACATATCTCCGCCAGGTTATATATCATCACGCCATTATTTATAATAAGCCGATTAGTGAGGCCGGAAGTGAACGCAGTCAGGAGAAAATCTACCAATTCCTTTACCGCGAGCGGACCTGCGGGATAGTATTATTATAGGACTGCTTATAATAATTATTAATCGTATCGTCTGAGTGATGAATCCTTAGGGTTCTACAATATTATTTACAATTTGAAATTGCTTCTGACTGATTCCGCATGTAATTAGATGTTGATCATTTGTTTTATTCCCGGATTAATCTCAGTTACATTTTAATCCTTGGAGCAGTCTCTACGACAGCTTTGGAATACCCTTCCGTCTAATTCGGCTGGTCTTCTTTACGCATTTCCAACGAGATTAGAGCCATTCTGGTACTGTATGCACATAGTTGGTCGGTTCAGTAGCCATTGCTAACACTTTATCGATAGAATCAACATGCGCCGAGGGATACGAGACAATGGGGACGGACGCCGCGCCGCGTCACTGCTGCGCTGCGGTGCCTGCCTGCGGTGTGATGTGGTTCGAATCCATAATGGAGGAACGTCGTCGTGTTGTACGTCAACTCGAGTCTAGTTTTAACTATACATTTCGATCGGTTTACTGCGATATAAAGACACAGTATATCGGTAAAGCCCTTTAAAACACAACAACATTATAAGAGATTAATGTCAGAGGATTTATACATTAAACGATAGCTGATCTAAACGACATTCTTTAAAAGCTTATTTATTAACCTATTTAAGGAGCTAAACAGCAGAGTCTAGCACAGTATCTGTCCACCCGCCGAGCACAGGAAAACAAGTATGAAGTCTCTTATTCATTAGTGGTGGGAGAGGGGCGAGAAAAGGATGACGCTGGCTCACCCGATGCGACGCGGAGGCGCGCGCAAACGTGCCTGCTCGGCTCCTTGTTCCGTTCCCACCGGGTTGGGGCTGCAGCACTCGCCGGAGACTCCGGCGCGACCGCACTAACAGCCGCGGGGGGTGCGCTCGACCGCAAACACGCGAAACGCGAAGTTGGGCTCGGCGGGAGCGCACAGATACGCACGGCGTATTCAAAATGGTTTGGAGAAGCTCGCTGATTGTCCGTTTTCCGACGCGGGAGAGCACGGCTCGTCATTCCCGGACGCCGGTTGATGGAGATCTCGTAGAATTTTCCACCAGCGACGGGTAGGTGAAAAGGAAAAAATTTGGTTGGGAGGACAGGTAGGTAGGCAGGAAAAATGTTAATACCCGCGAGATTTGAATCCACTGTCTCTCATTGATCAGAGATCAACCATACCGCCCCCCAAAGACCTGCTAAGGTCTTTAGAAAAATTCTAAAGGAAGGAAAGATTATTACGAAGTAAGCAATGAACTTCATGAACTATCCCACGAAATTATAAAAGAAGAATTAAAAATAAGAAGAGAATAAAAAAATAAAGAAAAAATGTACAACTAAACGTGATGCCTATCTAAACTGCATGTTGGTCAGGCAGTGGGCAAACCTTAACAGTAGGTCTGAGGTACGTCCCCGTGGACGTCCTCAACTCGACCACTCTCACTACCCCATCTCCACCGGGACATAATTTGGTCACACGTCCTAGTCTCCATTGAAGAGGTGGCAAATTATCCTCTTTCAGAAGCGCCAAATCCCCAACTTCAAGAATTTTTACTCCCTTCTGCCACTTGGGCCGTTGTTGTAAAGTATGAAGATATTCGGCCTGCCAACGATTCCAAAAGTGTTGGGATATTTGCTGGGTGAGCTGCCAACGAGTGAGACGATTCACAGGAGTGTGATCAAAGTCATATTCCGGAAGACCGACGAGTGGTTCGCCGATGAGAAAATGACCTGGTGTCAAGACATCCAGGTCGTTGGGGTCGCTAGACACTGGACAAAGTGGCCTTGAATTTAGTACGGCCTCTATTTTAGTAAATATGGTCGTTAATTCCTCGAAGGTGAGGATCTGTTCACCGATCACGCGTTTGAGGAGCAGCTTTGATGACTTAACAGCTGTCTCCCACAGACCGCCCATATGTGGAGCTTGCGGAGGGTTCATGTGCCAGCACACTTGAAGCTTGCGGAGTGCATCATGCAGTTTGCCCTGAGTGCCCGGATTCATCAAGAATTCTGTGACCTCATCGAGGTACCGTCGAGCACCTTGGAAGTTTGTGCCACAGTCGGTGAAAATATCAGTTACAATACCTCGCCTTGAAACCATTCGACCGAAGCTAGCCAAAAATGCATCTGTTGTGAGGTCCGAAACGACCTCTAGGTGAACGGCCTTGGTCGCAAAACACACAAACACGCACAAGTATGCCTTCTGTGTTTTCGCACCGCGGAGTTTGGAGGCCTTAATGGTGAAGGGGCCAGCAAAGTCGGCCCCGGACCTTTGAAAGGGTCTCGATCGATGGATACGATTTGCGGGAAGATCTCCCATGAAGGGCTCTATGGGTTTGGCCTTAAGTCTAAAGCAGCGAAGACACTTAAAAATCCGGAGTCGTATGGATCGTCTAGCGGACAAGATCCAAAACCTTCTTTGCAGTATCGCCATCAAGGCTGTTGCTCCGCAATGAAGATGCACTTGATGATGATGATCGATGATCAGATGAGTGAGATGATGTGCCCTAGGCAGCACAATAGGGTGCTTGGCATCGTATGCTAAGCTTGAGCGAGTCAACCTTCCGCCAACTCTTAGAATGCCTTGCGCATCCAAAAATGGGTTTAGGCGAAGAAGGTTGCTCTTAATCTGTTTATTTGCAAGTAGAGCTGAAATTGTATCAGCAAACTCTACATTCTGCACAGTTTTTATTGTGACGAGTAGCGCGATGTCTAACTCTCTCACGGAGAGAGGACCCTGATGTTTGTCGTTAGGGTGGCGTGCATTGTGTGCAAACCGTAAACACCACCCTAGAACGAGCTGCAAGTTGTACAGCGCGCTAAACTTTGTCACAAAGGAGAAATCCTCGACAGTAGTCATAGACGTGACTGGAGGAATCCGTAGCCCTGGAAGGCTTTCCACGCTGACTGCCATGCAATCTGCGGGCCAAGCCTCAGGGGCTTCTGCTAACCACGGTGGAGCCCACCACAGGGGGTGGTCCACCAATTCCTGAGGATATAGACCGCGACTGGCGCAATCTGCAGCATTGAGTGATGACGGTACGTATCGCCAGCTGTCGGGGGACAGAAGGCCTTGAGCCTGCGAGACTCGATTGGCCTCATATGTCTGCAGCTTGTGAGCCGAAGTACGTAGCCACGTCAAAACAATGCTGGAATCGCACCAGGCTGTCACCGCTCCAACTTGCATCCTCGACGATAGCACCCTTACCACGTGATCCAGGAGGCGAGCAACGAGCACGGCTCCACATAGCTCAAGTCTTGGAATGGTAAGTTTTTGTTTGAGAGGTGCCACCCTCGATTTTGCCATGACGAGATGCACTGAGACCTCCCCATGTATGTCCCGTCCACGTAGGTACACTACCGCAGCGTACCCACGCTCGGACGCATCGCTGAAGCCGTGAAGCTCACACCCCTCGGTGTGTTCTGATAGAATGTGCCTGTTGATTCGCACTCGATTTAATGATTGAAAATTGGCAACGAAGGAATTCCATTTTTGGAGAAACTCTATCGGTAGAGTTTCATCCCACGCAAGCTCTAATAGCCATAAGTTTTGCATAAATGCCTTCGCGAAAAATGTCACCGGGGTGAGGTAGCCACACGGGTCATACAAGCGTGCAATGTTGGATAGAATGCCACGCTTGGTGTTTGCATTGCCAATTTTCGACACTTGATACAAGAATTGATCACTGCGGGCGCTCCACTCCAAGCCCAGAATTTTGAATATATTATCTCCGGCTTCCTCGAACCGAAGTGGAGTCTCGCAGTGATCGGGAGGAAGATGATCGAGCAGCTTCGGGTGATTGCTAGACCACTTTCGCAATTGAAAACCACCTTGTTGGAGGACGGCTACGACCTCCTCTTGCAGGTGCTTGGCAGACTCTACACTGTTGCTCCCGCTGACGATGTCGTCCACAAATATGTCCTCCTTCAGGACCCGAGAGGCGGCTGGATGTTCAAGCTCGTTGATAACTGCTAGCTCGTGGATTACCCTCATGGCCAAGTATGCAGCACTAGAGACACCGTACGTGACAGTTGTCAGTTCATACTGTTGAACTGGACTGTTCGGTGACTCGCGCCAAAATATTGTTTGGTACTTGCAGTCTTCCTCGTGCATACGAACTTGGCGATACATCTGTTTCACGTCTGACGTGAAAACAACTGCATGCACGCGGAAGCGCAGAATGATGTCCTCAATGTTTTGCTGCAACTTGGGGCCAGGAATCAAAACATGGTTTAGGGATATCCCGGACGTGCTAGGCATCGAAGCATCGAACACAGCCCTCAGTTTTGTGGTGCTGCTCGATTCCTTCAGCACCCCGTGATGCGGTATATGGTACCGGTCGACACCCTCCCGAGACGAAACCGGTCGCATGTGCCCTGCGTCTAAGTAGTCGCGCATGAATGCTACGTATAAATCCTTCAGCTTGGGATCACGAGCCAGCTTACGCTCAAGCAAATGAAAGCGCTTCAAAGCTATAGCATGCGTTCCTCCCAGCTGCTTGCGACCTGACTTGAAGGGCAGGCGAACGACAAAACGGCCAGTCTCGTCACGCGAGTGGGTCTCAACAAAATGTTTCTCGCATTGAACGTTCTCCGGATCATGAATCTCGGAGTGAGGAGGCTCCTCAGATTCCCAAAATTTATTCAGCGCGAGATCCAAGTTAAGCGTGCATGCCAACGACGTAACCGGTTCACGTCGCGGCGATGCGATGGGAGCTCTACCCAAGAGCACCCATCCGAAGACGGTAGAGTAAGCAGTCGGCATACCGTCGCCGAGCTTGAACATCCTGCCGTCGAAGATTTGATCATAAAGATCAGCACCGATCAGTAAGTCGATGGGACTTGAAATAGCGAACTTGGGATCAGCTAGCATAATGTTCCGACACGCCTCGTGCACTTGCGCAGCTACACGTACCGATGGCATGTTATTGACAACGCGCTTAAGAATGAGAGCGTTGGTTGTGAGTGTGGACTGTGACCCCACCGAGCACGGCTTGATGGTGCACAGCACACTCCCATTAGTGCGTAGTGCACTCGATGTACCTAATCCGATGATTGTACCGGAAGTCGACCGACGGAGTCGTAGCTTCTGGGCGATGTTTTCTGTGATCACCGACACTTGTGAGCCGCTGTCCAGCAACGCACGCACACAATGATATTGACCATCAATATCACCGATGTTGACTAGAGCAGTCGCTAGCAACACGGTAGAGTTGACGTGGACGCCGCTGAACGTGTGAGACTGGACTGTGGAGCTGAACGTCGACACAGCAGCCTCCCCTTCGCACGTTGGTTCACAAGTGAGGTTGGACGATGAGGTTGGAATGTGTATTTTAGTGTGGTGCCGACCCCGACACACTTGGCAAGAAAATTTAGAAGTACATTTTGCAACTGAGTGGGGGCGCAGGCAATTAAAACAAAGTTTATGTTCCATGACACAGGCTTTCCGTTGCTCGGGTGTCATGGAGTTGAACTTGTCACAATGGTAAACTGGATGATTGCTACCACAACAGGGACAGCCTTCGGTGCTTGATGTAAAGCACTTGCTAGTGCCTCCTGGTCTACCTTTACTTGCACTAGAAGGCTTTACGCTAGACGAGACGTTTTCTAAAACCCGAAGTTGGTTTTCTAGAAATATCAGCAATTCGCTGAAAGTCGGAATTTCTGAAGAGTCGTGGTCAAGCTCGAACATGCTCCGCAAACTTGTGGGTAACTTCCGAGAGATGATGTGAAGCAGTATGAAGCTCCACGAATCCACGCTGAACTTGAGTGCATTTAACGCCTGAGTGTTTTCCTTCAGAGTATTTACGAACTTGCGCAGACAATTTTGATTAATTTCACTAAAGTGCTGAAGCGACAAGATCGCATCGAGATGCATGTCAGCAATGAGGCGCTTATTTTCGTACCGATCCGTTAATAAATGGTACGCCACCGTGTAATTATCTTCACAAATTGGCAAATGTCGCACTAAATTCAACGGCTCCTTGTCCAGCGTGCTAAATAGGTAATGCATTTTCTGCACTCCGTTTAGGCAATCATTGTTGTGAACTAAACTATTGAAGACTGAAATGAAATTAGTCCACTCAGTAATGACACCACTGTACCTTGTCAGTTCGATCTTCGGAAGTTGAAATTTTGTTTGACCTCTCACTGGTGCACTGTTTTTATTGTCAACAACACTTTCGGCCGCTGCTGTACCGCATATGTCGGTGTGAAGCACCTGAACGGAGTAAAACATTTCGAAGAACTCATCATACTCCGCGTCAAGTCTACTAGAATCTGCCTTTTCATCACTGCTATCGGATATATCCGTGGCTAGCTTGTAAATAGCTTGCAAAGACTTCAACACTAACCTTCGTTGCATACGCGAACTTTGCAGAGTTCTAGATTCCATGTTTGTTGTTTGTTTACAAACTCGCTTCAACTGACAGTGACAGTAAAGACCGACAGCCGCTTGACAGTGACAGCCACACAATCAGTAAGACTGACCAAATGGCTGAATGATTGAGACTGAAGTACCGACTGACTGACAGTCTGGGAGGGCCGATTGCCAGTAGGCAGAGAAACCTGGCTAGAACAATCTGACCAAAGACAATTATTTTAAATTTCCCGCCTTTAGGACGGAAACGGTTTGGCTAATGCAACCGACCAATGAGAGAACGCGGCGAAGTGAAAACGAGAAAATGAAAGATTTTACTTTATCAAAGTGAATTTACAGGTTACAAAGATCGCAAAAATGTTGAAAATGATGTTTTACAAATAGATTTAGGAAAAAACGATAGAAACTGGTTAGAAACACGGAAATATCCGCTCAAAGGACCAAGATGGTGGGAGAGGGGCGAGAAAAGGATGACGCTGGCTCACCCGATGCGACGCGGAGGCGCGCGCAAACGTGCCTGCTCGGCTCCTTGTTCCGTTCCCACCGGGTTGGGGCTGCAGCACTCGCCGGAGACTCCGGCGCGACCGCACTAACAGCCGCGGGGGGTGCGCTCGACCGCAAACACGCGAAACGCGAAGTTGGGCTCGGCGGGAGCGCACAGATACGCACGGCGTATTCAAAATGGTTTGGAGAAGCTCGCTGATTGTCCGTTTTCCGACGCGGGAGAGCACGGCTCGTCATTCCCGGACGCCGGTTGATGGAGATCTCGTAGAATTTTCCACCAGCGACGGGTAGGTGAAAAGGAAAAAATTTGGTTGGGAGGACAGGTAGGTAGGCAGGAAAAATGTTAATACCCGCGAGATTTGAATCCACTGTCTCTCATTGATCAGAGATCAACCAATTAGTGTAAGTAAATGAACATGAGTATACCGAAGTGATTGATCACATGTTGCCATTGTATCATTGTACTTGTTGTGCATTTAAGTGTAAGGAGAGCAACATGCTACTCAACTCAATAGGGCATTGTCGACACCGACGCAACATTGGCCGATATTGTCGGTAGCGGAGATTTTGCATCAGCGATTGTGCAATGGGCAACGAGAAATCTGAAAGATTTGCGTTACAAACTTGATTGTGTGTGACGTTATTTTATACAGCACTATCGGCTCTTTGTAGTGTTTTATCAGGGTTTCTGTTATTACCACCCATGTGTAATTCCGTAAGTCAGCAGATCTGCATCCAACCGCGCATCATCTGGGTTTATCAGTACTCTGCACGAGAATATTGCCTTCATCCGGTGCAGTGGGCGGTCCTCGCCAAGTTGGAAGGCGTTATCATCGGACACTGACTTACATTACAAGCAATCATTACACCATAAAAAGTTGCGCGGATTGCGCTTCAATCGTCTTCTCATAAACTGTGTGGGTGACAGACGTGGATGTGGTGTGACTGGATGCCAATAATTCTTTGGTGTACGTTCGTTCTAATTTCCCAGAAATATGCTTGTAATTAACTGTTAATTAATTGTTAATTTCATCAAATACATCATCCATAGCAATGTTGTTTGACTGTGGAAAAATTGCCAATATTCGAACATCAATCTATAGCAAGACTGTGTGTGCTCGCTGAAGAGCTAAAAGAAAATTGTGGTTATCTGCCAAAATCAGTTTACCAATGATGAAGCTATACTAATACTACACAACTATGTGCGTTGACGTATGCGAAATCCAGTCGTAATAAATCCATGGTGGCGAACTGCTCGATAACGATGCGTAGGTAGCCTAGCCAAGACGTGTTTGGAGATCTTCGCTCCATATGAGAGGTCAATGTATTGCACCAGTCACACTTGTCTTTTATTTCGATAGATGTGGCGAAAAGTTGTACAAATGTCTTGTATTATATATAACTCTACGCTTGTGTGGAAATGTTCGCTAATTCATGATGAATGTGTTCCGAAATACTTGCGTGATTTAATGTATTATAGACGGTTATATAGATATATATTTTTATGAAGCATTGAAAGCTTCAGCCTTTAGACGAATTCAAGTTTTCTACTTCCCGTTCATAAAGCGAAACATTCCAAATCGTACAATAAAATACTTATGGAGACGAATTTTAGTACAGTTATTTCGTGAAGCTGGGCGATTCCGATTCAATTTGTACTGTAATAAGATGATCCAGCGAACCCATTCACCCCACCCCCGCCGACTCCATCATCCCTTTTAGCCTTCGCTTTGAGCACTCGGGATAATATTGTGCTATCGAGCGAGAGGTCCTGTAGTTCTTAGTACACTTATGATTTTACGAGATTTCTATTCTAGATTTCGTTTGTGTTTCATTAATTGAGGATATTATCGAATCTTAACATTTTATTGACAAACTAGCTTGTCTGTGAGTGCGTGTCAGTATGTGACTGCGCTTGCGCTATTTCAGTTTCTACCCACTGATCAGATGGCGTGAAGATTCATAGGCTGAGTTTTGCCAACGCACCCTCCGTCCGTGGCTGTACATCAACCGTCATCAACCAATTATTGAATGAAAGAGAATATATAACTTTACCAGCAGCCTAAGCTGATATGATTTGAAATTAGAATTTTCCCATACAGCTAAACCTTTAATAAAATTTGCACTGACGACTGACTGCACATTGAGAGACGCCAAACTATGTTACTGTTAGCCTAAATATGCCGTAAGAAGGGTCATGATTTGCGGTGTGAGCTCCGTCCGGTGCTCTCAGCTAAGAAAGGAAATAAACAAAGCTAAATCTACCTTGCTTAAACACTATTTTAAAGGTCTCAGTGCTGGAGCCCTTTATCTTTCAGCTCTCATCTCCGTTTAACACCTTTGGAAGCGAGACGATCAGCCGTGTCGTCTTGTTCCTTGTTTGATTTCGCATCGATTAGATCCACAAACCCCCTACGGATTCACTTTTTGATCGCTTGATGCACGTACTCAGTACATCACGAGAAGGACGTGAGCCGAATCGCGTATTAGGTTCGAAGTCGAGCACTTCGAGAGTCTCGCGAGTTGTACGTGACAATGGGATTTATGGGCTCTTAGAGGCTTGTGCTGGAATTTGACCACATTTTCTTCTATAACCTAACCTAGACCAATCACAAGTCCTTCTCTGTTTTTTGGAATTGGAAACCAAGTTCCGGGGTACAGAGAGAGTGCGGTTTTAACTTTAATACATTTTTTGTAGTTTGTCGCCTTTGAATTTTGAATTGGACAAAATCCTATGTTAATAGAATAGAATAGGAACTCTATATTGCACACAATAGAAGAAGAGAAGAAGAACAGTACACGACAAGAAAAAAAAACAGGAGCGCGCAAAGGCGGACTTATCCTGCAAGCTATTTCTTCTAGTCAACCTTTAGGTGATTATGACTGCTGGGGAATGGTAAATGAAATGTGTTAATTGCTAACTAATAAATCCATTTCGTTATTAATACCTATTCTCAAATCAAAACAAACGTGCAGTTCGCATAATAAAGTTTCATGGCTTAGTGAAGGGAATCTCCCTTCACTAAACCATAAAATTTTGTTGTGCGAGCTGCACGTTTGTTTTGATTTGAGAATAGGTTTGGTCAATTGCAAAAAGTAGTGCATGAAACTTCGTCTTTCGGGTTTTGTGTACTACCAACTTTATCTCCTCACAATTCCCAGTTTTTGAGCATCCAAGAAAAACTCATCGGGAGGGTGAGACGTGCCCGCGGAAAGGTTTTTACATTTTCATAGCCGCAGCGAAAACTATTATGTAAAACAAGGTCTTGGCTGGCTGGAGTTCCCGATAGGGTATGGCAGGCATGAGGCATGCCTCACTTGCTTACTGTTTTATTGATTTATTTATATTTTATTCATTATTGATTGAACACGCCCCTACTTCTTTTTTATTGCTATATATAATGCACACACACGTCCTATTTAACAGCTGGATTGGACATTGCCTTTGCTAGTCGCAGATATAGTTTTTTTATGGAAATCAATGTGCGTGGCTGTGTCGAGGGACCAAAGGTGCTCTACATAGCCAAATCCACCTCACTCCGCGAAAGCACTCTCAGCAAGGCACCATACCAGCAGATTTGTGGACTATAATAAAACATTCCAAAAAAACCTTGTGATTTCAATGCTCGTCTCACATCACGGATATAATATTTTATTTACTCTTGTGAAACGTGATTGCCTAATCGTTAAATTCACACTCCACCTATTTCTCGATGTTTCTTCTTGAGACGGAAATCACCTCACCCCGGGTCGGGGTTCGGCTCAATTCCTCCGGGTCGCGTACGTGTACGTAGTGCGCAAGCATTATCTTCCTCCCATCTGACCATAGATACAGAACTCATTCAGGTATGGCTTTGGAATATCACTTGAATGACCAGTCACATTTTTAGGGTTCCGTATCCGGTACGGGACCCTATTACTAAGCCTACGCCGTCTGTCTGTCCGTCCGCCCGTCCGTCTGTCCGTCCGTCTGTCCGAGGGCTGTATCTCTTGAACCGTAATAGGTAGCCAGTTGAAATTTTCACAGGATATGTGTTATTATGGCCGATATAACAACAAATAATAAAAATAAGTAAAAGTAAAAAAATCACGGGGGTTCCCATAGAAGAAACCAAAAAGTGTATGCGCGCGCGCCATCTACCGAATAGATTATGAAGCATTTTAACTAATCGTGACAATTAACTAATATGAAACATTTGAGTGGCGCTAGCCATGACATGGCGATACGGAACCCTCGGTGCGCGAGTTCGACTCCCACTTGGCCGGTTTTCTTATTTCATTCTTGTTGAATGCTAATATAAAACATTCTGTGGGCCGACCATACATACATAATATGTGTATGAATTTGAGATTTTAGCCATTTATGGTTTTGTTATTACCTTTTGATATAGGCTTTGAAGACCTATGTAACTTTTGGGTCCGTTCAACATACTTGTTCAACTAGTGCTTGGGCGTTTACGTCTTGTTCATGTTCGTGATCACGTGCTCTCTCGCTTTGCCCAATTAAGTAGAGGGGCCTTTGAGTGTGGACTGGGCCTATCTACCTATTTCACTTCTCCCTCACGTTGTGCAGGCTAGATCACGTGGCTGAGAAATCAGAACCAGAAACTCTAACTGTTTAGCACGGGTGGCTGTGCCCAAAAGTTCAACAGAAGATTAGACACAGCCAATATCACCACACATCGTAAAACCAGGGGAGGCGCCATACCAGCATTACATGGTAATTAAAAAACCCGTATAAATAAACAAAAATCCACCACGCCACATTAGCCCGAGTAGAGAGTCTAGCTACAGCGATGGTAAGAATGTTCCGAGCAAATTGAAACTGAAGCCAGCCGACATTGGGCGGTTCAATTCTATCGAATTCGTCGGATCAAAAGGGTGTAAATTTGCTCACTTTTTCACGTCCAAACTCGAGGGCAGAAGGTCCATGCGACTAAATAAATATGTACGAATGTCCAAGGCCCGAACGTCGAGAGTCTGCCACGAGTGTCTTGGCGCAAGGAATATGGCGACCAGGCGTCTCTGTCGAGTGTCATGCTCCTTGGTGTAAGGAAGACAAATATAGGATTGCTGATTTGAGTAGTTGTGTCAGGATAATTTTGTCAAACTCTGCGCCCGCCCACACGACGTACTCACCCCGCCTTCCCCGCCTACGAGAGCGTGCCTTGCGAACCTCTTTCACACGCTTCCAGCCTTCATTAGATTTCGCGAAAGCTTTGAAATGTTTAATACAAATAAAATCATATTTATTCAGCTGCACACACAGATTTATTTTTAGGAAGGTTGACATTCAGCTGGACGCGTAAGTATTTCACTGAATGCAGCATGATGCGAGATTTTTTAATATTAATTTATGCAACTGGTTTTATGTCCGCCCCCACTGGCGTTATTTATTTACATAAGATAATTGAGGAAGACGCGTAACGCATTCCCCAAAATGGTGTAGAGAACTCTTGCTGTACAACTTGGGTATGAGAAACGAGTCGGACTCGCGCACCGAGGTTTCCGCACCACAAAAAAAAACATTGAAAAGAACACGTTTCTTGTATGGGAACCCGCCTTCATTTTTTACTTTTTTATTATTTGTTGTAATAACACTAGGCTTCCGTACGGGATACGGGAACCTAAAAAGTTAACTATACAATTTTAACTTAATTATTAAATAGTATTTATTATTATTCGTTAATTTTAAACATTATTAATACATTTTTTTTCCTAATTATCTTCCCCTCTCGGATGAACGTGTACTTACCTAAAACTATTTTGCGACAAGTACTCGTACAAGTTGAAATCTATCTTAGCGCCAGTTACTGCCTCTTTTATTTCTTCATCATCTTAACATTTTCCATTTCACAAAAAAAAAAAACCATTTCATTTCATTTACCTCCTCGAACCCTGGTCGACGAGGAATGTGCGGGGTGGCCAAGTTGAGCGAGTCCGTTGTGCGTTTGCGGTGTGTTTAGGCACGGGAAATGTATGGTTTAGGGACCGAACCAGCAAGATAATATATTGCACCCGATATATCCTTCGCCATGTGGCTGCTGTGTTAGTTTAAAGGCAAAGCCTCACAATAGGCTTCAAACTTGCTGTTATTATAATACAAACTCTAAAGTAAAACAACGACAAGTACCGTGTGGGGCCGGTACTTAAAAAGAATAGCCCCACTGCATCTCTCCCCATGCATGTCGTAAAAGGCGACTAAGGGATAAGGACAAGATGCAGTGCTAAAGGGCGACAGGCTCGCCACCTCTCACCTTGGCACGGTACTTCCACCGAGTCATGCAGCAGGTGGGTCTTCGTGCCTTACTTTCTACTTGATCGATTGAATCTTGTTCGAATACTTTGCGAAACGTGGTGGTCGGTGTTGTGCTGTAATTTACCAGAGTTCTTGCAGCACAACACCGATTACTCTGCTTACCCCGATTGTCGGCATTCAGCGTGTGTGATGTATGTATGTAAAACAACAAATAATAAAAACTGACCAATTGCGTGGTTGTACGGAACCCTCGGTTCGCGAGTCCGACTCGTACTTGGCCGGTTTTTATATTATGTCTACAGGCCTGACTGAGACTGAAGCCATGTTTTCAATCAATAGGCTGGATTCAGGATATTGTTGCAGTCAATCTGATGGATCTGTTGGTTTCTTTTCTAAAGTTCCTGTTATTTGTGAGGGAACACTGTTTGACACTCTTGGAACATATCCGAACGCATTACAAGCACATGGAAAGCATCACACTCACACAATTTGCACAGATTGCAGATTGCCTCATCTCATAGAACACGCCACGCCACATCATCACACAACGTTAGTTGCCACCTGAGTTGTAGTAAGTAATACGCTCCCAGTCTAGATGCGTGTCATTTTAAATTTGATCAAGTTTGGTAGGCTGAAAGTTTAGTTGACTCAAGTCTACGAACTTGAATTCGGCGCTGCCAGGATCTAGGTCGAGGTGGGGCTTCATATGATACCGACCGATCCATGCTTTGTAAGGGCGAAACTCAACAGCGAAATTGGATTAGATTGCGTCGTTGCCTAATGTGCTGAATAAAATGATTTGGGCAATTCGGAGAAATTTAATTAAACTTTGGTCAGTGATGATTACGGACGGACCACATTCTAGAAATTACAGCTAGACGCTGGACGATTACGCTAGTAACAGTTTATGTAGAAAGTGGTTCCATAATTTTGACTGTTCCGTGTGTGACGAAGGTGAAGTCAACTCAGATGCAGTTGAACATTTTGCAACATTTCAAATTTATCAAATTCAAACTTCCAATGTCTAAGATTTATAAATGCGTGACAAAGAACGACCTGTATTCACATTCATTCATTTTCATTCATTCGTATTTTTTGAAACGGGTATTGATTCAAATTAGCCCAATGGACCCTTGTCAAAATTCTTACATTTGGAGTACATTTCTTAAATCTTCCCGTCATCCGTAGTCCTTACGCCGATACGGAAATCTTTCAATAACATGCCAGGATTGGAAAAGGTGGTCGCTATTACTGAACGTATATTTTTGGAGCCATGACTACCGAAATGTGCCTGGTGAGGTGAAAATAAGTTACGGACTTTCGCGTGTCGGTTGGCCGCTGTCGAAGTCCTTGTTGCGGTCGTAATTGCTCAGCAACCAATTAGTTTGGGGCTGTTAGGGATTCTAATTTCTAATATCACGGTCTTAGAGGGAACATTGTTGTAAATTACTTACGCCGGTGACATTGATTTAGTAGACAATTCATTCAAGGTAATGGCGTCGAGGTGATTAGGTATATCAGTAAATAACGAAAAAAAATTATTAAAAAAAGGATTTCAGAGTACCTAGACACGTACGAAATCTAGCGGACGAAGTGTATTGTTTATTGTTTATTGATCATTCTTATGGGAGTAAGACTAAGGTCGAACTTGTCGCAAAAGCACTATAGTAGTATGAAACCGTCTTGGCAGGTTGGACAATAACATTTTATGACCTAGGGAAGCGAACCTGCACGCGGCGCTTTTTAAAAAAAGGTACCTTAGTCGATAGAAAGGTATTCACGTTTTTTTAGGTTTCCGTATCCCGTACGGAAGCCTATTACTAAGCCTACGCCGCCGTCTGTCTGTGTGTCCTACTGTTGTATCTTTGGAACCGTAATAGGTAACCGGCTGAAATTTACACAGAATTAGTGTTATTATGGCGGATATAACAAATAATAAAAAATAGAAAAAGTAAAAAATTAAGGGTGGTTCCCATACAAGAAACATGTATTTTTTTTTCAATGTTTTTTTTTTGTGGTGCGGAAACCTTGGTGCACGAGTCCGACTCGCAGTTAGCCGATTTTTTTTATTTATCTGAATTAAATAGGTACCTATTTCACATACTCAAGCCCTTCCTAGTAGTATTTGTTATTCCAGCCTTTTTTTAAACTCGTACATAGTACTACAAATTAAACAATGCATTTTATTATGGTTTTTATTGTTGTATTTTTTTATTTATCAGAATTAATATTATTCTTTATGATACCTTATGTATTTATTTATAACACTGAACAAATTTTATAATTAACTGCTTAAAATATATTTATATATATTTAAATATGTACATAGAATTAAACTTATTACTTAATTGGGTATTTATTTAAAAAATTAAAAAAAAATTATGTATCCATAAAGCACCGCGCGCAGATTCGCTTCTCTAGCTAGGTCATAAAACTTTATTGCCCGACCTGCCGGGACGGTTTGATACTGCTATATATTCTAATATACTGTTTTATTGCATTGTTTCAGATCCTGTAACTCTCTCGAAATTCGCTGAACATATTTTATTCCGCCCGAGACGAGCCACTTACTGAACTGAAGGTGAGCTCGAGATAATGGAAACCCTATTCAATTTGTGAACATTTTTGTCTCTTTGACTGTGCCTTTGTGCAGATGTATTTCTTTATTCAAAACCTACGTTCATATTATTACAATTGGCTTGGTCACACAACTCACACAATATCCTAAAGTAGAGAAGTGTCAAACTGAAAACTAGGTACTGAAGTGACTTCACGCCAATACATGGCACAAAGTAATTCAGCTAAAACAATCTTGATATTTCGAAAACACTATTTATAGGCAAAGAGTTTATAGGATAATTAATTATGTTCTATAGTGCGTAATGAAGTAGGTAATAATAAATAAATAGCACATTTCCTGAAACTGAAGGGGAAGCTCGTCTAAATATTACCTAGGCACTTGGTTTTGGCTCTCAAGGTCAAATTGTTACAAAGGGAATTAATGAAAGCCCGTAAATGCATAACAAGGATTGCGGATTCAATATTCGCCCAGGGCCTCCGGGCCAAGGACACGGCACTGTCCCAATTACCATCAGGCAGCTTTTCACCTCCTTCCCATCCGCTCTTACTTTCCACCCTCATCATTCTACTCCACAGCCTCCCACCCACGGAGGAGAGAGGACGGAGTGTTATAGAGGAGCTGTTGCTAGCTATAATTTCAAGTAAAGCGCCAGTGCGGCGTGTGGCGGCGGTGGAAGGCACAACTTCGTAATCCACCGATCACGCACCATTTAGCACGTGTGGAGTCTACGTGTGGAGGGATCCGCTGGGTCGCGCGCCAACACACCGTTGACGCGACGCAATGCCACGCCCACTTCGATGACTTATGCCCCCAGTTGATGGCGGCGTACCCAGTTTGCATAGGACTAACTCCTCTTTAAATTTTGTCCTTCGTACTTCTCACCTCAAATTTGTTACATTCGGGTGGTGAAAGCATAGCTCTCCTTTCTGGCTGTGGCGAAAACAGGAATTCCATGTTTAGATAAACTCTTAGTTAAGCAATTTAATTAGTAATAAACTCTTAGTTTTATTATTTATTGTTAATACCTATACATATTATTTGTTGGACACAAATATTAATACGTTTGTAAAATATGTGCTTTCAAAAACGTTTCGAATCACTCTAATACTGAATTAATAAAATCTTCGGTGATGGATGATCGATCATACCCTTTCAATCGTACAAATCGCGCAATATAGCGCATTGCGCGAGAGCGCACGCATGATCTCCGAACCAGGCAGCTGGTAGAAATTAGATATGGGAGCTGGGAACCCAAAATCACCACGGCCTTGACATTACGCAACCACTAATTTGCCCGCGAGGCGGAAGCGCAACAGCTATCGAGGTCGATAGCGCAGAGTCTTCGTTCGACGGTGTCGGCACATAGCGATCGAACGATTATCTGAAATTCGGCACGGCCCTCTCGCCGATTGCCAATCAGCACCTATAGAGACCCAATGAGAAGAGATCCAATTCGGAAACCTCTGCAGCTTGGTCGAGGAATCGCTGCGTGTTAGGTTCAACGATTGTTCAGTAACTGCCTGTCAATGCACGCATTCTTAGTTTTGTACACCGCAAACATACCCCCTGCTACATAGAAATGAAGAGAAGCTTATCGGATAGGACGTAATTGACAAAGCGCACACGAATTATCAAGGTAATTGCGAAAATAATACATACTGACTACATTTTTCCAAGCATCTCTAGCCCTCATCGTTTTTCGAAAACGTTCCTGTGTCGAACGGCGAAAATATGGAACGGTCTTCCGGTGATTGTGTTCCCCACCACCTATAACCTGGGAATCTTCAAAAGGCGTGTCAATAAATTAGACGACAACCTTTTTGTCCGCCTCATAGCCGGCATGGCGCCTCTCTGAGCATGGTTTCGCGAGGAATGGTGCTATTGGCTGTGTCTGATTTTCCGTTGAAGTATTATAAGCACAGACACCCGCGCCGGCTGTCTATAAAAAAAAGAGGATAGAGATGGATTGGAGAATTGTTTAGTAGTTACGATGGGGCTGGCTGGCATAGTCGTTAGGCTGCTAAAGCCCTATTTGAATAAAGAAGGAAAAAATCATAATAGGTAATACATATTCATAAACGTAAAGTGGGGCTTCCATACCTTGTATGCAAGTAATAAATAAGGCGCCCGATACATTAGTACCCGACGACTGTCACATCGCGAATCATGACACGAGCGAAGTAAAGTCACTGCTAAACTGGAGCGGAGAATGGTTCCATTGTTACTACTTCACTTTAGCCGAAGACTGGCGAAATAGCGATTAGGTGGCTGAAAAAAATAGACGATAACGTACAAAAGAAGACGTAATGCGATGGCGTCATTCCCAAGTCTGATGGATGTGTCACTCTAACTAAAATCTAACCTCATAGGTTTGCAGCACTTGAAATGCAACTCACTATGGCAACCTATTTGGGGACTCCAGGCGAGGTAAAGATAGTTTCCGCACAACCCTTAATCATTACGTCAACGAAAGTCTATGATATAGAGTTGACACTTGAAACACACTTAAAGAGAACAAACATTATCTTATACGAGTATGTAGCATTCAAGGGTTTCATAACAAATGGGTTAGGTAGATGGAGGTAAATATAGTTTCCACACAACCCTTAATCACTACGTCAACGAAAGTCTATGATATAGAGTTGACACTTGAAACACACTTAAAGAGAACCAACATTATCTTATACGAGTATGTAGCATTCAAGGGTCTCATAACAAATGGGTTAGGTAGATGGAGGTAAAGATAGTTTCCGCTCAACCCTTAATCATTACGTCAACGAAAGTCTATGATATAGAGTTGACACTTGAAACACACTTAAAGAGAACCAACATTATCTTATACGAGTATGTAGCATTCAAGGGTCTCATAACAAATGGGTTAGGTAGATGGAGGTAAAGATAGTTTCCGTACAACCCTTAATCACTACGTCAAGGAAAGTCTATGATATAGAGTTGACACTTGAAACACACTTAAAGAGAACCAACATTATCTTATACGAGTATGTAGCATTCAAGGGTCTCATAACAAATGGGTTAGGTAGATGGAGGTAAAGATAGTTTCCGCACAACCCTTAATCATTACGTCAACGAAAGTCTATGATATAGAGTTGACACTTGAAACACACTTAAAGAGAACCAACATTATCTTATACGAGTATGTAGCATTCAAGGGTCTCATAACAAATGGGTTAGGTAGATGGAGGTAAAGATAGTTTCCGCTCAACCCTTAATCATTACGTTAACGAAAGTCTATGATATAGAGTTGACACTTGAAACACACTTAAAGAGAACCAACATTATCTTATACGAGTATGTAGCATTCAAGGGTCTCATAACAAATGGGTTAGGTAGATGGAGGTAAAGATAGTTTCCGTACAACCCTTAATCACTACGTCAAGGAAAGTCTATGATATAGAGTTGACACTTGAAACACACTTAAAGAGAACCAACATTATCTTATACGAGTATGTAGCATTCAAGGGTCTCATAACAAATGGGTTAGGTAGATGGAGGTAAAGATAGTTTCCGCACAACCCTTAATAATTACGTCAACGAAAGTCTATGATATAGAGTTGACACTTGAAACACACTTAAAGAGAACCAACAGTATCTTATACGAGTATGTAGCATTCAAGGGTCTCATAACAAATGGGTTAGGTAGATAGATAGAAAATACTTTATTGCTCCAAAAACATTTTACAGAAACAAGCATAATGTTATATTTACATGAGGTGCAAAGGCGGACTTATCCCTTGCAGAGATTTCTTCCAGTCAACCGTTGTATGTTTGAGAGTTGATTTATATAGTGAAATGTAAGTTAAGTGCTTATGTTCAAAGAGTACATACATACATATGTACATACATAGCGTCACGCCTGTTTCCCGGTGGGGTAGGCAAAGACAACGGATCTCCACGTGCCACGATCCTGGCAAACCTCTGCCAGCTCTTCCACTCCCATAATGTTCTTCATGCATGCTCGTCGGTTACGGGTACTACGCACTTGAAATTTTTTGAGCACATGCCCGATCAGTTCCAGATTCGTGCGTCTAGGGCGACCCTTACAGACTCTTCCACTCAAATTTGCTTCATAATTTTTTTTCGTTAGTCTCCTATCATCCATTCTTCCAACATGACCGAACCACTGAAGCATTCCTTTCTCAATTCTTGTCTTGTCACTATATCTTCTTTCAGCGCACAGCGCTCTCGCACTACACTCAAAGAGTGATTGTGGAAATTGGTTCACTTTTTATTATCGACATAACTTGTCTAAGCGAATGAAGCCATTGAATGGTAGTATCAAAGTAATCACATATTCTGTAGCTATCTACGTTACGTTGCGTTGAAGTGTACACAGTGTCAATGGAAGCTTCGTCTGTCATACCATTTCTGTATGAATAGAGACCGGAGTCGCTTCCTCCGGCTTTGTACCTCCTCGCTTGTTCCGTTACCGACTCTTCGCCGTGAAGCCGTGATGATGAGCGACGTCTGCGTGAGAATAGGCCGGATCGTTATGTGCGCGAAAAAAGAATGCTTCTTGCTACGGCAAAGGATTCTTCCTTTACATTTCTTATCGTGTCCTCTTTTGATATTCTGTGAGAAACGGTATGCTAATGACATGCCAATGTTAAATTCAGCCTTCTCTAATAAGGTAATTTCTTACCTTACTCAGTAGCTTATTAAGTATGTAGATATCGATCGACCAATTTTTTTTCTTTTTTAAACTAGAAAAAGTATACGTTGTTTTCTTCACATTTAATTTTTATACGTGTGTTGGGAGCAGCGGCATAGGGAGCAGTGTCAGCCTCGTTAGCTCAGTGGTGCAGTCGATCGACTGTTATTAAGCAACCTTGGGCGCAGTCAGTACTTGGATGGGTGAGCGCTCGACCGTTGGAGGCGTTAGGTGGTGGTAGGGTTTATCCCGCCCGGGTTGGTACTACCCCGCACTGAGCGAAACGTCGGTCGAAACGGCTATATAAATAGTTCGTGTTTTCCGTCCAGTTCAGTGTAGCCGACATGAAATGAAGGGAAGCACTGACATGGCACTAGTTCACCCGGTGTGATGGGCTGACATCACGGATGTTGTAGGTGATGTAGCCAACCGTGTCAGTTTTCATAAAAAAAAAAAGCGGAAGACCAGCGCAGCGGAGCTCTCGTCGCGAGAGAGCTGTACTGTAACACATTAGCTGGCCCCCTTTGGAAATAAACGATATTCTATTCTATTATTCAATTTTAATTTCTGTTCATGTTGATGCATGTGTTTGTGTGTAGCCATTCGGAAGTACTAGGAATCTTTGTGTTGGACCTTATGCCCGCTGCATAAGGTCTATTATCGCGTTGCCGCCGCAGCGCTGGATACTCGGGGCGCGCTGTGCGTGTGTTAGTGGGCTAGCTTCCAAAACTACCCGCGACTTTGGCGAGCCGAGCACCGATAGCTGCGACGACGTTGGTTCTCTGTCACCGTCTCGGAGGAAGCACGCGTTTTGTGCTGTCGTGAGTGCCGTGGTGGCCGGCCTCGAGGTTTACGCTCGGTCGTTTGTGAGTGCGCGATCGGGGTGAACGGTGTTGTGCAGCGGAGATCAATCGGTAATCTGGCTGGATGCTGGCGGTTCGTTGCGAGTGTGTGGCGGCGGCTGCCTGCTGGGCATTGACGGGGGTAAGTCCACATGGCTCTAGTATCTGCGGCGAGATGAATTTCTTACAGTCCATTTTCTAAGGTACAATTTCTCTACCCGTTTTAGAATTTAGTAACGTAATCCTCGAAATGCCTTACCTTTCCAATGGTTGCGAGCCCATTTGCAGACTTGCAAGTCTTGCAACCATTGAAAACCCCAAAGAGTTCCTATTATTTCCGATTTGGAATCCCTCCAGACCTTATCCCCACTTTCCTGTGACGAGTAGTGTGACGATGAGTTGTTTGGTGTGGTCTCGTTGCCTTTGTACCTCGCCGCCGCCGCCACTCGCGCACTAATGAACGCCGCACACGAGTCGACTGTCGTCGGAGGCGCCTCTTCATCCTCCGCACTCGCGTGGGACTCCAACTCACCTGGACAAAAGATTGGAGGAGCTCCTACGTAACCGTGCATAATACCTGTGGGCGCCAACGAGCGTGGGAAAAACTACCATGTGCTCGTTCGTAGATATGCTCAAATCTCTATCTCTACTTCTTATAAAATGGAACGCCTGTCTGTATGTATGTGTGTTTGAGGTAAATTCCGCCACCACTGCACATATTTTTATGCGGTTTGCACCAATGTAAGGAGTAGTTGTTGAGGCTCACCGCTCACTATAGGCTATATACCATCACGCTAAATAGCAATAGGGCTGAGCAGTATGAATGAACGGAATTTAGTGTCGAATGGTAGTGCCGGATGGAGAGGGCTGAGAAGAGCGGAGGTGAGGGGGGAGCGAGGGTGGGAGAGAGAGAGAGAATATAAGAGAAGCGATCGGTTATTATCGTATTTGCGTTTAAATCGGATTTGCTATTAAACCGAGACTACCGCGAGCGAAGCCGCGGGCAAAAGCTAGTGTTCAAATATCTATAGTGAGTTGTTAGAATAACTTTGCAGGTAAGATTGGTCGCGTCTCTCTAGCTATCCTATTAGCGGATTTGACTTTGACTTAGAAAACCAAAACTGATGCTAAGTTGTCCTACATGATGAATTTCATATAGATATTCCAGGTTTACATATGACTAAAGATTAATGTAACTGCGTAAGGTAAGTACACGTTATATGTAGAGAAAACTGATTACAAATACATACGATCAAAATTCAACCAACGTACCAAATAAACGCCCTACGAGATGAACCTAACGAGAAATTACCATAATTTAGTACGCACAACGCGACAATAGCTTTTCCAATCGAGATTTCACTTTCATCGCTCATGTTCCCAGCTCACGTGTTCCGAATTCCGGTGTCGGGTCGTGTCAGAAAACGAAAGTCCCACAAGGTTAATAGTGCATGTTCTCACGAGCATTGTCTTCTGCTCCGACCGACTAGTCACTAGATACTTCTCCCCGTGATAATGATGTTCCCAACAGATAATATTGATTCGACTGAAGATACCGGTTTGTGATGCCGCCTTCATTGACAGGCGGAAACGTATCGCTTAAAGTTCAGTAACATTCAGCGTCACGCACGCAGCGTCTTAAATTTCGAATAAGTGATGGTTTTCTGATTCCCGGTATTCGATCCTCTCGGTCCGTGCTTACTAACAAACAATATACCTACCTATTAAATTAGTCAAGAACACCCAATTATGCTTATTTTCGTAAGGTCCTTGTAAAGGTTCGGCTTTAGTTGTCTGAGTCGAAGGGTGGCGCAGGTCCCTAATCTCAGCCTAAATCAAAAGCCTACTTATTCAACAGGTAAGCTATCTAAAGGCAAAACGCCGCTAGCGTTCTAGCAAGATTTCCTCCAGAACATTAGCATGTTTAGTAATACTTACATTGTATGTTTTGTAAGCTTGTTTTGATTAACATTATATACATAATTTACGTATTTGCAAATAATATTTTCAAAGCCAGGATTCGGTTATGTTCCGACGCAAACGGTAAATTATAATATGCTTCACAAAGGCATGAATCAGGAAAGAGAGTTCATAAGATGTCGAAGGTTATCGGAAAGGGTCAATAACACGCAACGCATATGCACCGCGAGACCTTCATTGGAACCGAGCTGGGAAATATTGCGTCGAGCTGGGCGCGGTAAGTCGGATAGTCTGGTCGTGGTCAGTACCGCGGCCGCGTACCACCGCACCGTGGGCAAACCGGCTCTGCCGCGGTGGTTACTGTGAGCGGACAGCCAGTAGGAGTATTGTTTCATCTAACGGTGCCTTGCTTGCTGCTTCCTTGTGGAACGTCAGATCCATATCACTGTTGCCTAGCGTTAAACTGGTTAACTAGGCACCTACTGACATTTAAGGAATATTTTTACTTGTAATGTCAGCGTTTTAAAAATGTAAATATCTGACTTGGAAATTAATTTCCTTGACATTGATTGACCGTTCTTGTGACGCATTCTAAGGCGTGGAACGGACTTCCTACTCTTGCCAACGACGCATCTTGAAGTCGTTGATACATTGATTTCTTTCGGGGATATTAGACTGCCTATAAGTAGTGTTGGCTTCTCGATTGGTGAACTTGGATATGCCTGAGTCTCCAATGTCAAACCCAATTTGGCTAACAAATATTTTATGGCAGGTGCACCGAGGAATTCTTACTCAATGTACTTTGTACTTTTTTCACCTCGCTGAGCGTTGCTTTTGAGGAGATTTTATTAGCCGTGTCTTGATTGTCCAATGAACTCTTAAAACATAAACCAACAACACCATACAAATTCAAACATTTAGTCTTAAGAATCTTAACCAATTACGGTTAACTAGCACCATTGAATATGAAAATTAAACGTATGAAACACTGTCATAGTTTAAAACTAACGAATGAGTACACATCGAATGAAGCGAAGGGAAGACCCGAAGATCCGCCTGTCAAGTGTGATTTGTGCAGTACTCGTAGATAAAGCTTAAAAGCTTCCTTATCGACGACAACAACTAGCTGTCGGCACAAACAACACGAACAAAGTACACATTTGCACTCCTAAAGCACTTATTTTCATGTTGATTACGACAACATTGCGTCTATATTTTATGGCTCATCAAAAAATGAAGCGTCCTCAAATATTTCTTAGCGAAAATTTCAAATACGACTACATAACAAAAATGATCTTCTAAAAGAAATAAATACCTAATTATCAT
Organism: Nematopogon swammerdamellus; assembly: GCA_946902875.1. Lineage (NCBI taxonomy): Eukaryota > Metazoa > Arthropoda > Insecta > Lepidoptera > Adelidae > Nematopogon > Nematopogon swammerdamellus. The sequence goes on from OX336333.1 coordinate 5,008,265, forward strand.
CTTGATGTGGTGGTAAATTGTAATAATAAGCATGGTGATATATGGCTCAGTTTTTTTTTATTAAGTACCCATGTTGTCCCGAGTCTTTGGTCAACTCAGCCCACAGCCCACTCAGCACGCGGGATTGATTCTGGAAACGAACCCACCGCGACATCTCGCTCAAAAAGTAGTAATAATTACCGATGCTACCCTCATGTGGGCGATGACATTTTTCCACACATCACTGCAACATTCGTGTTGTTCGATCGTGTCCGCTCTAGACACGACCTCACCTTTCCCGACGATCGTTTTGCTCTACGCGAGAGGGTTCTTTCGCTTTGTACCGATGAATCATTTTGGGTTACTGTGAAATTGTTTATGGGAGCAGATTTAGCGGAATATACATGTAGATACCTAAAATAAGAATACACAGCGTCACGCCTGTTTTCTAGTGGCGTAGGCAGAGACAACGGATCTACACGTGCCACGAACCTGCGGTACACCTCTGCCGCCTCTTCCACTGTCAATGTTTTTCATACATGCTCGTCGGTTACGGGTACTACGCACCGCCCGAAGAAAAAGGATGATGAAACACCCAAAATTATTTCTGAACAAAAATATATTTATCAAGATAATATATGTGATAAACGTAGAATTATAGGTATATTTACAGGAAATATAAAGATTAGAGACGTCACGGAAAGCATGACAGAAGTAGAAAGTAGACATTAGTTAGTACAATAGACGATCTTAATACCATCAAGCATTTATATCTAAACTTTGGGATGTGGGAATGAATTATGTACCTATACGAAATATCACCCGGATGATAACACAGTTGTTAAATTGCTAGATTTCCATTTATTTGAAAAGAATCACTCGTATATTAGTCATTAAAGACAATGAACTTTATCAATTTGTTATCAATCACGTCTAGCGATTAATGTTTAATTTGCAAATATTTACGATGACGAGGCTACAATCACTCTCCGACCACTCTAAGTCTGTGTTTTTTTTTGTATTATCTATTACATACAGTGGAATTTACAATGTAATGATTCCATTCGACCGCGTGTCGCAACAAAAAACGTCAAATGACTACACTATTGTCAATGCGTGACATCGCCGTCATTGGCGGCCGCTACTGTTGGCTCAGCAGTAGTCGAACTCGTGTTCGTTCATAGTGCTTTTAATTAAATTCTGGGAAACCTTTAATTTCAAAACAATTTAGTACTGTCATCCTAATAATACCATACATTCACACAATGTCAAAGAAATCTACATCTAGATTACAAGTTTATGTAGGCAACTGTCGATGGGGGTCTCAGATGCACTGGAAAAAAGATACGCGCGGTGAAACCGGAAGAAAGAACTTTTGGCGGAATACTTTCAAATTTGGATACTGATGAAACTTTTTTCCAATACATTGGAGAGTTTAACTTGATTTGTACTAAATTTAAGAGTAAGTCCTGATTACTCCAACGACATTGGTTTGATTGCTTTAGAATAATTAGAACGCGATATACTTATGAGCGGACTGGGAAATTTGAGCAATGCATAAATTCAGGGTTAAGGTCTCCGTCGACGACCCTTTCGAATGAGCAACAAAATAAAGAAAGTAAAATTGAAACTTTGGGTCAGTTACTAAATGCACTGGCGTATACTGAATTCAATAATCGCAGTCACGCTCGTCGTATGTCGATCTCAATTAACTGGATTCCGTGAGTTTTTACTAACGTAGCCATGTTTGTCTTCAATAGCTCATAAATATGAATGGGCTGGATTAACGTAACGTGTGATTTTACCATATACGTGTCTAGATGTTGTGCAACGCGTGTGTGATGCCTATGACATAATGTTGCATGCTAGCGAATAACAAAAGAGGATGCCCACTTGCGTAATTTACTCTTCAATAATTTGAGACTAGTCTAGTATATTTATGTTTTTCTTTATCTTTGTCAGTCGTATAATGAAGATTAAAACTGTTTATTTCTCCTTCCACCTTTGCGATGAAATTCATAATTCAATCAATTTTCGATTTGCTTGTAGAATTCATCTCTCAGGTTGGAAAGTAATCTCTGTTAACGTTTATGAATGTTTTTTACCTTGAATTTTCTAATTTGTAAACCACTGAGCGCGCCTTGAACACATCTAAGTTGGTCCATGCGAAGTTGACCTTCTTGTTTATTACGCGAGATGTTTGAGGCGCTACAAGCGACATTAGCATTTGCACCTGCTAATGCGATTCGCTGTTTTCCCTAATGAGATTTCTCGGCACTCGCCGGCCGTGTGATGGAACTGCGCTTCATACGGCTGCTATTTTCCGAGTTGTGGACTGGAGGAGTGGGTCGCGGGGGCTCGTCAGCCTCAGCGGTGGTGGAATGAATGACACACCGCACCGAGGCGTCGCGACGCAACCAAGACTTGAGTCCGTCAGTCGCCCGCCGGCCTTGCGTTGCGTAGCACCGCGGACACTGCAATATGTCTGACCTGAGTCCACTCTGACGAAACTTTTCATAGTTTCCTTTTTTTTTTTTTGCGGTTTGATTGAATCTGTCATCGGTGACCTTGCAATTGTGATAGAGAAACTTTGTCTCAGGTAGTGCACCGGCCAGACCCGGCCGGCGGATGTTGGATTTGAATAGCGAAGTGAAGGATAGTGAAACCTTGAGGTTTTGTGATTGTTTTTTATTTTGTGAGAGAGTTGAGTGCTTGATTACTTGATTAGTCACAAGAGTGAATTGCCAATTAAATTTTTGAGGTAAGTAAGTTGGTTTTTATGTTACAGTGTCGATAAATCCGATTTACTATTTACATTATTGCCAGTTAAGATAACAAACTACTTCGTTTGATTACATTTCGTTTGCATTTACATTCAAATCTCCGGAGGTCGAATGCGTAAATGGAAAAGGGCGAGGGCTTTAGTAACAAATTTATATTCCCAGTTTTTCTAAGCAATCATGCATCGCTCCGTCTTCTTCAGTTTCGGAGGATGAAAGGTTTCGGAGTTCTACAACAACGTAATTGAATATCGAATGAAACGAAACTTTAGTTAGGATTTGGTTGGATGACCAAATTTGTATTCCGTCTTTTCTCTACATAAGCATTATTTAACGACTTATATTTTACTCCAATGCCGGGACATGTTTACAAAACATCTAAAATAATAATTTGGAAGGGGTGTCTCATAAATATAATGAACTTACTTAATATTTTTAAGCCCTACAAATAAATAAAAGCACAAAATCAGTAATTAAAATTTCGTATTACATTTAATTATAGAAGAAAACATACAACCATTCACAATAAATATTGTAGGTAAAATTGTTTTTATACATGCAGTATGCTTCCCTGATTCGTTTTTTTAGGGTTCCGTATCCGTCGTACGGGACCTATTACTAAGCCTACGCCATCTGTCTGTCTGTCCGTCCGTCCGTCCGAGGGCTGTATTATATCTTGAACCGTAATAGGTAGCCCGTTAAAATTTTCACAGAATATGTGTTATTTATTACTTGAATATGTGTTATTTATTACTTATTACGGCCGATATAATAACAAATAATATAAATGAGAAAAGTAAAAAATTCACGGTGGTCCCCATACAAGAAACTAAAAAGTGTATGCGCGCCATCTGCCTAAAAGAGCATTTTAACTAATCCATAGATGGCGTGAGTGGCGTTGACCATGACATGGCGATACGGAACCCTCGGTGCGCGAGTTCGAGTCGCACTTGTTAATATACCTTGTTTACTTCGTTTTTGTAGTCGGGTTTTATAAAGTTTTTATTTTTATAACATTATAACCTTCAACCTCTAAAGCACAGACGTATCGTTGGGTCATTGAGCTTTTTTTTATCGGTACTACTATGGCCGCTGCTCTGACGAACTTGCTTCCCTTATCCCTCCTCCTCCTGATCGCCTACGCCAAACCCGCCATACTCTCGCGGAACACCCGTTTGTAGTCGACAGAAGAGTTCTTCGAACTGCACGATTCTCTAAATCGTTCTTGTGCCGCACTGCAAAGGTGTGGAACGGGCTCCCAGGGAATATCTTCCCCCACTCCTACAATCCACGTATCTTCAAATCGCGGGTTAATAGCCTTTCCCCAGCAACATTAGTCCACCTCCAAGCCGGACTGGCACCTCCTCGGGGGTAAAATTGGCTGCGCCTGAGGTTGAGACCTCGGACAGAGCAACCCAGTTCGGTAGCAATAAAAAAAAAATACAGTCAAGGAGTTTAACAATGCCGAAACCCGAAAATCCACTTGCCGGCTCGCGAAGGTCGAACGGCTTTGCATAAAAATATGAGACCCATTCCTGTATCGGCCCTTTTCACACGCATCAGTTAACATAACATCCACTACACTACACGTGACGTGTGGTCTTGTCTAAGTTGCTTCAATACTTCGAGCGAAGCTGCCGAACAATCGGCATTGAGATGAAAAGTTGCTACGGTAAGGTAAACAATAAACATATGAATTATCCTTACCTATAATAAAATCCAACGTCTGCTTTCTGTCTGAGTGTCTGAGTGTCTGTCTGTCCGCTTATAACTAGAGAACCACTCAACCGATTTTAATAAAACAAAATTCTACGGATAGCTTGATTCTTCCCATCAACTATAGGCTACTTACTATCACGCTAAATGGCTTATGAGGTTAGCAGTGAAGTGAAATATGAGAGCGGGCGGAGCCGCGGGCACAGCTTGTCTTCAATATAGTGCAAAATATGAAGTAATGTCTTCACGAGCCTCTGATCATAGAGTAATGCCCTTGCCAGCGTGGTTGGCCATGTAACCATGAAACGTAGAATGAACCCAATAGCTGTGTCCAACTTTCTATAATATAAAAATCCCCTCAGGTGTTCCACAAGGTTCACATTTAGGGCCACTGTTTTATGTAGTATACCTATATGATATTTATAGATGCTTCGAAAAACTCCAGGCACTGGTTATACGCAGATGACAAAAATATTTCGCTTAAAATAAACGATCATTCAGATTGTCATCTCATCTGGTACAGTACAGAACGATTTGCTCCGGCTATCTGAATACTATTCAAGGAATCGAATTTCTGTAAACAAATAATAATAATTGTCTAGTGTCAAGGCATAACTTTTACAAGACGCAAAGCACCAATTAATTTACATATTCCTTGAATGGTATGTATGCTACTGAGATTGATAAAACTGACACCGTCCGAGACCTTGAAGTCCCCTTGCAGTCCGCAAGCTAACATTTTTAGAACACATTGATCTGATTTTTAGTAGGGCATACTATCATACAGTATTCTCGGATTCGTATTGAGAGTAGTAAACCTTTTAAAAGTGCACTGAGAAAATGTTTATTACTAAAGTAATAGTAACGTCGTTTTTTACTCAAATTTGGTACCTACTAAATAAAGTTAACTAAACCGGTTTAGTTGCGGCAACTAACCATAATTTAGTAAACCCCTCTTTTGTAACCAACTACCGAAGTATGGCTACTATTTACAAAATTAATTGTTGCTCTTTAACAAACAGTTAAGTAGGAAGCAACCAAACTGATTTACTAAACTCGGTTCAGTTGTGGTAACTGCTAGTTTTGTAGTCACCACAGCAACTAAACTGTTTTGTAACATATTACACTAAATTTAGTTACTAACTGACTAACCGTTTTTTCAGTGTGTCACGTTCACGTGTCTAAGAACAGTTTACTGTGCTTACGTTCGAATATAAGTATATTACTTATGTACCTCCCGATGCTTCAAAACTAAGAGGCCATTGAACGATTAGAGTGTATTCAAATGATCGCAGTTAGCCATCTATATACGATCAACTAGTGTGGTGCCACGCCATGGTTGCTGATTTTTTTTTAAAGATTTCCCCCAAACCGAAGATTTTGATTTGATTTTGATATTTTCGAAGAGATGACGACCGTTGAAGTAACCGTTGACTGACTAAATGATTTAATATTGTATGGTTTCACAATATTTTACAGCAATGTCAGCCTCTTGCAATCACTCTGATGGTATGCGCGTGGCGCGCGTACTTAGAAAAAACTCGCATGACGATGCGCTGATAGATAAGCGAGCTGCTCAGTTCCGCGATTGCGTGCTTCATGCTGGATATAGGGCTCGTCAAGGTGGCAACTTATCTACTTGTTGGTATAGCTGTATCTGTGTAGACGGTGGCCAACGAACTAAGAAAGCACTAAGGCCACCAGCCGAATACAGGGTTTAAAAAATCAATTTTTCGTATAATTTTCGTATTTGCAGTTTGAAATGAATTGGATCGATAGTATAAATAACGAATGGCGAAAGTTCATTGGGTCAAAAAAGTTGAGAATATTTTTTTTTGCAAAATCCTTTTTGTTTTCAAATATCTGTATTTGGCTGGCTCTTGCTCTCTTTTAAGAAGACATTTCGTGTGAGACTTTCCAATACTTTCCATAACAGCCTTCGTGGCAGTCTAGGTCATGTAAGGCTTCGAGCTATCGGATTTGCTATAAATAGTTCCCTGCAAAAACCCATTAATTCGACATGGTATTAGCCACCCTGGTGAACCACCAATTTGTCCACATTAGCACCGTTAGTCGTTAGTTACGTTTGTAATCAGGTGGAGCAGTGCCACTATGACGGCTCCTGTCAAATATTTAGGTCACGAATGCTATAAATTGAAACTCCTAAAGTTTATACCGGCTCATGGCCGTTTTAATCACCTCCGACTACTACAGCGTGGCTGTCAGTTATCTCCTGCCAAATGTATTGAAAATTTCACTTCATTATTATGTAAGTAATAGGTACTTCAAATGGTGAAAACGAAGGTATTACTCTTTTCGTAACTTGAAGCTCAAAGTGGAGCGAACAGTGGCTCATTAAAGATAATATTTACGTCATTGTGGCATTCGATTTGCATAGCACTCGAGTGAGCAAGCTCATATAATATCTCACTCGGCAGAGATTGGATCACTTCATAAACAAATTCATTGCTATTGCATTCAAAGGGAATCAATCCAATATTGCAAAGATCGTTTATCGCTAATGGGGTTTAACGATAAAATAGCGTTTGCAAGGATATTGGCAATACGATGGCATGGCATTCGCACTCCTGAATACGACCGAATGTCCATGTGCGTCGTTAGTCACCTTATGGATGGCTAGGCGCCACATGTAGAGCTTTCAATAAAAATAAAAATAAATCCCTGCCGTAAGGGCTAAAATGTTGTCCTTTAGTCACTGAATTTTTTAGATTTATATTGAGCTTTACGTTCCGGAGTAACCACTCGGGCAGTCCGTGTGACATACATACTGACGGACGGACTGACCGATTTTATATGAGTCCCAGCCAGCTATGAAACCCTAAAAATGGGGCCCTCAAACTCTACCAATATCTCTACCAAGATGGTACCAAAGTTTGTAGACTGATTCGCATTTTTGTAACAATGGCTTTTGTTGATAATGACGCGGTTTTATTAAACCCACTGACAAGTTCAAACAAGTGTATTGTGGCTGCGTGGTTGTGACGCGGGAGCACTCAACAGGTATCGTGCGTGACTCACAGGTAATCCTCGACGGCGCCGGCGCTCAGCGTACACGCGAACAGCACTTAACTACGTACGTCACTGGAGTCTAGATTTATGTGGGTTCAGCTTTCAGACTTCAGCGCCGCTGCTGCTATGATGCCGTAAATTATCTTTACCAATAGCCTCGCTAAAGATTTACTACGTGACCGTAAATTCGAAGCACCTGCGTTTGGAATGGAAAAACTTTCAGTAGTCCGCTCCTTCGGGGCGCCATTTCTCTATTAGTAACTTCTCATGATCCGTCTCATTAGGATCCAGTAGGCTTCTCAATGCGCCTTTTTTTTATGGATACTGACACGGCTGGCTACATCACCTACAACATCCGTGATGTCAGCCCATAACACCGGGTGAACTAGGTGCCATGTCAGTGCTTCTCTTCGGTCGTGTCGGCTACACTGAACTGGACGGAAAACACAAACTATGTGCATAGCCGTTTCGACCGTCGTTAAATTCAGTGCGGTGGTACCAACCCGGACGGGTTGAACCCTACCACCTAGTAAGGTAAAAAGGGAAGGGACGTACAGTTTTACGTGGAATCCGAACCACGGTCAGCCTCCAACGGTCGAGCGGTCACCCATCCAAGTACTGACCTGTCCAGCGTTGCTTTAACAATCAATAGCGACAGTCGACCGTCTGCACCACTGAGCTATCGAGGCTGACTAGGCGTCTAGTGAAACAGAGCTGCGGCTACAGCTATTTTTGCGACAATATTCTATGGGTGCTGGGCCCAATGACGTATGTCTGGTCTGGGTCTGGGCCCCGTTTCCTAAGGTAGAGTTCACATCGTCTCGTCCCGGATATAACAGAGTACCTGCGTGTCGTTTTCACGCTCGGTTGATTCAATTCGTTAAACATTTTTATATGGTTTGTTAATGTTTTTTTAGGGTTCCGTATCCGTCGTACGGGACCCTATTACTAAGCCTGCGCCATCTGTCTGTCCAAGAGCTGTATCTCTTGAACCGTAATAGGTAGCCCGTTGAAATTTTCACAGAATATGGCCAACATATTATGGCAATAAATAATAAAAATAAGGAAAAGTAAAAAAATCACGGGCTCCCCATAGAAGAAACTAAAAATTGTATGCGCGCCATCTACCGAAAAGAGTATGAAGCATTTTAACTAATACATAGATGGCGTGAGTGGCGCTGACCATGACATGGCGATACGGAACCCTCGGTGCGCGAGTTCGACTCGCACTTGGCCGTTTTGTTTATATCGGTTTTGAAAATGGAGATACTCCTGTTGAACCATATCTCACTCACTAGCTCGCAATGGGTAGCACACTATTGAGGCTAGCGAACTCCATTGTATTACATTTCTACTGGTGCATCTCCAATCGCGTGAATTCGTTTGTTGTTCTACATACCTCTGTCAGTCCCATACCATAAACACGATGACAATCCGTTCCGGAGGACCACCGGAGATGACCGGAGGCCGGACAATCTTAAACAATGAAGTCATAAACAGACAGAGACATAATAATATTGTGTTTGGGTCCGACCGACCGAATATCGAACAGCCTAATTGCTTGTATAATGCTCCGACGACGCGACGCTTCAGTGACTGCAAATTGGATGGCACTATTGGGAATAATCATCAAGGCCTATTTTCTGCGTCGGACTAATTTCTGCTTTGGACACACTTATTGTGAACAAGGCTAACGTTTGAAATATGCTGGCACCACCATAAAATTACAAGATTCCATGGGAACCACAGATCAAGTATTACGGAGTGCGAGGGGCTCCGGCGGCGGCGGACGGTTGAGGGATGACGGCCTCCGATCGCTGCTCTTCGGTTGGCACAGTTGTCTGAACGGGTGCAAGAACGAACGGAAAAAGTAAAATTTTATCCCACGTTCGCTTCCTTAGGAATTTGTAGTTTTACACCCGTTTATATACAACCATTTTGGGTGATGTGGAATGCACGAACTTCCCTAAAGAATGTACAATTTTTTAAGTGAAGCTTTTTAACGCTCGTTTGGGGTGGGTACCTAATTCGTAAAAAGAAAAACGTCACAAAAGTACGAACGGAAGTTGCAACGCTCATCATTTGCTGGTTGCGCACTTCCTTAGCCGCCATCTACGGGAATATGTTGAATTCGAAGCATTGTATTAGTTGTTACCTAGCTCGGTTGTGAAAGAATGAGTTGAAAGCAATATAGCATGGATGGCGCTATCCTGATCGAAATTAAATTACTTAATAATTAGATTTTATATACAAAGCGTAAGAAGTTTCGCTTCTGTCGGGTGTCCCACGACACCTCACCTTTTTGCCGACTTCAAAAAAAGGAGGTTATTTTTTTTTTACTTGACGTCGCACGACACCGCAGTAGAACTGGAGATCTGACGCATTTTCATAATACATATTTGGTCATCTCGAGCGCAGCGTGAGTCACCACAAGCACCTACTCGAAGAGAAAAGGATGCTCATTTACTTCGGACGAACGGAGCGTGCGTCCGTAATTAAGTTTGCGGCCTTTTAGCATTCAGCCTGTGGAGGCGGCTTGTGGTGGCGGCTTTGTGGGAACATTCACTCGTACTTGTGGAAAACTAGCTAACGAATTACTTTGCCACGTACCTATGTAAAACTTTTGTGTGCCACCCACCCTCGAAAAGGATGTTTGATTCCTCAAGTTCGGGTTCAGGAGTGCTAATTCTGCTACTGTCTTGATTATATCTACTAATATCCCTATGGTATCTTCTCGGTTACAGTTCGTTGGTGTTTGTTACTTAACAATATTGAGAGAGAATAAGCTAGTTCGTCTATTTGTTAAAATTCAAAAGAAGGATCTTTTACTTTTGTCTCTATCTTTCTTATATATATGTATTTTCTTGCGCGATCCCCGTGGAGCATATCTAATAATAGATATGGATGCCAACTTTGCCAAGTAATATGTGAATCTGCGTCCGCAATCATTGGGGTAATGCGCTAGACCGTGATCGACAAATATTACTCAACATCAGATACAACTTAAAACATTTCCTCGATGTGAAGAGATGATTATAAAATATACCTTCTGAAGTGAGATTTGCCAAATATGTAGAACTGTAGAGCCGGCATAAGGCTTCTAATCCATCATCTTTACCCTCAAATATACTACCAAGGATTCCGAATGCTGCACAGCCAATCCCACGGCTTAGCGTAAGGTTTCTTCACATCGTGTGTCCTTCCCAGCAGGTTAGAGCCGGCGCGGCGGAGCGGCGGGTGTTGACGCAAGCTGTTCACGCCTCGTAAGCGTCTGTTTAATGAGCAAACATAGGCCAATTGTGTGCCAATAAGGGCCCATTTGCAAACGATGTTAGACACCTCAGAATAGGACTTTTCTTAAGCCGAAGGGTATAAAATAACACCTCGTATACACATAGCACAGCGATTGTTCTATAACTTATAAGGAGACCATGGAAACGGGAATATTTTGTTGTTATTTAAGTAAAGACCCGTATATGCAGGGTGTTGTAACGGCCAGTACATAAATTTCGCCAGCGCAATCTTCATGTTTTTCCGAGATAAAAAAGTAAATAAAGTTTTTCTTTGAAGCGTCTAGTTTTGGAGATATAAATTTTTGAAATTTATGTTTTCGTCTAGTGTAATTTGACGCGCACGGGGTGACGGTGCTGGCGCGGGAACGTTCGGGATCGAAAAACTCACGCCGCCGCCGCGCATCTCCTTGCTCCGCGCACTCGTCCCTCTCACTCACTCCCGCGCGCCTTTCATTCCCACTTTCGTGCGGAACATTAGATCCTTTTACACTAAATAAATCAATTAGTTTGTATGAAAACTGTAACTTTTTATTTAAAGTGAATTCAGAAAAAAAGTTATTTGACTATTTTGTTACTTTTGATCCCAATAATAATTTTCAAAAACTAAAGTAGTGGCCGCTACAATCCCTGTATAACCAGTGCGTCCTCCCGGTTATGACGTACGGACGGGTGTGAAACGTGGACTCTGACGGTCGCTGTTGTCCAAAGCTTGAAAGTTGCCCAGCGAGCAATGGCGCGAGCCGTGCTCGGAATACCGCTACGTGATATGGTGCGTAACGAGGCAATCCTCCGACGCACCAAAGTAGTCGATATTTGACATCGGATGGCTAAGCTCAAGTGGCAGTAGGCTGGGCACGTCATCCGAATAGACGACGACCGTTGGAGTAACCGTGTCCCACACTGGCCGCTGTTTCAGGAGTGTGGGAAGACCACCCGCCAGGTGTGGCAACGACATCAAGTACTTCCGCGGAAATCAGTGATTCCGTACCGCTGAACGCCGGGAGGACTGGAGGAAAATTTTAGAGGCGTACCTATGTCCAGCAGTGGACGTATACATTCTTACTGACTGACTTATTGTTGCATTGAAGGGCAATGATACGGGTTTCGTCCATCTGTGTCAGTAACAGACTCGTCCTCTTAGGTTTACGCAGACACTGCTCTTATTCGTGGAATTTTAAAGAACCATTGTGCTGACTTTAAAAGAATTAGCAATCTCAGATGCATTGCGGTTGCAGCTAACATCCTTTTCTACAGCGCGGCAGTGGCTGTGTGAAAGTCTCGACGGCCGGTGTGATTACATTACGGTCGTTATGATCCGTCTCGCTATCCCGGCTATTTATGCTGAATTCACTCATTGCGAACGAAAATACAAGAGTGCTACTCCGATAGAAAGTGAGCGCGAATCGTTTTCGAAA